>CM042023.1:25852500-27052500 GCA_023525975.1 Smallanthus sonchifolius
TGTGAACTCACCAACCTAGTGTTGACATATTTTAACATGTTTTCTCAGGTCATTAAGGTACAAGCACAAGCTAAGGCATGCATGCATTCGGAGTCCATCATTTTCAAACTCAAGAACTATTTATTTTATTTATTGTTGAATTATTTATTTTTGGAGTGACTGTTTTGGCGCATGCTTTTCATTTAACTTTTTGCTTCCGCAGTCTTACATTAAATCAGTGTTTTCATTACTAGTGTTGCATCGTGACTATGAGCAATACTAGTGGTTTTCTTAAACTCATATAGAGTCGTTCAAAGTAACTAATGACTGAGATCCTAGTATGTCACGCTCCTAACGGTAAAAATCCGTTAGTGGATTTTGGGGGTGTGACAGAAGCATCGCAATACACTATGAAAGTCCGTTCCCTCTGGCAGATATAGTTTGGGTGTGATACAGAGTTTCTGCTTCAGAAGTTGGAATGATGAATCTTGAGTTTCGCTCCAGGTATAGGGTTTACCTTTTTGAGTTAGGGCGGTGAGAAGTTGAGCGATCTTAGAAAATCACTCGATAAACCGGCGGTAGTAGCCAGCCAATCCCAAAAATTATCGCACCTCTGTCGGAGTCATTGGCGCTGCCCAATTCTTAATGGCTTCTATTTTGGATGGATCGACATGTATTCCCTTCTCATTGACTACATGTCCAAGAAATTGAACCTCGTGAATCCAAAAATCGCATTTGGAAAAACTTAGCGTATAGTTGTTCCTGTCTCAGCGGTTCAAGAATTAAGCGCAAGTGCTCTTCGTGTTCTTCCTTACTCTTAGATAGATAAGGATATCGTCAATGAAACCGATGACGAATTGGTCTAGGTAGGGTTTACACACACGGTTCATGAGGTCCATGAACACCGCGGGTGCGTTGGTTAATCTGAATGGCATGACCAAAAACTCGTAATGGTCGTACCGGGTTTGGAAGGCGGTTTTGGATATATCTTCATCACAAACTCGCAGCTGATGATATCCAGATCTTAAATCGGTTTTTGAGTAGACACATGACCCTTGAAGTTAGTCGAATAAATAGTATATGCGGGGAAGTGGGTAGAGGTTCTTGATAGTTACCTTGTTCAGCTCTCGGTAATCAATACACATACGGAAAGTCCCATCTTTCTTTTTGACAAATAGGACTGGGGCTCCCCATGGTGATGAACTGGGTCGGATGAAACCCTTATCCAACAGTTCTTGTAACTGTGTGGATAACTCCTGCAGCTCAGTTGGTGCAAGTCTATAAGGTGCCCTGGCAATAGGTGCTGCTACAGGTGTTAGGTCGATTTGGAATTCGACCTGTCGGTGGGGTGGAAGACCGGGTAAGTCTTCAGGAAAAACTTCTGGGAAGTTGCGAACAATAGGGATATCTGTAAGATTCTTCTCCTCGGAAGGTTTCTCAGCGACAAGGGCTAGTATCGCGGTATGGCACTTGCGTAGACATTTATGCGCCTTCATATAAGATATGATGCCCACGAATGCACCACTTTTCTCGCCTTTTACAGAAAGGATCTCTCCACTAGCTAGGGGAATACGAACAATCTTATCTTTGCAGACGATCTCAGCTTGGTTTTTAGATAACCAATCCATGCCAACAATTATGTCAAAACTGCCAGTGTAACTGGCATGAGATCGATGTCGAGTTTGTGACCAGATAATCCTAACTTACACCCCTTGAGGATATGAGTTGCCTCGATTAGCTTACCGTCAGCTATTTTTATGGAATATTTGTGCTCTAACGGGATTGTGGTCATCTCTATCTTTTTACTAAAGTTCTCACAAATAAAACTCCTATCAGCACCCGTATCAAATAGTACAGAAGCAAAATGATCATTTAAATGAAACATATCGGTAACAACGTTGTGGTCCTTTCGAGCTTCTCCTGAGCTGATCACGAAGGCCCGACCCTTCGCACCATTGCCATTATTGTTACCATTTCCACCTTGATTATTACAATTACCATTGCTAGCTTTCTTCAGCTTAGGTCAGTCCCTTTTGAAGTGGCCCTCTTTACCGCACTCAAAACATCCCTTTGCTGCGTCACCGGTTGCTGTTTGTTTATTTTGCAGATCTCCTCGACAATCCTTAGCCGAATGGCCTATTTTTCCGCACCGCTTGCAGCGGTAACGGTCGCATGGCCCGTTATGGTGGAAATTACACTTTTGGCACTTCATGTACTTACCAGCATACGAACCCTGATTCTGTTGAGTAGAGCCAGATTGTGAGAGGGTTTTAGCAGGCTTGAACTTTCGCTGCTGCTGATGCTGGGGTGGGTTGGACTTAAAAGATTTGAAGTGCGTACTATCGAACTTACGCTTGTTGTCAGTCAGCTTAGAAACTGCTTTTCTGGGAGGTAGTGCACCCTGAGCGACTGCCTGGTCAGTCAACCTGTGAGCTAAATGGATGGTTTGCTGGACAGTGGTCGGGTTTGATGATGTTACCATACTCTGGATTTGAAGGACTAGGCCTTCGATATACCTGTCAATACGCTTGTACACTGGGGTCACCATCTGTGGGCACAAAGTAGCTAGCTCGTGAGAGCGGGTGGTGTAAGTTTCAATCTCAGACCCTTCCATTTTGAGGTTCCAGAACTCGACCTCTAGTTTCTGCACCTCATCGCGATGGCAGTATTCTTCTTTCAGCATGGTCTTGAATTCCTCCCATGGCAAAGCGTTTGCCATTTCCAAAGTTAGCATTTGTACCTGGGAGTTCCACCAAGTAAGGGTTGGACCCTCCAGTGTGCCAGACGCACACTTCACCTCGTTGGCTTGCGGGCAATTGCACATGGCAAAAACCGACTCGGTTTTCTCCATCCAACGGAGTAGACCTATTGCTCCCTCTGCTCCACTAAAAGTGTGGGGCTTGCAGTCCATAAAGGTCTTGTATTTGCAGACCTGCGGACTGTTATGCGGAACTGGAATAAGGACAAAGAATATGTTTAGGAAATTCAAGATTCGGGAATGAGTTCAGAATGAGTGTTGACTCGTTAAAGTCGATAGATGATAAGTTTACCTCCATTCGGGTTGGCTGCTAAAGCTTCAGCCACACGTTCGTTAATCAAAGCGGTGAGTTCTGCAATGATCATACTGATGTACCGCGTCAGCCGTTACGTCCACCTCGTCGTCCAGACATGATCTTTACATTCACAAACATACAATAATGAGAAAAATATATCGCATATTATCATTATACAAGTACAAGTAAATAAAAGAAGATTAAACCACAACATCTAATATTTCAATAATAATCCTTGATAAAATAAATTGTAAAGGCTACAAAGTACTTTCAATCAAACATCAAATTCCAGAAACATCTTTTGGATGCGAACAACCCTGCCCATCTAGGTTTAAATAAAGCAAATAACTAAAATGATAATATGTCAATCATCACTTCCAACTGAGGTCACATCAGAAACAGCATCATCATCCTCATCCTGCTCCTCCTCGAGCTCATCCACCTATGCAACCTCTGCGGCGTTGGCAGCCTCGACCTGTCCCTCCAGATCATCAATCCTAGCTCCCACTTCCTCGAGGTTAAGGTGTTGCACGTTCACCTGTGCCTGCAGCTAATGGAATGCTGTCACAAGGTTTTCGTGTACTTTGTTTTCTCTAGCTTGATTCTTAATCAGCTTCTCTACCCTCTGATCAGTCTGGTATCCACGCTTCAACAGTCCGGTGATCTCACTTGCAGCCTCATGCATGTTTCCTATCTCTCTGTCCATCTTAGCTACAAAGGCAGCTAAAACCTGCTCGAGTGGATACCTCAGCGGTGGCAAGACTCGCGAAGACGAAGAGGAAGAAGAAAGAATGTCAGCAGTGAGTGGGGGTGGGACCTGCTCCTCGCGGATCCAGCTCCTGGTCAGCTTGAAATACCACTCCCAGTTCCGTTTGTTGTCTACGTCACTGATGAGTGTTTTATATGTAGGTAAAATTATATATATATATATATCCTTGGCAACGACACCAAAAAAGTTGATGGCGTAGTTTTAGTAATAAATATATTCTATTCGGAGCTACACAAAATCAGGTTTTAAATTTATAAATTAAAATGATAACTACATCAATTAAATACATACACAATAGGTAACTGTACCTATTGCAGCGTAGTAAAGTATGGGTAAGAACCAAGTATCAAACCATGGACACGGATCCCGTACTCAATCATCGCCATTGTCTTACTAGAATAATAAGTTGGAAAATGGGTTTTGTTTAAAAGGAAAATAAAAAGATAAGAAATGTAATTAGAAAGGTTATCTTGTTTAAGACGTTACTCTAGTTGTTATCCCATGTTAATTAATGATATATTTAAAGTAAGGTTGGTCATAGTTACTAATACTAACCCTTTCGATAGGGGAGTTAGTATTTCATAACGGAACAATGGATACGGTCTGCCAACTGTTCCGTAATGAATATAACAAACCCTAAACGGGGTCTCAAGTCCGTCGGTATCTCACAATTCATTATTCGGACTAAGATTATCCAATGACTGACGTACGTCATGTCTTGTAACTTTTTTTGGAAAGTCGGAATGCGTAACTTCCTCCAGAGCTACTTTATGAAAACTCGGACCTAACAAATTATGTTCTTAAATAGTTGTCTTTACTTATAATATTATTTTAAATAAATAAGACTTTCATTCTCAAGATCAAACTCCATGGCTCCTGCTAGAAGTCCTTTGCAAGCCGACACGAGAGAAGTAAAGAAATACCGACCCAAACCGCCTGGTCTGGTTAGGGCTCAAACGAATTGCTAAATACCCAAACCTCCAATCAACCCATAATATTAATACTATACTACACGGCCGTGATAGCACCAATATTTGTATATAGACCGTACAAACATCGAATAAGCTTACCAAAGAAGAACTCTTGCTTAAGTAACTTACAAGATTTAAGATTATTAGATTGGTTTAAAGATCACTTATTTTTATATTTTTAAGATAAATCATAGTAAAGACTTTAAAAACATACATACTAAAAATACTTCATCAATTAATTAAAGTTCAACCAACTTAAGCAACACAAGGGAACTAGCCACGAATTACCATACAAGTGACTCCACTAGCCATTAGACAATGTGTGGAAGTGTTCCAACACCAAGGGAGAGTGAGTATAGGTTGTCTCTTGCTTGCTTGAACAAGAAGGATCGTTTCGTATTACAACACTAAAAACATAAAATAAACAAAGGAAAAGCTAAAACGGACCAAAACCGAGGGAGTTTCGGCTCTAGTAGAGCTCTAGGGCCTTCCCAACCCAAAGTAATGGACACCTAAATGCTTGGAATGAGCTTGCTATATATAGGCTGAGATTTTGGCAATTCACGGCCGTGCATTGGATTGCACTGACGTGCAAAGTACCCGTTTCTTGCATGTGAAGGAATCTATCAGCTTTTGGGAGTACAAGGAGGAAAAACCCCAAATGCACGGCCGTGCATTGTGATGCACGCCCGTGCATTGGGTACTTTTGCTCCCTGTTGACTTTTTGGCTTCCTGGTTTGACCTTCTGCTTCCGGTTTCATTCAATTGGCCCTTGAATGCTGATTTCAACTTGTTATTGAGTGTTTTCTTCATGTTTTTTTGCAAATCCGGGTCAATTATCCTATCAGAACACAAATGAGTGGATTAGGCATCAATTATTATTATATTGTCTCTAATTGTGATGATTTCGGGGATAATTATGTATGCAAAACATGTATAATTTACGTCATATCAGTCACGCACGTGAACGGCTAGTCGTGCACTATAGCATCATCAATAGGTGAAGGTACTGTGGGAACCTCGGGTTTCTGATCAACTGGGGATGTAGGTGACCTTGGTGAAGAAGACATTTCCTGTAGTGTGATGAGTAAGTGACATGTATGAGTGTAAGTGTTGTGTAACTAATGCATGTATGTGGTTATAGTCTAGTATGCAAATCCTAGTTCACTAGAACCAATGGCTCTGATACCAATCTGTCACACCCTCAAAATCCACCTGCAGGATTTTACCGCGAGGCGCGTGACACACCAGGATCTCAGTCATTAGTTACACGGAACGACTCTATATGAATTTAAATAAAATACCATTGCTGCTCATAGTCACGAGACAACAATATTTAAGTTTGAAAATGTTGCGGAAGCGTAAATAAAATCCAATGTAAGTAAAATCAAATGCGCAAAACAAAGCGCCCAAACCATGCAGTTTAAATAAATAAAATAAGTTCAGTGTTTGAAAATGATGGGACTCCATGAATGTCCTATGCTCATGCACAATACCTTAGCAACCTGAGAAAAACATGCTAAGAAGTGTCAACACAATGGTTGGTGAGTTCACAAGTTTGAATGTAAGTAAAAGTTTGATGTTTGCCAGATAGTGTAAATAATGTATACCGATAGATAGCTAGTCTATGTCATGTTACTACAAGTGTTCGAAACCGAAGCTGACTGTTTGTGTTTGTTTGCCTTTCGCCATGTCTACCGAACAATGACAAATGTTTAGGTCAATATTACACCCGTTCGACCTCCAGGCGGGTTAGTGCGACTAACGCGGGTGGGGCTTGTCAAAACCCTGTAGTCCTACTCAAGATTACCTCGCTATGTTCCAATACTAACGGTTCAAGAATGTAAGGACTTATGCGGTATGTTTGCACTTTAGTAAGCAAGCGATAATACAATAATACAAGATCCAAAATGTTTGCGAGCATGCTTTCTCCCCCAAAAAGGAAAGTTAGTAAAAGAGAGGGGTAGTGAAACTCACATTAGTATGCGTATGAAAGAAAGCTAAGTGAAAACTGTTGGACCTCTAACTGCCACCTAAAACCATAGGTCTATAAGCGTGTGTTCGTGTATGTTGACATGAACCCTTAGTATCCAAACAATACCATTGTTTAAGTGTTTAGAAAATATTTACAAGTTTGACTCAAGTTTGACCCGACGACCCGTTGGTGACACGTTGTATGAAATGATGTTTGTTCTTTATAACACTACTACCTTATACACAAATGATCATGCTGTAGCCTTTAGCAACAAATCCTATTTGTTCTATCAAGATAGCAAGTTTCCATAATTAGCAGGTTTCTATAAATAGAAAGTTTTCATAAATAGTAAGCATGTTCAAGATTCATGTTTCTAGGAATTATCATTATTAATATGTTTGTATGATTACTCTAACTTGTTCAAGATCGTCACATCACATACCAATTGTATAGAACTTAACATGTGATTCACAATTCAAGACAAAGTTTCTATCTTTAGTAACCTATGAGAGATATGCATGATTTCAAGCATCCAACACAGTGCAACATGTTATTATATCCTAACTAACATAAAGCTATCCTTAAACCATATCATACATGTTTAAATAGCAAGCTATGAACACTTTTGCAAATTAAAGTTTTCTTATTTAGCAAGTTTGTAAAACCGTGTTAGGTATTCAGAATCTGATTTCACAATTCATCTACACACGTAACAAGTAGCACATAAACATCAACATATCATCCTAATCATGTCTAGTATGCCAAGAAGAATTCACAAAAAAGTTTCCATTATAAGTAAATTATGATTTCTAGGCTTGTTTGACGAGATTCAAAGCATCAAATCAATTACATACAATCTATCTAATATGATTATAACCATAACAAGCATCAAGGATTGTATTTGACCGACCAAATGACATCGATCAAAATGGCGCCGTTGCCGGGGAGTTAGTGCGCTTAGTGTTAATTCTTGTTATTTGCTACATCTCACAAAATAAAAAATTTCTTATTTACTTTTCTCGTCTTATTTTTGTTTTGTTCAGTGTTACACGGGGTTTTCATGTTTGTGTTGTGCATGTGATTCTTCGGTTGTATGCATCATACAAGGTACTCCAACAAATCATCTCCTTTGCTCTTTGATCCATAAATTGACAAGATTGCCAGACAAAACAGGGTATTTCATCGAACTAACAGGGTTATGTCTTCTCTATCTCACATAAAGAACAAACCGGATCATGGGAAGCAATCTGATCTGCCTCCTGCAGGTCAGTTACCACCGGAACAGCAGCCCACCTCGGGTGTGTTCCCATCATCTATTCCCCCACCTATGACAACCTCAACCCATCCACCAGTCAAATTCCACCTTTTCCACCATTTGGCCAACCGTTGCCACAAGTGAGCCAACCCTTTGAGTTCAAACCTGACGCTCACTATTCTTCACCATATGTGAGGATAGTGACAAATCCCCTACCACCACCAACCTCACAACCACCAATCACAAGGCCATATATATTTCACTCCACACCCTTACCAGGCTTCCATCCATATACTTCAGGTCTAGATTATGAGAATGATACAGAGGGTGATGATGATGAGTTTGGGGATGATGAGGACAAGCATCATGACTTGGATAGAAGGGAGAGACAGAGGCCAAGAGTGCCAGTGTATAGGAGACAGGATACAGGTGTTCAGTTTGAAAGACCGAGTGAGAATCAGTTTGATCACAGGTTGTCACAGCAACCACCTTAGCAACACGTTCCTGAACCAATCCCACCACAGCAGCAGCCTGTAACAGGCAAAGACGACCTGGTCCTAGGGATGCCATCCCACCTGTTGACAATCCGCGAGGCATTCCAAGGAGGCATGACAGAGGCCTTGTTAGAGGGATTGAGAGACACTTCCGACCATCCATTGCTTATAACCCGTCCCCAGTTTTCATTCCACAACAACATGGGAGATCTTTTGAGGTTCGTTCTCAGGCAATTCAGAATTTGCCTAAGTATCATGGTCGGGGGACAGAGGAACCATACTTGCATCTAAGTGCTTATGATGCCATGTGTAACACCATTAGTGGACAAGGATTCACACCAGATGATGTGAAGTTAGTATTATTCCAATTCACCCTAGAATACAAGGCTCAACAGTGGTTCCACTCTCTACCGTCTGCATCTATCTATACATGGGTAGATATGCAATGACAGTTCCTGGATGAGTTCTACACTAATCACAGGACTAGTGATGCTAGAAAGAACATCAGAAACTTCCAACAACAATCTGGGGAAATGTTTCATGAAGCCTTTCTTAGGTTCAAAATGTTGATTAAGAACCGCCCACACCATGGTTTGCAAATGTGGGAGATGCTTAGTGCCTTCCATGAGGGGTTGACAGATGATGATTCCCGAGACCTCAACTCTATTTCTAATGGTACCTTTGGTACAAATTATGAGGATGTAGACTGGGATTACTTGGAGAGGATGGCAGTGACATCCAAGAGGAAAGCCCAATCTTCAAGGCGGGCTAGACATTCAGTAGTTAGAGCAGTTGATAGTCCTAGCCCCGAGGCAAACAGGTTGGAGAAATTAGAAAAGAAAGTTGCCAACATGAGTATTGGGGGTCAACAATATGAGGTGTGTGACCAATGCGGTGAGCTAGGGCACAGAGCTCAACAACCATTTCCACCCCGAAATCCAAATTATAATCAAAGAAACAACCAAAGGGGATACCAAAAGGGGAATGAGCAGGGAGGATCATCTGGACCCTCTAATCAGAGTAATGAGGAGGTTATGTTGGGTCTCTTGAAGTCTATCCAACAGGACTTGCAAAAGAAGAACCAAGACGATGATGTGCGGTATAAAACCATACAAGTCATGAGCACTCAAATGGGGCAGTTTGCCACTGAGATAGCAGAACTGAAGAAGAGTAGTGGCAAGCTTCCAAGTGATACGGTGACCAATCCATCCCACCACACTTCGGGGAATAGAAACATGAAGAATAGCCACGTGGGCAACGTTAGTACTCTCTGAAGTGGTAAGACTTATGATAACAAGGTTGCACCTCCACCTCCCTTTGTTGATTATGTGGTGGAGGATCTTGATGAGTATGATGTCAGTGATGATGAACCCAAACCGATTCTGGTTACACGGGTTGCTTTTCCAAATCCAAAAGAACCACCTTTTCCTAAAACATCATCTACTGTTGATAATAGGGGAGTGGTGCCTCCAAGGGTGCCATTCCCTGCTTCTTTAGTAAGTGCAGGTAAACAGGTGGCGGTCAAGAAGCGAGGTCCTCAACAAGAGGAAATCTGGGAGCTTTTCAAGCAGGTAAAAATTAATATTCCGCTTCTTGATGCGATTAAACAGATACCAGTTTATGCTAAATACTTGAAAGACTTATGCACTCAGAAAAGGCATCACAAAATTCCTGAAAAGCTTGACCTGAATGCACGAGTTAGTGCAATTTTGACTGGTTCTCTTCCACCTAAACTCCAAGATCCAGGAGCGCCCATAATTTCTATACAAGTGGGTGATTTCAAAATGAGCAAAGCGCTATTGGATCTTGGAGCTAGTGTGAGCATCCTCCCTGGGAGTTTGTATGACCAATATGACTTTGGTCCTCTACGTCGAGCCAATACCACCGTGGTGTTGGCGGATTTGAACCCTAAACTCCCAAGAGGGATTGTTCGTGATGTGATAGTGAAAGTGGATTCTACTATCCGGTGGATTTCTTAGTTCTTGACTATGTGCAATCTGAAAAGGTCATTGAACCAACTGTCATTTTTGGTCGACCCTTCTCAGCCACATCCCACTCTTTGATTGACTGTCGCTTAGGCACAGTTGATATGACATTTGGCAATAGAAGGGTCCGTTTAAGTATTTTTTTCAAGTGAATCTAACCCTTTGCCAAGTGATGAATGCTTTATGGCAGACATCATTGAAGGATGCTATCCTCATTCTGAGGATGAATCCACAGAGGAGTGTTTTGTTTGTATAGATTTGAACAGGAACTGTAGCTTGACTTGGAGGAGGAGGAAAGGCTTGTTGAAGCCTTAGTTGTCAAGGATGGTAGACCTCTATGGACACATCATGTGGAGAGTCTACCATTAGAGATTGACTCGGGGCTACAACCATCATTTGTTAGCCCCACGAAGGTAGAGTTGAAAGACCTCCCCAAAAACCCAAAGTATGCATTTCTGGGGGAAAGTGAGAGTCTAGCTACCATCATTGCATCCAACTTGGATGAAGAACAGGAGGAGGCACTACTGAAGGTACTCAAGGATTACAAGGCTGCAATTGGTTGGACCGTTGTGGATTTGAAGGGTGTTAGTCCCTCCATTGTGATGCACAAAATCATCATAGATACTGATGCAAGACCTTCACGAGATACACAACGCTGATTGAATCCCAACATGCGGTAGGTTGTCAAGAAGGAGGTCTTGAAGTGGTTGGACGCCGGGATCATCTATCCCATTTCTGACAGTCCATGGGTAGGTCCAACCCAAACAGTGCCCAAGAAAGCAGGAATCCACGTAATAACAGGTGATGATGGTGAGCAAATTGCCACTCGGCCGGTAACCGGGTGGCGTGTGTGTATTGATTACAGGAAACTGAACGCTGCCACATCAAAGGATCACTTTCCTTTACCATTCATTGATCAAATCATAGAGAAGTTATCAGGTCAGAAGTTTTACTGCTTTCTAGATGGTTACTCAGGTTATAACCAAATAGCCATCCATCCTCATGATCAGGAAAAGACCACATTCACATGCCCTTATGGTACCTTTGCCTTTCGACGGATGCCATTTGGGATATGCAACGCCTCGGCCACCTTTAAAAGGTGTATGATGAGTATTTTCTCGGACATGGTCGGGGAGTCGCTTGAGGTCTTTATGGATGACTTTTCAGTTTTTGGCTCATCGTTTGAATTGTGTTTAACTTAATTATCTAAAGTTTTGCAACGATGTGTAGAAACTAATTTGGTCTTAAGTTGGGAAAAGAGCCATTTTATGGTTTAAGAGGGTATTGTTTTGGGGCATGTGGTGTCCAGTCGAGGGATTGAGGTAGACAAAGCTAAAATTAGTGTTATTTCAACATTACTTCCCCCGATGAATGTCAAGGGTGTGCGCTCTTTTCTAGGGCATGTCGGGTTTTACCGTAGGTTTATTAAGGGATTTAGTGTCATCACAAAACCTTTTTGCATCTTACTTCTTAAATATGTGCCTTTTGAATTTAATAAAGAGTGTTTAAATGCTTTTCATGTCTTAAAAGATCAATTGGTACAAGCCCCAATTTTACAATCACCGGATTGGAGTCTTCCTTTTGAAATAATGTGTGATGCCGGTGATTATGCAGTTGGGGCTGTTTTGGGTCAAAAGGTAGAAAAAAGACCGGTTGTCATTTACTATGCAAGAAAGACCCTTTCTGGTCCTCAATTGAAAACACCACCACCGAGAAGGAGTTGCTTGCAGTTGTCTATGCCTTAGACAAATTCAGGTCTTATATTTGGGGTAGCAAAGTGATTGTTTATTCTCATCATGCAGATGTCCAATATTTGATGGCAAAGAAGGATGCCAAGCCTAGGTTGATCAGGTGGGTGCTTTTGTTGGAGGAATTTGATCTGGACATCCGAGACAAAAAGGGATGTGAAAACTTCGTGGCTGACCACCTATCACGGATCCAAAGGGAAGAGGAGGATGTGACTCCTGAGATAAACGAGCGGTTCCCTGATGAGTGTTTGATGTCCATTACAGCTTATGATCCTTGGTATGCAGGTATTGCTAACTATTTAGTTACAGGTACTATTCCCGAAGATTGGAACAAGAAGAAGAACAAAAAATTCCTAGCAAAGGTCAACCAGTACATCTGGGACGAATTGGATTTGTTCAAAGTGGGAGTGGACCAACTCACCAGGCGTTGCATTCCTGAATCAGAGATCCCAGCAGTCTTGGACCTTGCACATGCGTCATCGTGTGGTGGCCATTTTAGTGGCTAAAAAACGGGGCATCGAATCTTATCTTGCGGGTTATTTTGGCCCACTATTTTTAAGGATGCATTTGAGTTTGCTCGAACATGTACTAATTGCCAAAAGATGGGCAGTATCACAAAGAGGAATGAGATGCCCATGCAACCAATCCTCGTTTTTGATATCTTTGATGTTTAGGGAATTGATTTCATGGGCCCATTCCCAAATTCATTTGGCAATTTGTACATCTTGGTGGCCATTGACTATGTGTCAAAATGGGTTGAAGCAATTGCCACCAAGACCAATGACCAAAGCGTAGTTTGCAAATTTGTTCAATCAAACATTTTTTTCTAGATTTGGGCTTCCCCGTGTGATTATAAGTGATGGGGGATCCCACTTTAAGAACTTTCATTTTGGCAAACTTCTGAAACGCTATGGTGTAGACCACCGGAATGCCACTCCATACCGTCCACAAACAATTGGGCAAGTGGAGGTCTCCAATAGGCAAATCAAATAAATTTTGCAGAAAACAGTACAATCTGACCGCAAGGATTGGTCAAACAAACTAAATGATGCCTAGTGGGCATACCGTACCGCTTACAAAACACCTATTGGCACTACTCCGTACCAATTGGTCTATGGAAAAGGATGTCACTTACCTGTAAAATTAGCTCATCGAGCATTATGGGCTATTAAAAATGTTAATCTTGATTATGATGCTGCAGGTAAGCAAAGACAGTTGTGCTTGAGTGAGTTGGAAGAACTAAGGGATGATGTATATGAGAGTGCCTCGGCCTATAAGGATAAAATGAAGAAGGTGCACGATGCAAAGATCCGGTTGAAAACCTTTGCAATTGGGTAAAAGGTGTGGTTGTTCAACTCAAGGTTGAAGCTCTTCCCTGGTAAGTTAAAGAGCAAGTGGACAAGTTCCTACTTGGTGACCAAGGTGGGTCACTCAGGTGATGTTGAGATAGAAGACTTTGAAGAACATTTGAGGCAAACAGTGAATGGCCATTGGCTAAAGCCGTATTTAGAGCCTAATGACATCAATGGTCCGGACAAGCAGGTTGGGGTGTTGTTCTTGAGCGTTCTAGAGGATGGAGACACGTAACCAATCTCAGGTACACCGCGTCTGGCTAAAGACGTTAAACTTAGCGATCTTAGGAGGAAACCTAAGTTTTACATGTATTTAGTTTGTTTCTATGCAATTGACCAAGTGTGGGGAAATCTCTGAGGGGTCTTGGATTAATATATGTGCCATTGAGAGCAACGCACAAGTTCTTGGGGGGTAGGGCACCATGTGTAAAGTTAGGTATTTTTGATGTTTTTGGGTATGTTTTTGTAGTTTTTCAAAGTTTTACAGGTTTTCGTTTCGATTTTGACAAGAAAAATGATGGGGAATCACGTTCCAGGTATATATGAACGTAGTTTAGTGGGTGGAACAAGTTTTTGAAGAAGTTGGGAAAACCAAGTTTAGAGGGCCAAAATTTTTCTAAGTTAAAAATGGTCTAAACTTTCTGTCTCTAAGGGCCTTCGCGCCACGCGAAGATTCAAGCCTAATTATTCGTGACACACAATGGAATAGGTTGACCGGTCAGAATTTGGGGACTTCGTGCCACGCGAAAATCCTGTCCCACTTTTTCGCGACACGTGAAAAAAAATAATTTAATTTATAAAATATTTTGTCTTTCCTTCTTGTCTTTTATTTTAATTGAATCTTGTAGTCGAGTCGATTTGATGCTTGTGGGTGTGCTTTGAGCTTAGTTTTGCAAATTTGGAATTAATTGCCTGTACTCAATCTCCATTCGGGTGATGACTTCCGACTTCCGCTTGATTCTTGTACAAGGTTTCCCGCTTGCATCTATGGAGCACGATCGCGAATGAAATGCTATACGATCGCATATCCATCAAAGTTCTTTATTTTTGTTTAGGTCTTTCGTTTGGTTTCTCTTCCTACATTGAGGGCAATGCAGTGTTTAAGTGTGGGGAAGGAGACTTTCGTCTAAGTTGTTCATTGAGTATGTATAGTTTTAAAAATCCTGAAAAGTTTTCAAAAATGTCTCTGGATTAGAATTTGTGTAGTTATATGGGAAATGATAGGTACAATTGAAATTGTGCTCGTGTGTGATTGAATTGAATAACAAGTAGAAAGCGCGTCTGAATTGTAATGTTTTGGTGGGCCCAACCGACTTAAAGAGCTTAAACATCATGATAGTGTTTCTATGTTTAATTGAATAATTAATTCAGGATGTCTTGTGGGTTCTTATCTTAGGGGTGTCGGTAAGGTCGAAACTGTCAATATAGGGTGATAGGTACCTCTATAAGCAAGAAATTATAAGTTTTTGAAATCCTTGGCACACCGCTTTCTTTTTATGAGAATAAATCCAAAAGTTGGTGGCGCCCGCATTCCATAATCCATCATTCATGAGCTTAATTAATTAGATTGAGAGCTTGAGTTTGCCTACGTGTTATCCTCTGGGTTACAAGCTTGGTTGAAACGCCCATGGGCAGACTCTTGTAATCAATTGTAGATGACTAAGCGAGACTTATGTGTTACCCTCCGGGATGGCAACCTGGTTGAGACGCCTCTAAGTTGAGTTTATGTTCTTCATTGCTAAAAACTGAAGCCTACGTGTCACATGTCGAGTTCCAGCTTGATTGAAACACCACTGGGTTAGGTTTATTCATATGAGTTAATAAAAGCTCAAAGTATTCATCCGTTGATCCATAATTCCATCTGATTTCTAAAACTTATGAATTAGTGCTTATAGTGGTGGGGGAAATCTATATAGTTTAACCCGTGCCTAAACATGACCTTGAGATGGGATTAGACTGAATAGTAGCTTTCTAAGTGTGGAACCCATAGATAGACTGTTGGCTTGGTAATAGATATCATTTTATATCATAGAATCGGGGGCTTGACAGGTCGGTGGTTGGGTTTAGTCAGATAGAAATATCAATTGTTACAGTTAACGCGTGATTATATTTGAAATGATTAAATGAATGAGATTGTGAGAGCTGGTTCCAATTATGATCCCATTGCATGATTCTTTTTCGGGACACAAAAGAGTAAGTGTGGGGATGTGATGTAGGGTTTAATAACCCTAGTTTATATGTCGTTTTGTGTGCGTCTTAGTTGTTTTAGTATGTATTCTTGTTTGGTTTTATGTGTGTTTGTAGTTGTGTCTACCTCTTAGGTTTACGTGCTAAATGAGCGAGAAATGGATGAGAAGCAGTCGGATGCGAAGCACGAGAGATTAAAAACTCAAAAAGTCAATTTCCTGGATTTTATGTTCTTCGCGACACGCGAAGACTTGGGATGCAAAGTTCGTGACACGTGAAGAACTTCAGAGGCGCGCCCGACTAGTTTGTTCTTTGCGCCACGCGAAGAACTTGGTTGCCATGTTCGCGACACGCGAAGAATCTAATTTACAGAAAAGTTAACCTAAATCAGGTTTTAATCCTTAAGAGCCCCATTATCGATCTATCTTCGACGACAGTCATTCCAGACCTTCAAGGAGGCGATTTCCACCATAGTTGGGCCGATTTGTGTTAATCTTTCATAATTGTAAGTCCTAGTACATTGATTTTGATTGTTGTTATGAGTATGAGTGGCTAAATCTCTTGTAGCCCTCTTTGGGTCTAGGGTTTGTGAACACTTGTGAATTCTTGAATGATTAGCTTGGTTTGTAATCTAGGTTGGCATTTTAAGCCATATGATTTCATTTATTGATTGAATGCTTTAATCTTCTTTGATTGATTTTGAATTGTTTTTCAAAATCTCAATAGTCTCGGGTTTCTTTACATCAGGGATAACTTGGGGGTTGGATTATAGTTGGTTTGTCATTGATGGTTGTGTGAGAACAAGTTTTGTTTACAACGGGTTCTCACATTATCACTGAATTCAATTGAACCGTATGATTATGTCTATGTAATTGCTTGCTAATTATCTTGAAGGAGCTTGTGTTTGCATACCCGAACCCCGGAGAGGATTACCTCTCTTATTATTGTTTTAAACCCAAATCCAAATTAGTTGCTATTGTTTTATGTCTTTGAATCTTGTAACAAAGTGACACTTTCCACATACTACTCGTGGATACGATACTCTACTCACCCTTACTAGTTAAGGTGTTTAAGGATTGTTTTTGACCGACCAAACGACATCGATCAGGAGCCGGCCCTAGTTGGCCTCCTGCGCAGGTTGGGCTAGGGCCCACAATGGGTTAACTTGTTGATTAAGTTTGTAACCCTAGTTTAGTCCCTATAAATATAATGTCATGTACTTGTAATTTCTTGAGCAAATAAATAATAAAAATATCCCTAGTTGCAGTCCGTGGACGTAGGTCATACTGACCGAACCACGTTAAATCTCTCGTGTCGTTTATTGCTTAACGTGTGTTGTGTTGGTGTGATACCTAACACACAATAGTCTCAACATACGAATAGTAATGATAATGAGTCCAATGCTTCTCAGTAAGTGTATATATGCTAATACATACCTCTTTTATATGTACATACAAAATTGTTAGTAATGTTGATTGTGTTGCATCATTTCCATTTTGTAGATTTAAAATTCAAGATAAAGTTACCCAAACGATTGGATCTACTATACATTCCATATTTGTTGATCCTTGACAACAATAGAATGATGTTCCTTTTGACCGGCCAAATCTTTGAGCATTTAAAGGTGTGTATGTAGACGTCTATGAAAATGACTTAGTATATAACTTAAAAATTAAGTATATACATTATCAATAAGTGATCTTTGTATACCCAATTCATTCTGACTAGGGGTGAGTGATGCGTGTGAAACTATATATATTTTAATAGAGATTTATCACACAGTATTAGTTTTAAAAAGGGTTTTCACCAAAGACTAATCACACACACATCGGGCAGTGTACCCGTCGGATAGCAATATAGTAAAGGTAAGAACCGGATATCAATCCGTGGACACGGTGGAATGCGATAATAAACCGGAACTAAAATCCAATCAAGTAAGGGTAAAATATGTTTAAGTTGATTTTTGATTAAACTAATATGCAAGAATATAAAACTAAATTAAAATCACAAGTCAAACAATTAAGGAGAAAATATCACTTCGGTGTCGAATCCATCTAGAATACATTCAATACACTCATAGAAACATGACAAATACAAGAAACATAAATTGACTAAATTCTCGTCAAAGATATCTAATCAAATGACCATTCGGAAAGCTAGCATGAATTATACAAACCAACCACCTAAAATCATACAATGAAGCTCACGTGTTTAACAATCATGTCAATGTTTATAAAGATTGAACTAGCTTCCGATTAAGGTATACTAATCCAACAACTAGTTGGAAAGATAATATGAACAACACACTACCCACCTCAAGTTGATTAAATTAGACAACAATATACATTTCTTCAACATACAAAGGTTATATAAATTAGGAGAATGTGTCAACAATTCCTAGATAGACATAAGACTAAGCATGAAACATTATAACAAATACTTTGTCTTTCCAAACATAAGCATAAGGATACACATGCAAATATGATGACTCACAAACAAGACTTCATTCACCATTCCTAGTCAAATGCCATAAACTAGTATAATTACATACACCAATCTATGAATATAAGCATAAACCACAAGTTTTCCAACATAATATGGCATACACAAATACAAGTCTTGTAAACAACTCAAAATACTTGAATACATAATTTCATCAAAGAATAATCATACGATTGTCATAACATTAACACAACAATTGCCAATAATCCATGAATGTTGTCAAATGTATCTAAACTTCATCTAAACCAAAGTGAACAAGAGTTTTAGCTCATCATGAGCACCAAAATTACAAATAAGCAGGGAAAAATAGTGTGAAACATGATATGAAAACAAGAATCAAATCACTCCTCCAAGCCTAGATGTTGTTGTTGATGTATGGTGATCCTCTTGATGTTGTATCCTCTCCAAGAATCTTGAAATATGGCTGGAACAAGAGAAATACGAGCTGGAACAGTAGACTTTCTCCCCTGGTTGCTTGATGTCTGAATGGGAGTTTAAGTTCTGTTTAAATAGAAAGTGGGAAGCACGACCGTGCCTAGAGAGAAGGCACGACCGTGCCAGGTACAAAGGCGCGGTCGTGTCTAGGTCTTAGCACCACCGCGTGACAGAGGGTTAACCGATCCGGAGCATCCATTGGGTCTCTTGCTTCGAGGTGTCAGACTCACGGGTGTTCCCGCGACCGTGTGGAGGCAGGGCACGGTTGGGCCTTGCCTTTTGGCTTGGCGCGGTCGTGCCATGTACGGGGCGCGACCGTGCTTAGGGTTTGCAAGTTAGGCACGACCGTGCCAATTAGGGACACGACCGTGCCTTCATCACAGAAACCCTAAAAACTTCACTTTTTATCCTGGAATCTTCTTGTTTGTTCACAAGCTTCACAAAAACCTACAAAACAGGAAATGAAGCAAATAAGTGCCTAAACGTTGAATATAACCAAGAATTGATCGTTAAATGAGCGAAGTTTTGTGCCAAAAAGATGTGTAAATATTAACACATCAAACAACCCCACACTTGAACATTGCTTGTCCTCAAGCAAGAAATCAAAATGAAACAAAACTTCCAATGACACTATGGATCAAATCGGGAAAAACGTAAGCATTAATAAACTTATAAAGGTTTGAAAAGATTTTCAAGAAATGCAAAATTAACTAAATGAAACCCAATGAGCCCAATGACGTGATAACCGAATGAGCAAATGAATACGCCTATGAAATCATTGGCATGTAGCTTAATGCTCTCACAATGTTCACACACACTCGGGTATATATATGATCATACAAGTAATGGTATATGTATAGAACACTCAAATGCCAAGACAATGAATCATGCATAAATCATAAGCTTGCTAAAAGATCAAATCTCTACCAACTAACATGAAATAAAGCACAAATCAAGAGGGCTTTAAACGGGTTGTAACTTGGCAATGGTTAAGGGTAAGGAAATGGAATTTAAAAGTGGCTAAATGGCTAAAAACCCGGCGGCTATGCTAATTCAAAAACTAAAACACTTATAATATGAAAAATAAACTAACTAATACTTCCGTATATAGATAAGAGCTAACAACCGAATTCTTTCCATCTTTGCTCACAAAATTGCTCTAATCGACTATATTTCACCTGATTTTGGCGATTTTTTTTTTTTTTTTACTATTTCTTTTCTTTTGAAGGGAACTAAGTCAATATGCATCTTTCCTTAGCTAAAAACTTCTCAAGAATTTGACGATTACAACAAAGTAAAAGCTATAAAATTAACATTAGCCGACCGGATTTCTAACACGGGTGAAAAATAGAATAAATAAGTAAAAAGGCTAATGAAGGTTTAATGGCGGTGTAATGTGGGTAATAAAAGAAAGAACATGGGATAGGCTCAACGTGGTTAACTAGTGGATGTGTTCGGGTAAGGGAAAACAAAGATAAAAGGCTAACAAAGTGGTTTATCCTAATGCCTCAATCATTTTTATGCAATATTTGTGTTCATGATTTCGAAATGTATACTAAAAGCAAGTTCTAACAAGCATGAAACATCCGGCACACTCAAATCCGCAAAAACGAGAGCAAACAATGTCTAAAGCTATCAAGGCTCAAAAATAAACTCACGGAAACGGAAAGGAATGGGTGTAAGCAAAAGGTTACATGCAATTCATTCGTTTAGCCCACTAAAACTCATGGATATCACAAAAAAAATTGGGTTTGACTCAATGGAATTTCTATCTCAATTGCTTTCGAAAAATCAAACCTCTATTATTTACTAAAAATTGTGAATGCTAAACGGTTAACTTTTAATTTAGTGCCAATAAAAAATTATGAAGGAATATTTTGCAAAAAATTGAATCGATAAAATGCTAAAAGGACAAACAATGCGCGAATACAATTTTACCCTACACTTAGAATTGTACATTGCCCTCAATGTACAACAAAAAATAATGTAAAGCAAAGAATGAACACCCAACCCCACACGTAGAAACATACATTGCCCACAATGTATACAAAAACATGCAAAGCACAGTGGAATGCAATGCAATGGAGTGTGAAGGGATAACTGAAACTTCCCTCGTGTCGATCATGGCACACGCAAAAATCCAACCCACAACAATGACGTTCCACGTAGTTCCATGTAGTTCCACAATTCCAAGATCTAATCAAGACTAACATCAAACACAGATCAGTAACATCAAGCCAAAATATAAACACAAATATATACAACAGTACATGGAAACAAAAGTACAAGAAAACAAAAGTACAAGGAAACAAAAATACAACATAAACGCCGTAGCGCGATACAAGAGTTTGTACAATACAACAAAAGTACAACTCACAAAAGGTGATACCAAAACAGTGGAGGGCACTACTCCTCCATCTCAAAATCCTCAAGAGCAAGGCCGGCACCCTCTGCTCCATCTCCTCCGGGTGGTGGTGACTGATGATGCGGTGGTGGTGATGGCTGATGCTGCGGTGATGGTGGTGGCTGAAGCTGCGGTGATGGTGGCGGCTGATGCTGATCGGGCTGCTGCCCTGGCTGCATAAAGAATGGGAGGGGAACCACGTATGGTGCCCCGCCAGCAGCAGCAGCGGCGCACTGGACCTCATACTGCCAGGCCCAGTAGCGCATGAATAAATCATGGGAGACGGTCACCGGAGGTGGTGGTGGAGGCGGAGGAGGTGGAGGAGGGGGCGGAACAACCGGATCCTCGACATGATGCTCGTGGTGCTCCTGCTCCTGCTGAGCTGCGTGTGCCTGATGGGCGGCGGCAATAGCCTCGGCCTCGGCCTGGACAACATCTGGATCGGGGCCCGGACGGTCTGGATTCCATACCCGTCCCCATCTGTCAACCAATCTAATCCCTCCTGCGCCTCGACGAGCTACGTGCATGTTTCTGAGTGTCTGCACGGTCATCACGACGGTCTCGGCCACAGGGGTCAGGTCTCCAATCAAATCGTCGGTCAATAGCTGGAAGTGCCTAGCCAGCTTGGTCACGAAGTGACCTCCACATATCGCGCTGGTGACATCGCGCCCCGAGCTGTTCACCAAGTACCCCGCGATAGAGTGCGCAAGATTGCAAGTGCGCGGGCGTACAAGGCAAAACAGATAGAATAACTCCCTCAAATTCACTACCGTCTCTCCCTACCCTCGCCCAGATATGGAATAAACAATGCAGCGATGAAGAACACGGTGTAGCGGATCCCGAAGGCTCGAAGCCTTGGTCTAACTCGGATCGTAAATCCCAAAACCAAACTCATGCTAGAACTGGTCCTTATCCTCCTCTGTCGGGAACTCGGTGATACCCTCAGTGAATATCTCAGTCTGGAGCTCCTGTCTTGTGTACAATCCTAACAATCTCCCAAACCGGGCAACCGACATCACTCGCCACTCCCCACCTAACCTAAACCTAATCGTCTCGGGCTGCTCTAGGTCTAGGCAAGGATAATCGAACTCATATGTGGAGAAAAACTCCATCACAAGCTCTATATACTGGATAGCATGGAACCTGAACAAACGGCGCCAGGGGGCGGTGACAAGATCGTCCCATCGGTCCCTCTGACCAATGGCATCTATGGCGGCCGGCTCCAAACGACGAGCGGCTAAAATCCGGCCTCGGCGGGGCCACAGAACATCCAGACGAGCCTCGTACTCGTGCTCGTTGAGATCGAACTCCAAGTATGGGTGATCCATGTTGCCTTCCATCTGCACGACAACAAAATTAAAATCACAGCAGTTATGAAGACGCTAAACTGAAGTTATGAAGTTTCTGACCTAATTATGAAGGGGCACGGTCGCGCCTGGGAAGGGGCACGACCGCGCCAAGGACAAAAGCTGAGCCCACGGTTGCGCTGTGGCCGACCACGGGCGCAATATCTCGACAGACACGGTCGCGCCAGGTGCGAGGCACGACCGCGCTAAGGCCAAAATTAAGAGGCACGACCGCACTCAACAGAGGCACGGTCGCGCCTGACCAAACAATGCTTTCCTGGGATTTTAAAAGCCGAGCACGACCGCGCCAGGTCATGAGCGCGACCGTGCTCAACCCATTTTAGGGTTTTCCAGTTTCAAAATCCATCAATTAGACACGTTTTATGAAGGGGCTTTCATACAAAACCAACCCAGGAAGCAAGTAGGACCTAGTTCTACGTATTTAAAGCCTAAACATCTATAAATCGACAAAAAATAAAAACGAAAAGGAGAAACTAAGTTTATAATCGTGATAATCGAGAGAAAAGGGGGCTCGGGGCGTACCTTAAATCGAAGAATTGAAGGGGTAGACCGGAAATGGTGACGGGAAGAAAATCGCCGAGGGGGAGGGGCAATCGTCTGCTGGGAGGTATGGGGGGGTGTGAATGGTCTGTCGTTTGAAAACTAATTTAAACCGACCCCCAATTACTGAGGCACGACCGCGCCAAGTGCTGAGGCACGACCGCGCCTAGGGTTAGAGGCACGATCGCGCCTGTAGGAAGGCACGACCGTGTCTCTTGCCCAGCAGACAAAAAACCCTGATTTTTTTATGTAGCTTCTACCAAAACCCGACTACGATTCTTCCAAACTAAAATTTCTAAAAATTCAGAAGACATACCTGTGATATTCCAATCATCAACTCAAATCCGCTCGACCCAAACACGTTCCGAACACCTAAACTCAAAAATAAACGGTAAAATCCAAAAAAAATGAAATTAAAAATAGGAGAATAAACATAGAAATAAAATCTAAGAAGTGTTACCAAAGATGATACCGAAACAGGCTAAGTTTATTAACGAGTCGTTAGCTAGACTCAAGCCCCCGAATTCATTTGTCCTTGGGGTGGAGGTCAACTACCTCCAATTCCGAGTCAACCGGTCCGTCGATATATGGCTTAAGACGATGACCGTTGACCTTGAAGATCCTCCCATCTTCATGCTCAATCTCGACGGTCCCATAAGGAAACACCTCCCTAATCATGTAGGGACCCGTCCATCGGGATTTCAACTTCCCGGGAAACAATCGCAACCTAGAGTTGTAAAGCAACACACGACCACCCACTCGGAATTCCTTCTTGTCCTTCAAGCGTCGGTCATGTAAACTCTTAGTGCGCTCCTTGTAGATCGTGGAGTTTGCATAGGCTTGATTCCTCAGCTCATCAAGCTCATGAATCTGAGTGAACCGGTTCTCTCCCGCGCTCAGCAAGTCAAGATTCACCGCCTTCAACGCCCAATAAGCCTTGTGCTCTAACTCCACCGGAAGATGGCACGCCTTCCCATAGATCAACCTAAATGGTGTGGTACCAATAGGCGTCTTATACGCAGTCCGGAAGGCCCAAAGTGCATCATCTAACCTATCCGACCAATCCTTACGGTTCTGACCAACCGTCTTCTCTAGAATCCGCTTTATGCCCCGGTTTGTGACCTCTACCTGTCCACTGGTCTGTGGATGGTAGGCTGTGGAGAATCTATGGTTCACACCATATCGTGATAGAGCCTTCTCCAACTGGGTGTTGCAGAAGTGGGTCCCACGGTCAATGATAAGGGCTTTGGGGGCACCAAAGCAAGAGAATAGCTTCTTCAGAAATTGAACAACCACCCTAGCATCATTAGTAGGCAAGGCTTGAGCCTCGGCCCACTTAGAAACGTAGTCAACAGCTACTAGGATATACCGGTTGCCACGAGAAGCTGGGAAAGGTCCCATAAAGTCAATACCCCAAACATCAAAAATCTCACAAATCTGGATGCTGTTCTGGGGCATCTCATTCCTAGATGAGATGTTGCTTGCCCTCTGGCAAGCGTCACAAGCTCGGATCATCTCATGAGCATCCCGGAAGATGGTAGGCCAGAAGAAACCGGCGTCAAAGACCTTCTTCGCGGTCAAGGTAGCTCCATGGTGTCCACCTGTCGGGCCCTCGTGGCAGTGTCTAAGCACCTGACGTGCCTCATCTCCGAACACACACCTGCGCACGATCTGATCAGCCCCGACTCGAAATAAATAGGGATCCTCCCAAAGATAGTGCTTCACATCCGCAAAGAACTTTCGCTTCTGCTGATGCGTTAAGCCCTTAATCACGATCCCACTAGCAAGAAAGTTTGCAAAATCAGCAAACCAGGGACACTCCTCATCCTATGTCTGTATGTGCATGAGAAACTCGTGGGGAAAATTGTCATTTATGGATGACCCCACAAGTTCAGATGAAGCTGAGCACTCAAGACGGGACAAGTGGTCCGCTGCGACATTCTCCGCGCCCTTCTTATCGCGGATCTCAATGTCGAACTCCTGAAGCAGCAAAACCCACCGGATCAGTCGGGGTTTGGCATCCTGTTTGCTGAACAGGTGCCGAAGGGCTGCATGGTCAGTGAATACAATGGTCTTTGATAGGACGAGATAAGACCGGAATTTATCGAAAGCGAAGACAACGGCTAGGAGCTCTTTCTCCGTTGTGGTGTAGTGCTCCTGTGCGTCATTGAGCGTCTTGCTCGCATAATAAATCGGGTGGAACTGCTTCTCTCTCCTCTGTCCTAAGACCGCCCCAACAGCGAAGTCACTCGCGTCACACATGATCTCAAATGGCAACTTCCAATCAGGAGCTACCATGATAGGGGTATTCACCAACTTCTCCTTCAACAAATTGAATGCACTAAGGCATTCATCGGAGAATACGAACTGGGCTTCCTTCTCAAGAAGCTGGGTCATCGGTCGGGCAATCATAGAAAAATCTTTAATAAAGCGTCTGTAAAAGCCCGCGTGACCAAGGAAGCTACGAATAGATTTCACGGAAGTCGGCGGGGGCAGCTTAGATATGGTATCAATCTTAGCTCTATCAACATCAATTCCCGCGCGTGAAACCTTGTGCCCAAGCACAATGCCCTCCTTCACCATGAAGTGGCATTTCTCCCAGTTCAACACTAGATTGGCCTCCTTGCACCTGGCCAACATCCTCTCCAGATTCCCGAGGCAATGATCAAAGGAACTCCCAAACACAGAAAAATCATCCATGAAAACCTCCATGGAGTCCTCAATCATATCATGGAAAATGGCCACCATGCAACGCTAGAAAGTGGCCGGAGCATTACACAATCCAAAGGGCATCCGCCGATAGGCAAAAGTGCCATAGGGACATGTGAATGTCGTCTTCTCCTGGTCCTCAGGAGCGATCGGGATATGGAAGTAGCCAGAGAAGCCATCCAGGAAACAATAGAACATCTTCCCCGCTAATCTCTCCAACATCTGATCAATGAACGGGAGGGGGAAGTGATCCTTCCGAGTAGCATCATTGAGTTTGCGGTAATCGATGCAAACTCTCCAACCTGTGACTGTACGAGTAGGAATCAGCTCATTCCTCTCGTTGGTGATAACAGTCATGCCTCCCTTTTTAGGGACAACATGAACCGGGCTAACCCAAGGCGAATCGGAGATAGGATAAATCAAACATGCATCAAGTAACTTGATCACCTCCTTCTTCACCACCTCCTGCATGTTCGTGTTCAGCCTCCTCTGGTGCTGCACAGCGGGTCTGTAGTCATCCTCCATAAGGATCTTATGGGTACAGAAAGAGGGATTAATTCCCTTAATGTCCATAATCCTCCACGCAATAGCCTGCTTGTGCTGCTTCAGCACCTCCAATAGCCTCTCCTTCTCATCACTCGTCAAATCAGAGGCGATAATGACAGGTAATCGAGACTCACCATCTAAAAAGGCATACTCCAAATGACTCGGGAGCTCCTTAAGCTCAACAGGTGGTGGGTCCTCAACAGAAGGCCGCTCAATCGGCTCAGACTCTATCAACCATTGCGAAAACCGCTGAACACTGGGGAAGCTCATAGCTCTCCTGGCTATGCCACTGCTCATCAAACTGATCCTCACCAATTGGATCAATCGTCTCCCCCCCTACAATCTGGGTGTCCAGGGACTCCTCCTCAGCTGTGTCCTGGAGATGATCACTCACACAAGAATAGACAGTCTCAACAAAGTAGAGTGAATCATCCTGATTCTGGGTGTGTTGCATGGATCTCCCAACATCAAAGGTCACCTCCTCTTCATCCACCCTCAATGTAAGCCTTCCTGAATACACATCAATCAGGGCCTTAGCGGTGGCCAGGAACGGTCGACCTAGAATAATAGGGACATTCTTGTCCTCATCCATGTCCAGAATCACAAAGTCTACAGGAAACACAAAACGGTCAACCTTAACCAACATATTCTCCACTATCCCTCGCGGATACTTGACCGAACGATCGGCCAGCTGGATACTCATGCGTGTTGGTGCAGGTTCTCCCAACTCAAGCTTAGCAAAGACCGCATATAGCATGAGGTTAATGCTAGCA
Source organism: Smallanthus sonchifolius (assembly GCA_023525975.1). Taxonomy (NCBI): domain Eukaryota; kingdom Viridiplantae; phylum Streptophyta; class Magnoliopsida; order Asterales; family Asteraceae; genus Smallanthus; species Smallanthus sonchifolius. The sequence continues at coordinate 25,879,545 of CM042023.1, forward strand.
CCAAGGTCAGCTAAGGCGTTGCTAACCGACAAGCTACCTATCAAACAGGGGATGGTAAAACACCCCGGGTCTCGTCTCTTCTCCGGTAGCTTGTTCTGAATCACCGCCGAACATTCCTCATTCAGCGTCACCTGAGACAACTCCTCCAATTTCCTCTTATTCGTGAGGATATCCTTCAAAAATATCGCATACTTAGGCATCTGAGCTAGAGCCTCCACAAATGGCAAGTTGATATGCAACTGCTTGAACAACCCTAGAAACTTACCATACTGCTCCTCCATCTTCTGTTTCTTCAATCTGCCTGGGTATGGAACGGCGGGAGTGTAATCTCTCACAGGCTCGCGAGGGCGTGATGTGCTCGCCGGTTTACCCCTCGGCGGTGTCTCATCCGGAATCTCAATCACAACCTCCTCCTCGGATGACTCATGCACAGGGACCTGCGAATCCGGGTGGTTGCTGGCTATTGTTGCCAGACTTCCAACTAAAATTCGGGTGATTCCTCCACCCCGGATTATATGTGTTGCTGTAGGGATTATTCTGGGGGCGATTCTGGTTGGACATGAAATCAACCTGGTCGTGGGCCCCCTGATCCCCAACCTGACAAGCATTCGTGGGATGCGCCCCACCACAAAACTCACACAAGGACTGGGCCTTGTGGACATGCATCTGATCAATCTTAGTGGAAAGTGCTTCCACCTGGGCAGCTAAAGAGGTAATTCCATCCACTTGATGGACACCCTGCCTCTGAGTCCTCGCTCGGGAAGTATGCTGAGTGTAGCTCTTCGCTGCCACCTTTTCTAGCAGGTCATACGCCTCCTGGGGTGTCTTTGTTCCAATATCTCCACCCGCGTACGCATCAATCAGCTGCTTCCCGGTCATCTCCAGACCATTGTAAAAGGTCTCACACTGCTGCCACTTCAACAATCCATGGTGGGGAACCTTCCTCATCAGTTCCTTGAATCTCTCCCACGCCTCATAGATCGTTTCCCCGTCGTCCTGCTGGAAAGAAAGAATCCTAGCCCTCAACTTTGATGTTTTCTCCGGAGGGAAGTACTTTTCTAGGAATTTAGCAGCAATCTGGTCCCAAGTACTAATGGACCTAGGGGGAAGTGACAGTAACCAAGCCTTGGCTCGATCCCGTAAGGAAAACGGGAACAACCGGAGCCTAATAGCATCGTCGGTAGCGTCACGAATTTTGAAAGTGACGCAAATCTCTAAGAAACCGGCCAAATGAGTATTAGGATCCTCGAGATCCTTGCCATCGAACTGACACATGTTCTGCACCATCTGAATAATGCTAGATTTGATCTCGAACTGATGTGCTCCAACCGTCGGCCTGTTGATGCTCGACTCCAAACCTTCAAGTGTTGGTTTGCCAAAATCCGAAAGCGTCCGACCCGCATCCTCGTTCGCCATCTCCTCTATCTCGTCAACAACAACCTCGTCAACAACAACCTCGTCAACAACAACCTCGTCAAATTCGAGCAACCGGGCCACAAATCAGGAACGGGCTCGCAATCTCCGATGAAGATCACGCTCCGGCTCGGAAGACGGCTCAGGAACCTCCTCGACGGGAGTTGAGAACATACACGATCTGCACGACAAGTTAGATTTAAATACGCAAACCTAGGACACAGAAAACACAAGTTAGACAAAAATAAAAATAAAATAAAATAAAATAAAATAAAAAAAAATTGAAAATAAATAAAATAAAAATAAAAGAAATAAAATGGGATAACAACCAAGATATATATATATATACAAATGAAGCTAAAAATAACAAGTAAAATGCGAAAAATATCTATACACACAAAATCGCAAATAACAACAAGAAAAACACGATATTCACAAAAATATATATACTAAATGACTAAAAATTAATTCCAATCGTTCTCGCAAAACCGTATCCCCGGCAACGGCGCCAAAAACTTGATGCGTGTGAAACTATATATATTTTAATAGAGATTTATCACACAGTATTAGTTTTAAAAAGGGTTTTCACCAAAGACTAATCACACACACATCGGGCAGTGTACCCGTCGGATAGCAATATAGTAAAGGTAAGAACCGGATATCAATCCGTGGACACGGTGGAATGCGGTAATAAACCGGAACTAAAATCCAATCAAGTAAGGGTAATATATGTTTAAGTTGATTTTTGATTAAACTAATATGCAAGAATATAAAACTAAATTAAAATCACAAGTCAAACAATTAAGGAGAAAATATCACTTCGGTGTCGAATCCATCTAGAATACATTCAATACACTCATAGAAACATGGCAAATACACGAAACATAAATTGACTAAATTCTCGTCAAAGATATCTAATCAAATGACCATTCGGAAAGCTAGCATGAATTATACAAACCAACCACCTAAAATCATACAATGAAGCTCACGTGTTTAACAATCATGTCAATGTTTATAAAGATTGAACTAGCTTCCGATTAAGGTATACTAATCCAACAACTAGTTGGAAAGATAATATGAACAACACACTACCCACCTCAAGTTGATTAAATTAGACAACAATATGCATTTCTTCAACATACAATGTTCATACAAAGGTTATATAAATTAGGAGAATGTGTCAACAATTCCTAGATAGACATAAGACTAAGCATGAAACATTATAACAAATACTTTGTCTTTCCAAACATAAGCATAAGGATACACATGCAAATATGATGACTCACAAACAAGACTTCATTCACCATTCCTAGTCAAATGCCATAAACTAGTATAATTACATACACCAATCTATGAATATAAGCATAAACCACAAGTTTTCCAACATAATATGGCATACACAAATACAAGTCTTGTAAACAACTCAAAATACTTGAATACATAATTTCATCAAAGAATACTCATACGATTGTCATAACATTAACACAACAATTGCCAATAATCCATGAATGTTGTCAAATGTATCTAAACTTCATCTAAACCAAAGTGAACAAGAGTTTTAGCTCATCATGAGCACCAAAATTACAAATAAGCAGGGAAAAATAGTGTGAAACATGATATGAAAACAAGAATCAAACCACTCCTCCAAGCCTATATGTTGTTGTTGATGTATGGTGATCCTCTTGATGTTGTATCCTCTCCAAGAATCTTGAAATATGGCTGGAACAAGAGAAATACGAGCTGGAACAGTAGACTTTCTCCCCTGGTTGCTTGATGTATGAATGGGAGTTTAAGTTCTGTTTAAATAGAAAGTGGGAAGCACGACCGTGCCTAGAGAGAAAGCACGACCGTGCCAGGTACAAAGGCGCGGTCGTGTCTAGGTCTTAGCACGACCGCGTGACAGAGGGTTAACCGATCCGGAGCTTCCATTGGGTCTCTTGCTTCGAGGTGTCAGACTCACGGGTGTTCCCGCGACCGTGTGGAGGCAGGGCACGGTTGTTCCTTGCCTTTTGGCTTGGCGCGGTCGTGCCATGTACGGGGCGCGACCGTGCTTAGGGTTTGCAAGTTAGGCACGACCGTGCCAATTAGGGACACGACCGTGCCTTCATCACAGAAACCCTAAAAACTTCACTTTTTATCCTGGAATCTTCTTGTTTGTTCACAAGCTTCACAAAAACCTACAAAACAGGAAATGAAGCAAATAAGTGCCTAAACGTTGAATATAACCAAGAATTGATCGTTAAATGAGCGAAGTTTTGTGCCAAAAAGATGTGTAAATATTAACACATCAGTGAGGCTCACAAAGAAAAAGTTTGGTGATTTGTTGAGGAAGACTCTGGACAGAGCAAAGGATGAAACGAGAAAATGGGATGTAGAAGTTTGAGAAAATTTAGGGTGCGTTTGGTTCGCGAAATGTTTTTGAAGGATTTGAAATTTGTCAAAAGAATTGGATTGTAAGGAATTGGATTTGGAATTGAAATTTGTCCAAAGAATTTTGAATTCCTAATCCATTTGAGTGACAAAACAATTATAAAGGAATTGGAATCTTTCACCATGACGACCACCTGTCGAACGTCGTTGCCTCCGCCACTGCCAGCCCCCAACCAACCGCCGCCACTGACCACCCCCCACCACCGACCACCCCTCACCACCGTCATCCCCACCGACCACACCCCACCATCGGCACCGCCACCACCTGACCGTCCCACCGTCACTCGACCACTCCGCTACCACCAACCACATATTGTCGCCGCCCGCTCCTCGCCACCGCCACCGACCACCACCCTAGCCATCGACCACCCCCACTACCGATCCCATCGCCACCCAACCACCCCCGCCACCACCAACCAATAATCAAGGTTCACACAGCTAGGTCAATAGCTCAGAGATTAACGAAACTACCTGAACATAACAAAATGTGCCTTAATTAATCTTTATATATTTGTAAGGCCCCAAACATCGTAAACAAAAAGTTCTTATACTTGAATATCAATAAACAAAAATTTCTTATACTTGAATATCAATAACGCAGCAAAAACTTTCATTTAAACATCGTAGACATGTCCAAATTTTTAAAAAAAACATAAACATTATCTTAACATAACTGTAAACATAAATCAAAACATAACGGGATGTCTGTCTTCATGATCAGCCGGGTAATCCCTCTTGCTTGCCAAGCATCCACGTCCTACATCCGTATATGTACTTAACCTGAATGTAAATACAAAAGTCAGCTACGTTGGTGAGTTCTAGCTTTTACATAAACCTTAACTTCAATTGTTTTGCCAAAACGTAACATTCAACTTTATTAATAAAAGCGTACGTAAAACATTCAATAACATATATGAAAAACATAAGTCAACAAATACCTCGAATGCGCGCCTTCTCGTAACCGTCAATTCTATACATTAAATACTGGCGGAGAAACCTAAGACCCGTTATCTCTAGGCTATTCAACACCTAGGTCTCCTAAGGCTTGTTACCTCTAGGAAGACCAAAACATACGAAGGGTCACGTTAACCCTATGAATGACCGTTGTCATTCCCTATCACGAACAACCAGTTGTATAGTAGTTGGCTAGCCACAAAGGCCCCTATAAATGTATTGCCACTACATACATACATACCATACATAACATACATAACTTCGATTCCCGAAGGAACCTTGGCAGAATCATATATTTGATACATACCATACATAACATACATAACTTCGATTCCCGAAGGAACCATGGTAGATTCATATAATTTGTGACTTTCGTAAAACACTCACTTCCTTTACATCAAACTTTAATTAAAGCATTCGTACATTTATTCAATAACATTTCATTCGTAAACGTTTCGTAAACTTCTTTGGAAAAACATTTCGTAAACCCATTTCCAAAACTTTACTTTCAAAACATTTTTCATAAACATCCATTCGTAAAATATCGTTTTGTATATATGCACACCAGGCCAAAACATTATTTAAAACATTAAAAGAGGGGGCTCTAGAACTCACCTGATAAACTAGTCTCAGATTGTCCTAACAAGGTCCATCGGCGCCACACACGATCTGAATCGATAAGTGAATCAAAATCAGACGTAACCCGACATTAACGGTTCACAACTTCTGGCTAGGCGAACATAAGGTTAAGTTCGCCTAACCCTGCCTGCGAACATGTACAGCGAACTTACCCTTAGCAAATTTAATAAGTTCGCCAATTGTCTTCTAGCGAACATACCAGGTTCACTACCACAAGTTCGCCCTAACTGCCCTAGGCGAACTTGACAAGTTCGCCCGCGGGGCTGTCTTCTTCCCCAAGAACCCTACGTTCTTGCATGCGAATCTAAACTCGTTAAGATCTGAACTTTATACATTCAAAACGTTTGATTAACGTTCCAAAAGATAGATCTATGACTATTTCGAAGTTTCATTCGTAAAAATGTCATCTTTTTACCCAAAACGAACTAAAACTCATATTTAGAATGAAACGTTACCTGAAACGAGCTATTGATTCAGAGATTCTTCTCACGAGCAGGGGCGAAGGATAGTGAGGGCCCGGAGCCCCCCCCCCCCCCCCCGATTTTCCGCTCAGTAGTGTTAATTTATACGTATTCGGGTGATTTTTCGCTCAGTAGTGTTAATTTATACATATTCGGCCAAATATTTTATAGTTCCGGCCCCCCTGATAGGAAAAAAAATCCCGGCCCCTACGTTTTTCTTCAAGCTCCGCCATTGCTCACGAGCAGTAGAGGAACGCAATGCTTCGTTCTCGAGTCGATCCGTCACACTCTCTCTCTACGATTTCTCTCTTTAGGGTTGGGTGAAAATGAGAGAAGTTGGGGGGCTAAGGTATTTATAGGGGAGGCCCCCTACCCATTTCGGCCCATCATACGCGGCCCAATACACATCCCGTGATCCTCGTTCATTTATTCCGTTCATCTTGTATTAAAACCCATTTATTATTTATCGTTATTTTCAGGATGTTACAAGTCTACCCTCCTTACAATAGGTTTCGTCCTCAAAACCTTTAATAAGTCAATCAGTTGAGGATACGACTCCCTCATATCCGACTCTTTTTCCCAAGTGGATTCAGATCCTTTTCGGTGCTTCCATTGTACCTTCACCAATTGGATGACTTTATTACGTAAACGCTTCTGCTTCCGGTCTAAGATGGCCACGGGTTCCTCGATATAGTTGACGTTGTTATCGACCTCATTGTAAGTAAGTGGTACGTGATCTGATTCATCCGCCAAACACTTTCGTAAGTGTGACACATGGAACGTAGGATGAATCCCACTTAACTCATCAGGCAACTTCAACCGATAAACGACTTCCCCAATCCGTGCCAATATCTGGAACGGTCCGACAAACCTTGGACTTAATTTCCCTCTCTTCCTGAATCGTATGATTTCTTTCCAGGGCGACACTTTCATAAACATCCATTCGTAAAACATCGTTTTGTATGTATGTACACCAGCCTAAAACATCATTTAAAACATTCAAAGATGACGCTCTAGAACTCACCTAATAAGCTAGCCTCAGATTGTCCTAACAAGGTCCATTAGCGTCACACACGATCTGAGTCGATAAGTTAATCAAAATCAGACCTAATCCGACATTAATGGTTCACAATTTCTAGCTAGACGAACATAAGGTTAAGTTCGCCTAAATCTGGCCCATCGAACTTACCTTTAGCTAATTTAACAAGTTCTCCAATTGGCTTCCAGCGAACTTAGCAAGTTTCCTGGCACAAGTTCGCTTGAACAGAACAAGTTCGCCCTAGCCAGCGGGGCTGTCTTCTTCCCAAAGAACCCTAAGTTCTTGCATGCGAATCTAAAATCGTCAAGATCCGAACTTTATATGTTCAAAACCTTTGCTTAACGTTCGAGAAGCTAGATCTAAAAATTATTTCAAAGTTTCATACGTAAAAATGTCATCTATCTACCCAAAAACCCAAAACGAACTAAAACTCAGATTTAGAACGAATCGTTACCTGAAACGAGCTGTTGATTCGGAGATTCTTCTCACGAGCAGTAAAGGAACACAACGCTTCGTTCTCGAGCCAATCCGTCACACACACACTCTCTCTCTATGGTTTCTCTCTCTAGGGTTGGGTGAAAATGAGAAAAGTTGGTGGGCTAAGGTATTCATAGGGGAGGCCCCCTTCCCTTTTCGGCTGTGATCCTCGTTCATTTATTCCGTTCGTCTAGTATTAATACCCATTTATTATTTAACATTACTTTCGGGATGTTACAATATTATTCATTTTCACATCTTTTGACATACATTTATCTTATACAGATAACAGAGTTTGAAGGTAACGCTTTTGTAATGGTTATAACATTTTGCAACACTATTTGCGACGATCTAGGAGTCACACAGTTCCTCAACGCAATCGGCGAGTTCGCATGAGGTGATACTCATTTGACCGTCACCCCCGTATGGCACCGTAACTTCCTTTGGCCACCGCAACTAACAACTCCGGCCACCCTACCATCATCAGACTTCAAACTCCCTGATTACCACCTCGTGCAAGCCAATATCTACATTAGTGGGCCAATGGCGACAATGGCGGTGGCGGTGCTCGAGGACAGGGGTGGTGGTGGCGGCGGCGGTCCAGGGTGGGGTGGCACCGGTGGTCAGTGGCGGCGGCGATCGGAGGCGGCGATATGTGGAGGTGTCGGGGGTGGCAGCGGGCGAAGGAGGTGCCGTGGGCGGCGATCGAGGGGGTGGTCGGGGTGGCAGCGGAGGTCGGGGTCCGCTGTTGGTGGCGACAGGGGTGCAGATGGGACAAGGGTGAGTGGTCAGAGATTCCATTTTTTTTTGGTGAATTCCTTTACAATTTGGAAGGAATTTGAAATCATTTATTTGAAGAAAATTTGATGGAATTAATTCCAATTACAATTCCAATTATTGTCTCAACCAAACAAATTGAAAAAGAAATCTAGATTCTAATTCTAACGAATTATGCAATTCTATTGAATTATAGCGAACCAAAAGCATACTTATCGTCCTTCTTCCTTATAAACCAAGCTCAATGAGTTTGGCAGCATTACTAGAGCTTTGAAGGAAAAGCGATATGCAGGAGCGATACGCTTGATTCCCAAACTTATGTCAGATAATTAATTTGCCATCTTTTATTTTATTTTTTTAAAACAAATTTCTTTAATGTTGTGAGAGTGGGACTTGAATCCATTATCTTCTCAAACCTTGGTGTTTCAATAGGATTTTCTATTACCATTGGGCCACCAACCCTAATGGCTGCCATCTTTTAATAAATTTAGTTTGTCAATACTAAAATTTTAGTATGAACTTAAAAATAAGAATTATGTAGGATAATCGGTTCATGTAGCTTGCTATGTTTCCGGTGTTCTTTATGCAGACACACCGGGACAATGTTTTCATAACCACGCCGGTTATAAATAATTTTAAAATTAATACTATATAAATATAACAAATTTTATATCATTCAGATTTCAAAATCTATTTAACGTGTAAACCCACAAAGTTATATAACACACTCGAAGGAATACGTGAGGACCACAAAGCACGTGTTGTCTTAATTGTGAAATCACATGGTTATCACATGCTTCAATCCCATATTTTCTGGTCACAAATTCATTCATTCCCAAAGTATCAGAAAAAAAATACGTTGTTTATTTAAAACCTGATTTTAAAAATTTTGATTAAATTAATATCATGTTCTTTTTAAATTCTGGTCAATAATTGATAGAATGTAATAATTCTTTTTCATAGACGGTAAGCAGGGTGTTAAAGATATTGATCTTTAAGTTGTTATATTATCTTGTTTTAAATAATAACAAGTCAATGGCTCATATATAGGACCGGATCAAATAAAAAATGGAATTTTAGTGGAAAGTATATGTGAAGTCTGTTTGGACTGTTAATCACGTTATTATTTCAATATTTAAAATTAAGTAGGTGTCAAAATCATAAATAATATCAACTTACAAATTGTTAGACATTAGGTTTTAAAACTAGTCTATCATTTTTTTATTTTTATTTTTTCAAACTCAAAATAACTTTGTATATCATCTTATTTAATAAAAAATTATACCATTAAATAAAAAATATTATTATGTTAAATTTGAATATAGTAATATATATATGTGTGTTGCGTAATTATTTACGTATGGTGCATAATTAAATTCATATTATGCATATATATATGGACATATCGTCTAAAATAAACATTTCACTTCATGGTGGCTTCTTACGCTTCACATAGAAAAATGTCCTTTTTTACAAGAACATGTCATCCAATTTTCGTTTTCTCTTGAAATTCACTACTAAAAAAATGAAAAATTTGCGACAGCAGTTTCGTTGGAAATTTGTCGAAATTGGCCGTTAGCGACAAGTTTTCGACAAAAAGTGTTTGTTGGAAAAAACCCCATAGGAAATGTAGTTTCCGACAAAGTCTCGACTAACTTTTCGACGAATTAGCGACAAAAGCCTTTCGTCGGTAATTTTCGACAATATTCCGACGATTATATTAAATAAATAAATTAAGTTAATAATTTTGTCAAAAAATTGTAGGAAATCTTGTGGTTACTTTTTTGTTTTTGTTTTGTCGGAAAGTTGTCGCAAACTTATGAGAAATTTCTTTTGTTGGTAACTTGTCGGAAACTTTTGTAGAAAATATACATGTTTTCTAGTAGTGATTGGGGCTAGTCGATCATAAAAACCACAATCATCACCGCTTTATACAAGTCCTTCATCTTGCCACTACCATCGCTACCTTTCCACCATCGATTTGTGCTTGGCTCTTAAGAAAACTACCCATTTTCTGAACCAAATATGAATCCGAATGAAGAAATGGGCAAAGAAAGAGTATTAAGCAAAGGTTTATTGAAGAAAACATACGTCGTGATTTGGATCTTTTGGATTTTCATTCGATATTTATCTCATACCAATCATTCCAATGGTTTGGTTTACTCTTAGCTTATGGCTTTGAAATTCCGCTTTCAGTTATCTGTTTACTTTGTTTGTTCAAATTCTTAAAGCCCGACCTAGTTCATTTTATTATTTATTCAATTAGAGTTTTTTTTTTTAACTTTTATATCCCAAAGAAAGTGTAATATGCTATCAGTCTCATTTTGTGTTGCGATTGCTACTTTTGGTGAATCCATGACATTTGGAGTTACATTATAATTCGATGGTGTTGTTTCAAAGTCACTCGATTAGTTTTGAGTCACATTCCGTTGACCTTAAACGGTATCACATTCACTCAAATCGCATCTCTTCACTGTGTTTCCCCTTGTTTAGCTTTCTTATCATTCCATGGATGGTTGAACGCTTTAACTTTTGTGGTTTAAGATCTCTTAAGCCACAAATTGAGAGAAATTACTCATTGATATAAGTTGCTAGGATTTGGCTTTAGTTTGGTTCACATGTGAACTAGCACTTGTCAAACTAACACTGTGCACATGTGAACTAACAATCCATAAATGTACTAATGTTAAACAAATATATAAGTTCATATTCGAGTCAAAATTAATTAAAAGTGGAAGCCAAAAAAAGTTCATTTGTGAACTAATGCGGGTTCATGTGACCAGAGGTAATCAAATATTTAATTTAATGTGATTTAAAACAATGATAAAAATGGGAAGCAAAAGTGGCTCACATGTGAATTTTTTATATTAAATTTTAACCGAATACAAATATAAAAAACACTGCTAATTCACATGTGGACTTCACCGCTAATTCATATGCGAAACAATGTTAGTTTACATGTAAATCAAAATTACTTCCAGATTATTCACAATATGTGAAGTTGTGCTATAAAATTTTAACTACCCAAAAAAAAATAGTTAAAAAAGAAAACCACAAAAGTAGTATATCAAGTAAGGTGTGTACTTAAAAGAGAAAAAAACATGTTTCTCACATTCAAATTACCTTTTTGAATGTATAACACTAATTAAAGTAAGACGTAAAGATTAAAATTAATCAATTCCTCATGTTTATTCCTGAAATAAATATAGTTTTAATCACATTTTAAAACATATTTAACAAACTGTTTCTTAATAAAATAAAACTTAAAATTTAAAATCAAAATACAAATGAAAGATTCAAAAGATTAATTGTTTATAAAAAATATTACAAAATAAAAAATATTTTTGGAAAATATGCAAAAAAAAATAAAAAATAAAAAAACCTATACCGACGACATGTCGTCAGAATCATTTTTATTATTATTTTTTTAATTTCAGGCCCATCCGAACGACATGTCATCGGTATAGGCCCCAACCAATCCACACGACATGCCATGGGTATAGGTCCACCCTGTAACGACGACATGTCGTGTGGATAGGTTGGGGCCTATACCGACGACATGCCGTCCGATTAGATTTTAATTTAAAATTATTTTTATTTCACCTATATCGACGACATGTTATCGATACATATAGACCAAGCTATACCGACGACACATTTGAGCTATTGGTACGGACCTATCTACATGAATCTCATACCCATGACAAATCCTCATGATAGGTCAAATAACCCTATACCAATGACTTGTTGTCGGGATAGGTCGACATTATTTAGTGTGAATAGGGTCGTATCCTTGTGGTGTAAAGCATTATGAAAATTCAACTTAATATGCCAAAGCTAAATTGGTAAAAACAATTTTGTATTTTTATTACATAAATTGAGAGAGCTATTTGTATTTTTTGATATTATTAATCTTGTTTTTGGTTGTTTGAATTTCATTTTTAAAAGAATTTAGACACTCGAATATAAGTTGTAATATGCATACACAATGAAAAAATCAATTAAATATTGAAGAATTTAATTTCTAAAAACATAATATTAATAAAAATAATTTGATATATATCATGCATCCTAAATGTAGGCATTTGTTGAGAAATTTGATGTACAATTATTGTATGGAATTGCATCCCTATTAGCTACCACCTCATGACCATGTGCTATTTCATATTTGTTAAAATCATTAGAATTTTTTTATTTTGTCAATTTAACATGTTATGTGTCATGTATGACGTATATTTTTCATTCTTCATTCAAAATAATATGTTTAATCTTTTAATATATGATAAAAGTAAAATTTACTAAAAATGTATTCTATTGTTGTTAGAATATTAATTATTATTAGGTACATTTTCCGCTCTTTTATTTAATTAAGATAAAAGAAACTGAACAAGAAAATCATTCTTTTCAATTTGGAAACTTTTATACTAATCTAAAAACTTAATCAATAATTTCATTTTTCTTCTTTAATCAAAAATTCATTGGTGTTAAAAAGTTTTCAGTTTTCCTTTTATTACATACATACATCTATACTAATAAATAAAGGTTTAAAGTGAACACGTGTTACTTCATCATGTCTTCTCACATTGGTTTCCCGCCTCTCTCTCCTAATAAATGCGTCTATATCTTATTTAATAATAATGATATTATAAATATATTATTAAAGAAGAATAGTAATTATATTAAATAAGAATATATAATAGGAAATCAAAATATAACTAATTAAAGAAAAATACTAATCTATATCTATACTATATAATAAATAAAGGTTTTTTCATGCCACATGTCGCCTCCACATTTATTCTCATCATTTTTTTTCCGACTCTCTCTCTCTTATTAAATGCACCTCCAACTTTTAATAATAATATATATTTAAAGAAAATATTAATTATACTAATAAAATAAATTTATTTTAAATTATCCCTTTTGAAACTTTAAAATCTAATTATTTAATTTTTATTTTCAATCAAATAATAAATGAAAATGAAATTACATTAAATAGTATTTAATGTACTTTCGAAACTCAATTATATATTAGTATTTACATATTTTGAGTTTTGCTTTCTATCATTAGTATATGATAATTTTTACACCTGTAAAATATATATATAAAGATTTAAAATTTTTATTTATTAATATTTTTCACCCCGTATGTATACACGGGATCTAAACTAGTATAACTATATAAGAACATGTGAGCATAATTGCTGGCATAAAATTTTTTTATGTATGTACGGAGTGTGTATGTATGAGCTTACCGCATTGACTAGCTATTTATGCTAGGTTGCATGTATAAATTCCCTGCCCACATGCAATGACAAATCAGCCAGAGCCTACAATAAGTAGAAAACTAGTATTAATTATATTCTTCCCAAATTGGATAAAATCATCTTTAATTGTTTTTTTTTCTTTTTTTTAACAGCAAATGCCATTACATCCGGGATCAACCTGACAAACAGAGAATCATATTCCGTCCGAAGAACAGAAGTGTGGGGACCCGGCCCCCACATCACCCTGGAGGAAACCCACAACTGGGAAAACTCTATGACTCAAGCTAGAACATTTTGTACCAAGCGAGACTCGAACGCATGACCTTCCATTTAGAAAGTCATGGGGCTACCACTGAACCAAAATTCTATGTTGTAATAATGTTAATTTCTAATTATTAAACGTTTACCATCACCCTATTTTGATTAATCTCTGCAGTTTTGTTTCACAAAGTAAAGTCTAGAATATTTTATATATATGTTATGTTATTAAGTCAAGGACTTAAAGGTGATATTTCCTACACAGTTATTTCTAACTTTCTAGATCATGTAGATTAAAGTTGTAAATTTCAATTTTTTATTTAGTTTAAAAGTTTGACAAAACGTGTTCAACAAATTTTGCTACTTATGTGTTATTAATCTAATTTTTGAGATTAAAATTTTACCCTTATTGCCTATTTAACCACTCCAAAATGTCATCTAAATATAGTTAACATTTATTTCAAAGTTAATTACATAAATAGTCTTTATGGTTTATTAAAATATATCACGCTTGGGGTCTAAATTTAAAAAGTTGTATGTTTGAGATCAATAGTTGTTATTTTGTAATTTATTTGTGGTTTAACAGTATTTTTTTTAAATAATAACTTTACCCTTTAATTTAAAAAAAAAAAAGATAATGGGTAACTTTGATAATTTTAGGGTCTTTGGTTTCTTTAAACAAAGGGTAAAACTGTCATTTAGAAAAAATTAATTGAATTTTTTACGAACATAATGTTAGACCCAAAAGATGTTACATATGACAACAAAAATCTCAAACATACCACTTTTTAAAGTTAAATCTTATACCTGTTACTTTTAACCAATAACAACTACTATTTATATAACTCTATCTTTTATCTATTGAAAAAACCTTTTGACGGGTTAAGCAGGTTTATGTGCTTCCATAGAAAAGTTATTTTATTTGTGTCGCATAGGGAACTTAGTTAATATTTTATTTCCATGCAGTTTAGAGAAAAGAAAAAAAATCTAGGCAGATAAGTATTCCTAGAACTCCTTAGTAAAATATAGTTGTTGAGAGAACTAAAAAAACCTTCACTGAGGTTGCAAGCATCATACTTGTTGATTGTAGCCGATTTCCCGAGCCTTCTCTCTCTAGACCTGATTCTCTTTCTCTCTCTAGGAGTTTGCACATACAAGAAAATGAGAAGGGTAAGAGTTGAGGCCGTTGGTCATAAGGGTTTCCACCCTTCTCTCGGCCCATGGGCCAGCCCTCCTCTTTTCCTTCCTAATCCCTTTGTGTTACAAGGCCTGATATTATTTCGTTTATCCGGTTCCTATTATTTGGGATGTTACATTGATGTTGAGATCCCTATGACATTCTGAGCACGAGATACTAGCACACATGCTTTGTTTAAGGCTTTCATTGTCAAAGGCATGGAGTTACATCCTATGAGGTATTGCACCATAGGAAAAAATTAATAGATTTTTTTACAAACATAATGTTAGACCCAAAAGATGTTACAAATGACAACTAAAATCTCAAACATATAACTTTTTAAAGTTAAATTCCAAACATGTTACTTTTAACAAACAATAAGTACTATTTATATAATTAACTCTATCTTTTATCTATTGAAAAAACCTTTTGATGGGTTAAGCAGGTTTATGTGGTTCCATAGAAAAGTTATTTTATTTTTGTCGTATAGGGGACTTAGTTAATATTTTATTTCCATGAAATTTAGAGAAGAGAAGGAAAAATCTAGGTAGATAAGTGTTCCTAGAACTCCTTAGTAAAATATAGTTGTTGAGAGAACTAACAAAAACTTTACTGAGGTTGCAACCATCATACTTGTCGATGCTGAGATCCCTATGACATTTTGAGTAGAAGATACTAACACACATGCTTTGTTTAAGGCTTTCATTCTCAAAAGGCATGGAGTTACATCCTATGAGGAATTGCACCGTAGGAAAACATTTACGGGTTTTCTAAGGCCGTTTGAATGTCCTTGTTTCATCATCAATACAAATGAATATCTCCCTATGTTTGTTCCTAAAACTAATGAGAGATTATTCCTTAGGTATTCTTCTCATTCAAAAACTTACAAAGTGCTCAACAAGAGATTAAGGATTATTAAGGAGTCTACCAATATCAAATTTTAAACTTATAAACCATTTTGCATGTGTACTTTTGAAACACCACTAACCGGGTACATCTCATAGTTGGCACAAAACATAGTTTTTAAACCGAAATCAGAATCTATTACAGTGGAAGTCTTGAATTAAACATTCATAATCCAATAACAATTAAACTTTAACAACTTTAACATTCTTTATTCAAACATAACTATCAGGGAAGGGAATGTCAGTATTTAGCACATCCACCCGGCAACCCACGCTATCAAGCACTCACAGTTCTTTTACTATTTACTTTGCTTTATTTTTGCTACCTGACATGCATACTAAAATGTCAGCTAACGCTAGTGTTTCCTATCTTTTCTTTAACTATAAACTTTCTTTTAGTAGCTTAGTTTTATATAAAAAAAAAAAGCTTTTCTTTCTTTTCTTTACAACAACTTTGCATTTACTTTAAAATTTTACAACGTTACAATTTATAAAATCGTCCCGTTACTTTCTGTCATTAAAACTTTACTTTTGAGGAAACCAGTTAAGGTGTCCTCCTTTACTCTTTCAAACTTACTCTTTCAAACTTTACTTTTCACTCGTACAAGACAAGTGACTATCACATACTTTAACTACCACATATGAATAATTGTCCGAGGACAAGATCCCTTTCTCACTTACACCTCGGGGTGAGACTTTTACTTTAACTGTGCCCACACCTCGGGGTGTGACTTTCTCGCTTACACCTCAGGGTAAGACTCCTTTAACTTGCTCACAGCTCGGGGCGAGACTTTTACTTTAGCGTGCATGCAGGACTTTCTACTACGCAACTACTATGTAATTATATTACAAGACATAATATAATGCAATCACATAAACATCACGTACACAAATAGCATATATTAACACATAAGCATATAACATGACATCTGTCACTGTCACTGTTGAGCTGCACCGAAGTACAACTTCTTTAACTTCCTTTACTTTCGTTCTTTTCTTTCTTTAAAATATTTATTTCAAAGATAGTACTATGCTCTTTATCTGTTTCTCATTCTTTTATAAAAATATCATTTTTTGTAAAAACAATACTTTGCCTTTCGAAACTTTCTGTCAGTATGCATGTCAGTCCAAAACCATAGGAAAATGGTAATAAGAACTCACCAATTCTACTATCATCGATAAACTATCGAACTGTCAAGCTAGATGGGTCTTTATGGAAATCTGTACAAAGTCAACACATGAAAGAGGTCAAATTTTAGCTACTGTCTCCTAGACTAGTGTCGCCAGAAACTAGTTTCATTTACACACTAGTGTCGTCGAACAGTGTCGCCAGGGTTAGTATCGTCAGAATTGTGTCTCCGGAACTTTCGTTCTGGACTTAGTGTCGTAGTGGATATGTTGCCACTACTAGTGTCGCCAGATAGAATGGCGACACTACTTAGTGTCGCCAATGATTGGCATTTCTTGGAGACTACGCTTCGTCTTACCGACTAGTGTCTCCCCAAGAAACAGTTTCGCCAATTAGTGTCGCCTGAAGAACACCTTCATGTTCCATGCCCGTTTTATATCCAAAATCACAACTTTTTATGTCCAAAACGTTTATCTAGCTTCCATGAAGCTAGATCTAAGTTTTAATCTTCTTTTAAGACGTAAAGATTCGACCTTTATGTTAAAAACCCAAAAAATACCCACTTTTCAAACATAAACTCATATATGGACGGTTTTGTTATGTGATTTCATGCAATTCTTCTTCTCTAAACTTCCACAAAGATAAAGCAAATTTCCTAGATCAAGATGAAGGCTTGTATGAATATTCCTGCGCTTTCTCTCTCTAACGTCCCACTTTTTCTCTCTAGTCAAAAGATGATGAATGGAAGGAAGGGAGGAAAGCTGGGGCTTAAGTCCCCCCCCCCCCCCTTCCACTACTTTTCGGCCCAAGGTCATGCCCACGAGCCCGTGGGCTTCTCCCCCGCGTCTCGACCCATCGCCTCTTTATTTATATTTTTTGTTTATTTTCGGGATGTTACAAGCCTACCCCTCTTACAAAAGTTTTCGTTCTCGAAACCTGTCATAAGTTAAACAGGTGAAGGTAAGACTCCATTTTCGTTTCAGTTCCCAAGTAGCTTTTGATCCATTATGATGCCTCCACTGAACTTTGACCAATTGGACGAATTTATTCCTCAGATATTTCTCCTTTCTGTCTATTATTGTCACGGGTTCTTTAACATAATTGAGGCTATTGTCTAGCTAGATGTCATTGACTGTCACGTGCGCTGACTCATCAACTAGACACCGGCGCAAGTGTGATACGTGAAAGGTAGGGTGGATCCCACTCAACTCATCAGGTAATTCCATCCGGTAATAAAATTCACCAACCCGTGCCAGAATCTTGAAAGGTCCGACAAACCTCGGAATCATTTTCCCTCTCTTTTGAAATCGAATGATTCCTTTCCATGAAGATACTTTTAACAACACTTGATCCCCAACATTGAACTCGATGAGTCTCCACCTTTTATCCGCGTAAGACTTTTAACGATCTTGCGCTGCTTTCATGCGGGCTTTGATCAAGTCAAACTTTTCAGAGGTCGCCGTGACCACCTCTAAGCTTTCCAACTTTTTCAGTCCTATCTTACCCAACAGTCTGGGGTCATGCATCTTCTACCATACAACATATCGTAAAGCGGCATACCAATAGTGGCGTGGTAACATCCCAAAATAAGACGGAAAGAATAAACGAGTTTCAGACAACGCAAGGAATGAAACGAACAAAGCCCGATGGGCCGGGCCGATACTGGGCTGACGAACAAAAGGAGGGTGCGAACTTGGAGGGGTGTTTCCCCTTTAAATAGCCCAACACACCAACATTTCTCTCATTTGCAAGTTTTAGAGAGAGAAACCGTAGAGAGAGAAAGTTGAGGGATCGACCCGAGGAGCTAGCATCTTGTTCCTCTACTGCTCGTAAGTAGGTTTCAAAATCTTGAAACAGGTAACGACCTGAACCAAATCTGAGTTTTTATTCTTTTTTGGGTTTTCGGGTATTTTCGTAAAAATGACGAGTTTTTATGAACCAGATGAGAAAAGGATTATAGATCTGGAATCACGAGAGGAAAATACGCGTTCTGAATGTAAAAAGTTCCAAACTTGACGAATCAATCGATCCAGATCTGAATCCATACAAAAATAGGATTTTGGGGTAAGAACTGAAGGTTCACAGTTTGGGTTCCCGGTACGGTTCACGGCTAGAATTCTCGGGAGAAATGGAAGCTGGGAACCTCATGTTCACGGCCTTCTAGTTCACGGGAAAATTACCGAGAATTTCCCCCTAAGCCGAGAATTCCCCTCAAGCCGTGAACTCCTAAGTTCACGGGAAGAAACCGTGTACCCTTAGGTTCTCGGTATGAAAGGGTAAAACGTAATGAGTTATATGTAAAGCTAAGGCCAGGTTGCATACGTACATGTTAGAATATTTTTTAGAGACCTTTGACTGTGTTCATCTCAGTGAGTTCTAGAAGCCCTTATTTAAATATTTTAAATAATATTTTTGTGATTGTGTGCATACGTAACGATTAGACTGTTTTATAAAATGAAGTTATGGATGATGTATGTGACGTTTTAAGAATTATGAACGATGTTTTGAAGGGAAATGTTATGAAAGAAGTGCCTATGAAATATTTTGCCAAAAGAGGTTTACGAAGTGTTTACGAATGAATGAATGTTTTTTAATAAAAAGTATGAATGTTTTAACTGAAGTTTTTTAAGTAAAAGAAGTGAATGTTTATGAAAGTCACAAACGAACGAATCTGCCATGTTTTCCTACGGGAATTGAGGTTATCGGTATGGGAAGTATGTTATGGGCCTTACCTTTATAGGGGCCTATGTGGCTGGCCAACTGTTGTACAACTTGGGTAATGACGGTCAGCAAGGGGATTACCGTGATCCTTGAAGTTGGTACGACTTACCTCGTGGGGTAATCGTGCTTGAAGTTTGGTACGTGTCATCCTTGTGATGTCGTGCTTGAAGTTAGTTATCGAATGGTCGAGAGGTAACGAGCCTTAGATTTCTCTGCTTGTACGTATGATGGGTCTTCCTAGAGGTAATGAGCCTTAGGAGACCTAGGTGACGGATGGCCTAGAGGTAACGAGCCTTAGGTTTCCTCTGCCGGTATGCGATGTATGGGATTGACGGTTACGAGAAGGCGCAGATTCGATATGTTCGTTGACTTATGTTATGATGCTATGTTACGATGTTATGATGATGTTATGTTATTGCATGTTTTCGTACGCTTTTGTTAAATAAAGTTGAATGTTATGTTTTTGGAAAATATTTAAAGTTAAGGTTTTATGTTAAAACTAGAACTCAATAGCGTAGCTGACTTTTTAGTATGCACATTCAAGTTAAGGACAGGTATAGAAGTTGAACGGTGATGCTTGGCTGGCGAAAGGAGTTAATCGGTTGATCATGAAGACTTGCATCCCGTTATGAGTTGGTTATGTTATGTTATGTTTTAGACAATGTTTACTCTTCCACATGTTGAACAATGTTTGATGTTACGCTTAAATGAAATTTTTCCGGTGCGTTATTTGATATTTAAGTTTAAGAACTGTTTGTGATTGAGTAAATCCAACGCGTGAGGCCTCCCAGGTTTGGGGCCTTACAAGTTGGTATCAGAGCAATAGTTTGAGAGATTTGGACACTCCTAGTGTCTAAACTTAAACTGTGAATGGGACCGAGAGCGGATATCAGTACGGGTAACTCGAGCCACAGCATCAGGTATGAAGGTAGTGTGTATATTAATATATATATATATATATATATGTATAATATGCCTTAGAAAGTGTTAGGTTAGGGCTTGTGATCTGATGGAATCATAAAGGTAGTCAAATAGAAGTCAAAAGGTAGTGTAATGATTAATTGCAGATGGCCAATATATATTAACATTTTACAATATTTGTTGAATTCTATTTACTAACTAGTGTGATGACATTAGATTCCTTGTCTTATAGAACGAGATGGCGAGAAGAGAAAACGAAAGGTGTGGTGGGAGCCGTACCGGTGGCCGAGGTAGGACTCCTACTCGTCAGGAGTACAGTGAAGAGGGAAGTGTCCACACGGAACCGGAAGTTAGTGTGCATGGGACTGAACAGACTCATGTTGAAGAAAAACATTTCACTTTCGAACAAGAAGTGAAAGCGGATCTGGCACGCGAATTTACTGAATTGATGAAGGCTTCGTCGCTAGAACTTCTGGCAGAAGCATTGAAGAAAGCTAATGTCGCGGGCGGGTCTAATACGGAAACCGATGCCCCGATCATTGAGGTCGTTAACGCACCAACAGTACACCACTCGATTCAATGAACTGGAATGTCTAATGCCACATCTTGTCACTACTGAAGAGAGGAAGATCGTCTGCTACATTCAGGGGTTGCCGGACAAGGGCCGCACTTATGTTAAGGCAAACGCCCCTACTAGCTATGATTCGGTAGTAGAACTGAGTGGCGTGGTACTTGATGATCTGACACTGAATATCGTTGCCATTGATGAGCCCAAAAGAAAGTCGAGTTTCCCTGCCAAGCGAGCGGGTGGGAAGTTATTTGGGGCTCGGGACAAACAGGTCAGGGTAGGCGAGATAGCGGTCTGTGGGAAATGTGGAGGAAGGCATGTAGGTAAATGCATGCTAGGGTCAAATATGTGCTACAAATGTGGCAAGACCGGGCACTACTCCCGGGAATGCACACAGGGCTTTAAGTGTTATAATTATGGAGAGAGTGGCCACATGAGTCGGGAATGCACTAAGTCAAGGATGGGTGAAGCCGGGAAAGGGAAAGGCCCTGAAAAGAAAGAAGATATGGTGGACCCCGATGTGGCGTCAGGTACGTTCATCCAATAGTGGCGTGGTAACATCCCAAAAAAAGACGGAAAGAATAAACGAGTTTCAGACTACGCAAGGAACGGAACGAACAAAGCCCGATGGGCCGGGCCGAGACTGGACCGACGAACAAAGGGAGGGGGGCGAACTTGGAAGGGTGTTTCCCCTTTAAATAGCCCAACACACCAACAATTATCTCATTTGCAAATTTTAGAGAGAAAAACCGTAGAGAGAGAAAGTTGACGGATCGACCCGAGGAGCTAGCATCTTGTTCCTCTACTGCTCTGAGTAGGTTCTTCGATTCAGAATCTTGAAACAGGTTAAGACCCGAACCAATTCTGAGTTTTTTTTCCTTTTTTGGTTGTCGGGTATTTTGGTAAAAAAGATGAGTTTTTATGAACCAAATGAGAAAATGATTATAGATCTGGAATCACAAGAGGAAAATACGCGTTCTGAACATAAAAAGTTCCAAACTTGATGAATCAATTGATCCAGATCTGAATCCATGCAAAAATAGGGTTTTGGGGTAAGAACTGAAGGTTCACGGTTTGGGTTCCCGGTACGGTTCACGGCTGATTTACGGTTGTGGTTCACGGCTGGAATTCTCGGGAGAAATGGAAGCCGGGAACCTCATGTTCACAGCGTTCTAGTTCACGGGAAAATTACCGAGAATTTCCCCCTAAGCCGAGAACTCCCCTCAAGCCGTGAACTCCTAAGTTCATGGGATGAAACCGTGTACCCTTAGGTTCTCAGTATGAACGGGTAAAATGTAATGAGTTGTATGTAAAGCTAAGGCTAGGTTGCGTACGTACAAGTTAGAAGATCTTTTAGAGACCTTTGACCATGTTCATCTCAGGTGAGTTCTAGAAGCCCTTATTTAAATGTTTTCGGGCCGGTGTGCATACGTAACGATGTGACTGTTTTATAAAA
This sequence comes from Smallanthus sonchifolius, assembly GCA_023525975.1. Classification (NCBI taxonomy): domain Eukaryota; kingdom Viridiplantae; phylum Streptophyta; class Magnoliopsida; order Asterales; family Asteraceae; genus Smallanthus; species Smallanthus sonchifolius. The sequence goes on from CM042023.1 coordinate 25,902,137, forward strand.
CGATGTTATGAATGATGTATGTGACGTTTTATGCAACGATGTTTTGAATGGAAAGGTTATGAAAGAAGTGTTTATGAAATATTTTGCCAAAAGAGGTTTACGAAGTGTTTACGAATGAATGAATGATTTTTAATAAAACGTACGAATGCTTTAACTGAAGTTACGAATGCTTTAACTGAAGTTTTTGAAGTAAAAGAAGTGAATGTTTGTGACACCTCAGAAATTTTATTTTATTTTTTATTTTGTTTCAATTTTCGGGACGAAAATTCTTTCAACTAGGGGATGATGTGACGTCCGGCTATTTAGGGTTAACCCCGTTAACAAATCTTGTTAAAACCTAACCTAGTTAACCCTATCTATAACTTTAGGGACTAATTTTGTCAACAATCCAAACTCAAACTCCAAGGACTAGTTATGTAATATTCCTAAACTATTTTATTGACTTTGCAAAGTCAAAATCATATTTCCTGTTGACTTGTAATAGTCAAACTAACCATGTCCTAACTCCATCCAAATCAGAGGGACCAATTCTGACTCTTTCTAAACTATTAGACATGAAACCAGAGGGACTGATCCTGTAATTTGTTTATTTATTTATTTCTGTTGACTTTGGGAAGTCAACTCACTCGTTATTGACTCGAATTCGATTGCCACACCCGAAATTCGTTGCAATTGGTAACGGTTATGCATGTTAATGACATTCCCGACGTTATTAAAGTCTTATTCAGTGATATTACTTTGAGTTAAACCCAATTATGGGTAGTTATTGTGAAACCGTCGTCACATTCATAACTTGGCCATCAAATTCGACAAACTTATGTGATAATCTCGCAAATGAACTACCTGCACACGTCAAACGAATATTTCTGAGGTTTTGCACATTTCTGTTTCACCGGGGAGACGACCATGCTTGCCAGAGATCAAACCACCCGAGGTCGGAACTTGTTCTAGGTGTACACCATCGATTCACGCACCATTTCGGTAATTGATTCAACCCATACTTTCTTTTCAGAGTCTAAATCAAAAGCCCTACGGTTCATACGGAATCGGTACCTAGGCTATCAGGGCTTACATTACCGAATTTAACATGATCCGGTACCTAGGGTTCATACGGAATCGGTTTAATTGAACACTATCAATTCGATATCAATTAAACATATTCTCAGACTCGTCTCATCGTCTAGATCAAAAGCCCTATTACATTTGTGGCTCATAACATTGAATTGATCAAGAACCAATCTTAGGGTTCATGCATATATGGGTTTAATCGAACCAAAACCAAATCAACATTTCGATCAAATTAAACTACTGTAATAGCTTTGAAATCCTCTCTTTGTCAAAAAACCCTATGATTTTAACAACTCTCATTATCTAAATCATTTGAATCGATTTTGTGTTCATAAACTAGGGTTACGGCCCCTTTTCTGTAATTTAACGATCATAAACCCGGTGATTTTCAAATTCCACGAACCTACAGACTCGCCATCACCCGATTAACGAAACCCCTATGACCCTTTTAATCGATCGCGATCAAATTCGATGATTTTGGGACTGGTTTCGTGCGCTGTTGAATATGGGGGGAACCACTGGACCAGTTGGTTAAAACAAATCGGGAACAGTTTCTTGTGCAGTTCCCTAGCGAGCGGGACTAGTTAAGTGCGTGTGATGTTGTGGGAGAGACCCGGGTTCGAGTTTCTTCACCCAGTTTTATTTTTAAAATCGATTTTTGATATTATTTTAAATATAAAACTTATCCCTATATTATTATAATACTATATTAAAGTGTTTTAACCCGGAAAACAACTCGTAGGCTCGGGTTTGGTTTTATAACCTATTTTTATATTTATTCCCACTTTTAAAATAATATATCTATATTATTTTCAAGCTGTGACTTCGAATAAAATAAAATATTTATATTATTTTCAATCTCACGATCTCAACTAAAAATAATATATATTTTTATATTATTTTTGCCACATTTAAAAACTTTATGAAATGACTCAAAAATTATAAATAATATAAATTGTTATATTATTTACCCACGTTTATTATATCGATTAAAAATAATATATTTATTATTTTTGACACATAAAGGATTTTTTGGTTAAATCTACGAACTTAAAAATAATATATTAAATTATATTATTTTCCTAACTTTTGTAAACGACCCTAACGTACGAATTTGTTTATTTATTATTCGTTATTAACGTTCGACACGTAACGCATTTCCCTTAAATATTATATTAAGATATATATATATCTCCGTAGACACGTTCGTCTACTCTTAAATCCTTAGAATGCGTTAAGACGTTCTAACTTCCGTGTCGTCATCACAAATCCCAACTTATGACCCTAATCTTATGTGTTCATAATTCCAGGGCATACGTAAGTCGCCTGAGACTTACACTTGTGGTTCCAACCTTTCTCTTGTGTGATCCAAACCACTACTCAATCCAGGTGAGCTTCACGGCTCCTTTTTACTGTTTTAATTTGGGGGAGAAAATATGCAAACTATTTTTTATTATGGTACGTCATATGATATCACTGTTAGGGCTAAGCGTATTGCAACTATCATTGAAAGTCCTCACACTCACATCGTACCGTTAATATGGATTTTAACGTGGTAATGTTTAGTAGTACTACCAGTGCTTGACAAGCCCCACCCGCGTTAGTCGCGCTAACTAGATTGGAGGTCGAACGGGTGAAATATTAGCCTAATCACATTAGTCAGAGTTGATAGATCTGGCTGGAGGCAAACAAACAAACACATGTCATCTTTGGTTACGAACGCTTTAGCAAAACAGGAACGTAGGTTAGCTACCTATAGATATGCATATTGGAATGTACATAATCTGCAAGCGCTTTACTATGTTATTGAAACCTGTGAACTCACCAACCTAGTGTTGACTCTTTTTCTTACATGTTTTCTCAGGTTGGCACTCAGGATCACGTTAAGTCATGCATGTGTCTTGGACTACAATTGAAATAATTATCTATTGAACAATCTTTATGTTTTATAGTATTTGGTTTTGGGCGCGTTGTTTTGCGCATTTACTTTATTTAACGCTTCCGCAACTTTTACTCTGAACCTTGATCTTTTATGTTATTACATTTCAAGTCCCATATAGTGTCGTTTGAAGTAACTGATGTCTGAGATCCTCGTTTGTCACCTTCCAAAACGATGAAACTCCGTTAGTGGAATTTGGGGGTGTGACAATGTTTATGAAAGTCACAAACGAACGAATATGCCATGTTTTCCTACGGGAATTGAGGTTTTGGGTATGAGAAGTATGTTATGGGCCTTACCTTTATAGGGGCCTATGTGGCTGGCCAACTGTTGTATAACTAGGGTAATGACGGTCACCAAGGGGATTACCATGATCCTTGAAGTTGGGTACGACTTACCTCGCAGGGTAATCGTGATTGAAGTTTGGTACGTGTCATCCTTGTGATGCCGTGCTTGAAGTTAGGTGTCGAATGGTCTAGAGGTAACAAGCCTTAGATTTCTCCGCTTGTACGTATGATGGGTTTTCCTAGAGGTAACGAGCCTTAGGAGACCTAGGTGACGGAAGGCCTAGAGATAACGATCCTTAGGTTTCCTCCGCCGGTATGCGATGTATGGGATTGACGGTTACGAGATCGATATGTTCGTTGACTTATGTTATGATGCTATGTTACGATGTTATGATGATGTTATGTTATTGCATGTTTTCGTACGCTTTTGTTAAATAAAGTTGAATGTTATGTTTTTAGCAAATATTTAAAGTTAAGGTTTTATGTTAAAACTAAAACTTACCAGCGTAGCTTACTTTTTAGTATGCACATTCAGGTTAAGGACAGGTATGGAAGTTGAACGGTGATGCTTGGCTGGTGAAAGGAGTTACCCGGTTGATCATGAAGACTGACATCCCGTTATGAGTTGGTTATGTTATGTTATGTTATGTTTTAGACAATGTTTACGCTTTCGCGTGTTGAACAATGTTTGATGTTATGGTTAAATGAAAGTTTACCGCTGTGTTATTTGATATTCAAGTTTAAGAACTGTTTGTGAATGAGTAAATCCAACGCGTGAGACCTCCCGGGTTTAGGGCCTTACAAGTAAGCGCTTTTCGTCAAGCGATCCACTACACCCCAAATCGTATCATGGCCTTTAGCTGTGCGGGGCAGCTTAGTGATAAAGTCCATGGTGATTCGCTCCCACTTCCATTCCGGTAAGTCCAGAGGTTGGATCTTCCCGTATGGTTTCTAGTGTTCAGCCTTGACTTGTGAGCATCTCAAACATTTACTTACGTATTCTCTCTCTTCATTTTTCATGTTCGGCCACCAATACTATTTCTTTAAATCGTGATACATCTTTGTGGTTCCTAGGTGGATGGAATATTGACACTTATGGGCCTCGTCGAATACTTTGGCCCTAAGCTCTGCCCCTTTTGGTACCCACATGCAACCACATCGGTTCCTCACTCCATGAGTGTTCGTCTCTAACTTTACTTGCTGACTGACTATTCTCTCTCTTTACGTTTTCTTCCTTAAGTGCTTCTGTCTGTGCTATTTCTAGTTCGGTCAAGAAATCCAGTGTCACCACTAACTGATATGCCTTCACCCTAATAGGAGGTTGGTTCTCCTTTCGACTTAGGGCGTCGGCAACCACATTCTCCTTTCCTGGGTGGTATAGGATTTCACAGTCGTAATCCTTTAATAGCTCCAACCACCGCATGTTCAAGCTTTTGTGATCTGAGTAGATCAGTCATCTCCTCTGGAGTGTAAAGCGTCGACACATTGACGATATGTGTGGTGATATCTCGTTGAACCGGTATCCCCTCAAGAATCAAAGGATTACCACGTAAAATCGCATTCGAACCAATAATATTCTTTCCTTGAACCGGTATCCCCTCAAGAATAGTATTTCTATGTATAACATCATTCGAATCAGTAAGATGATTATTAAGAGACTTAAGAACGTGGTTTAACATAATAAAGAGAAAGCTTTCTTGTAGTTCCGCTTCTTGCTCTAAAAATAGGAAAGACTTGTCTGAAATAGTTGGCTTAGTCCGACCAAGAAAGGCATGGGACTCTTTGGGCATTGCTTGCGTCGAGTGAAGTAAAGACCGGCTACCTAGAATATAAAGATCCCTCACGGCACACTTTAGATACAATGAAAACTTTTTTTTAATACCTCACAAACATTTTCATCGTGGGTATACCACAAAATTCAAAATTTAAATAAAAAGTATTGGAACCGAGAGAAAGGAGAAGTTGGAACCTTTTTATGTAGAACTACTATGATGAATAGAAGAGGAAACGTCGAGGGTCGAGGGATAGTAACGATTGAAACGATAGGCCTTTTTTCAGCTAGGTTAAACAATTAAACTAATTGGACATGAGCTATAATGGTTATTGAGTTAAAATTTTAAAAATTAAAATGGGTCTTCAAGTATTTAAACTCCACTATTAAAATTTAAGTAATTGGGCTTAATTTTTAAAATATAAATTTTTGTATTATGTAAAACGTTTACATAACTTTTTTTCTTTATTAAAAAATATATATAGGTTTTTCATGCCAATTGGGTCAATACTTTTTTTATAAAACCAATGTGTCAATCGTAAAAAAACAATAGTGTCGCTCGAAATTTCCCCATTACATGTAACATATGAGACGCGAAAATTATTGGTGTCGGGTAAACCCGTACACCACTATGTGACTCCACCACTGGGGATTCATGTCTAATACGGAGATGATAATATGTATATATTGCTTTTTTTCATCTCTGCGTTTCGTATTTTGTGTTATAATCATATTGTTAAAACTATAACTACTAACAATTTTTTAAAAATTATATATATTTACTGGTCAATGACCTTTTTGCTTAATGTTATTGACGATTTTCTTACGAGGTTTAGATAGTATTTAAAAGTAAAAAATTGATGTTAAAAAACTATATATATTTACTCAGGTGTGTATTTATTCAAGCATTAAAAAACGTTTATATAACATACATTACTAATAGAACAATTTGACATGTCGGTGGAGACTGCATCAACGCCGTTATAACAATTTGACATGTCGGTGGAGACTGTTCATCAACGCCGTTATGATTGGTCCACGAATATATGTTTCTTTTGTAGTTTTGTGAATTAAGCAGCTTTCTTTTAGATAACAAAAGGCCACCTCCTGCTTCTTTTAGATAACAAAATGCCACCTCCTGCTTCTTTTAGTCACGTTGCTTCTTTGCCACACTATATTTAATATGTAAGTATAAATTTTACTTTTTGTATTGTTTTAATCTTCATAATAGTTTTTAACCTATTTTGTTTTTCTATATTTAACTTTTAAAATATAATAATACTTTACAAAGTTTTCAGTGTCGTTACGACATCCACATTTTTATCTACGTATCAGTATAAATTACCTAACCCCTTAAAAACTAATGTCAGTGACCACACCTAACTCACCGACAAAGGCTTACTAATGACCCATTAACTTTTTCTATTTTCATGTACTAAACCTCAGGTTTCTAAACTTTTAAATATATCCATAAATTTCTAAAGTTTCAGGTTTACCCCTTGATAAAATTCTCAATTCTATCTCTCAAATTTCTAAACTCTCGACTTTACTACTCAAATTCCGTTTCCTTTTTCTGTTACTTTTTTATATTCGTTTGTAAAATTTAGTTTTTCTATTTTTATTTTGTTTTTACTTTCTTACTAACCTTTTTAACGAAATTGTCATTTCAATGTTAGCTTCTACTCGAGTCGCAATTTATCTATTTTCAATATTCAGAACCGAGTCGTGACAACTTCATACGTATATTTTATATACTTAGTCATGTTATTTTCCTCGTCACAACATGCGTAACGAGGTTCACAAACGCGTCGCATCGTGTGACCTTTAATTATGTAATTAAAAACGTTAATGTCATCGTACGACCCCACCGCAACGCGTGGGTTGTATTTTCTAGTTTATTACATGAATGAAATAGTGAATGCTACACAATTAGACAACGTAATCAAAGGCAATTCAAATCGAAGGGGACAAATGGACCATGAAGTTAGCGAGGGTTGTTCGGAAAATGATTGGGCTGGGCTGGGCTGGGCTGGTAAAGATGAAGAGCAATCTTATATTCTAAAGTAGAACCGTTTTTTAACCCGAACCGGTTTGAAACCAAACCGAAACTGGTTAGATCAAACCAAGTAAAAACCGGTTTGGTTGTAAACCAGTTTATGCAATAGAAAACCAAACCTAACCGGTCCGGATAGGTATGAAACCGGTTTGAAAAAAAAATTATAAATTTAACATATGCCATCTTTATTTGTTTTTTTGAAGTTTGAAAATTACAAAAATATAAAATACGTTACAATATAAATTTAGAAAATGCGAAAACATTACACCAACATTAAAAACGTAACAATATTTATTTATTTTTTGACGTTTAATCGTTGTGACTAGTGTTTATTATTCGTCAGAGCTATTGCTACTACTTCGTTGCGCTTCATCGTAAGCCAATTCTTCATCAGTTGGTGGTAACGACTTTCCTTGTTCCACCTCTCCTTTGTGTATGATTTCTTCGGCTTCAATTTCGTCTTCAAGAGTTGTAGAATCTTGTATTCGTTCCATTGCGTCCAAGTGGTTTTTCAAGCAAATGCACATTTCCATCGTCACAGGAGTGAATCTCGTTCTTCTTATGGATAAAAGCCTGCCACTAAGAGAAAAAGGGATTCCGAAACTATCATATAAGCTTGGACGGTTAGTAAATCACGGACCATGGCGGCTAGAATCGGAAATTGGGATTACTTTCCTTTCCACCAAGTCAAAGTATCTAAAGTATCAAAATCATCGAGACTAATAGTGGATAAAAAATCCGATCCAATATACCTTCCGAGTTCGCTACTTGGGGTGCTACCCGGAAACCATTTACTATATTCATTCCTCAAATCATTATATAAATTAAGGATTGTGTTCTTACTCGAACTACCACCCGATCCCGATGCCGAACCCATTGAATCATATATGGAAGATGGGTTACCATATTTATATAAATAAACGTCGAATAAATCGTGAAAATATTTATTAAAGTATGTTTTCGTAATAATGGAAAAATGAAAGTCTCCTTCATCCAAACCCAAATCATGCTTTGTTTTATCAATTAAACTTTCAACACCGATAGCATTTATGGTTGGGTTCAAAGCGGCCACACAAGTAATAACGGGTTGCAACTCTTTAAAATAATTTTTTAATTAAATTTTTATTGGTGCGGTCATTTTCGTTAAAATATGGTTGTGATATTCAAGATCGGATATTTTGTTACACATTAAAAATAGTTACTTAAGCACTAAAGAACTCGTGGGATAATAAACCCCCAACAATAAAGTAGTAGCGGTTTTAAAAACTTTGAGTAAAGTGGTTAAACTTTCAATCATTAACCAACTCAAACCCGGAAAGCTTTTCATTCGACGATGTTTTGCACAAAGGTTATCATGAAACATTTATAAAGTTTGTCTTTGTCGTATAGCCCTTTCAAATAGATTACAAGTTGAATTCCATTTGATAGGTACGTCCCAATTCAGACCTAAGCCAAGGTATCACGTTTCTCGACAAAGTTTAATATGATCATATTATCGTTTTCTACTAGTAGTAAAAACGTCGCGTAACAAGTTTTTAAAAGATTTTTTAAATCATCTTTACTTCTTGAACGGCGAGTCCGTCTTACACAACCAAGTTAATTACGTGTGCAACACATCGGCTATGAAAAAACCGTCGTTGAAAACCGGTTGATATTTTAAAGCTAATTTTTGAACCGCACTTGTATTATTTGAGGCATTATCAAACGATATTGAAAAAATCTTATTTTGTAATGCAAATATGGTTATTACATTATCTAAAATGTGAAATATTTTTTCTCCGGTATGCGGGTATGGAAACAAATCAATCGCAATAGTACGCTTCATCATTTGTCACGTATTGAGATCTACCCAATGAGAAGTAATGAAAATGTACGAATCGGGTATACCGTGTGGAGCCGACCAAACATTAGTAGTTAAGTTCACACCGGTTTGTAATTTTTCAATACCTAAAATTAATTCATTTTTGCCTTTTTCCACATTTTTAAATAGTCACGTCTAAGGGTAGTGCGGCTTACTTGATTATGACGTGGTTGAATCATCTCTTGAATCATCCTTGTCAAACGTGTGTTGTCAAATGGTTGAACGGCAAACCCTCTTGAATCACTAACTTCATTCTTTCCCGACCCATATTTGCATTGAAATTCCAAATTTCACCTTCATTTGATATTGATGATTGACCTTGACCCAGGGTGCTTTACAACTTCTTACATGCTTTTTCAATATGACTTTTCAAACTAGAGTTTGATTCCTTTCTTAAAAACAAACCACACAACTTGCATCGAGCTCGTTATGAACCGTTTGACAATTCACATCAATCGTAACAAACCACACAACTTGCATCGAGCTCGTTATGAACCGACATGCATGGTAATATACAAACCTATAAAGCACGGCTAGTTGCAAAGGGTTTCACTCAAACTCAAGGTATTGACTATGATGAAACTTTCTCACCCGTTGCTATGATCAAATCGATCAGGATATTGCTTGCCATAGCCGCGTACCATGATTACGAGATATGGCAAATGGATGTCAAAACCGCTTTTCTTAATGGACATCTTTCTGAAGATGTCTATATGGTTCAACCTGACGGTTTTGTTGATCCAAAGTATCCTAGTAGGGTCTGCAAACTGAATAAGTCCATTTATGGACTTAAACAGGCATCTCGAAGCTGGAATCTTCAGTTTGATTAGAAAATCAAAAAATTTGGTTTTGTCAAGAATGAAGATGAGCCTTGTGTTTACAGAAAGGCTAGTGGGAGCACTATATCATTTCTCATCTTGTATGTGGATGATATACTGATCATTGGAAACAACATCCCTGTGCTTGACAAAGTCAAACAATGGTTAGAATCTTGTTTTGCAATGAAAGATCTTGGAGAAGCTGCTTACATTCTAGTAATCAAGATCTATAGGGATAGATCTAAGCGGATTCTAGGGCTAAGTCAGAGTACTTACATAGACAAAATGATGACACGCTTTAGGATGGAAAACTCCAAGAAAGGAAGTGTTCCGATGACTAAAGGGACTGTGTTGAACAAATCGCAATCTCCTTCCACGGACATTGAACTTAAGGAAATGGAAGCAATTCCATATGCCTTAGCGATTGGTTCTATCATGTATGCTATGTTGTGCACTAGACCTGACGTCTCGTATGCTTTAAGCATGACCAGTCGTTTTCAGCAAAGTCCTGACATTGCCCATTGGACTGCAGTCAAGAACATCCTGAGGTACTTAAGAAGAACCAAAGACATGTTCTTAATATTTTGAGAAGTGAAAGAGGAGCTCACTGTACGGTGTTACACTAATGCTAACTTTCAAACTGACCGAGATGACTCTCGCTCACAGTCGGGTTTCGTATTCACTCTTAATGGAAGAGCTGTTTCATGTAAAAGCTCCAAGTAGAGTGTAGTGGCGGATTCAACCACCGAATCTGAGTATATAGCCGCATCAGATGCTGCTAAGGAAGCTGCTTGGATGAAGAAATTCATTACTGACCTCGATGTGGTTCCGAGTATTCGCCAACCAATCGAGATACTTTGTGATAACACAGGTGCTATAGCTCAAGCCAAAGAGCCCAGATCTCATCACAAAGCCAAGCACATTCAAAGGAAGTTCCACTATATACGGGAAATTGTGGAACGTGGAGACGTCGTGATAAGCAAAGTAGATACAGATCAAAACCTAGCGGACCCATTTACTAAGCCCATGACTCAGGACAAGCATGATCTTCACGGAGATGCTATTGGTCTTAGATTTGCTAGTGATATGTTTTGATTTAGTATTTTGAATGTGCGAACATTTAAACAGTTGTACTTTTGAATTCTTTTTGGTTTACTGATTTAAATGCAATTATGAATTCTTATAACTGTGTTCGATTTTAATACGTTTAATCCATGAATCTTGTATTCTTAATTATCCGTAGTCGGTCAGACTCGTGGGAACGTCTCTGAATTAAGACTTTTCTGAACTTCTGCTCAAGGAGTTGACTTCGAACTTCACAGGCCTCATTTTGAATGACGTTGGATGTAACTCGCATCAAATCATCTTCATGGATCTTTGTCATAAGATGTTTTGCTATTGGTATACTCATTAGTATCCTCTGACCTGAGATACATAGTAGAACTGCCGTTTACCAAGAACTATTCTTTAATCACTGTCAAACGCTGTCGCGTAACTGCAAGTCATAAAGGCTTTGATTAGGAATAGTTCTGAAGTTCAGTGGGAGTTGTATGTAGTCAATAAGGGATTTTGTACTCTTACATTATATGTAACAGATAGGCATCGTGGCGCCCTCGTTGATTCAAACTGTGAAGTGTAAGTCCTTACCCAAACTTACTGTGTGTTTGATTGGACCACTTTGATTTTTGATCGAGAACAATAATAATTGAACGCCATATGAGAATGAACTAAATCCATGTCTCATTGATTCAATTGATGTTTTATACGGAAATGATGAATGACAACTATTGCCATAAGTCTATTCTCTTGCTTTAGTTAGCTGTTACTAACACCGACATATTTGGTTAATGACTTTAAAGCGTCATACCTTGTTAGGGACAGCCATGTGCAGCTAGAGCGTCGCTGACTGTTTGCGTTGATTTATCGTGGATCGTCCAAGTGGAGAAAAGGAGAAAAGGTTTTCAACCTTTAATCTTTCCGGCCACCGGCCCTGCCACCGTGCGTCGCTTTGTCCGATGATCCTCGGTGCCACCCGTTCTCGTGTTTCGGTTCGTGATCTAGCATCGATTCGTTGTACCTAGGTGTCTCAACCGGTTAATCATTAACCGCTAAGGTATAATTAATCTCATCAGTAGATTAATTATTTTTTTTGTGTTTGCGTGCTCATAACCAGATCCTGTTCGGTTTGTCAGTGCTGTTAAATAGGTTATGATTTTATTTTCCGCTGCGTATTTATTAATTAACTGAATTAATTAATTTTTCTGTCAAAACCCGTTTTTACAAAAGTCAAACTGATCACCACTGAATCCTAACACACATGACCTTCCATTTAGAAAGTTATGGGGCTACCACTCAACCAAAATTCTATGTGGTAATAATGTTAATTTCTAATTATTAAACGTTTACCATCACCCGATTTTGATTACTCTCTGCAGTTTTGTTACAAAGTAAAGTCTAGAATATTTTATATATATGTTATGTTATTAAGTCAAGGACTTAAAGGTGATATTTCCTACATAGTTATTTTTAACTTTCTAGATCATGTAGATTAAAGTTGTAAATTTCAATTTTTTATTAATTTAAAAGTTTGACAAAACGTGTTCAACAAATTTTGCTACTTATGTGTTATTTTGCTACTTATGTGTTATTAATCTAATTTTAGAGATTAAAATTTTACCCTTATTGCCTATTTAACCACTCCAAAATGTCATCTAAATATAGTTAACATTTATTTCAGAGTTAATAACATAAATAGTCTTTATGGTTTATTAAAATATATCACACTTGGGGTCTAAATTTAAAAAGTTGTATGTTTGAGATCAATAGCTGTTATTTTGTAATATATTTGGGGTTTAACAGTATTTTTTTTAAATAATAACTTTACCCTTTAATTTATAAAAAAAGATGAATGGGTAACTTTGATAATTTTAGGGTCTTTGGTTTCTTTAAACAAAGGGTAAAACTGTCATTTAGAAAAAAATAATAGAATATTTTACGAACATAATGTTAGACCCAAAAGATGTTACACATGACAACAAAAATCTCAAACATACCACTTTTTAAAGTTAAATCTTATACCTGTTAGTTTTAACCAACAACAACTACTATTTATATAACTCTATCTTTTATCTATTGAAAAAACCTTTTGACGGGTTAAGCAGGTTTATGTGCTTCCATAGAAAAGTTATTTTATTTGTGTCGCATAGGGAACTTAGTTAATATTTTATTTCCATGCAGTTTAGAGAAAAGAAAAAAAATCTAGGCAGATAAGTATTCCTAGAACTCCTTAGTAAAATATAGTTGTTGAGAGAACTAACAAAACCTTCACTGAGGTTGCAAGCATCATACTTGTTGATTGTAGACGATTTCCCGAGCATTCTCTCTCTAGACCCGATTCTCTTTCTCTCTCTAGGAGTTTGCGCATACAAGAAAATGAGAATGGGAAGAGTTGAAGCCGTTGGTCATAAGGGTTTCCACCCTTCTCTCGGCCCATGGGCCGGCCCTCCTCTTTTCCTTCCTAATCACTTTGTGTTACAAGGCCTGATATTATTTCGTTTATCCGGTTCCTATTATTTGGGATGTTACATAGATGTTGAGATCCCTATGACATTCTGAGCACGAGATACTAGCACACATGCTTTGTTTAAGGCTTTCATTCTCAAAAGGCATGGAGTTACATCCTATGAGGTATTGCACCATAGGAAAAAATTAATAGAATTTTTTACAAACATAATGTTAGACCCAAAAGATGTTACAAATGACAACTAAAATCTCAAACATATATCTTTTTAAAGTTAAATTCCAAACCTGTTACTTTTAACAAACAATAAGTACTATTTATATAATTAACTCTATCTTTTATCTATTGAAAAAACCTTTTGATGGGTTAAGCAGGTTTATGTGGTTCCATAGAAAAGTTATTTTATTTATGTCGTATAGGGAACTTAGTTAATATTTTATTTCCATGAAATTTAGAGAAGAGAAGGAAAAATCTAGATAGATAAGTGTTCCTAGAACTCCTTAGTAAAATATAGTTGTTGAGAGAACTAACAAAAACTTTACTGAGGTTGCAACCATCACTTGTTGATGCTGAGATCCCTATGACATTTTGAGTAGAAGATACTAACACACATGCTTTGTTTAAGGCTTTCATTGTCAAAAGGCATGGAGTTACATCCTATGAGGTATTGCACCGTAGGAAAACATTTACGGGTTTTCTAAGGCCGTTTAAATGTCCTTGTTTCATCATCAATACAAATGAATATCTCCCTATGTTTGTTCCTAAAACTAATGAGAGATTATTCCTTAGGTATTCTTCTCATTCAAAGACTTACAAAGTGCTCAACAAGAGATTAAGGATTATTAAGGAGTCTACCAATATCAAATTTTAAACTTATAAACCATTTTGCATGTGTACTTTTGAAACACCACTAACCGGGTACATCTCATAGTTGGCACAAAACATAGTTTTTAAACCGAAATCAGAATCTATTACAGTGGAAGTCTTGAATTAAACATTCATAATCCAATAACAATTAAACTTTAACAACTTTAACATTCTTTATTCAAACATAACTATCAGGGAAGGGAATGTCAGTATTTAGCACATCCACCCGGCAACCCACGCTATCAAGCACTCACAGTTCTTTTACTATTTACTTTGCTTTATTTTTGCTACCTGACATGCATACTAAAATGTCAGCTAACGCTAGTGTTTCCTATCTTTTCTTTAACTATAAACTTTCTTTTAGTAGCTTAGTTTTATAAAAAAAAAAAATAAGCTTTTCTTTCTTTTCTTTATAACAACTTTGCATTTACTTTAAAATTTTACAACGTTACAATTTATAAAATCGTCCCGTTACTTTCTGTCATTAAAACTTTACTTTTGAGGAAACCAGTTAAGGTGTCCTCCTTTACTCTTTCAAACTTACTCTTTCAAACTTTACTTTTCACTCGTACAAGACAAGTGACTATCACATACTTTAACTACCACATATGGATAATTGTCCGAGGACAAGATCCCTTTCTCACTTACACCTCGGGGTGAGACTTTTACTTTAACTGTGCCCACACCTCGGGGTGTGACTTTCTCGCTTACACCTCAGGGTAAGACTCCTTTAACTTGCTCACAGCTCGGGGCGAGACTTCTACTTTAGCGTGCATGCAGGACTTTCTACTACGCAACTACTATGTAATTATATTACAACACATAATATAATGCAATCACATAAACATCACGTATACAAATAGCATATATTAACACATAAGCATATAACATGACATCTGTCACTGTCACTGTTGAGCTGCACCAAAGTACAACTTCTTTAACTTCCTTTACTTTCGTTCTTTTCTTTCTTTAAAATATTTATTTCAAAGATAGTACTATGCTCTTTATCTGTTTCTCATTCTTTTTATAAAAATATCATTTTTGTAAAAACAATACTTTGCCTTTCGAAACTTTCTGTCAGTATGCATGTCAGCCCAAAACCATAGGAAAATGGTAATAAGAACTCACCAATTCTACTATCATCGATAAACTATCGAACTGTCAAGCTAGATGGGTCTTTATGGAAATCTGTACAAAGTCAACACATGAAAGAGGTCAAATTTTAGCTACTGTCTCCTAGACTAGTGTCGCCGGAAACTAGTTTCATTTACACACTAGTGTCGTCGAACAGTGTCGCCAGGGTTAGTATCGTCAGAATTGTGTCTCCGGAACTTTCGTTCTGGACTTAGTGTCGTCAGTGGATATGTTGCCACTACTAGTGTCGCCAGATAGAATGGCGACACTACTTAGTGTCGCCAATGATTGGCATTTCTTGGAGACTACGCTTCGTCTTCCCGACTAGTGTCTCCCCAAGAAACAGTTTCGCCAATTAGTGTCGCCTGAAGAACACCTTCATGTTCCAGGCCCATTTTATATCCAAAATCACAACTTTTTATGTCCAAAACGTTTATCTAGCTTCCATGAAGCTAGATCTAAGCTTTAATCTACTTTTAAGACGTAAAGATTCGACCTTTATGTTAAAAACCCAAAAAATACCCACTTTTCAAACATAAACTCATATATGGACGGTTTTGTTATGTGATTTCATGCGATTCTTCTTCTCTAAACTTCCACAAAGATAAAGCAACTTTCCTAGATCAAGATGAAGGCTTGTATGAATATTCCTGCGCTTTCTCTCTCTAACGTCCCACTTTTTCTCTCTAGTCAAAAGATGATGAATGGAAGGAAGGGAGGAAAGCTAGGGCTTAAGTCCCCCCCCCCCCCTTCCACTACTTTTCGGCCCAAGGTCGTGCCCACGAGCCCGTGGGCTTCTCCCCCGCGTCTCGACCCATCGCCTCTTTATTTATATTTTTTGTTTATTTTCGGGATGTTACAAGCCTACCCCTCTTACAAAAGTTTTCGTCCTCGAAACCTGTCATAAGTTAAACAGGTGAAGGTAAGACTCCATTTTCGTTTCAGTTCCCAAGTAGCCTTTGATCCATTATGATGCCTCCACTGTACTTTGACCAATTGGACGAATTTATTCCTCAGATATTTCTCCTTTCTGTCTATTATTGTGACGGGTTCTTCAACATAATTGAGGCTATTGTCTAGCTCGATGTCATTGAGTGTCACGTGCGCTGACTCATCAACTAGACACCGGCGCAAGTGTGATACGTGAAAGGTAGGGTGGATCCCACTCAACTCATCAGGCAATTCCATCCGGTAATAAAATTCACCAACCCGTGCCAGAATCTTGAAAGGTCCGACAAACCTCGGAATCATTTTCCCTCTCTTTTGAAATCGAATGATTCCTTTCCATGAAGATACTTTTAACAACACTTGATCCCCAACATTGAACTCGATGAGTCTCCACCTTTTATCCGCGTAAGACTTTTAACGATCTTGCGTTGCTTTCATGCGGGCTTTGATCAAGTCAAACTTTTCAGAGGTCGCCGTGACCACCTCTAAACTTTCCAACTTTTTCAGTCCTATCTTACCCAACAGTCTGGGGTCATGCATCTTCTACCATACAACATATCGTAAAGCGGCATACCAATAGTGGCGTGGTAACATCCCAAAATAAGACGGAAAGAATAAACGAGTTTCAGACAACGCAAGGAATGAAACTAACAAAGCCCGATGGGCCGGGCCGATACTGGGCCGACGAACAAAAGGAGGGGGCGAACTTGGAGGGGTGTTTCCCTTTTAAATAGCCCAACACACCAACATTTCTCTCATTTGCAAGTTTTAGAGAGAGAAACCGTAGAGAGAGAAAGTTGAGGGATCGACCCGAGGAGCTAGCGTCTTGTTCCTCTACTGCTCGTAAGTAGGTTTCAAAATCTCGAAACAGGTAACGACCCGAACCAAATCTGAGTTTTTATTCTTTTTTGGGTTTTCGGGTATTTTCGTAAAAATGACGAGTTTTTATGAACCAGATGAGAAAAGGATTATAGATCTGGAATCACGAGAGGAAAATACGCGTTCTGAATGTAAAAAGTTCCAAACTTGACGAATCAATCGATCCAGATCTGAATCCATACAAAAATAGGATTTTGGGGTAAGAACTGAAGGTTCACAGTTTGGGTTCCCGGTACGGTTCACGGCTAGAATTCTCGGGAGTAATGGAAGTCGGGAACCTCATGTTCACGGCCTTCTAGTTCACGGGAAAATTACCGAGAATTTCCCCCTAAGCCGAGAACTCCCCTCAAGCCGTGAACTCCTAAGTTCACGGGAAGAAACCGTGTACCCTTAGGTTCTCGGTATGAAAGGGTAAAACGTAATGAGTTATATGTAAAGCTAAGGCCAGGTTGCATACGTACATGTTAGAATATTTTTTAGAGACCTTTGACTGTGTTCATCTCAGTGAGTTCTAGAAGCCCTTATTTAAATATTTTAAATAATATTTTTGGGATGGTGTGCATACGTAACGATTAGACTGTTTTATAAAATGAAGTTATGGATGATGTATGTGACGTTTTAAGAATTATGAACGATGTTTTGAAGGGAAATGTTATGAAAGAAGTGCCTATGAAATATTTTGCCAAAAGAGGTTTACGAAGTGTTTACGAATGAATGAATGTTTTTTAATAAAAAGTATGAATGTTTTAACTGAAGTTTTTTAAGTAAAAGAAGTGAATGTTTATGAAAGTCACAAACGAACGAATCTGTCATGTTTTCCTATGGGAATTGAGGTTATCGGTATGGGAAGTATGTTATGGGCCTTACCTTTATAGGGGCCTATGTGGCTGGCTAACTGTTGTACAACTTGGGTAATGACGGTCACCAAGGGGATTACCGTGATCCTTGAAGTTGGTACGAAGTTGAACAGTCTAATCGATCCAAACTTGACGAGAGGTTTTATGTTAAAACTAGAACTCACTAGCGTAGCTGACTTTTTAGTATGCACATTCAAGTTAAGGACAGGTATAGAAGTTGAACGGTGATGCTTGGCTGGCGAAAGGAGTTACTCGGTTGATCATGAAGACTTGCATCCCGTTATGATTTGGTTATGTTATGTTATGTTTTAGACAATGTTTACTCTTCCACATGTTGAACAATGTTTGATGTTACGCTTAAATGAATTTTTTCCGGTGCGTTATTTGATATTTAAGTTTAAGAACTGTTTGTGATTGAGTAAATCCAACGCGTGAGGCCTCCGAGGTTTGGGGCCTTACAAGTTGGTATCAGAGCAATAGTTTGAGAGATTTGGACACTCTTAGTGTCTAAACTTAAACTGTGAATGGGACCGAGAGCGGATATCAGTACGGGTAACTCGAGCCACAGCATCAGGTATGAAGGTAGTGTGTATATTAATATATATATATATATATATATATATATATGTATAATATGCCTTAGAAAGTGTTAGGTTAGGGCTAGTGATCTGATGGAATCATAAAGGTAGTCAAATAGAAGTCAAAAGGTAGTGTAATGATTAATTGCAGATGGCCAATATATATTAACATCTTACAATATTTGTTGAATTCTATTTATTAACTAGTGTGATGACATTAGATTCCTTGTCTTATAGAACGATATGGCGAGAAGAGAAAACGGAAGGTGTGGTGGGAGCCGTACCGGTGGCCGAGGTAGGACTCCTACTCGTCAGGAGTACAGTGAAGAGGGAAGTGTCCACACGGAACCGGAAGTTAGTGTGCATGGGACTGAACAGACTCATGTTGAAGAAAAACATTTCACTTTCGAACAAGAAGTGAAAGCGGATCTGGCACGCGAATTTACTGAATTGATGAAGGCTTCGTCGCTAGAACTTCTGGCAGAAGCATTGAAGAAAGCTAATGTCGCGGGCGGGTCTAATACAGCAATCGATGCCCCGATCATTGAGGTCGTTAACGCACCAACAGTTCACCACTCGATTCAATGAACTGGAATGTCTAATTCCACATCTTGTCACTACTGAAGAGAGGAAGATCGTCTGCTACATTCAGGGGTTGCCGGACAAGGTCCGCACTTATGTTAAGGCAAACGCCCCTACTAGCTATGATTCGGTAGTAGAACTGAGTGGCGTGGTACTTGATGATCTGACGCTGAATATCGTTGCCATTGATGAGCCCAAAAGAAAGTCGAGTTTCCCTGCCAAGCGAGCGGGTGGGAAGTTATTTGGGGCTCGGGACAAACAGGTCAGGGTAGGCGAGATAGCGGTCTGTGGGAAATGTGGAGGAAGGCATGTAGGTAAATGCATGCTAGGGTCAAATATGTGCTACAAGTGTGGCAAGACCGGGCACTACTCCCGGGAATGCACACAGGGCTTTAAGTGTTATATTTATGGAGAGAGTGGCCACATGAGTCGGGAATGCACTAAGTCAAGGATGGGTGAAGCCGGGAAAGGGAAAGGCCCTGAAAAGAAAGAAGATATGGTGGACCCCGATGTGGCGTCAGGTACGTTCATCCAATAGTGGCGTGGTAACATCCCAAAAAAAGACGGAAAGAATAAACGAGTTTCAGACTACGCAAGGAACGGAACGAACAAAGCCCGATGGGCCGGGCCGAGACTGGACCGACGAACAAAGGGAGGGGGGCGAACTTGGAAGGGTGTTTCCCCTTTAAATAGCCCAACACACCAACAATTATCTCATTTGCAAATTTTAGAGAGAAAAACCGTAGAGAGAGAAAGTTGACGGATCGACCCGAGGAGCTAGCATCTTGTTCCTCTACTGCTCTGAGTAGGTTCTTCGATTCAGAATCTTGAAACAGGTTAAGACCCGAACCAATTCTGAGTTTTTTTTCCTTTTTTGGTTGTCGGGTATTTTGGTAAAAAAGATGAGTTTTTATGAACCAAATGAGAAAATGATTATAGATCTGGAATCACAAGAGGAAAATACGCGTTCTGAACGTAAAAAGTTCCAAACTTGATGAATCAATTGATCCAGATCTGAATCCATGCAAAAATAGGGTTTTGGGGTAAGAACTGAAGGTTCACGGTTTGGGTTCCCGGTACGGTTCACGGCTGATTTACGGTTGTGGTTCACGGCTGGAATTCTCGGGAGAAATGGAAGCCGGGAACCTCATGTTCACAGCGTTCTAGTTCACGGGAAAATTACCGAGAATTTCCCCCTAAGCCGAGAACTCCCCTCAAGCCGTGAACTCCTAAGTTCATGGGATGAAACCGTGTACCCTTAGGTTCTCAGTATGAACGGGTAAAATGTAATGAGTTGTATGTAAAGCTAAGGCTAGGTTGCGTAAGTACAAGTTAGAAGATCTTTTAGAGACCTTTGACCATGTTCATCTCAGGTGAGTTCTAGAAGCCCTTATTTAAATGTTTTCGGGCCGGTGTGCATACGTAACGATGTGACTGTTTTATAAAACGATGTTATGAATGATGTATGTGATGTTTTATGAAACGATGTTTTGAATGGAAAGGTTATGAAAGAAGTGTTTATGAAATATTTTGCCAAAAGAGGTTTACGAAGTGTTTACGAATGAATGAATGATTTTTAATAAAACGTACGAATGCTTTAACTGAAGTTACGAATGCTTTAACTGAAGTTTTTGAAGTAAAAGAAGTGAATGTTTGTGACACCTCAGAAATTTTATTTTATTTTTTATTTTGTTTCAATTTTCGGGACGAAAATTCTTTCAACTAGGGGATGATGTGACGTCCGGCTATTTAGGGTTAACCCCGTTAACAAATCTTGTTAAAACCTAACCTAGTTAACCCTATCTATAACTTTAGGGACTAATTTTGTCAACAATCCAAACTCAAACTCCAAGGACTAGTTATGTAATATTCCTAAACTATTTTATTGACTTTGCAAAGTCAAAATCATATTTCCTGTTGACTTGTAATAGTCAAACTAACCATGTTATAACTCCATCCAAACCAAAGGGACCAATTCTGACTCTTTCTAAACTATTAGACATGAAACCAGAGGGACTGATCCTGTAATTTGTTTATTTTTTATTTCTGTTGACTTTGGGAAGTCAACTCACTCGTTCTTGACTCGAATTCGATTGCCACACCCGAAATTCGTTGCAATTGGTAACGGTTATGCATGTTAATGGCATTCCCGACGTTATTAAAGTCTTATTCAATGATATTACTTTGAGTTAAACCCAATTATGGGTAGTTATTGTGAAACCGTCGTCACATTCATAACTTGGCCATCAAATTCGACAAACTTATGTGATAATCTCGCAAATAAACTACCTGCACACGTCAAACGAATCTTTCTGAGGTTTTGCACATTTCTGTTTCACCGGGGAGACGACCATGCTCACCAGAGATCAAACCACCCGAGGTCGGAACTTGTTCTAGGTGTACACCATCGATTCACGCACCATTTCGGTAATTGATTCAACCCTTACTTTCTTTTCAGAGTCTAAATCAAAAGCCCTACGGTTCATACGGAATCGGTACCTAGGCTATCAGGGCTTACATTACCGAATTTAACATGATCTGGTACCTAGGGTTCATACGTAATCGGTTTAATTGAACACTATCAATTCGATATCAATTAAAGCAATTAAACATATTCTCAGACTCGTCTCATCGTCTAGATCAAAAGCCCTATCACATTTGTGGCTCATAACATTGAATTGATCAAGAACCAATCTTAGGGTTCATGCATATCTGGTTTTAATCGAACCGAAACCAAATCAACATTTCGATCAAATTAAACTACTGGAATAGCTTTGAAATCCTCTCTTTGTCAAAAACCCTATGATTTTAACAACTCTCATTATCTAAATCATTTGAATCGATTTTGTGTTCATAAACTGGGGTTACGGCCCCTTTTCTGTAATTTAACGATCATAAACCCGGTGATTTTCAAATTCCACGAACCTACAGACTCGCCATCACCCGATTAACGAAACCCCTATGACCCTTTTAATCAATCGCGATCAAATTCGATGATTTTGGGACTGGTTTCGTGCGCTGTTGAATATGGGGGGAACCACTGGACCAGTTGGTTAAAACAAATCGGGAACAGTTTCTTGTGCAGTTCCCTAGCGAGCGGGACTAGTTAAGTGCGTGTGATGTTGTGGGAGAGACCCGGGTTCGAGTTTCTTCACCCAGTTTTATTTTTAAAATCGATTTTTGATATTATTTTAAATATAAAACTTATCCCTATATTATTATAATACTATATTAAAGTGTTTTAACCCGGAAAACAACTCGTAGGCTCGGGTTTGGTTTTATAACCTATTTTTATATTTATTCCCACTTTTAAAATAATATATCTATATTATTTTCAAGCTGTGACTTCGAATAAAATAAAATATTTATATTATTTTCAATCTCACGATCTCAACTAAAAATAATATATATTTTTATATTATTTTTGTCACATTTAAAAACTTTATGAAATGACTCAAAAATTATAAATAATATAAATTGTTATATTATTTACCCACGTTTAGTATATCGATTAAAAATAATATATTTATTATTTTTGACACATAAAGGATTTTTTGGTTAAATCTACGAACTTAAAAATAATATATTAAATTATATTATTTTTCTAACTTTTGTAAACGACCCTAACGTACGAATTTGTTTATTTATTATTCGTTATTAACGTTCGACACGTAACGCATTTCCCTTAAATATTATATTAAGATATATATATATATATATATATATATCTCCGTAGACACGTTCGTCTACTCTTAAATCCTTAGAATGCGTTAAGACGTTCTAACTTCCGTGTCGTCATCACAAATCCCAACTTATGACCCTAATCTTAAGTGTTCATAATTCTAGGGCATACGTAAGTCGCCTGAGACTTACACTTGTGGTTCCAACCTTTCTCTTGTGTGATCCAAACCACTACTCAATCCAGGTGAGCTTCACAGCTCCTTTTTACTGTTTTAATTTGGGGGAGAAAATATGCAAACTATTTTTTATTATGGTACGTCATATGATATCACTGTTAGGGCTAAGCGTATTGCAACTATCATTGAAAGTCCTCACACTCACATCGTACCGTTAATATGGATTTTAACGTGGTAATGTTTAGTAGTACTACCGGTGCTTGACAAGCCCCACCCGCGTTAGTCGCGCTAACTAGATTGGAGGTCGAACGGGTGAAATATTAGCCTAATCACATTAGTCAGAGTTGATAGATCTGGCTGTAGGCAAACAAACAAACATATGTCATCTTTGGTTGCGAACGTTTTAGCAAAACAGGAACGTAGGTTAGCTACCTATAGATATGCATATTGGAATGTACATAATCTGCAAGCGCTTTACTATGTTATTGAAACCTGTGAACTCACCAACCTAGTGTTGACTCTTTTTCTTACATGTTTTCTCAGGTTGGCACTCAGGATCACGTTAAGTCATGCATGTGTCTTGGACTACAATTGAAATAATTATCTATTGAACAATCTTTATGTTTTATAGTATTTGGTTTTGGGCGCGTTGTTTTGCGCATTTACTTTATTTAACGCTTCCGCAACTTTTACTCTGAACCTTGATCTTTTATGTTATTACATTTCAAGTCCCATATAGTGTCGTTTGAAGTAACTGATGTCTGAGATCCTCGTTTGTCACCTTCCAAAACGGTGAAACTCCGTTAGTGGAATTTGGGGGTGTGACAATGTTTATGAAAGTCACAAACGAACGAATATGCCATGTTTTCCTACGGGAATTGAGGTTATGGGTATGAGAAGTATGTTATGGGCCTTACCTTTATAGGGGCCTATGTGGCTGGCCAACTGTTGTATAACTAGGGTAATGACGGTCACCAAGGGGATTACCATGATCCTTGAAGTTGGGTACGACTTACCTCGCAGGGTAATCGTGATTGAAGTTTGGTACGTGTCATCCTTGTGATGCCGTGCTTGAAGTTAGGTGTCGAATGGTCTAGAGGTAACAAGCCTTAGATTTCTCCGCTTGTACGTATGATGGGTTTTCCTAGAGGTAACGAGCCTTAGGAGACCTAGGTGACAGAAGGCCTAGAGATAACGATCCTTAGGTTTCCTCCGCCGGTATGCGATGTATGGGATTGACGGTTACGAGATCGATATGTTCGTTGACTTATGTTATGATGCTATGTTACGATGTTATGATGATGTTATGTTATTGCATGTTTTCGTACGCTTTTGTTAAATAAAGTTGAATGTTATGTTTTTAGCAAATATTTAAAGTTAAGGTTTTATGTTAAAACTAAAACTTACCAGCGTAGCTTACTTTTTAGTATGCACATTCAGGTTAAGGACAGGTATGGAAGTTGAACGGTGATGCTTGGTTGGCGAAAGGAGTTACCCGGTTGATCATGAGTTGGCATCCCGTATGGTTTCTAGTGTTCAGCCTTGACTTGTGAGCATCTCAAACATTTACTTACGTATTCTCTCTCTTCATTTTTCATGTTCGGCCACCAATACTATTTCTTTAAATTGTGATACATCTTTGTGGTTCCTAGGTGGATGGAATATTGACACTTATGGGCCTCGTCGAATACTTTGGCCCTAAGCTCTGCCCCTTTTGGTACCCACATGCAACCACATCGGTTCCTCACTCCATGAGTGTTCATCTCTAACTTTACTTTCTGACTGACTATTCTCTCTCTTTACGTTTTCTTCCTTAAGTGCTTCTGTCTGTGCTATTTCTAGTTCGGTCAAGAAATCCAGTGTCACCACTAACTGATATGCCTTCACCCTAATAGGAGGTTGGTTCTCCTTTCGACTTAGGGCGTCGGCAACCACATTCTCCTTTCCTGGGTGGTATAGGATTTCACAGTCGTAATCCTTTAATAGCTCCAACCACCGCATGTTCAAGCTTTTGTGATCTGAGTAGATCAGTAATCTCCTCTGGAGTGTAAAGCGTCGACGCATTGACGATATGTGTGGTGATATCTCGTTGAACCGGTATCCCCTTAAGAATCAAAGGATTACCACGTAAAATCGCATTCGAACCAATAATATTCTTTCCTTGAACCGGTATCCCCTCAAGAATAGTATTTCTATGTATAACATCATTCGAATCAGTAAGATGATTATTAAGAGACTTAAGAACGTGGTTTAACATAATAAAGAAAAAGCTTTCTTTTAGTTCCGCTTCTTGCTCTAAAAATAGGAAAGACTTGTCTGAAATAGTTGGCTTAGTCCGACCAAGAAAGGCATGGGACTCTTTGGGCATTGCTTGCGTCGAGTGAAGTAAAGACCGGCTACCTAGAATATAAAGATCCCTCACGGCACACTTTAGATACAATGAAAACTTTTTTTTAATACCTCACAAACATTTTCATCGTGGGTATACCACAAAATTCAAAATTTAAATAAAAAGTATTGGAACCGAGAGAAAGGAGAAGTTGGAACCTTTTTATGTAGAACTACTATGATGAATAGAAGAGGAAACGTCGAGGGTCGAGGGATAGTAACGATTGAAACGATAGGCCTTTTTTCAGTTAGGTTAAACAATTAAACTAATTGGACATGAGCTATAATGGTTATTGAGTTAAAATTTTAAAAATTAAAATGGGTCTTCAATTATTTAAACTCCACTATTAAAATTTAAGTAATTGGGCTTAATTTTTAAAATATAAATTTTTGTATTATGTAAAACGTTTACATAACTTTTTTTCTTTATTAAAAAATATATATAGGTTTTTCATGCCAATTGGGTCAATACTTTTTTTATAAAACCAATGTGTCAATCGTAAAAAAACAATAGTGTCGCTCGAAATTTCCCCATTACATGTAACATATGAGACGCGAAAATTATTGGTGTCGGGTAAACCCGTACACCACTATGTGACTCCACCACTGGGGATTCATGTCTAATACGGAGATGATAATATGTATATATTGCTTTTTTTCATCTCTGCGTTTCGTATTTTGTGTTATAATCATATTGTTAAAACTATAACTACTAACAATTTTTTAAAAATTATATATATTTACTGGTCAATGACCTTTTTGCTTAATGTTATTGACGATTTTCTTACGAGGTTTAGATAGTATTTAAAAGTAAAAAATTGATGTTAAAAAACTATATATATTTACTCAGGTGTGTATTTATTCAAGCATTAAAAAACGTTTATATAACATACATTACTAATAGAACAATTTGACATGTCGGTGGAGACTGCATCAACGCCGTTATAACAATTTGACATGTCGGTGGAGACTGTTCATCAACGCCGTTATGATTGGTCCACGAATATATGTTTCTTTTGTAGTTTTGTGAATTAAGCAGCTTTCTTTTAGATAACAAAAGGCCACCTCCTGCTTCTTTTAGATAACAAAATGCCACCTCCTGCTTCTTTTAGTCACGTTGCTTCTTTGCCACACTATATTTAATATGTAAGTATAAATTTTACTTTTTGTATTGTTTTAATCTTCATAATAGTTTTTAACCTATTTTGTTTTTCTATATTTAACTTTTAAAATATAATAATACTTTACAAAGTTTTCAGTGTCGTTACGACATCCACATTTTTATCTACGTATCAGTATAAATTACCTAACCCCTTAAAAACTAATGTCAGTGACCACACCTAACTCACCGACAAAGGCTTACTAATGACCCATTAACTTTTTCTATTTTCATGTACTAAACCTCAGGTTTCTAAACTTTTAAATATATCCATAAATTTCTAAAGTTTCAGGTTTACCCCTTGATAAAATTCTCAATTCTATCTCTCAAATTTCTAAACTCTCGACTTTACTACTCAAATTCCGTTTCCTTTTTCTGTTACTTTTTTATATTCGTTTGTAAAATTTAGTTTTTCTATTTTTATTTTGTTTTTACTTTCTTACTAACCTTTTTAACGAAATTGTCATTTCAATGTTAGCTTCTACTCGAGTCGCAATTTATCTATTTTCAATCTTCAGAACCGAGTCGTGACAACTTCATACGTATATTTTATATACTTAGTCACGTTATTTTCCTCGTCACAACATGCGTAACGAGGTTCACAAACGCGTCGCATCGTGTGACCTTTAATTATGTAATTAAAAACGTTAATGTCATCGTACGACCCCACCGCAACGCGTGGGTTGTATTTTCTAGTTTATTACATGAATGAAATAGTGAATGCTACACAATTAGACAACGTAATCAAAGGCAATTCAAATCGAAGGGGACAAATGGACCATGAAGTTAGCGAGGGTTGTTCGGAAAATGATTGGGCTGGGCTGGGCTGGGCTGGGCTGGGCTGGGCTGGGCTGGTAAAGATGAAGAGCAATCTTATATTCTAAAGTAGAACCGTTTTTTAACCCGAACCGGTTTGAAACCAAACCGAAACTGGTTAGATCAAACCAAGTAAAAACCGGTTTGGTTGTAAACCAGTTTATGCAATAGAAAACCAAACCTAACCGGTCCGGATAGGTATGAAACCGGTTTGAAAAAAAAATTATAAATTTAACATATGCCATCTTTATTTGTTTTTTTGAATTTTGAAAATTACAAAAATATAAAATACGTTACAATATAAATTTAGAAAATGCGAAAACATTACACCAACATTAAAAACGTAACAATATTTATTTATTTTTTGACGTTTAATCGTTGTGACTAGTGTTTATTATTCGTCAGAGCTATTGCTACTACTTCGTTGCGCTTCATTGTAAGCCAATTCTTCATCAGTTGGTGGCAACGACTTTCCTTGTTCCACCTCTCCTTTGTGTATGATTTCTTCGGCTTCAATTTCGTCTTCAAGAGTTGTAGAATCTTGTATTCGTTCCATTGCGTCCAAGTGGTTTTTCAAGCAAATGCATATTTCCATCGTCACAGGAGTGAATCTCGTTCTTCTTATGGATAAAAGCCTGCCACTAAGAGAAAAACGGATTCCGAAACTATCATATAAGCTTGGACGGTTAGTAAATCACGGGCCATGGCGGCTAGAATCGGAAATTGGGATTACTTTCCTTTCCACCAAGTCAAAGTATCTAAAGTATCAAAATCATCGAGACTAATAGTGGATAAAAAATCCGATCCAATATACCTTTCGAGTTCGCTACTTGGGGTGCTACCCCGAAACCATTTACTATATTCATTCCTCAAATCATTATATAAATTAAGGATTGTGTTCTTACTCGAACTACCACCCGATCCCGATGTCGAACCCATTGAATCATATATGGAAGATGGGTTACCATATTTATATAAATAAACGTCGAATAAATCGTGAAAATATTTATTAAAGTATGTTTTCGTAATAATGGAAAAATGAAAGTCTCCTTCATCCAAACCCAAATCATGCTTTGTTTTATCAATTAAACTTTCAACACCGATTGCATTTATGGTTGGGTTCAAAGCGGCCACACAAGTAATAACGGGTTGCAACTCTTTAAAATAATTTTTTAATTAAATTTTTATTGGTGCGGTCATTTTCGTTAAAATATGGTTGTGATATTCAAGATCGGATATTTTGTTACACATTAAAAATAGTTACTTAAGCACTAAAGAACTCGTGGGATAATAAACCCCCAACAATAAAGTAGTAGCGGTTTTAAAAACTTTGAGTAAAGTGGTTAAACTTTCAATCATTAACCAACTCAAACACGGAAAGCTTTTCATTCGACGATGTTTTGCACAAAGGTTATCATGAAACATTTATAAAGTTTGTCTTTGTCGTATAGCCCTTTCAAATAGATTACAAGTTGAATTCCATTTGGTAGGTACGTCCCAATTCAGACCTAAGCCAAGGTATCACGTTTCTCGACAAAGTTTAATATGATCATATTATCGTTTTCTACTAGTAGTAAAAACGTCGCGTAACAAGTTTTTAAAAGATTTTTTAAATCATCTTTACTTCTTGAACGGCGAGTCCGTCTTACACAACCAAGTTAATTACGTGTGCAACACATCGGCTATGAAAAAACCGTCGTTGAAAACCGGTTGATATTTTAAAGCTAATTTTTGAACCGCACTTGTATTATTTGAGGCATTATCAAACGATATTGAAAAAATCTTATTTTGTAATGCAAATATGGTTATTACATTATCTAAAATGTGAAATATTTTTTCTCCGGTATGCGGGTATGGAAACAAATCAATCGCAATAGTACGCTTCATCATTTGTCACGTATTGAGATCTACCCAATGAGAAGTAATGCAAATGTACGAATCGGGTATACCGTGTGGAGCCGACCAAACATTAGTAGTTAAGTTCACACCGGTTTGTAATTTTTCAATACCTAAAATTAATTCATTTTTGCCTTTTTCCACATTTTTAAATAGTCACGTCTAAGGGTAGTGCGGCTTACTTGATTATGACGTGGTTGAAGCATCTCTTGAATCATCCTTGTCAAACGTGTGTTGTCAAATGGTTGAACGGCAAACCCTCTTGAATCACTAACTTCATTCTTTCCCGACCCATATTTGCATTGAAATTCCAAATTTCACCTTCATTTGCTATTGATGATTGACCTTGACCCAGGGTGCTTTACAACTTCTTACATGCTTTTTCAATATGACTTTTCAAACTAGAGTTTGATTCCTTTCTTAAAAACAAACCACACAATTTGCATCGAGCTCGTTATGAACCGTTTGACAATTCACATCAATCGTAATGTGCCCAAATGTGTTGGTTCCTCGTTATTGGTATAATCCTCACAACGGTTAGTTCACTAGAAGAACCACCAACATTCGAGGAATCCATAACTTTTTTTGCGATTGTTTTGAGAGTGTTTTTTGTGTTTTGAGAGTGTAGAGGGTGGGTTTGAGAGATGTGATTGAACCAAATCATTAACTACCTATTTATAATAGCATATGAGGGTAAAACGGTCCCAAGAAACATCAAAAAACGGTAATAAACAACTATATAGTTGTTTTTAACGATTATTTTTTTCAGTGACGTAAACCGGTTCACTCAAACCGATTTTTTTGTAAAAAAAAGTCAAACCATCGGTTTCAAACCGGTTTGATCCAAACCGGTTTTGTTTTAGGTTTGGGTCAGTTTTCAAACTGGTTTGGATGCCTAAACTGGTTTTTTAGTGCACATCTATTCTAAATTCTAAACGAACTACTTCAGGCGTATTCTAAAGTCCATAAGAAGAACGAGACTCACTCCCGCGGCGAAGGAAATATGCATTTGCTTGAAAGAACACTTGGACGCTCATGTGGCAATCATGGATTTAATGAACAGAGTGTGTCGTCCGATGTCGGATCGTTCGGTAATAGTATTCATAGACGACATCCTTATCTACTCCAATAACGAAGGCAACCGTGCCTGTCATCTGAAAGAGGTACTAGAAACACTGATGAAAGAAAATTTATATGCCAAGTTCACCAAATGCGCGTTCTGGCTTAAGGAAAGTTCAATTCCTAGGCTATTTCATTAACACAAACGACATTATGGTGATCCGACAAAGATTATGATGGTGAAGGAATGGGACATCCCAAAAACGTCGACCGAACTACGGAGTTTTCTGGGGTTGACAGGCTACTACCGAAGATTCATCCAGGATTTCTCGAAGATATCCTCGCCCTTAACAAAACTGACTCACAAGGAGGTTAAGTACGAAAAGGGTCAGACCCAAACTGAAGCGTTTGAGGATTTGAAGAAGATATTAACTCATGGTCCAGTGTTGGCCCTACCCGAGGGTAACGAAGACCTGATTGAAACGCCCCAAGCCGGGTATATCTCATAGTTGACACAAAACATAATAACATAGTTCTTAAACCATAAATCAGAATCTATTATAGCGGAAGTCTTAAACTCAAATCATTCTTATGCAAAACATTGGAATATTGTTTGAACATAAACTACCAGGAACAGGAAATGTTAGTGTTCAGCACAACAACCTGACGTCCATGATTTCCAGCCCTCACGGCTCTCTACTTTGCTTTCGCTTTACCTTTACTACATGTCATGCATACTAAAAGTCAGCTAACGATGGTGAGTTCTATCTTTACTTTAAACTGTAAACTTTCGTTAGGTAGCTAGTTTTATAAAAATAAAATAAACTTTCTTTCAAAAATAACTTTGTATGTGCCTTTGCTTTAAAACTTTACAACGTTACAATTTATAAAATCGTTCTGTTTCTATCTTTAACAAAACTTTACTTTTGAGGAAACTAGTTAAGGTGTCCCCCTTTACTCTTTCAACTTTGCTTTTCACTCGTACAGGACAAGTGACTATAACATACTTTAACTATCACATATGGATCAAGTCCGAGGACAAGATCCCTTTTCTCGCTTACACCTCAGGGTAAGACTTTTACTTTGATGTGTCCACACCTCAGGGTGGGACTTTCTCGCTTACACCGAAGTGTAAGACTCCTTTACCTGCTCACACCTCAGGGTGAGACTTTCTACTTTGTCTTGCTCACACCTCAGAGTGAGACCTCTACTTTGCTTGCGTGCAAGACTTGATACTTTGCAACTACTATGCAATTATACTATAACACATATATAATGCCATTGAAACATATAAGCATATAATATGGCATCTGTCACTATCCCTGTCAAGCTACACCGAATTGCAGCTTCCTTACCATTCTTTACTTTAACTCTTTACTTTCTTTAAAACTCATTTCAAAGATAGTACTTTACCCTTTAACACTTTCTTTTTCCTTTTTATAAAAATATATAATTCTTATAAAAATATACTTTAACTTTCAAAACTATCTCCTTAAGAGTATGCATGCCAGCCCAAAACCGTTTAGAAAAAAGGGCAATAAGAACTCACCTGACTTCTACGGGGTTTATCTCACTTAGCAAGGAAACTTCAAGTTAGGTGGGATGCTAACAAATCTATCAAGGGTCACAAATGTAACAAGGTTATAACCTATAATTTTCATCCGAAATCTTTTTCAGTCGAAATCTGTCTCGGTCGAAGTCTTTTTCGACCGAAAACTAACCAGTTAAAAATGTCTTTTACCTAATAACTATTTCGTTTGAAAACATTTGTTTGAAAAGTTTTTCATTCAAAATCTTCCATCCGAGAACTATTTCGTTCGAAAACATCTGTCAGAAATCATGTCATAAGAAATACTTTTCAGACGAACAATAGTTTTCGGACCAATCATCGAGATTTCGGACGACTCAACTGTTCTTGATCAAATTCTTCGTTTTCGTCCAAGATTTTATCTTTTTACGTCCAAAACCTACATCTAGCTTCCATGAACCTAGATATCTTCTTTTTAGAGCAAACCCAACGTAAAAATCCCAACTTTGATTGAAAAACCCATATAAACCCTAAACCCACTTTCAATCTAAAAAAATCGATTCTGAGATCTAGTTGGTACATGTTATTGTTTGATTCCTTCTTCTTCGATCCTCTATAATGCGTAGCAATGATCTCGGGCTCAAACGAGGAGGTCTCGGGTGAGCTATGAAGCTTTCTCTCTCTACTCTCTCTCTAGAATAAGATGGTGAAGAGAGTGAATGAGGGAGTGGAGGGTTGGCTTGGGTTTTACTCCCTTCCTCCCCTTGCGTTTCCCCCAGCACGGCCCAAGGCCTCCACTTGCGAGCACGTTAATCTTTTCATTCTTTCGTTTATTCATCCCCGTACTCTTTATTGTTTTGTCGTTATTTCGAGATGTTACACTGATAGTATATTCTGATACTTTAGGACAAGGATTGGGTCGCGTACTGATGCAAAGAGGAAAAGTGATCCCGTATGTGTCACGACAACTGAATACTCACAAAGTTAACTACCTGACTCACAACCTCGAGCTGGCGGCAGTTGTATTCACACTGAAAATCTAGAGGTATTACCGCTACAGGGTGGAATGCATAATTTACTCCGATCATAAGAGTCTGAAGTATTTATTCGAGCAAAAAGAGTTGAATATGAGACAGAGGGGTGGTTCGAACTGTTAAAGGATTATGACTGTGAAATCTTGTACCACCCGGGGAAGGCAAACGTGGTAGCTGACGCCCTAAGCTGAAAGGAGACGCCAATTCCTTTTAGGGTGAAGGCATATCAACTGATAGTGACATCGGACCTCATGAACAAAATAGATCATGCCCAAATCGAAGCTCTTAAAGAGGAAAACTTTAAACGGGAAAGAATGGTGGGCCAACAGGAAAAGTTGGAAATAAACACGCCGGGTGTAATATAAGATTTGGTCGTATTTGGGTACCCAAGGGTGGTGAACTTAGAGCCAAAGTCCTTAACGAGGCTCACAAGTCTCGCTACTCCATCCATCCAGGTGCTAAAAAGATGTATCAAAACTTAAAAAACGGATATTAGTTGCTAGGAATGAAAAACGACGTGACTCAATATGTGGGCAAGTGTTTAACTTGTCTACAAGTGAAAGCAGAACATCATAAACCTTGTGGTATGATTCAACCGTTAAAAATACTAGAGTGGAAGTAGGAGCAAATTACCATGGACTTCATAACTAATTTACCCCATACGACTAAGGGTAATGATGTCATTTGGGTAATCGTGGACCGCTTAATGAAAGTGCTCACTTTCTTACCTATCTGTGAGACTTTCATGTCCGGAAGGTTAGCCGAAATGTTCTTCAATGAAATAGTGGCACATCATGGAATGCCATTGTCAATTGTATCGAAAACCAGGACACGCGATTCACATCGAGGTTCTGGAAACGATTCCATGAGGCAATGGACACCCGATTGAATATCAGCACAAATACAACCCTCAAACGGATGGTCGGTACGAAAGGACCATCCAAACCTTTGATGACAAGCTTCGTGCATGCATTATAGACTTTGGCAGGAACTGGGATAGTCATCTTCCGTTAGCAGAATTCTCTTATAACAATAGTTATCATGCAACTATTTGTATGCCGCTATATAAGATGTTATATGGTAGGAGGTGCAAAACGTCGTTATGTTCTGGTGAGATTGGTCAAAAAGAACTTGGGAGCCTTGAAGTTGTTTAGACTACTTCCGTAAAGTTCGACCAGATCAGAGCCCGAATGAAAGACACCCAAGACAGACATAAACCATATGCAGATAAGAGACGTAGGCCTATCAAGTTCAGTGTCGGAGATAAGGTGATGTTAAAAGTATCTCATTGGAAGGGGATTATTTGTTTTTCAAAAGAAAGGGATATTAAGTCCGATATCTATTAGACCCTTCAGAATATTGGCCCGAATTGGTGAAGTTGCCAACAGACTAAAATTACCAAACGAACTAACTAGAATCCATCCTAGCTTCCACGTGTCACACTTGCGAAAGTGTCTAGCTGATGAATTAGCACACGTGCAACTTGTGGACATCGAGGTAGATAACAGTTTGAACTACATAGAGGAACTGGTAGCAATACTGGATAGAAAGAAAAAACAACTACAAACCAAAGTAGTCCAACTAGTTAAAGTATAGTGGAAGCATAGAAAGGGTTCAGAGGATACCTAGGAGAGTGGAGAGGAAATGAAGGAGTCATACTGTCACACCCCAGTCATAGGCGTTGGTTAGTCATGAAGAATGGTACAGAACACACATCGGAAGCTAAACTACAAACGTATTTTATTTAACAACAAAATGTTTTACATTCTAAACCAACCGACTATTACAACATACAACTAGTTCCTGTCAAGGAACTCAAAACCATAGGACTTATTATTCTTCCAAACATGCCTTCAACCAACCGACCAACAACTTGTCTTGTCTACCACTACTCTACCTCGAGTGCCATCATCTAATCCGTCTAGGGTCTAACCTGTAATATCCTTTAAAAAGATTAAAAGCAACTGGGTCAACATAAGTTGGTGAATTCATAAACCACCCAAATTGTTATAATTTGAAACGTCAGTAGTATCCCACGTCCCACCCACTAGCACGACGACTGTGAGCTTTTAGTTTATATATAACTGGCGACTTTACCAGCCACTTGCGCACACCGCCAGCATAATGGGATGATTAGTCCCACCTGTAGGTCCCATCCACTCAGAATGTATAAAGCGCTTACTACGTGTTATATATACTTGGAATAAGGAATTACAACAACTAGAGCCCACATATTTCAAATAACAACTGTGTAACCAAATACACCTTTCAGTTCAGAGGAACTTACCTCAAAAACACCTTGGCTTAGTTTAATTGTATAAACACCTTGCATAACGCCCTAGAACATATTGGCATTACTTAATTAAGTATTACTATCTTAATAACACATAACCGAACTTTAAACATTGGGTTAGAACCTTACCTTGAAAACTATCTACTGCGTTTTGTTGTTGAATTCTCACACACAGATATGAACCGGATTTGCTATTGCGAACCAGACTTGGGATAATCAAAGTCAAAATGTTTGTGTGTGTTTCAAAAGGTGAAAGGGTGTGTGGTTTGTGTCAAATGGTCGAGCTCATGGTTCCAATTTATAGGCTGAGTTTGGACCTGTAGCGGACTGCTATCAAGGGGGTAGCGGACCGCTACCCGCCCTTCTTCCGGATAAGATTCTTAGCCAACAAGTAGCGGACCGTTAGCTTCTACTTAGCGGACCGCTAAGGGAGTTTGTTGCTTGGCGGACCGTTATGGACTAGGCTGACGGTCCGCGATAGGGTTCTTGATAAGCGTTAGTCAGCTTGACACGTGGCGTGTCATCATTACACCCTTCCTCAACACGTAGCGGACCACCAAGAGCTTGGTAGCTGTCCTCTACCTTCCAAAAATTAGAGTTTTCCATTTTAGTCCTTGTACTTTGGGGCATTCTTCTGTTAGGCCCTAAACTTTGAATTGTTGATATTTTTGGGCCCTATTTCCTTGGGAATTTTAGAGGTGTTACACGTACCCACAACTTTTTAACTTGTGACAGGTTTCGAAGACAAAACCTCTTATAAGGTGGGTAGACTTGTAACACCCGAAAAACCATGAATACATTTTTACAAAGAAAGAAAATAAAGGTCGAGGACTAAAATGGGTAGTGTTTGAAAGATGAAGCAAGGAGGATAATAGGAGGCTAACCCTAGTTGCCATCCTCTCAACTCCTTATTCCATTTTTGCACAAAAAACCGTCTAGAGAGAGAAAGTGGGGTTCTAGTGAGAGAAAGTCTAAGCACAAGCTCCATATTGGCTCGAGATCTGTTCCATTCTTCATCTCCATCGTTTGTAATCAGAAAAGCATGAAGAAACACTAACTTTGAGGTGTGGATCAAACCTAAAATCTCTATTTTTGTTTAAAAATGGGTTTTGAGGTAAAACTAGGGTTTTCATCTCAAAAATCATGCCTTTACTTGTTAAATGATGAACAAAGTATAAATCTAGCTTCATGGAAGCTAGATAAGCGATTTGGACGTAAAAAGTTACGATTTTGGATAAAAAAAAGGGTCTGTTTGGGAAGATCTTCATTCGGCGACACTATGTGGCGACACTAATTCAAGTGGCGACACTAGTCGGGCTGGTTGGAGAAGAAAAACCTAAATCTAGGCGACACTAAGAACACGACACTAAGTCCTAACAAAAGTTAGGGCGACATTGCCCCTAACGACACTGTCACCAGGCGATATTGTCGGACGACACCGAGTGTTGGCGACACTAAGCCCATGCGACACTAGCCTATGGCGACACTATAGGTGACACTAACAGAGATAGATAGATTTCACGTATTGATTTTGTACAGATCACATAGCACTCGCCTAGCCCGAAGCTTATTAGTTTCCATAATGGACCGTACACCAGGTGAGTTCTAAGTCCCCATTTTTAGTAACTTTTAGGGCTGGAGTGCATACTCGTATGATGAATGTTGTGATATGACTAAACGTGCTAAGTGTAGAGATGAATAATAAAGAATGAAATAGGCTAAATGAATTTATGTGCCTATATGAATGATGATGTATTATGTGGCTAAATGTGTCAATGTGCCACCATAGAGAATAAACTATAAAGGGCTATATGTGTAAATGTGCTACCATAGATGATAAAGTATAAAGGGCTTTACGTATAAAGGTGCCACCATAGATGATAAAGTATAAAGGGCTATACGTGTAAACGTGCCACAATATGTGATAAAGTATAAAGGGCTATATGTGTAAACATGCCACCATAGACAATGAAGTACAAAAGATTATGTGTTAAACGAACTATGAATGTAGGACGGATGAAACGGTTACTTCGGTAAACAAATGTAACACAACTACAGTAGACGAATGAAACGGCTATGACGGTAGACAGATGAAACGACTGTTATACCGTGTATAACAGAGGGGTGTTAGATGGCTACGACGGTAGATGGTATATTAAACGGACTACGACGGTAGGACGGAAGAAACATTTACTTCGGTAAACGGATGATGAAACGGCTACTACGGTAGATGGATGAAACGGCTACGACGGTAGACGAATGTTAAAAGGCTACTTCGGTAGACAGATGTTATGAAATATATGTGCTTAAACTTAATGATTACGATTTATGTTTAAAAAAGAATACAAAGTTAATATGATGATTATATGATGAATGTATGATAACTGCCTAAATGATTAAACTAGAACTCACCAACATTAGCTGACTTTTAGTATACACTTCAGATAAAAGGAAAGAATGAACGATGATGCTTACTAGGCTGGCTGGATTTTACGGATGCCTACTCAACCCAAGAACTGACATCCCGAACTATGTTTATGTTTGTAGAACAATGTTTGAAAATTTTAATTGGATGGAAATTTAGGATATATGAACGATGAATGTAATTCCGCTGCCATTAAGTTTAATTATGTATTATCAGTATTTGAACTATATGTGATTGAGTAAATCCAACGAGTAAGACTTCCATGGTATTCGGGGCCTTACACGACAGTCCTCGCCATTTTTTATCAAGCCATCCTTGCATCCAAGGTAGTAGACTTTAGTTTCTGACTCCTCTTCCGGTTCAGATTCAATTTCCGACTCCGGGCAGAAAGAAACTGGGTAGTCTTGAGGATTGTTAAAGCTATATCAGAAAAGTTTAATCAGATTAAAGCCTGAATGAAAGCTACTCAGGATAGACAGCAGTCGTATGCCGACAAAAGACGACGACCTATTGAGTTCAGTTTGGTGATAAAGTGATGTAAAAGGTTTCATCGTGGAAAGGTATCATTAGATTTCGGAAAAGGGATAAGCTAACTCGGTATGCCAGCCGTTCAAGATACTGGCACGAGTTGGGGAAGTTGCGTATAGGTTGGAATTACCCGAGCAGATGAGTCCTGATTTTCATATGTCGCATCTGCACAAGTGTTCAGTGGATGAACGTCACATATTCGACTTAACGACATTGAATCAGATGACAGATTGAACTCTATCGAACAACCCGTAGCCATCCATCATAGAAAAGAAAAGAAACTTCGTAACAAAGTGATTCGACAGGTAAATGTATAGTGGAAGTACCGGAAAGGACCGGAGGCTACGTAGGAGGCTGAGGAGGAAACGATAGAGTAGTATCCTCAGTTGTTGAAACTATGAAAGGTTTCGATGACGAAACTTCTTGTAAGGAGGGTAGACTTGTAACATCCTAATATCCCGACGTTTGGTAATATTATTATTATTATTTTGGGATCGCGTTTGAAAGATCGAGGGGCTATAGTTGTTAATGAGAAAGAAAAAGGGGATGGAGCCCTTAACCCTAGCCGCCACCCCCTTTCCCCCTCATTTTTTCAACCCCCCCCCCCCCCCAACAATTCTAGAGAGAGAGAGAAAAAGTGTAAGTTTTTACTCTAGATCGCTTCATCTTCATTCTCATGTGATCGTGGTGTTTGTTACTCGAGTTTCTGGACGATTCGAGGTAAGAAACAGTCCTTAAATCTTCGTTTTAGTCATTCAGGTAAAATGGTGGGTTTTTAGATAAAAGGTTGGACATTTATATATGAAATGGCTTAAAAACACCAGATCTGGCCTTGCATGAGTTAGAAAAGAGGTTTGGACGTAAAAATTTTGAATTTTGGGTCAAAACCGTCATTTTTTGGCAAAAACCCGTGAATGGGCCGAAAGTGCGTATGAATCAGCCGAAAGTCTATAGTTCCGGCCGAATGTAAGTTCCCACCTAAAGTATGTTACTGCCGAAAGTTCTCTATTTTAACTTAGTTCGCACTTGAATCTTCGTACAGACTATTAGACGTTTCGCACAGATTCTCTGCTACCAATATCTCTTTAGCTGACTAGCAAGTGAGTATTAGAAACCCCATTTTTACTGTTTTAGGGTGATATGCATGCTCGTTAGAATGATTTATAGATAAAGGTTTTACACTTATAGAACGCACAAAATTTTACAAACATCTACGAATGTTTATGAATGATTGCAAACATCTCTATAGATGCTTGTGAATGCTTATGATGATTAATGTTTTCAAAACGAAGAGGGTAATGTTTTCAAAACGAAGAGGGTAACGTTTTTATAAAGGCAGAACATTAAATAAATCGGTTATGGTTCCTTCGGGGGCAGACATTATGTTATGTTATGTTATGTTATGTTATGTTATGTTATGTTATGTTATGTTATGTTATGTTATGTTATGTTATGTTATGTTATGTTATGTTATGTTATGTTATGTTATGGTTGGCAACACCTTTATAGGAGTCTTTATGGCTAGCTAAACGGTTTTACAACTGGTAAGAAAGTGATGACGATCGCTTCGGGGTGAACGTGACCCCTGTGACTGTTGGCCTATGAGCCTGTGACTGCTGGCCTATGACCCTATGACTGGACGCTTACGAGATTTATGTACAACTTGTGATGAATGTTTTATGAAACTTTCTTTTTATAAAGGTTTATATGTTTTATGCTTACAAATGAATCCTCTTCACATGTTTATGTAAATAAATACTCACTCAGCGTAGCTGACTTTTACTATGCATATCAGGTTAAGTGTAGTTCTTGCTGAAGGCTTAAGGTGGTGCTTGATGCGAGGCGAAGGACTACTCCCCCGATGAAAAAAACTGGCATCCTGTTTATGTTTTTATGAAGTTTATGTCTACGGATTTAAGACAATTTATGTAATGGTTGTACTACGTTCCGCAGATTTTTATATGAGATTTTTGGTTTAAGAGCTATGTAGAAGTTTTATTTGAGTTAAATATGAAGATATGATACACTAGATCTTTTGGGTTATACTTATTGTTAACTGCTAATTTGTAATTTTTTCATTTATCTATGTATATAGTTTTATTGATTTCACAATAGAAAAAACATTAAAAATTAAAAAGATATAGTGTATACGATTCGTAAGACACCATACGATCTATATGCCCTCAGCTATATTGTACCATACTACCCGTAATGGAGCATGATTTGACTGTTTTGGAGGCATACGTGTCGTATGGTACAATACGACACGTATGCGACGCAATGATTGTGTGTATATATAACAGGTGAGGGGGTGTGTATAACGAAAGCTTTAACATCATATAAATGATAAAAAAATAATGAAAATAAAATGGGTATTTTATATTTAAAATCAATGATCAAACATGGACCATACACCTAACCGGGGCCAATTTTAATTTTAACAAACTTTTTTTTCGGTTGAAATGTTGTTTTTTCTTTAAATATTCAAGAGCAATTTCGCTATTGTTGGCATTGAAAACGTTTTGGAGACCGAAATCTATATCTATATCTATACTATATAATAAATTAAGGTTTTAAATGTCACGTATCACCTTCATATTCATTCTCATCATTTTATTCCCGGCTCTATTTCTTATTAAATACACATCTATCTTTTAATAATAATATATTTTTAAAGAAAAATATTAATCTTTATATTAATAAATAAATCTCCTAACATATATTGACGAACGTATATGTTAACATATTATATTGTATTCCACGGGTTTATTCAACCCGTGTAAAACACGAGTTTTTAAAAATAAATTTTTTATTACTTAATATATAATATTATATTTATTTAATTCGTGTAATACACGAGATTTTAAGCTAGTGGACTATATAGTAAAAATATCTTAATATGTGAAAATTTCATTTTATTTTAAGACAAGAAATTAATTAAAGAGTGAATCAAATGGGGTATGAGAAAATATGGATGTAAATCTTTAAAATTATTTCGAGAATCAAACGAATTAATAACTTATAATAATCGGCCTTACAGTATATTTTCTTCATTGTTACTTGTATGAATTACTCGAGAAATTCCAACAAACGCATAATGTCAAAACATTGTGTCTCCGTTTTGCCTTATTGATTTAATGACAACAAAACATTATATATTTTTAAAGTTCATAAACTAGCCTGATATATGTCAACAATGGTGTTAAAGAAAGTTGATTAGTGTATAACGCTACTGTTTGCAATAGGGTTTTTCCTTAACAGTTTCTTGTACCATGAATGTAATACTCTTGTGTATAGAAACTCTGAACCCTACTCATCAACAAAGATGATCATTCTAGTTGAAGTCAAACATAAAAGATTTAGTTGTGAGTTTATTTATATATAAGATTATTTTAGAACTCATATTTTTCTTCAAAACGACGAAAACCAAGACTAGCTCATCAATGGACAAAGCAAGGGCTTGAGCCCCCAATTAATTTTTTAAGCTAGGATGTTGTGAGGATTGGACTACTCAAAAACAGATTACACACAAAAGCCTTGCTGCGGAAACAAATTGGGGAAACGAATGTAGAGTGAATCTCAGACCAAGAAATCATATCACTTACAAATTTTAGGCAGATTCAACGACCTATCTCAACGACATGTCGTTGGTAATGATCCCGTCGGCAAAGGCTCGTCGAGAAAGCTTATAATGTCGTCGATTGGTAACCCTTTTCTCGACGACATGTCATAGGTTGGGGCGTCCGGAAAAGGTTTTACTTTTAAAAAATAAAGATAAAATAAAATAGAAAATACCCCTTTTGCGACGACATGTCGTCGAGAAAGGGTATTTTCTATTTTATTTTATCTTTATTTTTAAATTAAATTAATCTCTTTTTTCACTTCAATCTCGACGACATGTCGTCATGTCGTCGAGATTGGTATAAATTTTTTTTTTTTTTTTTTAAAATTTTCCGGATTTTTATACAAAACAAACATTTAAAACTTGTCAAACCTGTTATATATATTAAAACATTACACAAAATAATAAATAAAACATTCAACAAAAATAAATAAAATGTGTAAGTTATTACAAATCGTTCAAATAAAATGTTCCAACACAGTTTAATCATCTTCATCGTCATCATCTTGGTTGCTGGATCGGCTGCCGTCTCCTTGCATCTGTTTGACGGTCTCATTTAGTTGCCGGATTTGTTCTTTCAATTCATTGAATTGAGAGTCGGACAAAGACGAAACATTAGCGGGTATGTTTCTTACTTTTCTTCCAACCCCTCGGCTCCAACCACGTATCTCACCAAGGGCACGTCGTAGTACCTCTTTCTCATCAACCTCTTCGTCGGCTTGTTGCGTCCGGGTCAACTTATCTTGAATTGAATTCTGTAATAAACAAAAAATAAACATATATTAAAAAAAATTTAAAAATCCGACAGCATAACTACTGTAAAATTGATAACCAACCAGTTTAACAATACTTAATAAACATAATAATTCACCAAAACTCAATAAAAACCTTTAATAACACCAACAATAACCAATATGGTTAATATTCTAGTGGATTTCTCAAACTATAAATAGAATATACAAACTTAATACGCAATAACCAATGGGTACGTGTCATTTTGACTCATTTATACTTTGATTCGCAACATAATAACAAAATATATATACTTACCCAATCGTTTTGTGCCCGATCGTTGACCCATGTGCCGTGAGAAGTGTGCATACGTCTCCAACCATCAATTAGGTTGGCGCTTCCACTTTGTTGCACCTATAAACAACAAAAAGAATATTACTAATATTTGACTAAATTATGAATACATTTTTAGATAATATTAACAATTTTTGTTACCTCCTCGTATCGCCGTTGAGCAAATGACTTATTCCCACTAGTGTTAGCATATGGTTGTTTAGCTCGGTTTGAATAATTTTGAATCGAGCGTGCCATATACCTAGGATTTAGAAACAAGTCGTTGATGAGGGATTTCCAATTGCTGGAACTGATGGACTCATGAGGATGAGTCTTTGCTTCTTCCACTTCCTTGTAACCACCAACCGCTTCAAAATGTTTCCTTAAACTTGATTTACGATCACGATATCTACGGGCACAATCATCATGGATGCCCGCAGATATTCTTGGCCACTGCGGCGTGTTACTCCAGCATTTAGATCTAAGTAATTCTGTAAAAAAAGGTAATTAGGAAACATTTAAAGGTTATGTAATTTCAAAAAATAAATTAAAAAATTACATGAAGATTGCAAAATACGATGTTTTGATCTTCCCTAGGAACTTTGTCCCAACTAGGATAGTGTGCTGGGATTTCTCAAGAGCACCTGGGGTTTGTCAGACAAACCATTGTCTGTGCGGACCAACAAACTTGTATGTATCGGCCGATGGATCAAGTTCCACCGGTAGTGGCTTGTTGCCATTCAGCCGGTAAGCCTCAAACATATCGAGGTTTCTACCACGACCCGGTACTTTTTTCGGGGCAGTTGTTACATGAAATTGAAGAATTAGCAAATTAAAAATATATATGACATAAAGACAAGTATTTAACTAAAACAAGTAACTTACAAGACTCGCAATCTGTAGGGAGCCTCATAAAAGTGTCGTGGGAATCTTGACCCCGTCACAACCGTGTGAACGAGCGTAATTTGCCATATATACCTATCCTAAATGAGATAGAATATTCAAAAAGCAGTCCCAAACGGGTACAATCCAAAATTTAACTCTATTACAAATATTCGGGTCAAAACAAGTGAAACGGTTCGTGTTC
Source organism: Smallanthus sonchifolius (assembly GCA_023525975.1). Lineage (NCBI taxonomy): Eukaryota > Viridiplantae > Streptophyta > Magnoliopsida > Asterales > Asteraceae > Smallanthus > Smallanthus sonchifolius. Next base: position 25,946,059 of record CM042023.1, read on the forward strand.
GAATTACTAACATATATACATACATACATTCATCTATATTCATACAAATAATACATTTCACAAAAAATAAATAACAACAATATATTCATCTACATATATACATACATACATACATTCATCTATATTCATACAAATAATACATTTCACAAAAAAAAATAACAACAATATATTCATCTACATTCATACAAATACACAAATAAATAATAAATACAAATATTCGGGTCAAAACAAATGAAACGGTTCGTGTTCGAATTACTAACATATATATATATACATACATTCATCTATATTCATACAAATAATAGATTTCACAAAAAATAAATAACAACAATATATTTATCTACATTCATACAAATACCCAAATAAATAATACATACAAATATTCGCGTCAAAACAAGTGAAACGGTTCGTGGTCGAATTACTAACATATATCCATGCATACATTCATCTATATTCATATAAACCATACATCACAAAAAATAAATAACAACATACAAGTAATACATACATAACACCACCAATAATACATCTATACAAACCTACAATTCACCAATTTCACAAATAATGCATACATCTATATATTTATACATTTATACAAACCTACAATTCGCCAATTTCACAAATAATGCATACATATATATATTTATACATCTATACAAACCTACAATTTCACAAATAATACATACATCTATACAAATTAACCATCAATTTCACAAAAATATACCTATTAGCAAAGTATTACATAAATATATTTATACATCTATACAAAACTACATACCCAAATATACTAATTTTCACACAAATATATATATATATATATATATATATATATATATATATATATATTACCTCCAAATTCGTTGACGAGATGTCGTCGGGAAAGCCTCAATCTAGCTTTTAATCTGTTCACTTAACCAAAAACCTCATCTACACAAGATTTATATTAAAAATTTTCAATTATAATGGAAAATTACTAAAACAGGTCAAAATAGAGTATTACCACTTCAAGAAGATGAGTAATGGTGGTGGTGGAGGTGGAACACAGTGGATTTTCAAGTAAAATGGTCGGATTTGAGGGTGAAAGCCGAGAGAAAGAGTAAAGAGAAAATGGGGGTGAAATGAGGAGGAAAAATGGTTTCCTGCGTAGATAAGACCAGTCTCGACGACATGTCGTCGAGATTGAGTCTTTTTTTTAATTATTTTAATTAATTTAATTATTAAATAAAAATTATTTTTTAATACACACCTATCTCGAAGACATGTCGTCGAGACTAGGTATTTCCCTTAAATAAAAAACAATTAATATTCTACCCGGCAAAAAAAAAATTAAATGGGCAATTGCGACGACATGTCGTCGAGACTACCCTGAGATGAGCGCCAAAACTTTTCACCATTTCCCGCTGGACCATCGCCGACGACATGTCGTCGAGAAAAGGTAAAAATAGTCAAAAATTTGACTGGGACTATCGCCGACGACATGTCGTCATATTTGGATGCTCTATCTTGACGACATATGTCGTCGAGATTGTCTCGACGAAACTGCTAAGATTTCTTGTAGTGTAATTAGCGTCTTAGGGCATACGCAAAATGATCGGGAGATCAATCGATCTATATATTCTTTTCTTGATGTCTGACAATAAAATCGTTTCTTGTATTCCTGATTACAAGTACAAAGTCTCGGAGATCAATCGTCTATTTCACCTTGGTCTGCTATTTCTTGGTCTACGAAGTGCGATTTCTTGGTCTGGTGTTCAATTTCTACTGCATTCTGCTTCGAAAAGTGATTGAATCTACAACAATCTGCTCCTAAAGGTGATTGATTTTTCATTTTTGCAATCTTGCCTCCTTATTTATGATTTTGTTATTATGTTTCTGCTTCAATTTGTTTTTAATTTATAACTTGCTGCAATAATATGTTATTCTTGTTTATGTTCTAATACATATTAAAATTTTGATTTAGAAATAAATATTCCGCGATTTAGGATCAAACATCAAATAAAGCTAATATGGTGTTACAACTTACAAGTATCAAATTGTTTTAGATTTGTTACAAAATTGATTCCTGATTTGATACTAGTTTGGTGTTACAACTTAGTAATTTGTTACTAAATTTGGTTCATCATTTGTTACTAATTTGTTATAGGGTTAAATTGGGTTATTGATTTGGTGCTTATTAAGTGTTTAGGTGGTGCTTGTTAGGTGGTGATTTGCTTGTTATAACGTCAAGTCTAAACCGAAAAGGCCCCAAAATTTCACCTGAGCTTTACTCCTACAAAAACATTGAGCCGTCCCTGGCGAGAACTCATCTAAACCACGGGTTTATGCATATATACATATATGTAAATGGTTTGCTTACACATATGTAGAACATTTATATATTTAAATGGTTAGCTTACACACATATACAACATCTACATCTATGAAAATAATTAACTCACACATATGAAAAGCATGGTTACACATATGAAAGTACTTAATTAATTTTTCAAACTTGTAATGGTTACACATTTTGACAATATAAGTGCGCTTAATTTAAACAAAATTTATAAAGAAATACAAAAAAAAATTGGATGATATGAGTTCGCGTGGTTCTGAAGGTTTTTGAAGTTCTGTTGGCTATAATCTGGATCCTATATATATACATATATAGGGTAAGAATCCAATCAAAACCCTGTTTTCATGTAAAAACAAAAAAAAAACCCGTAAAAATCGATTCAATCATCATTTTATTTTTTTTTATAACATTATTACACGAATATAACGTCGTGTTCTTTTTTGCATTTTGGTAATTTCGCAAGTGTAATGGATGTTTACACCAGTGTAAAGGTTGGAGCTTACACAGTTGTAAGTTACAAAAAATATATTTTTTGAAAAACTTACACCGGTGTAAACTCCTTTACATTTGCAAATTTAAAAAAATATAAAAAAAACGTGACGTTAAATTCATGTAATAATGTTATAAAAAAAGTAATATTAATTGAATCGATTTTTACGAGGTTTTTTTAGGTTTTGACACGAAAACAGAGTTATTACAAGTTCCCAATCCAATATATATATATAAGATAGGGTTCAATTTTTAACCCACATTTAATGTGCTAAGAGAATAATCAAATCTATTGGTTGTTTCATTTGTGTCAAATGTACTGTGTGGTCCAGATTTAATCTAGACAAAATGAGTGGTCTATACGAAACCAAGGGTAAAATATGATTTTTTACGTTTTTTTTAAGTAAACTTCATTTTTTGTCTACGTGGTTTGTCATGTTTAACCATTTTAGTACAAAAAATAATCTTTTAACATATCAGCCCATGGGGTTGTATTTTTATAACCATTTCAGTCAATGACACTAACGCTGTTAACTTTTCTGTTAAGTATAGGAGCATTTTAGTCATTTTATTTCTAAATAAACTAGTTAATCTTTTCACTTCAATAAAAACTTTTTTAGGCTTTTTCATAAAACTTTTTTTTACTTTTTTTAAAAACGTTTTTTTTTAATCATTTTTTTTGTTTTTTTTTGTAAAAACGTCTTTTTGAATATTTTTAAAAACATTTTCTCACTTTTCTAAAAAACACTTTTTTTTAACCTTTTTCATAAAAAAACGTTTTTTAGTTTTTTTTATAAAAAAGTTTTTTACATTTTTCGTAAAATGTTTTTTTAACTATTTTGAAAACGTTTTTTTTACTTTAAAAAAAAGACATTTTTGAATCTTTTTAAAAACGTTTTTTCACTTTTCTAAAAAATATCTTTTTAAAACTTTTTTTCATAAAAAACGTTTTTAAAAACATTTTTTTTTTGTTTTTTTTATAAAATTCGTTTTTAGCTTGTTCGTAAAATATTTTTTTAACTATTTTAAAAACGTATTTTTTTAAATAGTTCACTATTTTTAAAACTAGTTCACTCAAAAAAGTAAAAAAAAAACGTTTTTAAAATAGTTAAAAAATATTTTATAAAAAGCTAAAAAAAATTTATAAAAAAACTAAAAAAATATTTTTAAATCTCTTTTTATGAAAAAAATTTTAAATTTTTTTTAATAAAATTTTTTTAAAAAAGATTCAAAAAAGACGTTTTTATGAAAAAAAAAAAAACTAAAAAAATAATTTTTAAAAGTAAATAAAACGTTTTTAAAGATTCAAAAAAGACGTATTGAACTTAAAAAATTAACTAGTTTACTTAGAAATAAAATGACTAAAATGCTCTTATACTTAACAGAAAAGTTAACAGTGTTAGTGTAATGTACTGAAATGGTTATAAAAATAAAATCTCAGGGACTGATATATTAAAAGATTATTTTTTACATTAAAAACGTTAAATACGCCAAACCATAGGAGCCAAAAACGAAGTTTATTTTTTTTTAATATCAAAACAAATTTCTCTCTCCGTATATTCTCTCCTTATCCCCAAGATCTGCTTTCTTCTTGTTCAAAAAGATAGAACCCAATCCCTCATTAGGGTTTCTTTCCATTTACCCAGATGTAAAAAACCTTCAAATCTCCTGGGCAAATCCTCCGGTCACTTCGATTTCAGAGTGATGGTTGGAGGTAAAACTACACCTCGACGGTGGTGGAGGTAAATCTAAACCTCGTCGACACCACTCCCAGAGTCCTCGTCATTACATCAGGAAAAGGAGACACAAACGAAGACGAAACCGAAGGTCTTGGTTATGGGTGCCTGGCTGTGTTATTTTACGGTTCGTCCCATATCTCAAATTGGGGTTTTTTATATCAAATATCTTTCTGGTCTTCTTTCAAAAAGCGTTATTCTTTTTTCAAGAGTTTCGTTTGTGTATAATGGAGTTTTAGATAGTGTTTGCCATATTATTAAATGAAAGTTTGATAGTTGATACTTGTAATTCCAAAATTGAAATTGGATTAGTAATTTGAAATATTAATCGGTCTTTAGTTCTGCATCAATTAAAATTAGACATGGAATGGTTATTGTATGGGTTAGTTATTCTTATATCTTTGCCATTTCTGTATAGGTTGCCTCTCAAAAGGGACATTTTTGCTTAGTGTTCAACCTTCAAGTAAGCTGTCTAAAATTGTCTTGATTTAAATAATTTTCATGTTGTTTTGTTAAAATAATAACATTCTATTACTGAAGGTACCTGGTCTATAAATAGTTGATGTTGCTTTGAGTCGGTTAGTCTGCAATGATATTTGAAATATGACATTTTTTTGTTGTTGTTTTGACTGGTGAAGGTACCTGTTTTTGTTGTTGTTTTATTAGTGTAATACCCTATTTTTTTTTGTTGCTTATCAATGGGTCGATTTTGGTGAATTTTTTTGTTGTTTTAACTGGATTGATGTAATAATCATGGTTACATTAATATAATACTCAATGTTACATCAATGTAATATATCTTTGTATTCATTATTGTTGTTTTACACCGGGGTTTATTACATTGATGCAACTATGGGCGAAATTAGTGTAATACCCCATATTACATTGATGTATACCTCATATTATTGTTAATTTAATGTAATACCTTGTTACACTGATATAAATTCCGTCCGAACAAAAAAATTCAAGATTATAATCGAATTAAAGATAAAAATGTGATCTATTTTATGGTGTAGTTTTTATCAAATAATAAAATTGTATAAAAAAGTTATGGATGTTTTAAATAGAAGGGGATGTTTCTTAAAAAGAGAGAAAAAGTTGTTTGGGATAAGAAGGTGACACATTGTTAAATCTGAATTTATCATGAGTAAATGATTTTTTTTCCCTTTTCATATAAAACAATTTTTATGACAAGTGGCATGATCTAGTGACTTGGTTTTTTTCACCATTGGATGAGTTAAAAAGTTAACACACTAATGTGTGGTTAACAAAGAAACTCAACCCTATATATATATATATATATATGTTAGGGGTTATTTTGTAGCTAAGGATCCTGGATCTTCAACGTACTTCGATATCCTTAATTTATATATTACCTAATCGTTGTATCTTCCTTCTATCTTGACTTATTCGCAGGTAAAACATGCGTAGTCAAGTTCATCCCTGAAGAATCGCTCTTGAAGTCAAGGAGAACGTGTAGAAGATGCGTAGATTGGCCTCCAACGGTCATATTTGAAGACTAAGTTGATTCCGGGATTCTCGGATAGTTAGTTAGCATAATCTCTGTATATAATCAGCAGCTTGGTCGATTAGAAAACACATAACAACGCACTTAGCAATAGAATACACTCGCAATCAGTCTTATAACACTTAGATATCGATCATTTGTTGCTCAACACTTGTAATTCTTTATCATTTATTGAAGCAACGAGGCAGGTGTCGATTGTCACCTCCCGAGGTTTTATGCCGGAGATCCTGAATGATCAAGGGCTTTCCTCGTAAACAACTGTGTCACTCTTTACGTTTTTACATTGTTTTATATTGATTTTACAAGCACACCACCTCACAAACTAAGTTTTGTTACAAAATTAATCTTGTTAATTTTTATCCAAAACAATATATATATATAACAAAACGAGAACCTCTAAATGTTGCGAGAACTCGTGGGAAAACAATTAAAACCATTCATTTATCTAAAACACTTGCATTAGTATTAAAATATGATATTGTTATATGCATTGATATGTATAAATTTATATAACTTTGTATATTATAAACATTTACACATATGTAAGTGTTTAATTTACACATGTGTAAATTTTTATCATTCTCACATATATACAAATTTTGTTAAGAGTAATTTAGAGAGGAGAGAAGAGAGATGGAAGATGAATTAACAAAATAGAGAGATAAATCATTTAATATTTTATATTTATACACATTTCATAATAAATAATGATTTTGATTGGTTCTCGCAATATTTAGAGTTCTTATTTTATCTTTTTCATATATATATATATATGGTGAGGTTCAAATAATATCCAATATTTATGTGATAACCATGATAGACACTCTCAAACATAGTGTTACGTATATTTAACAATTATCATTATGTTAATGTTACATATATGTAAACACTATGTGTCACGTATATGTAACATTATTTGGTACGTATACGTAAGACTTATCATTTGCGTATTTACGTTCAAAATATTTATTCAATATACTTAAATACTATTTTAACAATTAAAAAAAAATAATTTATAAATTATGTGATTGTTTTATAGTGGTTAGCACGGGTAACACATAAAAAGTTGGTTAGTATTTGAACCTTTCCCTATATATATATTCATATATGGAAAGATTAATTACAGAACACTAAATTACTGCGAGAACAAAAAGAACAAATCTAAATCGTTTAATTTTTTGATCCATATATGATTTATATTTTTATAATTTTATACATCTTACATAGAAAATAGAAATATGTATGTTTATGTATATAAAAAACCATTATACTATTTTTTTTCATATATTTTTATATATGTGTAGATTATGTGTAGGTAATTTAACCTACACAAGAATTACAAATAAGCAGGATATATACATAAACAAAATTTGTTACTACTTTTTTTGGAATATCATTAGATAAGATTAAACATTGCATTTCTATCTTTTATTATATTTTAAAATATTTTAAAATTGAAAAAAAAATGAAGAATTCATATTGTTTTACGTGTTTTGCAATATTTACTATTCTACATATAATCATCCCCTATATAAGTATATATGGTAGGGTTGATAAGAAAACTAGAAAACTCTCTCCCCAAAATTTTAAACATTAATAACTTTTTTATACATTATTATTTTTTTAAAATTATACCAATAGATCAAACATTTTTTATCTTTAATTTGAGTATAATATTACTATATTAAAAACAAAAAATTAACAGGATGAAACTTTTTATTACATATAGCAATATGATATTATATATGTGTAATCAGTGATAATATTACATACATGTAGTATGATATTGCATGTATGCAATATGATAATATTACATATATGCATTATGATATTGCATATGTGTAATATCATGATATTACATATATATGTAGTATAATCATATCACATCTATGTGAATCAAATAAGTTTCAACACATTAAATTTTCTTTTGATACAACAATATTATATTTAAATTAAAGGTAAAAAACACTTATTTTTATAGTATAATTTAAAAAATAATAATAATGTATGAAAATTTTATTAATATTTAAAAATTTAAAGAAAGAGTTTTTTAGTTTCTGTGAAAGACGAGTTTTTTTTCTGGATCATCTAAAATAATGTATATTCAAAATGATTTGTTAAGCTTTCTATATATGCTGCTTATTTGAGAATTTGAATGTTCCATCACCAACCATTGGATGACCTTTTGCTTTTTGTTTATTATTATTTTTATTTAAAACATGTTTTAGATGCTTCATAAGTCATAACGTAATACCAAAGACTTGTGTCATTTAGATAACTTATTCTTGTCGTTTCACAAAAATGAACCAAGTATATATGTAGCATTGTGCCATTGTTAATATAGAACTTATCATCATGCTATTATAACTATTTGTAATAAAATTCCAACATATTTTGGTTTTCATATAGTATTGTGACTATCTTTAGTATTCAATAAGGTCATCGTCTCATAAAACTAGTAATGCATTTAATATTAATCGTTTCATAGAACTTGTGTATTTTACTCACTTTTTTAATTTTTTTTTATAATTATTAACTTTTAGTTATAGTTGTTAACCATGTTGCTTGTGTCTTCAAAAGGGATCAATAACTTCCCCTTGCATATTGCTACTATATGTATAAGGAGTATAATAGTCGAAATGACACACAAACACAAATATATGGCCTTCACATCATTTTCTTTCTTAATCCGGTAGTCATCTTATTACATGTCAACAAACATCACGAAATTAAAGGATTATAGGTCAGGGTCAAAGAGGTAGAGATTTGCGACGTTTCAATCGCTTCTTTAATTTGTATATAGATTTTTGCACAAAACAAATTGAAGTTTCAATTTTCCTGCGTCAAACCATAAACACAAAATCATTACTACGTTGATCAACGGCATCTAAAGCCTCATACATAATTGCTCTCTTTGTCAAAGCTACTTTTATTTAAATAAATAAATTATTAGTTCTTTTTACATGTCGTGAATCACAATCCTCCTATATATATTTACAGGTATATTGCTTTAAGATGTAGGCAATAGAAGTTGATGTGCGAGTATTAAACACAAACAAATGTGTTTACTTTAAATGTTTTTTTGGATTTTATAACTAGCTAGTCAAAAGTTATTTCGTATAACTTAAAACATCATTATATTTTATAATTTATAAATTTGAATATTTAAATTATCAGGATTTGTTAATAAATAGAGTGAAACTTGTCATATTATTGTATGTGACTTTCTTAGGTGTTTAGAGTAAAATTATTGGAATAAATTCACAACTAATTATGACTATCATATAAACGTCTTGATTATGATCATCATATACACATATTAGATTTATGTGGGTTCTTAAACAATTTAGTTATATTTCAAAGTTTGAAATGGTTTTAAATCTTCCGCTATGTGTGATGTAAATCCAATATAAGTCACATGCCAAGACTTTTGGTAAAACAAGTTGGTATTAGATTCATGGTCTAAGGGATTAATGTTATATTAATAATCCAAAGTTAAACTAGTGTATTTGGGACGAGAGATAGGATGTCCAGTGAAAGTCAGATAAGTCGGTTGTCAGATAGTGAGGCGGTAGACACAGTGTGATTGATTGTGTGGTTAAGTGAGTTGTAATGCCTTTTAAAAACTACATATCTATATCTTGGGGTCATAACATTACTATGCATGATCTGTTGGACTCGAATAAGTAGCTCCACGACTTTAGGCGCAAGGAAACCAAAATTAGCAAATGCAAATGGAATAATGAGGTGTTGGTTGTTAAGGCACGCTTTCTTGTGTTTGGTCACTTTGCTTGAAGCAGCCTGATCCATCGTGAAAGCACTACACCCCAAGCCCACAAGAGGGGAAATACCTGTGAGATCCACACACGCGTGTTTCCCTCCTATCCATCTAAAAACCAAAAATGTCAGCTGGTCTGAGTGTTGATCTTCCTTCTAAAGGGTCGGTCAAGAAATTCACCGGTGCTTCTTTCTTAGCAGAATCCCGACATGCCTGAATATATCAAAAGAATGTCCCTAACCAAATCATGTCGGTACTTGAACTCGGGGAGCTCTCTACAATGTATTGCATGCTCTCTAAAGGAGTCCAAACACGCCCTATAACAAACAAGACATATCTCATTAACCGGAAATAGGGAATCATAAGGCGATACTTAAGGATAGTACGATACTCCACCAGTGACATGTTGTCCTAGCCCATATATAGGGATAGCAAGAAGAAATCTTGAGCATGTGGTGCTCGTAGACTCTCAAAAATGGCTTTTGTCTAACGGTCATGTCAAAGTGCATTTCCATGTCCTGGACAATTTTTACTAAAAAGGGCACTCACCAATGCATGTTGGGCTTTAGGGGGGGTGTTCTTGTTAGTGAAACCGGTGAAGTCAAAGCTTAGAATCGTATCACGAAGACAAGCCAAATCACAAACATGTAACATCTCTGGTTTTCATGTATTTGTAAAGAATATTGTAATTCATGATATTATGCAACGAAGTCTTATTCATGTCATATGTACACTAACTTATTCAATTCATACTTATGGTATACCTTAACTTAGTGAAAATTCAACTTTACTTCATTGCGCACCGTTTAATCACATAATTCATGAGCACCGTTATTCCATGATCACATTTAATTATTTAAAACTTATAACTAACATTGAATGCTCCAAATTATTATTTGATTCACTACGACAATTTACAATTCATTCAATTCACCGCTTACCATTCAACTGTCCGAGATTTGAGCGTTTTATGAACTTGTTCATTTGAAAGACAACTTGAGGGACTTGTTTGCTATTCTTGAAAAAGTTTATTACGAGGGGACGGAGCCCTTTAAGTTTACGGACACCATAGGGGGGAAAACCCTAGCCCCCTTCTCCAAGACTTTCCATTCTTACACACTTCTCATTCCTTGTATAAATATGAGGCTTAGGGTGGCTTGTTTTCTTGCTCATTCCAACTCAAAAACTCCTCCCTCCCTCTAAACAATTCGAAAACTTTGGCCTCCCCTCTCTAAGTTCAAGAATTTCTAAGGTAATCCTCTTATCATACTTGTAAAAGTTCCATTCTTTCATTTTTCTTATTTTAATTTTTCTACTACTTTAATCCTCTAACACTAACAACCATCTACAAGACTTGTACACCTCCGATCTTAGGCTATCATCCATCATCATGCACCTTAGTGCAGCAATGTTGGATGATACAAAAGCCTAGGCATGGTGATTCTAACACAATACCCTAACATCTAACGGTATTATTCTTATTCTATTTGATTTTCGTTTTTTATTCTTAACCTTAACATAACTAAGATTATTCTCTGTTATTTAACTTCTATAATAACTTAAATAAGTGCCTAATGGCTTATTATAACTTGTTTTGGTGTTTAATTACCTAAAAACAAAGCGTATGTGTAATTCCAGATTCTGGACAGAACATTTGGGCCGACTTTGAACAACCATATCTTGGTCATAACTACTCTAAATCACTTGCTTTTTGATTCTAAAACTAAGTTTGAAGAATCTAGTTTTCAGAAAATCAAACCATGTTTTTTTATATGTTTAAGTCAGTCAACCAATTAAAACAAAATTAAAAGGTCAAATCGGATTTCAAAACAGAATATTTGTCATGACTTTCTGGGACCATATCTCGCAATCTACAAATCCAATCATGTTCAATCTTTTTAAAAATCAAATTTTGTTGAATTCCCCTTTAAACCATGTATAACAGACATTCTAACTCTTTGTAACACTTCTTAAAACGACAAAACAAAACATAAAGGTCTATTCTGGATATCTGATCTTGTGTCACGATTTTGGCATATTTAAGATGCCCAAATTAAAAGGTTTTCTATATAACGATTGTTCTACAAATTATAAACTAAGTTTATGTAAGTTTTGGGATTTTTCTAAAAATATTTAGTTAGTTAAAAACGTTCCGAAAGTTGAGGAGAGATTGCTGTCAAAACCCTAATTCTTGTTTTCTTTCATTTCTTTTGAGACGTTAGCATTTTAAACCTTTTTAACTTACAAAATCTTTATAATTAACTTCTTTCTATTGATTTATAATTAACTTCTTGCTATTGATTTCTAACCCTCTAACTCTTAATCCATTCCATCTTGTTCATTCATCTTATTCCTTACTCTTACACAATTCTAATCATATAGGATCACCTTAATCTTTCGGTCTAACTTTCTCGTTTATTTCAAGATATCAAGGTGAGTTCTTCATAGCCCCTTTTTCATGTTTATGTTTTGGGGTGAAAACATGTATGCTTCATATTCATATCAAACGTTTTTCATACAAATCGATTAAACATTTTTATATACTTGTTATAATTAAATGGCTTATACATGATGCTCATTCGTATTCGTAAAGTCCCTCACGTAGCTCATACTCAACCATTAACTTAATAAGCCAATGGTAGTACGATAGTGAATCCATAGGTGTGACATACCTATCCCCCACCCGGTCAAGGGTGGTGGATGATCGAAATCCGACATATTCATATTTTGGTGGGTTCCAAATCTCTTTGGGGGCAATTCAGTCAATATAGTTGGTTGTGGACTACATGCGTATGGATTTAATTGACTTGTATATTTTAACTGTTTTTTTTTTGTACATATATCTTTTGTGTCAAAACCTATGAAACTCACCAACTTACTTTATAGTTGACCCTCGTTTTTACATGTTTTCAGGAAATTGAGGTATGCTTGTGAAGTTGTGCTCACATCTAGGACGCATGGACTTATAATAAAAGTTAAAACATTTCTTTTGTATTATGTAGTTTTGAACTAATTTGATGTAATACAATTGGTTGGTTTTTAATTAATTTCCTTTAGTTATCTTTATACCATGTGTTCATGTATTAAATTTCGTCGCGCTCCCGTGATTCGGTTTTTGGCGGGGGTGTGACAAAACATAATCAGAATCTATACTACATATGCCATTGTCTCGTAAGATGTGGTCTTGTAGCACCCAATATTGGGCACTCGAGGCCACAAAAGGCATAGGATGAAGTTTCTACTGTTGAATATAACCTAATAGGTAAGGAAGCAAGTCTCCATTGGAAGTCTCTAAATAAAGGACCTCCACAAACAACTATGTCCTCAATCGCCCCGCGTAATCCCTTGTCAAAGAACAACGCTGCCTCCTTTATGTGTATAGGTACGTCCTCGCCAAAGAACAGATTAGCAATACCTATACAGGATCGAAGCAAGAGTAGCTCACTCTCGAGTCACCTAATTTTGGAAGAAGACGCATCAAATCAACACCATTAGCGGCTCTTTTCTTTACCAACCCGCTAATAAAACCTACGTCTCTTTTAACGCCCCCAAAGAGCTTCACCCCTAATAAGGGCCTCCCGATGTCTACAGGGAATAAGCCCTCACAAAACTTCCTACCATCACAAGAAGGCCAAAACAACTCAGCTTTTCTAATATTCAGTTCAAGACCCAATGTTGGACCCGTCACCCTAATGATGTGCAACACTCTAGTCAACTCCTTTGAATCTCCAATGACAGTCCCATCATCAAGATACCAAGCATTAAGAAGAAGCTTGTAATTGTATCTAATCTGATGCACAAGAGGGTGCAAAACAAGGACGAAAAGAAGTAGTCCCAACAGGTCTCCTTGTTGAACCCCAAGTGGTGGACCAGATATGCTCATCTCCGAGATACAATCTTGCTGGATGCTTGTATAGGAATTCTACCCACAAAGAAATAGAATGGCACCTCATCCTGACCTCATGAAGTAAGGCATATCTATTCACTAGATTAAACGGATTAGAAAAATCCACTATAAGCATTGTAAGAGACCCATCACTCTGACGTTCACTCAATACCCTGTTGACACTATATAATATGGCCTCTGTGCCACCTGACGCACAGACTCTAAACTGAAAATCCTTAAGGTACTTGGCCATTTCGTTGCCAACACTTTTCATAGCAACCATGGAAACCAAACGCCTCCATATAGCATCCATTGCAATAGATGGCATCCCATTTTCGGATTTTAAGAGCTAGCGTAAGAAGAGCAGACACAACTAACTCTGCCAAACTTGACGGTCATATCCCCCCTCCCCCTCCTTGTAGCGGAGAGGTTGATAGTGTTGATACTAAAATACATTCATTTACGTGTGAGTAGAAAAACTAAATTATAAAATCCATAAGTGAAATAACGATAACCAGTACTCTATTAAATTTCTCAAATTGATTAAAAAACAAAGTAAAAGGGGTTGAAAATAGTAAAAGAAGTTCTTCCTATAACTGTTGCTAACGCCACGCCATCGTTCCCACGTTTCATCTCCACCTTACGTTTTCTTTCCTTCTTTTATAACACAAAACCCCTTCATTTCACCTCAGATATTTTCTCTCTCCACCACTTGTATCCTCCCCTCCCCTCCCGTCGGTGGCACCATTCCATGGATTCCCACCCCTGCCACCTCACCACCGCCGTCACCCCCACCCTCCTTCATCTCATCCAAGACCACACCAACCCATCTTCCCAAGTTGAAGCCGCCAAAGAGATCCGACGACTCACCAAAACCTCCCAGCGGTGTCGCAGACAATTCTCACCCGCAATCAAACCTCTTGTTTCTATGTTATATTCTCACTCCCATGAAGCCCACGAGGCCGCACTGCTTGCGATTCTTAACCTCGCCGTCAAGGACGAAAAGTATGTTGAATTTGAACTTGTGTTAATCATTTAATTACGTTTTGGTGTGTTTTGTTTCCATCATTTTATGTCACTTTCGGTGTTTCTTCACCTTTTTATCATCGGATGAATCATATTTGGGAAAAAAGATAAAGAAAGCAAATCTTTTGATTTTGATTGGCTTACAAAAATTAAAGAATTTGCATCTTTTGATCCAAAAGTTCATTCACGGTGGCTTTTTCTTCATGTTTAAAGATTCTCAGTTGGGATTTATTTTGGGTGGTCTTAGAAGTTAGAATCCCAATTAGAAGTTAGAATCACAATGGTAGCCCAAGACTTTTCATAGTGGAGGTTTTGGGTTCGAATCCCGGCCACAGCAAAAAATTGGTCTGTGGTCATGTCAGGGTTTACCCAGTTGGGGGTTACTCCTGGGGTGGGCTGCCCTGGATGTTGTAGGTGTTGTCTCGAAAAAACCCAATTATCATATAATATCTAGGTGTTGTCATTAAAAAAAAATTGAAAAAGATTTTTATGGTTTATTTAGTTTAATAATTGTTAGTTTTTGTAGCTTTTTGTTTAGAGTTTAAGATCTTGATTGATTAATCTTAAAGTAAATTGTGGTGGCCGGTGGGTATTCTGGCTTGTCACTTTCTTCGGTATACGTGTGCAATTTCCTGTTCATTTCATCATTTAATAATGAAGAAAACTTGTTCAACTTTGTCATTGTTCTCCTACTCCACATTAATATCTTTCATTTTCGGAATTAATATGAATATATTTATAAAAATTATGTTTTTAAACATATAGATAATGTTCAAATTATTAGAACAAGAAGACTAGTTTTTTTATCAATAATTAATTTTCTTTTAAATTTTATAAATTATTAGAACAAGAAGAACAAACATAAATGGTTTAATTTTTTATCAATGAATTGTATTTTTAAATTTTTTAAATTTTACATGTACATTAAAAATTTAAAAACTAGTTTTTTCATATGTTTTTAAAACTTTGGCCGTTAAGTGTACATTTATGTATATAATTAAAATAAAATTTGTTCATATATATTTTTTTAATTCAAGGACTTGTATTTTTATTATTTTTATTTAAAAAAAATTAATATAAATGAATGATAAATATAAATGATTAATTTTATTTTGCGTGTTCTCGCAATATTTACTGATTGCGTGTATCCTTCTCTGAACATATATAATAATATATTAATCTTGTTAAAAACACATATTTTAAACCCAAATCAAGGTTTTTCTCTTAGAATCAAGCTTCTAAAATCCCAAATCTTGTTATTTGCAGCAACAAGATCAGAATTGTGGAAGCTGGAGCCTTAGAACCAATTGTAAGTTTTCTTCAATCCATGGACTCAACCATGCAAGAACACGCAGTGGCAGCACTAGTCACTCTGTCTGCATCTCCGGTGAAAAAGCCAGCCATCGGTGCATCCGGGTCGATCCCATACCTCATAAAAATCTTGAACCATGGCTCACCACAAGCCAAGATGGAGGCAATCGTGGCTCTTTCGAATCTCTCAACAGAACCCGACAATCTTACACTAATCCTTCAATCTAACCCTGTCCCGTGTTTAGTAACCATCCTTAAAACCTCAAAAAAATCATCAAAAATCTTGAAACGATGCATCTCGCTTCTCGAATCTTTAGTCGAGTTCGAAGATGGGAGGGTTTCATTAGTTTTAGAAGAAGGTGGAGTGCTTGCGGTTGTCGAAGTTCTGGAGAGTGGATCGCATCAGAGTCGAGAACACGCGGTTGGGACACTTTTAACTATGTGTCAAATCGACCGTTGTAAGTACCGCGAACCGATACTAAAAGAAGGCGTAATTCCGGGACTTTTGGAACTAACAGTTCAAGGAACTGCAAAATCCCGAACAAAAGCGCATACGTTGCTTCGATTATTGCGCGAATCGCCATACAAAAGACCCGAACTCGAGTCGGAAACACTGGAAAACATTTTGAGCAATATTATTTCACAGATTGATGGTGAAGAACAATGTGGGAATGCAAAGAAGATGCTGGCTGAAATGGTGCAAGTGAGTATGGAACAGAGTTTGAGACATTTGCAACAACGGGCTTTGGTTTGCAGTCAATCTGATCTACCAATCACAGCTTCTTGTACTTCTGAAGTATCTTTGAAGTAAATTGTGTCGGTTTTAGGTTTTTTTTGTCATTTTGCTGTCATGTTATTATTTACATGTTAAGCTAGTCCAGGCCTTGTGGTGATGAGGTAGCATGAGACTGGTAGGTGTTGAACTTGTTTTTCTTTTTTCAAGAGATTAATTGGTGAAGTTCAGAATGGTGGTGCTTTAGTAACATGTAACTTTGTGCAAATATATTGTACACTGCATTGGATTGATCAATTTGAGTTCTGGGAAAAAGGACTTCCATGTCTTCAGATTTGAGTTTCGTGTCTAAGCTCGAGTTTGACTCGTGAGTAGTTTTTTCTTTAGTCTTGCGCACCTAGTCAAACTCACTATATAAAGATCAGACTAGATACGTTAATTAAATGAGCTCTAAGTTAAGCTTAACCTCTATCTTGAGCTTTTAACCAATCCATCTCAATTAAATATATAGTTTGTTTCTAACCGGTCTATCTCAATTAAATAGCTTACCAGCAGTTCAGCTCGTTTCCACATTTAATTTCGTTAAGGTCTTCTTAATGTGTGGAAACTTACAAACTTTTTAAGGGTTGCATATTACTTGGGGAAACTCCCAAAATAAACCTATGAATAGTCAAAGGTTTTAAAATAAACATTGATTTTTTAACCTTCTAATATGTACTCTTCGCGTGAAAATGTCGGCCACGTGTACACTGCATCAGATTCATCAAATCAATTCTGGGAAAACGGATTTCCATGTCAATAGATTTGAGTTTCCCATCTAAAACTCGAACTCGACTCATGAGTTATTTTCTTCTTTAGTGTTCCAAACCTAGTTAAACTCGGTATACGAAGCTCAGATCAGAGTCATTAATTAAACTAGCTCCAATTTATGCTCAACTTGTGTCTCGAGCTTTTAATTGGTCTATCTCAAATAGTTTACGAGCGGCTCGGCTCGTTTTCACATTTAATTTGGTTAAAGTCCTCTAATTTGTGGAAACTTGAAAGTTTTTAAGGGTTGCATATTATTTATTCATGGTTTATTTTAGTTTTAATGATTGTGCTTTGACTGTGGGAAGGGTCAAATTTTCATATAGTAATTCAAAGTTAGGGAGCCTAATTAATAAAAGACCAAAGACTTGATGAGAGTGGAGTTTGTTGGTATCAAAATGGAAGTTATGTTGTTAAAGTGCGTATGAAGTTGCGATTTTTAAAGTCAAGATAAGCATTCGCCTAGACATAAAATATGGGTGGATGTGCTTTGTTAGACTGAAATCGGGTAAATCGGTTAGATGAGGTTTGGTCGATCTGGACATTTCTAATTAGTTGGTTTGGTAGGAAGGTTCAATATGGCCAAAAGTTTCAGGTGGTCATAATTTCTAGCTAAAATTCTGGTTTAACAAAACCATATATATAGAGGACGGTTCCACTAATAAATGATTTTTTGCTAAGAAATCTTAAGAAGTGGGTCAAACGAACTCCGATTGAGCTCATTCCAACGGTGTTGAAACCGTCTAATCGAACCCTAACCCGGACCCAAAAACCTAAACCCCCCTCCAACCCTACCCCGAAAAGCCTAAAACCACCTCCACCCCCCAAAAAACCTAAACCCACACCCCACAAAAAAAAAAAACCTAAACCATAAATCTAAAGCCTAAAAGCTAAACCCTAACGCTAAACCATAAGGCTAAAACCCTAAAATTAAAATGTAAAATCTAAGCCTTAAAAGCTAAACCATAAAAGCTAAGATGGTAGAGTTCGACGAGACGGTTCCAACGCCGCTGAAATTAGCTCAATCGGAGTTCGTTTGATATCGTTTATTAAGGTTTTTGTCATTTCTTAGATTTTTAGCGAAAAACAACTTATTATTTGATCCTCCCCCTATATTAGACGAGGCGGTTCCAATGCCGCTGAAATTAGCTTAATCGGAGTTCGTTTGATATCGTTTCTTAAGGTTTTTGTCATTTCTTAGATTTTTTAGCGAAAAACTTCTTATTTGATACCCCCCTGAGTATCAAATAAGAAGTTCTTTTTCGCTAAGAAATCTAAGAAATGACAAAAACCTTAAGAAACGATATCAAACGAACTCCGATTGAGCTAATTTCAACGTCGTTGGAACCGTCTCGTCGAACTCTGCCATCTTAGCTTTTAGGGTTTAGCATTTAAGGTTTAGATTTTACGTTTGAATTTTAGGGTTTTAGCCTTATGGTTTAGCTTTTAGGGTTTAGGTTTTTTTTTGGGGTGGGGGGTTTAGGTTTTTGGGGGTGGGTGGGGGTGGGTTTAGGTTTTTTTGAGGGGAGGGTGGGGTGGGGTGGGGTGGGGTGGGGTGGGGGGGGGTTTAGGTTTTTTGGGGGTGGGGGTGGTGGTTTTAGGCTTTTCGGGGTAGGGTTGGAGGGGCTGCGAGTTTTTGGGGGTACGGGTGAAGGGGTGTTTAGGTTTTTGGGTCCGAGTTAGGGTTCGATGAGACGGTTCCAACGCCACTGGAATGAAATCAATCGGAGTTCGTTTGACCCACTTATTAGTGGAACCGTCCCCTATATATATATAAAGGTTTAAATATAAAGTACTTTTATCATACAAAGTGTAGGAATGATTCTGGATCATTGATCTAGGAAATTAAGGGTTAAGATGAAGGATGTGTCTAGTAATTATCTTATTTTTAAATAGGGGTGAGCAAACATTAACCGTTAACCGAAATTAACCGACGGTTATGGCTAAGGTTCTTTGATTAACCGATCAATCAGTTACGGTTATGGTTAAGGGTGTCCCATAAATGAAGGTTAACCGAAACGAACCGATACAACCTTATGTGTAAGATATATGCACAAAATATACAACCCTATGCATAAGATATAAGCGCAAAATACAAACACACACCATATGCACAAAACAATTTCGTCTGTTTACAATATTTCTTTTTTATCATAGTTGACTCATCAACCAAAACCTTATTTCCGAACGTATTTTTTTCAGTTTCTGATCAAAATAGAAATATCTTTTTAATTAGATTTAAATGAAAAGTTAAAAGGTTATCCACGCATTTTTTTTTCCTTTGCAACTAAATGATTTTATCATATTAATATAGTCACTGACCTTCTTCCGTCTAGATTGTTTCCACGAGACCAAAATCCAAGCTCGAAGAATTTATGCTTTATTTTCCTTTTTTTTTAATGTATTCCTTTTCTTTATTTAAGTTTGTTGAAAATATCAATTATAAATATTTTTGTGAAATGAATTGAGTTAGGTTGTTATTGCTTATAGCATTCATTAATTGATGAGCTATTTTTATCAAGCATGGACTTAAACATTATTCATTACATGTAGTTTAGTTTACGAGCGGTATTTATTAAATGTTATTAGTGATTACGGAATGAAAGTGGTTAATTAACCGAAATTAATCGAAACCGACCCATAACCAATGGTTAACAGAAAAGTGGTTAACCGACCAAACCGTTATGGTTATAGTTATAGAAGATGGCATAACCGACCAAGCGATTATGGTTACGGAAGAGGCAAAAACCGACCAATAACCGACTTTGCACACACCTATTTTTAAGTATGAAAAGAGTTTGGAGAGGTAAGTTGGAATAACATACATTTGTTGACTTTTTTCAAATTCTCTCTTTTTTTAAACTCAAATAACTTATTTAACAACATTATTTTTTTTAATTGCACCATTAAATTGAGCATTTTATTCTCATTAATTTTTAATATAAAAAACCGACTTTTTTAAGAAAGTTGCACCATATTTATATGACAATAATTTTTAATCTTTTCAAGTTCCCTTATTTTTTTTAAAAGTCATGATATACTTTTAATATTAAAAACCGTTAAACCAAATCAAAAGTTCCCTCATTGTCATGTTAGAGAGATGCATGAGGCAGCTGAAGCAAGAGAATGTTTTAAGGCATTCACTTCATGTATCTTGGAAACAATTTCCTATTTTATTTCTTTTATTTTTTAAAAGTTGGACTTTTAAGACATGTTGTAACATCCTAAAAATAATGGGAATAAATGAATAAAGAGGCCTTATGAAGTTTTTGGTAAAGGAGGGATTGATTTGGTATTGTCTCCAAAGTGGGCACTCCACATATAAAGGCCTTGCCACTACACAAACCCTTAAACTCCAAGTTCTCGCCTTTTTGGGTGTTTTGAGAGGAAGTTCTCGGCTAAGGGAAGAAGAGAAAGAAAGGATCGGTTTTTGGGAGCTTTATTGCGTGCCAAGGCCGTCAAGAGAGGAAGCAAATATCATAGGACATAAACTACACAAGCTTTTCAGGTAAAACACGATCCTAAAGCTACGGTTTTTGTTGTTTTCAGGATTATCGGGTAAATGGAACTATAATCCATAAAGTTCCAAACTTTACATGTAATCTACCCTAAAAGTCATAGATCTGATAACATGGGGGTATAATAAACGCTCTGAACGAATAAAGTCACAAACTTTACGTGATTTTGAAACCAGATCTTAAAACAATGCAAAAATAGGCTTTGGGGTTAGGTAGTTCTCAGCCGTGGATTTCTCGGACCAATGATTACGGAAGCTAGTTCTTGGGGTCATGTACTCGTGTCTATGGAATGCCGAGTAAAATTACAAGTTCACGGCCCATGGGTTCGCGACATCCTAATCCTTATGATCCAGGTACTCAGCTCGGTTCTAGTACTCGACCATGTTCCTACGAGCCAAGTACTCAACATCAAGTACTCGGGAACCAGGTAATCGGCCACGGTTCTCGAGTAAGCCACGGGTATTCGTTAAATTTGCGAGAGATTCCAATAATCACGATGTTAATGATGGCATGAATGTATATTACGTAAAACTAAGCCTTAGGATGGATACGTACAGGTGATGTGAACAAGTGAAATCCTAAGGACCAACCTAAGCTTAGCATACGTACCACGTATCTCAGGTGAGTCAAGATTCCCTATTTACTTGCTTCTAGGGTGACATGCATGCTTATGAAATGTTTATGATATGTTTGCTAAATGGATGTTTTGTTAAAAGGAACGATGTTTGAAACAAGAAATGTTTGTTAAAAGAATGTTTATGTAACGGAATATTTATAAAGAAATGGTTTGAAATGAAAGGTAAGGGTTTTATAAGCAAATGAAATGTTTTATGAAAGAAAAAGGGCAAATGTTTTAAAGAATTCAATACAAATCTAATCTATCGAATGAATGGAATTGATGAATGGAGTCTGGGAATATAATTCCCAGCCTTATGACACGTTTGGGCCATAAGTATAACAGGGGTAGTTCCTATGTGGCCTATCAATGGTTTTAGGGTTGTACAATCGGGACTGGGAGTGACGACGGTCACTCAGGGTTAATGTGACCCGGGAATGGAATCACTTTGGGGTTTGCGGGTCTTAAGAGTGATAAAAAGGAATGGAAACGCCTTGGTGACTTACGAGTCATAAGTGTGATGAATGAACGGAAGGTATGTATTGTATTGTCAGTCTTCGTGCATGATAGCCTTAGGGGCGATACAATACTAAATGACGAAATGAACGATAAAACAGATTTAGATATTTATTGTGTGACTTGAATGGAATGGTAAATGGTTTTATGAATGAATGTTTGAATTTATGTATGAATGGAAAATGAATTATAAGCCCTATTTTAATTATGAAATGATAAAACCCCAATGAATGGACGAACGATAAACCATTTTCTTATAATTGAATGAAAAGTTTGAACTCACCAACGTTAGCTGACTTTTTAGTATGCATGTTAGGTTAAGTTTAGAGGATGGATGAATGGATGCTGCTTGGCTACTCGAGGAGTTACCCGACATTAAGAGACTGGCATCCCTATGAATGTTTGAATGAGTGAATGTTTAAGACAATGTTTTAATTTACCACAAATTTAGAACAATGTATGAATGTTATTTCCGCTGCTTAATCTTATTTAATATTTAAAAACTGATTGTGAATGAGTAAATCCAACACGTGAGGTCTCCCGGGTTTGGGGCCTTACACATGCAAACTTATTTTTGCAGAGATGAAAAGGAAGGAGGGAAGCGAGAAGAAAAGAAAGACGGATGAAACTTGAAAGTCACTTTACAGTGAAGATTCGAAGGATTCAAGTTTCAAGCTACATCATTCGATGATGTTATGGTTATTTTGTTTGGAACAATTTAATTTCCAGTTTTATTTTCTTTAGATATTGCATGAACGAATAATTTTATTTGACATAAAATTTAGACTTATTATTATATTTTATTTGGGTTGGTATGCATACTTAACAGAGAATATGAACTAAAAGAAAGATTTAGAAACACGGGGTTATATTTTATAAAATATACCTTTCATAAAATAAATCGTTTAAATAAATCAATGTTATACAGAGACAGAGTAAATGAACAGAGATAACAACACCTTGGTGCTAGATGATTGTCACAGATACCATGTTATTTACATGAGTCTTGTTACATTCAACAGAGGAGTCTTGCTTTGTGCAAGCATACAGAGGATTCTTGCTTTGTGCAAGCGTACATAGGAGTCTTTCCATGTGCAAGCAAAACATAGGAGTCATGCCTTGTACAAGCAAAACATAGGAATCTTGCTTTGTGCAAGCATACAGAAGAGTCTTTCCTTGTGCACGCGTACAGATGAGTCTTGTATTGTGCAAGCAAAACAGAGGAGTCTTGCCTTGTGAAAGCAAAGTAAAGGAGTCTTCCTTTATGCAAGCAAACAGAGGAACCTTGTCCTTGGATAAGGGTTCAGTTATGTTATGATAACATCATTCGAGTGTTAGCTCAGTTGATGGTAGAACAAAGAGAGAAAGAATGACAAAAATAGAGTGGGACAGAGAATGTTTTGTTAAAAGGTAACTGAACTGCATGGATAGTTACCACTAGAACATGTGGACCATTAAGGATGGACTTATACAATACTCAATCAATTCTACTTAGAAAGTTGATCATATAGATCATCTATCCAGGTTTTTGTTGTTGATCTGATGTTAATTGCAATATTCCAAGGTTCATAGTTCGTCATTTTTAAGGTTAAGTTGAAACCATCATGTAACATCCCGTTTTCAGAATCACGTGGATAAGCATCAACTTGTATATTATAGTAAAGTCCGGGGTAGAAAATGTAAAATGAAGGACAAACTTAGAGGGGAAGCTAGGGTTACATTGGAATACTTTAAATGGGTGCAACCCACCTCATTTTCCTCTAAGTTTTCGGCCAAAAAGGAAATAGGGAAAAACCCCATTTTTGTGTTACCTAGCAGTAAAGGTCGGACGATCCCCGGAGATCTAGCCGTCGGATCGTTCTCAAATGTTTTCTGGAGCTTCATAGAATATAAAAGAAGACTTCCACCGTTGGGTTTTTAATTTAGAGGTTTGGAGGTCGAGTTGTTCTGTCCTGAACAGAACAACGATTTTGGAAGGATTCCAGTGACTGTTTTGGCTTTCTGGTGACGGGGGAGGTGGTTTCCGGCAGCGGATTAGTGGGGATCTGGCAGATCTCGGAGAGACGGTTCCGTGGATGCTTGAATCACCTCAATCGGAGCTCGTTTGCTATAGTTTTGATCTACTCGTATGTGGATCTAGAACTTACAAAAATTGGTATTTCAAAAGGTAACAACTTTACTTAAAGTTTACATTTTTAGGAACAGGTCGTGTAAGATTTATGGATATATAATGATTTTAAGACATATCGGATATAAAAGTTGTGATTTTTGGATCAAAACGAAGAATTTGGCCAAAAACGGTTGAATCGTCCGAAATCTAGTTAAATGGTTTGAAAAAGATGGCTCGTCCGAAAAGTATATTTCGGACACAAATAGTTTTCGGACATAATACTTTCAACAAAAGAGTTTTCGATCGAAAAAGATTTCGACAGAAATAGTTTTCGGTTATAACGTTTTCAGATGGAATAGTTTTTCGGTCGAAAAATATTTTGACCGAATTAGTTTTCGGACATGATGTTTTCAAAAGAAAATAATTACGGGACGTGAGACATTTCGAACGGTTAGAATCCGATCGAAAAAAAATTTCGGACATAGAGTTTTCGGACGAAATGACTTGGTGTTAATTTGTTTAGTTCGTGACTCTTGAACGGATCCCTTAGCCTCCACAGTTCTTGCTGAGTGAGTTAACCTATTAAGAAAATCAGGTGAGTTCAAAAATCACTGTTTTACTGTTTTAGAGTGGTGTGCATACTCAAGAAATAGACGTTTATAATAAATGTATTTTATTACTTAAACGTTTGCAAAGAAAGATAAGAACAATAACGGTTTATGTATATGAAAGTTTTGTAAGAAAGAAAGATAAGAACAGTAACGGTTCATGTAACCAAACGTTTTGTAAGAAAGAAAGATAACGATTGTTTAACCGAAAGTTTAACTAGAAAGAAAGATAACGAAATGTTTTATAAACGAGAGACAAGAAGAAAAGAACGGTTTATCTAATCAAACGTTTTGTAAACGAAAGTTAAGAAGAAAAGAAAGGTTTATTAAATGTTTTATAAACGAAAGATAAGATAAGAGAACGGTTTATTTAACGAAACGTTTTGTAAACGAAAGTTAAGAAGAAAAGAAAGGTTTATTTAACTAAATGTTTTATAATCGAAAGATACGATAAGAGAACGATTTATTTAACGAAATGTTTTATAAACGAAAGAGAAGAGAAGAGAATGGTTTATTTAACTATATGTTTTGTAAACAAAAGATAAGAAAAGAGAATGGTTTATTTAATAATATGTTTTAAAAACATAGAGAAGAAGAATAAGTCAAATATATTGTCTAATCTGTTAGAGTTGAGACCCAGAAAAGAAAAGACTTGGTATAGTAGCGTAGTCCTAGAGTCTAGTGCTACCGTAAGCATAGTAGCAAGTCTTGAGGTAGTAGTATGGTCCTTGAGGCTAGTGCTACCCGAAGCCGATGTTGCGTCATGGACCGAGACCATGACGTACCAAGAGAACAATCGGGACAATGCTCGGTAGGGCACTACATGCAAACAAATAGAAAAAGAAAAGGTTGAACGGGTATTACCTTACACGTATTGAAGCTCTACCCCGCTTGTCACCGTCGTACGACCACCACCGAGCTCTCTCCCTTCTCCGGCAGCTCTCTCTCGGCTCTTTCTTTTCTGCCGTCGCAACACACCTAGGCCGAATTGCCTAGGGTTTGTGTTTAAGTTGCTTTTTAACCGTTGTGGTTTACACTCTAGTCCCTGGCTTCCCCGTTCACGCATTTTCGATCCCCATCATTCTCCTAATGGCTAACCGGGTCCTCTTAGTTTTCATAATAGGGTTTCATGTGAAAAACCTTTACAATCCAACCCATATAAAAGAGACTCGGTTAACCCATCAACTCGACCCGTTAGTCTACAGAATTTCGGGATGTTACAAGTCTATCTCCCTTAAAAGAGGATTCGTCCCCGAATCCTGTGTCGGCATAAACTAACTCAACAGATCTCTTTCATTTCATACTCGAGCACCAACTCCTTCAAGCATTCACCTTTATCGTATCCGTTTTCATTACCTTGCCTTGCAACATAACCGCCCCCTTGGTGTTTAAAGTAATCTTCTTCATTGCCCGTGACAATACCTCGTTGCCCTTATCATTCTTAAACTACCGCACCTATCATCTTTAGTGTCGTGTAGTACCACACTCCAAGTTATCCTCTCATTGTCATGCTTCATTCTGGGTTACGGGTACAATTGTCCCTTTGTCTATTGTATAATCTGCATGATCTCGTCATTCCGACAATCATCCTCCCCAGTAGGTTCCTTAACTTTCATGGATGGATTCATTCGTCGTCCTTCCAAAGTGAAGTCGTTGCACTTCTCGCCTCATACCTTGATCACCGTCCTGCGATGATTTCTCAAACTCTAGCCCATTGCTCTACCCATAAGGGCATCACTAATGTCTTTCTTTGATGATCTTCAGGAGCTCGTGCAGAGCTACTCTAGTCTCCACTAAATTTCTTAATTGTATTATCACTTTACTTCGTTATCACACATCCAAAACGTCCCGTAAGTACGTACGCACCCAATGCTAGGGTCATCTTCATTAGCTCTCGATGTTTATCAAGGCATTCGTTATGCCCGTTTTAATCATCTAAACGCCTGCTCTCCTTAAATGCTCGGCAGGAGCTCATATTAAGCTGGTCTTGGATTTACCAGCGTAGGCGTATCCTTCTTAGTCACTTGCGTGCAATCCCGCACGTTCCCCTCCTGGGTTTCACCTTTCTCTATGTTGCTCTACCATTACCACGTGATCCCCAACCGCATCTCATTTATCATGTACGAACATGAAGTCCGCCTGCTCACAAGCCTCAGCTATCCGTCGTCTCGTTCAGGGAAAACATCCCTATTCCTCTAGTGTCTCACCTCAACCAAATTATTCATTAGAAACGTGTTCCATGAAGGTCCTTCATCACCTTGTTAACTCCGTGCTGAAATATTCAGCTTCGTCACCTTGATCTCATCATAAACATTTCCGATCAAGCATCCACGTAAGCGCCTTCACCATTTACCCTCACAGCTCCGCCCATTGGTTTCGTGCTCCGAATTTCCGAGATATAAGCATAGGCATCTCATAAGAGCACCTCACTGGCAGCCTAGAAAGACATCAAAACTCATTGCATCATCTCGACGTATCAATGTCAAGAAAATTGTCAAGATGGGAATACTATACTTGATCACCCTAACCATCCGTCCTATGCATGACTAAACGTGTACTACAAAGACACACACCGACACACATAACTACAACACACAATGTTCTATACATGTACTAGTAACCACCAAACTCTAAACACACATCATGTGTACTCACACACAACTGCTAGATCTGAGTAAATCTACTTGCATACAATATGACCTTGTTATTTATAGACACACAAATATATCATGTTGCCTGGCCCGTAGACACAAGCAAACACGATCTCCCGCCTGACTGTCGTCAGACACAATAACATGTTGACAGATGTCAACACCATACCAAGCTTACACTTGGTCTCCCTCTTGACTAATGCCAGACACAATATCAAGCTTATGCTTGATCTCCCGCCACGACTGTTAAGTACGTGACACAAATTACTCATACTCATAAGCAACTCAATTAACGACATATAAGTTTATTCACGAAACACTTCATGTCCTTAAGCACCAAAACACTTACCTCGCGAAAATCTATGCCTTATAACATAAAGACATTCAACTCATAGTAAGGCTAAACACACCCCTTACACTTCACACATCACCTAAGCATAACACATAGGTGACACTATCTTGAGACCGTAGATACACACAACTAATCGAACTCAGGTCTACACTGGTCTATTCATATATTCTAATCAACCAAGACATAGCATCACACCAAAGATTACGTTTAGTATGAACTCACGTTGTTCAAAAGGTAATCACATAATCGCACATAATTAACACTGTACCACCAATAACAAGCTAGCACACATGCAACTATCAGTAACTACGTTTTAAACCATCCCGTGGTAAGATTCAATGTCGAGGTTAATACCAAACAATTGAAAAATCAAGAACAAGTATTTCGTCACAAAAGTGCCCGACGGCCACTACTCAAAATGCTCTAGGCCTCTCGTGGTACCCACTACTGCTCTAGTCATCAAACAAGTCGAAGTTATCCCCCACTTGCTCCTCGTCATCGGATTCCTCTAACCATCCATTTCCTGATTCTGCGTAGTGTCTCGAGGGCTGACTCCTGACTGCAAACGCATGTCTTCCTCTCCAACCACCTCTCCTGTAAAAGGAGCTACTTAGTCCACCTCGCATAGTTGTCTTGGTAGTACCGGGAGCATTAGGCGCCGGAAGCGCCAAGATCACCTCTTGTGATGGTAGCTCGTGCTCATCCTCAGTCGTCGGTGGAACCACCGTCAATGGAACAGGTGCTAAGACTCGTCTCCCTCCAAAGATAACCATGCGAATGGCAGCCAAACGTCTAGCTTGCCGCTCTGTCAACCTCCTGATAAGAGCCCCTCACCTGACCCATCTAGTCCGAATCGTCATGGCCATCAGTACCTGCATAAGATAGAACGCTGGAGTGATTACTATGGGTGTCAAATTCAGAATATGAGAGTAATCATAGACTGTCAAATTACGGTGATCAAATGCAATTTGGTGGTCCACCATACTGCTCAGATTCTAAACCTTCCCCATCATATTCACACTAGCTTTCTATCTTTCACATACCCAGGTGCACATGCACCCAACACAACTCATATAACACCACACAATGATTTAGTAAGTCGTCATATTTATCACAAAATCACTAAATCACATCGACACATCAAACTATCTCACATAGTTGCAATTAATGTTACTTCACGTTACTCAGCTCACTCTATAGTCTCATTCAATCATACCACACAATCCCAAATGGTTCTACATAATACTGCAACACATATCACACTACATGATCCCACATGGAACCATAAATCATTTACTCATACCGATTACTTTACCTAGTGTAACACTACACAAATGGTAAATAATAATTACTGCTCAACTCGAAAGACGTACCTCTTGGCTCGCGGTTACTCGTGGTGGCATTCGTTTCACCCTCGTCCCATTTTCAGTTTAAGCTAAGGCATTTTATTTGTTCAAAAATACCAATTTTCTCTTAAACCACGACTCTGATACCAACTTGTAAGGCCCCAAACCAGTCACCATACAGTTGGTTCTCATAATGGGTTATTCCCTTGAAAATACTTGTTTTGGATATATTAAATTACAACGAAAGTCTTTCTAAAAACGTTAATTACTTATTTAATGTCGTTAAGTTACCTCACGAATGCTTTCATACCAATCCGAGTAGCACCGCTCCCAAGCCAAGATACGTCAACGCAACGCTTACCTACAAAACAATCTATCGTACACACAAAGTCAGCTACGCTGAGTGAGTTATAATAGTTTAGTTTAATTTAAAAGCCAACTCGCCTCAAAAGTTATTTAACTTTACTCAGGACCCACGGTCGTTATGAAATAAGTCCACAATTTATTAACAAATAGATAACCCCTGTTATCACCCGATATCCCATAATAGCTCGTTACCCAAGACTCATCCCATAATAATAATAATCCCGCAGTCTCATCTACATAGGTCGAACTTACTACACTAATAACTCATGGTCAAATACACGTGTTAACTTGACACCTAGTTAACACAACAAGTCCCTAAACATTAACTTACTCAGCCTTGACCAAGACTATTACAAGTCAACTGACATACAGTTGTAAGCACCACATCACCTATCCTGACACAACGGTCAATCTAAATCGACTCACCACATTATTACCATCTCATGCACAATAAATATAACTCACGCTTGTATGCAATTTAACACAAATATATAAGCACACAAACACATACTTCATTACTGCACCCTCGTTAGGGTTACCCTCTTCAGGGCGTTCGACACACCCCGAGCTCATCATCGTCCTGTTGGACATTGTCACCTTTGGTGACCTCCCTAAGGACATAGTCTCCACAATCTCGTTTGCCATGTCATAATGATAACAATGCAAACACAATACCCGCCGTGTCACAAGGACAACGACACAATGCACACAACACATGTATATTCACATAACATTATACTCTACATACTTGATTCATTAACTGCTCCTGCACATCACACATAGCACTAGAACAAGGTATCTTACGCATACCCATAAGCGTTTAGCCCATCCC
The DNA here is from genome assembly GCA_023525975.1 of Smallanthus sonchifolius. Taxonomy (NCBI): domain Eukaryota; kingdom Viridiplantae; phylum Streptophyta; class Magnoliopsida; order Asterales; family Asteraceae; genus Smallanthus; species Smallanthus sonchifolius. The sequence goes on from CM042023.1 coordinate 25,976,603, forward strand.
CCGACTAACTCATAACACAATACACAACTAATATAGTGACACGCATACAATTCCTATATCTCTTTATCTAAGCACATACCACGTACATGCACACCCTGTGACACTTCCTTGTCGTACCCGTACATCCCGTAACTACAATCCCGACTCACCCCTGTTAGGTTACTATACGACCCGTGACCATATCCCCACCTGTAACCCGCACGTCCTATGGACACACGCAGTCCCTTAGTACCATATTTAACTATTTAACTTCAAAAACTCATCGGGTTAGACCCCAAAGCTAGGTGTACATTTAATACAATAAAACATGTCTCAACAGTATGTACGATAGCCCCAAGACGTTTAAAACATTTAAAAGAGGGGATTAGAAACTCACTAGGTATACTGCGTCCAAACTCTAGCTCTGAACCACGCGTGCTCGCTCAATCCCGAACCTGTCAAACATATGATCACCTGATCAGGACACATTTATAACGTACGTTGGATGACGGGTAAAAAAAATAATAAAACCCTGAGTCCCCTCTACTCGTCAATCCAACCCCATGAAACCTTAATCTCGTGTCACCTTCGTACCGGATCGTGTTTCATGCTCGCATGCATGCCATGCATGGTAAAAACCCTAACCACGTAACACGTAGGCACATGCGTCAATTTCCCATGCATGCACGCCATGTAACAACCCTATCCGAGCCCGCTGTTGTCAATGCAAATGTCCACCTCGTACTCTACCGTCTCCGTCGTCTTTGCTTTCCTTGTTGGCAAAACCCTAGACGATTATTACCACTCACCGCCACCATCATGCACCACCGTGCACCATTACCATCTTCGCACGCCACCACCGTGTCACCATGGCTGCCACCATGGTTTCCGACACAGCCACTCATCACCGTCCTCCCCGTCGGGTCCGTCTTCTCCATCGAGAACACGCCCACGACCCTCACCGTGCTCCTTTTCCCTTTTCACGAGGCTGCCGCCTTACACCGCCGCCTTCATCTCCACTTCACCGATGTCGTCGTTTCCTGCCACCCCTAAACCACCACCTCACCTGGTCTTTTCTCTCTCTTTGCTTTATACGCCGGCCGTGACCCATACCTCAAACCCTAGTCGGGTTTTCGACTACTACATGCAAACGAATAGAAAAAGAAAAGGTTGAACGGGTATTACCTTACACGTATTGAAGTTCTCCCCCGCTTGTCGCCGCCGTCGGACCGTCGTACGACCACCACCGAGCGCTCTCCCTTCTCCGACAGCTCTCTCTCTCTCAACTCTTTATTTTCTGCCGTCGCAACACACCAAGGCCGAATGGACTAGGGTTTGTGTTTAAGTTGCTTTTAAACCGTTGTGGTTTACATTCTAGTCCCTGGCTTCCCCGTTCGTGCGTTTTCGATCCCCATCGTTCTCCTAGTGGCTAACCGGGTCCTCTTAGTTTTCATAATAGGATTTCATGTGAGAAACCTTTACAATCCAACCCATATAAAAGAGACTCGGTTAACCCATTAACTCGACCCGTTAGTCTACAGAATTTCGGGATGTTACTATAAGCATGAACTTGTATATTATAGTAAAGTTCGGGTAGAAAACGTAAAATGAAGGACAAACTTGGAGGGGATGCTAGGGTTACACTGGAATACTTTAAAGGGGTGCAACCCACCTCATTTTCCCATAACTTTTCGGCCAAAAAGGAAAAGGAAAAGAGGAAATAGGGAAAAATCCCCTTTTTGTGTTACCTAGCAGTAAAGATCGGACGATCCCTAGAGATCTACCCGACGGATCGTTCATAAATGTTTACTAGAGCTTCATAGAATATAAACGAAGACTTCCACCGTTGGGTTTTTGATTTAGAGGTCTGGAGGTCGCGTTTTGTTATCCTGAACAAAATAACGATTTTGGAAGGATTCTGCCGACTATTTCGGCTTTCCAACGACGACGGAGGTGGTTTCCGGCGGCTGATAAGTGGGGATCTGGTAGATCTCGGAGAGACGGTTCCGTGGACGCTTGAATCACCTCAATCGTAGCTCGATTTCTATAGTTTTGAGATACTCATGTGTGGATCTACAACTTGCAAAAATTGGGATTTGAAAAAGGTAACAACTTTACATAAAGTTTACATTTTTAGGAACTGGCTGTGTAAGATTTATGGATACATAATGATTTTAAGAGATATCGAATATAAAAGTTTTGATTTTTGGATCAAAACGAAGAATTTGACCAAAAACGGTTGAATCGTCCGAAATCTAGTTAAATGGTTCGGAAAATATGGCTCGTCCGAAAAGTATTTCGAACACAAGTAGTTTTTGGACATAATACTTTCAACAAAAGAGTTTTTATAACGTTTTCGGATGGAATAGTTTTTCGGTCGAAAAAGATTTCGACCGAAGTAGTTTTCGAACATGATGTTTTCAAATGAAAATAATTATGGGAAGTGAGACATTTTGAACGGTTAGATTCCGATCGAAAAAAATTTCGATCGAAATAGATTCCGATCGAAAAAGATTTCGGACATAGAGTTTTCGGACGAAATGACTTGGTGTTGATTTGTTTAGTTCGTGACTCTTGAACAGATCCCTTAGCCTCCACCTAGCTTGAAGTTCTTGCTGAGTGAGTTAACCCATTAAGAAAATCAGGTGAGTTCAAGAATCCCTATTTTACTATTTTAAAGTGGTGTGCATACTCAAGAATTAGACGTTTATAATAAATGTATTTTATTACTTAAACGTTTGCAAAGAAAGATAAGAACAATAACGGTTTATGTATATGAAAGTTTTGTAAGAAAGAAAGATAAGAACAGTAACGGTTCATTTAACCGAACGTTTTGTAAGAAAGAAAGATAACGGTTGTTTAACCGAAAGTTTTACTAGAAAGAAAGATAACGAAATGTTTTATAAACGAGAGACAAGAAGAAAAGAACGGTTTATCTAACCAAACGTTTTGTAAACGAAAGTTAAGAAGAAAAGAAAGGTTTATTTAACTAAATGTTTTATAAACGAAAGATAAGATAAGAGAACGGTTTATTTAACGAAACGTTTTGTAAACGAAAGTTAAGAAGAAAAGAAAGGTTTATTTAACTAAATGTTTTATAAACGAAAGATAAGATAAGAGAACGGTTTATTTGACGAAATGTTTTATAAACGAAAGAGAAGAGAATGGTTTATTTAACTATATGTTTTATAAACAAAAGACAAGAGAATATAATGGTTTATTTAACAATATGCTTTAAAAACATAGAGAAGAAGAATAAGTCAAATACATTGTCTAATCTGTCAGAGTATGAGACCTAGAAAAGAAAAGAGTTGGGGTAGTAGCGTAGTCCTAGATTCTAGTGCTACCCTAAGCATAGTAGCAAGTCTTGAGGTAGTAGTATGGTTCTTGAGGCTAGTGATACCCGAAGCCGATGTTGCGTCATGGACTGAGACCATGACGTACCATGAGAACAATCGGGACAATGCTCGGTGGTTACTCTTGTGACGACGGTTACCTGAGAAGTCCCTTGTGGACACAACTTGTGAGTATCGGCCTTTGTACGATGAGCCTTAGGAAACATTACTCGCTGAGAAAGAAAGAAGTCCTTTATGGACACGAGAAGTCCTTGTTGGACACCAGAAAGAGAAAAAAACAGATTGCAGACTATAAATGTATGACTTAACAAGAAAAAGCACAAAATAACTAAGTATTAATTTACATGTAATATTGTAATGTATTTTACTTAGTAGTATAAAGAATGTTTTTTTATTAAATGAGTTTTATATGATTAAGATGAGAATGAAATGTTTTTATGTTAAATGATGTAAACTTGAACTCACCAGTGTTAGCTGACTATTTTAGTATGCACATCATGTTGTAAAGGAAAGAGAAATATTTGAAGCCGCGAGGGCTTAGGAGAAGATGGCTGGATGGCTGCTGCCGACAAGAAGACTGACATCCCCATTATTAGATTTTGAATGTGAACAATGTTATGTGTTAAAGTTTTTGTTAACTCTGAATTTTGTACAAGATTTTCGCTGTTAATGTCTAATGTTTAATTCAAGGTTTAAGAAATATGTTTATGCTATGTTTGCCAACTATAAGAGGTACCCGGTTTAGGTCCTTTCACATCAACTAAAAATAGAAATCATGTCAGGTTTGAATATAGTTAATTTAATTTGAAATGAAATAGAGGTTTCGTTTCAAGAATAGAGCAACCAAACAATTAAATCTTGATAGTGATTTTCCAACTTGCACTTATACCATTTGTTGCTGGTGGATGGATAGGACAAGAGAATGAATGATTTCAACAACTAAGAAAATATGTCACATTGAAAATATGAAAATCATAGTGTTTTAACTTTCAGTCAAATGATTACAGTACTTGAAGATGAAGATTAAAAGCACACACTTATAATGAATTAACTCAGACAATTGTATTTTCTGGTTTGAGAGAGATTTATTTTATGGTTCTTTATGAACGATAGAGATTGAAGAGAAAGATCATATTTTTGGCAAGTGTGGGGTTGCTTATTCAACTTGGATATCGATCATGCGTTGGTTAGGAGTGGCGGCTCCAGATATTATGAGACCGAATGATTTTTTTACCTTGGTTTGATTCCATGGACACGCAAAACAAAGAAAAACAGTTGATCGAAGCGGTTGTATTTATATATTGGTGGTTATATTGGAATCACAGAAATGAAGCGGTTTTTAAAGCGAATGATTTGAAGTTGGAGCTCATTTACGATTTTATCATTTTCTTTTCTTTTAATTAGATAGGAAGTCGAAACAACAAATGTAAGATAGGATGGATCGAGTGGATGTAGAACCCATTGTTATTCTTGTAATGCTTTGGTTTTGATGTTCAGTTAGCGTTTTCTAACTTTTGCTTGTTAAAAAGAAATAATGGTATTTATCCCTAATTTCTGAACCGATGCGTTTCTTCTAAACGACACACCTATTAGAGTTTGGCTAAATTACATACCAGCCCCTTGACTTACTAAACATACAAATAAAATTGTAAATAAACTTTCTAATATATACACTTTTGACCCAAACTATTATTTAGGTTAAATACTTTCAATACTCCCCCTTAAACTAAATATAGTTTAGCGAGGGTCTTCAACTTGCTTCTTACAATAGAGTCAGTTCTTCATCATACATGAGATTGGATTCTTCCAACTTGTCTCTCTTTCTATTTGGTGCATTCCTTTGAAAAGTGACCAAATTCACCACAGTCATAGCACCTAAACTTGCTTTTATCCTTAGTTCCTCGACCCATGCCCTTTTCACGTCCACTTTCTCTTTTGTTAAAGTTTCTTCCACGTCCACTTTCTCTTTTGTTAAAGTTTCTTCCACGTCCTCTACCACGACCTTGATTACTTGAACTTGCCATTAGAAGTTTGCTTTGATAATTTTCTTCAGGTTCATCTTGACTTTTGAGGCGTTCTTCAAATGCTGTTATTCTACCCACTGCTTCTTCAAATGGCATTGTATCAAGTTCTGAATACTGCTCAATAGTTGCCACAATCGATAGAAAAGAAAAAGGGCAAAGGTTTTAAAGAAGTCATTACAAATCTAATCTGTCGAATGAATGGAATTGACGAATGAAGTCTGGGAATGAAATTCCCAGCCTTGTGGTAGATTATGGACAGCGAGCCATAGTTTCCATAAGATCAACAGGGGCAGTGTCTTGGTGGCCTGCCAATGGTTTTGATGTTGTACAACTGGTATGGAGTAACGACGGTTACTCAGGGGTTAACGTGACCCTACGTAAGGTTAAATTATGATCCGACGGTGTTATGGCCATGAGCCATAGCCGTTGATGGAGGTTGTCGGTCTATGGACATGAGAGCCATAGGGGCAACTGAATGGGTATTGTTGGTCCTCGTGCAGTTAGCCTTGGGGGCAATACAAAAAGGGAATTGACGGAATGTTGTGGCAATGACGGCGATACGTAACGGTTGTCCACGACATGCAGGGTTCCTTCGGGGACACAGAGACGCGTAAAGAAAGATACAGATTTTAGATAGTAATGTATGACTTAAATGAATGTTAAATGTTTTAAACAAATGATCCGTTCAATGTGTTTAAATGTTTGAAGGTTTATGAATGAAAGGCCCTGTTTTCTTATACGTGATGTTAAACCCTAATGAATGTTTTGAATGATGAACCATTTCTTAAATTGTAAGGCCCTCTTTCCCGGGTGACCTCACTTGTTGGATTTACTCATAAACATAGTCATAAATACTGAACTTAAATTTAAAACATTCATCATTCATTTACATAATCAAAACAGCGGAAGTCTTTACGAATAAAACATAACATATTCTTAACAAACAAAAGTGGGATGTCAGTCTTGTGCCGGGTAACCTTCACGCCATCGCACGACCTTTTCTTCCTTTACCTGAAATGTATACTAAAGTCAGCTAACGCTGGTGAGTTCTAGTTTAATGCGTTTAGATATAAACATTCTTTTCTTTACTTCATAAGTAAGCATTATTATAAAGTCATTCATATAAATACGTATTCATAGCTTTTGCTTTTCTTTCATTTTTCTTTTCTTTATTAATGTGATTACATATATATATATATATGCGTTCACCCTTTTTCTTTCACTTTTCTTAACATTCTTTCCTTATCTTTCTTACGTGATTACATAGATATGCATTCACCTTTACTTTCTTTACCATTTATTGGTCATACACATAAGGGTGATCAACCCATCTTACGGTACGTATATCACAAAGACATACGCCCTCGAGCTACCGTCGTAGCCCTTTTACTCGTCCGGTCCTAGAAACCGTCCGCCTTAACTTTGGTCCGGCCAACCTTTGGCCGTCCTTCTTTACCGTCCTACCGTCGTAGTCCGTCATATTCGCCCGTCTGCCCTAAGGCATCCGTTTCCCACTTGAACTAATTATGCAGCCGCATATTGTTTTAGCGACTTACTCCACCGTAGTGGCCTTTAATTAGTCTAACTTTCTAGACTTCCTTCTCTAGCTGCATAATAGTCAAGTGGTCGTCCGTCTACCGTAGTAGCCGTTAGCTTCGTTTCCGTCCATAACGTATACTTACATTCTTAGCATGCAATATATATATTTATAAAGCAAGATTTCATTCATTTACGTTATACCATTCATTCATTCATTCTTTGTAAACATACGTGTTGTTCTTTGTTCATAATTCATTATTCACTTTCATATGTTTCTACACATATACCTTAATATATCACGTATGGTCACATTGACATTCATTTCATTTATTCATTTAGTGTATACACTTCAGCCCCAAAACATTTATAAATCATTTGCACATAACTTAGAAGGGGGCACATAGAACTCACCTGATGAGTAGTTTCCGAATTACACTTAGCTGGCTACAGAGCGTCACTAGTGTTACTCACGATCTGTATAATAAAGTCATACTCATAAGGTCGTGCTCCTAGATGGCATTAGATATTACTATACTTGATCTTAGTAGTTTCGGGAGGTGGGTCGCATCGAAACTATGGTAGTTTCGAGCTATGGTCTTACACTCGAAACTAGGTAGTTTCGAGTCATAATCCTTCTATCGAAACTAGGTAGTTTCGAGTCATGAGATCCTATCGAAACTATGGTAGTTTCGAGTCATTAACTTATGAAAAATCTTAGTAGTTTAGGTTCAAGGTGACACTCGAAACTAGGTAGTTTCGAGTCCTGAGTTCCTATCGAAACTATGGTAGTTTCGAGTCATTGGCTGCTATCGAAACTAGATAGTTTCGAGTCATGGGTCTGCATCTTCCCTGACCAGAACCTTGCTCCAGCCAACTTATTTCCAATCGATTAAACCTTGAACATTTTACGTTAAACACCTTCCTTTATCGTTCTTGAGTTCAAATACGTGATTTGTTTCAAGTTTCATATGCAAAAATCGTATCTTTATTTGATTTAAACCCGAGACATGCAAAGACTCAGAATCAGAGGCGATGCTTACCTCAACAGGCCCGATTTCTGTTGCTATGCGTTGAAATGGTGGAGACGGATGATTCCCGAGCCCTTGAGTCTTCTCCTTGAGGTTTTCTTCACAAGCCGATCGCTCTCTCTCTCTCTCTCTAGTATTCTTACGCAGGAAGATGAAATGAGAGGGGTTTGGGTTGAAGCTGCTGTTTTGTAATGGGGTTTCCCCCTTTTCTTTTCGGCCCATGGGCCGAAATTTTGGCCAAGCCCACTTTATTTCCCTTTTCTATTTGTCTTGTCATTATTTGGGATGTTACATAAATCGAACAAAAACTAGAACTCATCAGCGTAGTTGACTTTTTAGTGTGCACATTCAGGTTAAGGCAGGTTATGAGGATGGACGGTGATGCTTGGCTAGCGAGAGGAGTTATCCGACTGACTATGAAGATTGGCATCCCGTTATGTTTAGTTATGATGTAATTATGTTTTAAACAATGTTTACGCTTCCGCATGTATGAACACTGATGACGTTATGTTTGAATGAAATTTTCCGCTGCGTTATTTGATATTCATGTTTAAGAACTGTTTGTGAATGAGTAAATCCAACAAGTGAGGCCTCCCGGGTTTGGGGCCTTACAAGTTGGTATCAGAGCAATAGTTTGAGAGATTCGGACACTCCCAGTGTCTGAACTTAAACTTTGAATGGGACCGAAAGCGGATGCCAGTAGGGGTAACTCGAGCCACAACATCATGTATCAAGGTAGTATATATTTACGTATATAGTATGCCTTAGAAAGGGTTAGGTAAGGACTTGTGTTCTGATGGAATCACAAAGGTGGTCAAATAGAAATCGAAAGGTAGTGTAATGGTTAATTGCAGATGGCCAGTGTATATTAACATCTTACAGTACTTATTGAATTTTATTTGTTAACTAGCGTGATGACATTGGATTTCTTGTCTTATAGAACGAAATGGCAAGGAGAGGAAACGGAAAGCATGGTGGCCTACCGGCGGTCGAAATGGTGGGCGTAGCAGGATCCCTGCGCGCCAAGAGAATAGTGAAGAAGGAAGTGTTCACACTGAACCGGCGGTTAGTGTGCATGGAACTGAGCAGACACAGATTGAAGAACAACCTTTCACTTTTGAACCAGAAGTGAGAGCAGCTATAGCTCGAGAGTTCACAGAATTGATGAAGACTTCTCTGCCAGGTCTGTTGGCAGAAGCATTGTAACGCCCCAAACCCGGGAGGCCTCACTTGTTGGATTTACTCATTTACAAACAGTTCTTAAACTTGAATATCAAAATAACGCAGCGGAAAATTTCATTCATTCATACCAATTAAAACTTGTTCATACATGCGGAAGTGTAAACATTGTTTAAATCATAATTTCATCATAACTAAACATAACGGGATGCCAGTCTTCAAAAGTAGTCGGGTAACTCTTCATCTCTAGCCAAGCATAACCTGCCTTAACCTGAATGTGCATACTAAAAAGTCAGCTACGCTGGTGAGTTCTAGTTTTAACATAAAACCTTAACTTCAAATAATTTTCCAAAACATAACTTCATACTTCATTTAATAAAAAGCGTACGTAAAATAATGCAATAACAAAATGTAATGCTTCATAAACATAACTCAACGAACATATCGAATCTGCGCCTTCTTGTAACCGTCAAATCCAAACGTTACATACTGGCTAAATAACCTAAGGATCACCACCACTAGGCCCATCATCACCGTACTGTCCTTCGGGTGAGGAACTCCTAGGGCCCGATACTTAGGTCATCCAACCCTTCAAGCACGGCGTCCCAAAGGATAGCGCGTACCAAACTTCAAGCACTGCATCCCGTCGGACACAAGTACCAAACTTCAAGCACGACTACCCCGTAGGGTAAATCGTACCAAACTTCAAGGATCACGATAATCCCCTTGACGACCGTCATCGCCCCAGTTGTACAACAGTTGGCCAGCCACAAAGGCCCCTAAAAGGTAAAGGCCCATAACATACTTCCCATCCCTTAACCTTCATTCCCTAAGGAATATTGGCAGATTCGTTCGTTTGTGACTTTCATAAACCTTCGCTTCTTTTACTTCAAAAACTTCAGTTAAAGCATTCGTACGTTTTATTAAAAACATTCATTTATTCATTAAAACACTTCATAAACTTCTTTTGGCAAAATATTTCATAAACACTTCCTTCGTAACCTTTCCTTCATAACCTTTCCTTCTAAAACATCATTCATAAACATCATTTTATAAAACGTTACATACAACCTTCATAAACATCGTTTTATAAAATCGTTACATCGTTACGTATGCACACCAGCCCAAAAACATTATTAAAACATTTAAAAGAGGGCTTCTAGAACTCACCTTATAAGCTAGTCTCGGTTGTCCTAATCAAAGGCCCAACAACGTCACTTCCGATCTGAATTGGTTACAAAACACATATATCAGACCTAACCTCGATTCACACTTTACTCAGCTGATATAGGCGAACTTAATGCTAAGTTCTCTTCCTCTGGCCTAGGCGAACTTATAAGCGAACTTAATAAGTTCGCTTACCCTTTGGCCAGGCGAACTTAACTCAAGCGAACTTGATAAGTTCTCTTACCCTTTGGCCAGGCGAACTTAACTCAAGCGAACTTGATAAGTTCGCTTACCTTTGGCCAAGCGAACTTGCCAGGCGAACATAATCAGGCGAACTTGATAAGTTCGCCTCCTCCAAGCGAACTTGACAGGGGAACTTGCTAAGTTCGCCTGCACCATCAGTCATCTTCCCAAACAGTCCCGAAATTCGCGGATTTGGGTTCGGTTATGTCAAAACTTCAACTTTCTTTGCTCGAAACAACCGGTTTTCATTGCAGATACTAAACCTAAGCTTATTCTCAAGTTTCATCCGTAAAAACGTCCTATTTTCACCCAAAACCCGAAAAACCCAAACAACGAACAAAAACTCAGATTTAGGTCGGATCGTTACCTGAATCGAGCTTCTGATTTGGAGGTTTCCTTCGCGAGTGCAAGAGACATGATCTGGCGCAATCTTGTGCGATTCTGACACTTTCTCTCTCTACGGTTTTCTCTCTCTAGAATGGCAAAGAGGAGAAGTGAGGGGCTTTGGGCTATTTATAGGGGAGACCTCCCCAAGCCCTCTTCGCGACTGACCTGGCCCGACTTCGGCCCGCTTGAACTCGCTAACTTTATTTCTCGCCATTTTGGGATGTTACAAGTCTACCCCTTACAATAGGTTTCGTCCCCGAAACCTATCATAGGTCAAATAGATAAGGGTACGACTCCCTCATTTCCGCCTCCACTTCCCTTGTAGCCTCCGATCCCTTTCGGTGCTTTCATTGGACTTTAACCAATTGGATCACTTTGTTACGCAAAAGTTTCTCCTTTCGGTCTAAGATAGTCACGGGTTCTTCGATGTAATTAAGGCTATTGTCGACCTCGATGTCAGTAAGTGGTACGTGAGCCGATTCATCCGCCAAGCACTTTCGCAAGTGTGATACATGGAAGGTAGGATGAATCCCACTTAACTCATCAGGCAACTCTAACAGATAAGCGACTTCACCAACCCGTGCCATTATCCTGAACGGTCCGACAAACCTCGGACTTAAATTTCCTCTCTTCCTGAATCTTTTGATTTCTCTTCCAGGGCGACACTTTCAACATTACTCTGTCCCCAACATCAAACTCGATAGGTCTTCGTCGTCTATCCGCATAGGACTTCTGACGATCTTGTGTGGCCTTCATTCGTGCTTTGATTTGATCAAACCTTTCCGACGTTTTTTTTACGACTTCAAGACTTCCTAATTCCTTCTGTCCAATCTCACCCCAACAAACCGGGGTCCTGCATCTTCTACCATACAACATTTCGTAAGGCGGCATGCCTATCGTTGAGTGATGACTATTGTTGTAGGAGAATTCGGCTAACGGCAGATGACTGTCCCAACTGCCACCGAAGTCGATAATACAAGCACGAAGCATATCCTCCAATGTCTGAATGGTCCTTTCGGACTGACCATCCGTTTGTGGGTGGTATGCCGTGCTGATATTAAGCCTCGTGCCCATCGCCTCATGAAATCTTTTCCAGAACCTCGATGTGAATCGTGTGTCCCGGTCATATACAATCATCAAAGGCATCCCATGCCGTGCTACTACTTCGTTAATAAATACTTCCGCTAACCTTTCCGACGAGAACGTCTCGAGAATAGGTAGGAAATGAGCACTCTTCGTTAATCGGTCTACAATTACCCAAATGGTGTCATGACCTTTAGCTGTGCGAGGTAGCTTGGTTATGAAGTCCATGGTAATATGTTCCCACTTCCATTCTGGTATGTCAAGTGGTTGAATCTTTCCATACGATTTCTGGTGTTCAGCCTTTACTTGCGAGCAAGTCAAACACTTGCTTACATACTTCGTCACATCATATTTCATTCCAGGCCACCAGTATTCCTTCCTCAGATCTTGGTACATTTTGTTGGTACCAGGATGGATAGAGTAATGAGACTTATGAGCCTCATCCAAGATTTTGGTTCTAAGCTCGCCACCCATAGGTATCCATACCCGTCCAAAACGTGTCCTAACACCAAGGGTGTTATATTCCAACTTGTCCTGTTGGCCAACCATCCTTTCCTTCTTTATGTTTTCTTCTTTAAGTGCCTCATCTTGAGCCTTTTTGATTTCTATCATCACATCCGATGTTACTACCAACTGGCAAGCTTTCACTCTAATAGGAGTAGGCACATCCTTTCGGCTTAGAGCGTCAGCCACCACGTTTGCCTTTCCAGGATGGTATATTATTTCACAGTCATAGTCTTTCAACAGTTCCAACCATTGCCTCTGCCTCATATTAAGTTCCTTTTGTTCGAAGAAGTACTTCAAACTTTTGTGGTCGGAGTAAATAGTAAACTTCACCCCGTAGAGGTAGTGCCTCCAGATTTTTAATGCAAATACGACAGCAGCAAGTTCCAAATCATGAGTCGGATAGTTGACTTCGTGAACTTTCAACTGCCGCGACGCATATGCAATCACTCTACCGCGTTGCATCAACACACACCCTAATCCCTGACCCGACACGTCAGAGTATACCACCAAGTCTTCACTGCCCTCGAAAAGGGCCAAGACTGGAGCTTGGGTTAGCTTCTCTTTCAATTCCTTAAACGCCTCATCCTGGGTCGAACCCCATTCGTACTTTACCTCCTTCCGAGTCAACTTTGTCAATGGCGAAGCTATTTTTGAGAAATCTTGGATGAATCTCCGATAGTAGCCTGCCAATCCCAAGATACTACGGATTTCAGTTGGCGTCTTAGGAATGTCCCATTCCCTTACCGTTACTATCTTTGCTGGGTTAACCATAATGTCGTTCGTGCCAATGACGTGACTTAGGAATTGGACTTCCCTAAGCCAGAACGCACATTTAGAGAACTTAGCATACAACTTCTCCTTCTGTAGAGCTTCCAATACTTCCTTCAAGTGACACGCGTGATCACCCTCATTCTTGGAATAGATAAGGATATCATCGATGAACACGATCACCGATCGATCCAGCATTGGTCGACAAACTATATTCATCAAATCCATGAACGCTGCGGGGGCGTTCGTCAATCCGAAAGACATTACGCGGAACTCGAAATGTCCATAACGCGTACGAAATGCAGTTTTCGGTATGTCTTCTTCCCTTACCTTCAACTGATGGTACCCGGACCGAAGGTCGATTTTCGAGAACCACCTTGCGCCTTGCAATTGATCGAACAGGTCGTCGATCCTTGGTAACGGGTACTTGTTCTTCACGGTACGTTTGTTCAACTCGTGATAATCAATACACATTCTCATCGAGCCGTCTTTCTTCTTCACAAATAACCCCGGAGCACCCCACGGCGAGATGCTTGGTTGGATAAATCCTTTCTCAAGTAACTCATCTAGTTGGATCATAAGTTCCTTCATCTCCACTGGTGCTAGTCGATATGGAGCCTTAGCCACGGGCTGGGCTTCTGGTACTAAATCAATTCAGAACTCAATTTCTCTATCGGGTGGTATCCCAGGCAAGTCCTCAGGAAACACCTCCGGGTACTCACGTACCACGGGTACATCGTCTAGTTCCTTCACTTCCTTACACTTGTCCATTACATACCCCAGATAAGCCTCGCATCCGCGCCTCAAGTAATTTGTTGCCTTAATCATCGAGATGATGTTTGGCATCGGGGCGTCACGATCTCCAAAAACCTCGACTTTGCTACCATCCGGAGCCTTGAGTTGGATTATCTTTCGTTTACATATGATTTGTGCTTCATTGGCAGTTAACCAATCCATACCCAACACAACATCGAACCCTCCCAAAATCATAACGAATAATCTGATAGGGAATCTATGACCTTCTATCTTTATCGTGGGGTTGTCAACTACATCGTTTACTCTTGCAGTTCTATCCTCAGCGGTTTCTACGCTAAAGGCCCTTTCTAACTTACTGACAGTGTACTTCACGCGTTTACAAAAAGTCACAGATATGAAACTCTTACTGGCACCCGAATCAAATAACACAGAAACAAGAGTATGGTCAAGGATGAACGTACCTGACGCCACATCAGGGTCCTTCCTAGCCTGATCCTGCGTCAGTGCGTACGCCCGCATCTTCCCACGAGATCCCTCTCCCTTCTTTTCCGGGCCCTTTCCCTTCCCGGTTTCCCCCATCTTGGGCTTGGTGCACTCCCGACTCATATGGCCATTTTCCCCACAATTGTAGCATTTGTAGCCTTGCGGGCATTCACGGGAGTAATGTCCGGTCTTGCCGCATTTAAAGCACAGATTCGATCCTAACCGACATTCACCCGCGTGTCTTACCCCACATTTCCCACAGACTGTCATCTCGCCTACCCTGGCATTTTTTTCCTAGCCCCAAACAACTTCCCACCCGATCGTTTAGCAGGAAAACTCAACTTCTTCTTAGGCTTCTCAATGGCAACAACATTCAGCGCCAGATCAACAAATACCACGCCGCTCAGTTCTACTACCGAATCATAGGTAGTAGGGGTGTTTGCTTTAACATAGGTGCGGACCTGGTCCGGAAGTCCTTGAATGTAGCATGAAATCTTTCTTTCCTCCGTCGTGACAAGATGTGGCACCAGACGTGCCAGTTCATTGAATCGGGTTGCGTACTGCCGGTGCGTCATGCTCCCGGCCTTCAAACCCAGAAATTCCCTCTCTACCTTCTTAATCTCGTTCCTTGGGCAGAAATTCTTGATCACCAAAGTTTTCAAGTCAACCCACATCATCGCATCCACAATCTCGCTCACTTTTGCCTGACGTATACCTTCCCACCAATGGGATGCTTCCTCCCTCAGGGAGTTAGCAGCAAATTTTACAACTTGATCCGTTCGACACACGCTCAGACGAATGGCAGCTTCCATACGAATCACCCAATCAAACGTAGCCACCGCATCTTTCTTTCCAGTGAGGACCGGTGGGTCACATGCTTTAAATGACTTGTAGTCGCATCCGCGAGCAGGCGGTGCGTTGTTGGTCTCATTGTTCTGAGCACCGATTACCGCGCTAAACCCACCCACCCCATTGAACTGCTTCAATGCTTCTGCCAACAGACCTGGCAGAGAAGTCTTCATCAATTCTGTGAACTCTCGAGCTATAGCTGCTCTCACTTCTGGTTCAAAAGTGAAGGGTTGTTCTTCAATCTGTGTCTGTTCAGTTCCATGCACACTAACCGCCGGTTCAGTGTGAACACTTCCTTCTTCACTATTCTCTTGGCGCGCAGGGATCCTGCCACGCCCACCATTTCGACCGCCGGTACGACCACCGGTACGGCCACCACACCTTCCGTTTCCTCTCCTCGCCATTTCGTTCTATAAGACAAGAAATCTAATGTTATCACGCTAGTTAACAAATAAAATCCAATAAGCACTGTAAGATGTTTATATACACTGGTCATCTGCAATTAACCATTACACTACCTTTTGATTTCTATTTGACCACCTTTGTGATTCCATCAGAACACAAGTCCTCACCTAACCTCTTCTAAGGCATACTATATACGTAATATATACTACCTTCATACTTGATGCTGACCTGTACTGGCATCCGCTTTCGGTCCCATTCAAAGTTTAAGTTCAGACACTGGGAGTGTTCGAATCTCTCAAACTATTGCTATGATACCAACTTGTAAGGCCCCAAACCCGGGAGGCCTCACTTGTTGGATTTACTCATTTACAAACAGTTCTTAAACTTGAATATCAAAATAACGCAGCGGAAAATTTCATTCATTCATCACAATTAAAACTTGTTCATACATGCGGAAGCGTAAACATTGTTTAAATCATAATTTCATTATAACTAAACATAACGGGATGCCAGTCTTCAAAAGCAGTCGGGTAACTCTTCATCTCTAGCCAAGCATCACCGTCCATCCTCATAACCTGCCTTAACCTAAATGTGCATACTAAAAAGTCAGCTACGCTGGTGAGTTCTAGTTTTAACATAAAACCTTAACTTCAAATAATTTGCCAAAACATAACTTCATACTTCATTTAATAAAAAGCGTACGTAAAATAATGCAATAACAAAACATAACGCTTCATAAACATAAGTCAACGAACATATCGAATCTGCGCCTTCTTGTAACCGTCAAATCGAAACGTTACATACTGGCTGAATAACCTAAGGATCACCACCACTAGGCCCATCATCACCGTACTGTCCTTCGGGTGAAGAACTCTTAGGGCCCGATACTTAGGTCATCCAACCCTTCAAGCACGGCGTCCCAAAGGATAGCGCGTACCAAACTTTAAGCACTGCATCCCGTCGGACACATGTACCAAACTTCAAGCACGACTACCCCGTAGGGTAAATCGTACCAAACTTCAAGGATCACGATAATCCCCTTGACGACCGTCATCGCCCCATTTGTACAACTGTTGGCCAGCCACAAAGGCCCCTAAAAGGTAAAGGCCCATAACATACTTCCCATCCGTTAACCTTCATTCCCTAAGGAATATTGGCAGATTCGTTCGTTTGTGACTTTCATAAACCTTAGTTTCTTTTACTTCAAAAACTTCAGTTAAAGCATTCGTACGTTTTATTAAAAACATTCATTTATTCATTAAAACACTTCATAAACTTCTTTTGGCAAAATATTTCATAAACACTTCCTTCGTAACCTTTCCTTCATAACCTTTCCTTCTAAAACATCATTCATAAACATCATTTTATAAAACATTACATACAACCTTCATAACCATCGTTTTATAAAATCGTTACATCGTTACGTATGCACACCAGCCCAAAAACATTTAAAAGAGGGCTTCTAGAACTCACCTTATAAGCTAGTCTCGGTTGTCCTAATCAAAGGCCCAACAACGTCACTTCCGATCTGAATTGGTTACAAAACACATATATCAGACCTAACCTCGATTCACACTTTACTCAGCTGATATAGGCGAACTTAATGCTAAGTTCGCTTCCTCTGGCCTAGGCGAACTTACAAGCGAACTTAATAAGTTCGCTTACCCTTTGGCCAGGCGAACTTAACTCAGGCGAACATAATAAGTTCGCTTACCCTTTGGCCAGGCGAACTTAACTCAAGCAAACTTGATAAGTTCGCTTACCCTTTGGCCAGGCGAACTTAACTCAAGCGAACTTGATAAGTTCGCTTACCTTTGGCCAAGCGAACTTGCCACGCGAACATAATCAGGCGAACTTGATAAGTTCGCCTCCTCCAAGCGAACCCAAACAGTCCCGAAATTCGCGGATTTGGGTTCGGTTATGTCAAAACTTCAACTTTCTTTGTTCAAAACAACCGGTTTTCATTGCAAAAACTAAACCTAAGCTTATTCTCAAGTTTCATCCGTAAAAACGTCCTATTTTCACCCAAAACCCGAAAAACCCAAACAACGAACAAAAACTCAGATTTAGGTCAGATCGTTACCTGAATCGAGCTTCTGATTTGGAGGTTTCCTTCGCGAGTGCAAGAGACACGATCTGGTGCAATCTTGTGCGATTCTGACACTTTCTCTCTCTACGGTTTTCTCTCTCTAGAATGGCAAAGAGGAGAAGTGAGGGGCTTTGGGCTATTTATAGGGGAGACCTCCCCAAGCCCGGTTCGTGACTGACCCGGCCTGACTTCGGCCCGCTTGAACTCGCTAACTTTATTTCTCACCATTTTGGGATGTTATAAGCATTGAAGCAGGTTAATGGGGAGGGTGGGTCTAATGCGGCAATTGGTGCCCAGAACAATGAGACCGACAACGCACCGCCTGCTCGCGGATGCGACTACAAGTAATTTAAAGCATGTGACCCACCGGTCCTCACTGGAAAGAAAGACGCGGTGGCTACGTTTGATTGGGTGATCCGTATGGAAGCTGCCATTCGTCTGAGCTAGTGTCGAACGGATCAAGTACGTTTGATTGGGTGATCCGTATGGAAGCTGCCATTCGTCTGAGCTAGTGTCGAACGGATCAAGTTGTAAAATTTGCTGCTAACTCCTTGAGGGAGGAAGCATCCCATTGGTGGGAAGGTGTACGTCAGGTAAAAGGGAGCGAGATTGTGGATTCGATGATGTGGGCTGACTTGAAAACTTTAGTTATTAAGAATTTTTTGCCCAAGGAACAAGATTGAGAAGGTGGAGAGAGAATTTCTGAATTTAAAGGCTGGTAATATGACTCACCGTCAATACACCACCCGGTACAACGAGTTGGCACACCTGGTGCCACATCTGATCACCACTGAGGAGAGCAAGATTGTCTGCTACATTCAGGGGTTGCCGGACCAGGTCCGCGCCTATGTTAAGGCAAACGCCCATACTACCTATGATTCGGCAGTAGAGCTAAGTGGCGTGGTATTTGACGATCTGGCACTGAATGTTGTTGCCGTTGAAGAGCAAAAGAAGAGACCGAGCTTCTCAAACAAGCGAACTGGGGGAAAGATGTTTGGGGCTCGTGATAAGAGGGCTCGGGTGGATGAGCCGACCGTTTGTAAGAAATGTGGAAGGGAGCACACAGGTGAATGTAGACTGGGATCTAACTTGTGTTTCAAATGTGGCAAGACCGGGCACTACGCCCGTGAGTGCACACAACACTACAAGTGCTACAACTGTGGGGATGTCGGTCATCTGAGTAGGGACTGCCCGAAGCCTAGGATGGGGGAAACCGGGAAGGGAAAGGGCCCGGAAAAGAAGGGAGAGGGATCTTGTGCGAAGACGCGAGCGTACGCACTGACGCAGGATCAGGATAGGAAGGATCCCGATGTGGCGTCAGGTACATTCATCCTTAACAACACTTTTGTTTTTGTGTTATTTGATTCGGGTGCCAGTAAGAGTTTTATATCTGCGACTTTCTGTAAACGAGTGAAGTACTGTCAGTAAGCTAGAAAGGGCCTTTAGCGTAGAAACCGCTGAGGGTAGGACTGCGAGAGTGACCGATGTAGTTGACAACTCCACGATAAAGATAGAAGGTCATAGATTCCCTGTCAGATTGTTTGTTATGGTTTTGGGAGGGTTTGATGTTGTGTTGGGTATGGATTGGTTAACTGCCAACGAAGCACAAATCATATGTAAACGAAAGATAATCCAACTCAAGGCTCCGGATGCCAATCGTTATCTCGATGATTAAGGCAGCAAATTACTTGAGGCGTGGATGCGAGGCCTATCTGGTGTACGTAATTGACAAGTGTAAAGAAGTGAAGGAACTAGACGATGTACCCGTGGTACGCGAGTACCCGGAGGTGTTTCCAGAGGATTTGCCTGGGATACCACCCGACAGAGAGGTTGAATTTCGAATCGACTTAGTACCAGATGCCCAGCCCGTGGCTAAGGCTCCATATCAACTAGCACCAGTGGAAATGAAAGAATTAATGGCACAACTAGACGAGTTACTTGAGAAAGGATTTATCCAACCGAGCATCTCGCCATGGGGTGCTCCGGTGTTGTTTGTGAAGAAAAAAGACGGTTCGATGAGAATGTGTATTGATTATCGCGAGTTGAACAAACGAACGGTGAAGAACAAGTACCCTTTACCAAGGATCGATGACCTGTTTGACCAATTGCAAGGCGTAAGTTGGTTCTCGAAAATCGAACTTCGGTCCGGGTACCATCAGTTGAAGGTAAGGGAAGAAGACATACCGAAAACTGCATTTCGCACGCGTTATGGACATTTCAAGTTCCGCGTAATGTCTTTCGGATTGACGAACGCCCCCGTAGCGTTCATGGATTTGATGAATAGAGTTTGTCGACCAATGCTGGATCGATCGGTAATCGTGTTCATCGATGATATCCTTATCTACTCCAAGAATGAGGGTGATCACGCGTGTCACTTAAAGGAAGTATTGGAAGCTCTGAAGAAAAGGTTATGAACCCGAACATCATTATGGTTGACCCAGCAAAGATAGAGACGGTAAGGGAATGGAATATTCCTAAGACGCCAACTGAAATACGCAGTTTCTTGGGATTGGCAGGCTACTATCGGAGATTCATCCAGGACTTCTCGAAAATAGCTTCGCCATTGACAAAGTTGACTCGGAAGGAGGTAAAGTACGAATGGGGTTTGACCCAGGATGAGGCGTTTAAGGAATTGAAGGAGAAGCTAACCCAAGCCCCAGTCTTGGCCCTTCCCGAGGGCAATGAAGACTTGGTGGTATACTCTGACGCGTCGGGTCAGGGATTAGGGTGTGTGTTGATGCAACGCGGTAGAGTGATTGCATATGCGTCGCGGCAGTTGAAAGTTCACGAAGTCAACTATCCGACTCATGATTTGGAACTTGCTGCTGTCGTATTTGCATTGAAAATCTGGAGGCACTACCTGTACGGGGTGAAGTTTACTACTTACTCCGACCACAAAAGTTTGAAGTACTTCTTCGAACAAAGGGAACTTAATATGAGGCAGAGACGATGGTTGGAACTATTGAAGGACTATGACTGTGAAATCATGTACCATCCTGGAAAGGCAAACGTGGTGGCTGACGCTCTAAGCCGAAAGGATGTGCCTGCTCCTATTAGAGTGAAAGCTTGCCAGTTGGTGGTAACATCAGATGTGATGAGGGAAATTAAAAGAGCTCAAGATGAAGCACTTAGGGAAGAAAACATAAATAAGGAAAGAATGGTTGGCCAACAGGACAAGTTGGAATATAACACCCTTGGTGTTAGAACACGTTATGGACGGGTATGGATACCTATGGGTGGTGAGCTTAGAACCAAAATCTTGGATGAGGCTCATAAGTCTCGGTACTCTATCCATCCTGGTACTAATAAAATGTACCAAGATCTGAGGAAGGAATACTGGTGGCCTGGAATGAAATATGATGTGACGAAGTATGTAAGCAAGTGCTTGACTTGCTCGCAAGTAAAGGCTGAACACCAGAAACCGTATGGAAAGATTCAACCACTTGATATACCGGAATGGAAGTGGGAACACATTACCATGGACTTCATAACCAAGCTACCTCGCACAGCTAAAGGTCATGACACCATTTGGGTAATTGTGGACCGTTTAACGAAGAGTGCTCATTTCCTACCTATTCGTGAGACGTTCTCGTCGGAGAGGTTAGTGGAAGTGTTTATTAATGAAATAGTAGCACGGCATGGGATGCCTTTGACGATCGTATCTGACCGGGACACCCGATTCACATCGAGGTTCTGGAAAAGATTTCATGAAGCGATGGGCACGAGGCTTAATATCAGCACGGCATACCACCCGTAAATGGATGGTCAGTCCGAAAGTACCATTCAGACATTGGAGGATATGCTTCGTGCTTGTATTATCGACTTCGGTGGCAGTTGGGACAGTCATCTGCCGTTAGCCGAATTCTCCTACAACAATAGTTATCACACGACGATAGGCATGCCGCCTTACGAAATGTTGTATGGGAGAAGATGCAGGACCCCGGTTTGTTGGGGTGAGATTGGACAGAAGGAATTAGGAAGTCTTGAAGTCGTAAAAGAAACGTCGGAAAGGTTTGATCAAATCAAAGCCCGAATGAAGGCCGCACAAGATCGTCAGAAATCCTATGCGGATAAACGACGAAGGCCTATTGAGTTTGATGTTGGGGACAGAGTAATGTTGAAAGTGTCACCCTGGAAGGGAATCATTCGATTCAGGAAGAGAGGAAAGTTAAGTCCGAGGTTTGTCGGACCTTTTAGGATAGCGGCACGGGTTGGTGAAGTCGCATATCGGTTGGAGTTGCCCGATGAGTTAAGTGGGATTCATCCTACCTTCCATGTGTCACACTTACGAAAGTGTTTGGCGGATGAATCAGCTCACGTACCACTTACCGACATCGAGGTCGACAACCGCCTTAACTACATTGAAGAACCCGTGACTATCTTAGACCGAAAGGAGAAACGTTTGCGTAACAAAGTGATCCAATTGGTTAAAGTCCAATGGAAGCACCGAAAGGGATCGGAGGCTACATGGGAAACGGAGGCGGAAATGAGCGAGTCGTACCCTTATATATTTGACCTGTGATAGGTTTCGGGGACGAAGCCTATTGTAAGGGGGGTAGACTTGTAACATCCTAAAATGGCGAGAAATAAAGTTAGCGAGTTCAAGCGGGCCGAAGTCGGGCCGGGTCGGTCGCAAACCGGGCTTGGGGAGGTCTCCCCTATAAATAGCCAAAGGCCCCTCACTTCTCCTCTTTTGCAATACTAGAGAGAGAAAACCCGTAAGAGAGAAAAGTGTCAGAATCACCCAAGATTGCACCGGCTCGTGTCTCCTGCACTCGTGAAGGAAACCTCCAAATCAGAATCGTCATCCAGGTAACCATTCGAGCTAAATTTGAGATTTTAACTTAAGTTGGGTTTCCGGGTAAAAATAGGACGTTTTTACGGGTGAACCTTGAGAATAAGCTTAGGTTTAGTATCTGGAATGAAAACCGGTTGTTTTGAGCAAAGAAAGTTGAAGTTTTGACATAATCGAACTCGAATGCAAGAACTTCGGGACTGTTTGGGAAGATGACTGCTGGTGCAGGAAAACTTAGCAAGTTCGCCTGTCAAGTTCGCCTGGTGGAAGCGAACTTATCAAGTTCGCCTGATTATGTTCGCTTGGCAAGTTCGCCTGGCAGGTTCAGGCGAACTTATTATGTTCGCCTGGCAAGTTCGCCTAAGTTAAGTTCGCCTGGCCAAAGGTAAGCGAACTTATCAAGTTCGCCTAGGCCAGTGGAAGCGAACTTAGCATTAAGTTCGCCTATATCAGCTGAGTAAAAGTGTGAATTGAGGTTAGGTCTGATATATGTGTTTTGTAACCAATTCAGGTCACGTGTGACGCTCGTTGGGTCGTAGTTAGGACAGATCTGAGTCTAGCCTATCAGGTGAGTTCTAGAAGTCCTCTTTTAAATGTTTTATATAATGTTTTCGGGCTGGTGTGCATACATATGAAATGAGGTTTTATGAAATGATGTTTATGAAACTATGTTACGAAATGAAATGATTTGGAATGAACGGTTTATGGAAAGAAAGTTTTATGAATGGAATGTTTACGAACGAATGTTTATAAAGAAATGGTTTAAACTAAAGGTAAAGGGTTTCGAAAATGAATGAAAGGTTTTATGAAAAGAAAAGAAAAAGGGCAAAGGTTTTAAAGAAGTCATTACAAATCTAATCTGTCGAATGAATGGAATTGACGAATGAAGTCTGGGAATGAAATTCCCAACCTTGTGGTCGATTATGGACAGCGAGCCATAGTTGCCATAAGTTCAACAGGGGCAGTGTCTTGGTGGCCTGCCAATGGTTTTGATATTGTACAACTGGTATGGAGTAACGACGGTTACTCAGGGGTTAACGTGACCCTACGTAAGGTTAAATTATGATCCGACGGTGTTATGGCCATGAGCCATAGCCGTCGATGGAGGTTGTCGGTCTATGGACATGAGAGCCATAGGGGCAACTGAATGGGTATTGTCGGTCCTCGTGCAGTTAGCCTTGGGGGCAATACAAAAAGGGAATTGACGGAATGTTGTGGCAATGACGACGATACGTAACGGTTGTCCACGACATGTAGGGTTCCTTCGGGGACACAGAGACGCGTAAAGAAAGATACAGATTTTAGATAGTAATGTATGACTTAAATGAATGTTAAATGTTTTAAACAAATGATCCGTTCAATGTGTTTAAATGTTTGAAGGTTTATGAATGAAAGACCCTGTTTTCTTATACGTGATGTTAAACCCTAATGAATGTTTTGAATGATGAACCATTTCTTAAATCGAACGAAAACTAGAACTCACCAGCGTAGCTGACTTTTTAGTGTGCACATTCAGTTTAAGGCAGGTTATGAGGATGGACGGTGATGCTTGGCTAGCGAGAGGAGTTATTCGACTGACTATGAAGACTGGCATCCCGTTATGTTTAGTTATGATGTAATTATGTTTTAAACAATGTTTACGCTTCCGCATGTATGAACAATGATGACGTTATGTTTGAATGAAATTTTCCGCTGCGTTATTTGATATTCATGTTTAAGAACTGTTTGTGAATGAGTAAATCCAACAAGTGAGGCCTCCCGGGTTTGGGGGGGGGGAGGGGCCTTACATAAATACAAATATATAAATGTAAATTATAAACTCTATAAACAAAATTAGGGTTATAAAAGTTTATGTTATTTTTAACAAGAATTATTTCTATTTTGTAAATTACATTTTTATATTTTTAACATTTAATTATAACATACAGATTTATTAGATTTTATAAGATTTAATGATCTTAGATTTTATAAAAGTCCAGGGTTCAAATTGTACTTTCTGAAACTTTATTTTTAATTAAAAACAAGTTTAAACATAAAATGATGAAACCTTAAAACCTCAGGGATCTGTTTTGCCATTTCCTGAACTTCTTCCCCCACCCCCCCAAAACCGGTCGCGAGTTCGAAACCCCCCCCACCACCACCACCACCACCGGTTTCGGCCCCTTTAATCCCAAACTCGTTCCTTAGATGTTTTCATGCAAAACTATAACCGGCTACATGTTTAAACCAACCAAACGATCCAACTGATGCGTTTAGTCGCATTTTTATGATGATCTTGATATCTAACTCGTAACCGAAACCCCCACTCTCAATCATTTAAGCAATCGATTCAATGCAGTAAAATTGAGTATAAATATACACACAGAAATGTTAGCGACACTCATTACAAACTTCCCACACTTCTAATCGCGTCTGATTTCACTTCCGAGCAACCCAATTCCTTCGAAGAAGTCCTCCATGTTTCATACAGTCGTCCTCCTTCACTACGTAACCATTTCAGGTAAACTTGATGTCGTTAGTTTCGTATTGATACGAGGATCAAAAGCCCTATGATTTCGGGTTCGATCGTTTACTCGATTGAGAGTATTGGAGGGCTAGGGTTACGGGTTTACATTTGGGGAAGATGGTGACTTGAGCTTGTATGTTAAAATCAAACCACATCAGCATAAGACCAAGGCACCATGCCCTAGTCTGATGGTTAGTGCACGTGTATGCGTGTGTGGCCAGAACCGGCGCGGGTTCGAATTCGGCTAGCCCATCTTTTTTATTTCGTTTCTTTTAATCCATTTTAATACATTATTTAATATTTAAAAATTCCAAATTAATTTTTATAAATTATATAAATACATTATGCAATATTTATAAAAAACAGAAAATATAAATTGATATTTTAACTATTTTATTTTATTTAAACACCGATAAACTCTAAATAAAATAATATAAATAATTTGTTTAGAAAAATTTAATTATGTTATTTATTTATATATTAATAATGTTATTTCACAAATTTTAATTATATGTTTAAGCATTATTAAACTCTTTTAAACTTATAAATAATTATTATGACAAGAATAATTATTTAAATCACTTTTAAACTTATAAATACTTAAATAATTATTTTATACAATGTTCAATTAATTTAAAGCCTATTTTCACCAACTCTTTTATAATTCATATTAAATGAGATTGTTTAAATGTTTAACTAATCATTTTATTAAATTAAATAAACATTTTCCATTTTATAATTTATTTATAAGTTATTTTATATATAAATCCAAATACATCATTTAAAACTTATTACATTCCATATCTTTATTTATTAATTATCTTTGGAATAATTACATAAATTAATTACTAAATGATTAATTAAAAATCTTAATTAATTCTAATTAATTTTATGAACTACTTTTATTACCATTATCTCAATAGTAAGTCATGAACTTATATTTTCCTACAAAATAACTATGCAAGTCCATATACAATTCCAAACCTTACAAAACCCTAAAATCTTAGAACTTACTTATCTTATTTAAAATACTTTAAACTTAGAGCACAAATTATCTATGTAGGTTGATTGTGAGAAAATTCTCACCGCCTATTCATCCTTATTAAATAATACCATCCATAGCTTCAACTCAAATGAGTTTATATAACCCCTTTTTCTTTTTTTCTTTTTGGGGTGAAACATGTCATTAACTATATTTCATGCACAGTTCAATACCCTTGTTCTTATGCTATTGTCTTTATGCTTTATGTCTTAAACTGCTTGGTAACCATTACGTGTGTTCATGTTAGTACAATCATTAACTGGTGTGGCAAGCCTAAGGTAGTACTTAACATGATCATTTATAGGGGAATCCGATTCATTACTTAAAACGAACCTTGGTGGGTTAGTGTATATATCTTACTACTTTTCAAAAGACATTCAGTTGGATTGTGTAACTATTTTCTATTACATGGCTTGATTGTACGCTTGGAACCTTGTATGTTTTCACATTCATGCTTTAGACTTGCTTTGAACATATTGAGTTGTGGACTATACATAACATTGTTTGGTGTCAAAACCTATGTTTCTCACCAACTACTTGTAGTTGACATTTACTAACATGTTTCAGGTGCACCTATTTGAGGACTGTTTGATCACATAGGACCATGGACCTAGCTTTAATAGGTCTTAAATTTAGTCATGTTATGAATACTTTATCTTTTATTTCTTGTAACGAATGCTTTTAATTTTGATGAATAAATATTATTACAATTAATAGATGATCATGTGCTTATGAGCAACCGCGTCAGCCGCCGGCGTCTAATCCGCCGCCGGGCGGGGTGTGACATCCCATACTTCTTCTGCAGTCGAGTATTAAGCAACTTGCATTAATACATCTTGAGGCAACGTTTGGAAGATCATTGCCTTGGTTGTATTTTCTTTCTTCTCATCTACTATTGCTTCTATTCCTTCTTTAGCATTAATTATTTCTCAAAGGACATAAGCCTTCAATATTGTTTCCATCATCACTGCCCAAGTGGTGTAATTTGTTTCTGTTAACTTAGGACATTGAAGTGAAACATTTCCTTGCTCACGGACTGATGTACTACTTGATGCATTTTCTGTTTTCTTATCGTCTACCATGCTTGCTTGTTTTCTTACTTGTCTTGAAGTTGTTGCTAACTTACTTGTTGATTTCTCTTGCTAACTTGCTTTTGATCAGATGATCACTTTCTTACTCTTGTTGTTTGATTAAAAGATCAAAGATTTTTGCTTGCTTCTGGCTAACTTGCTAACCAGTTATTCTTGCTTCTGACCCACTTGCTAATCAAATTTACGTGATCCTGGCCCACTTGCTAATCAGGTTTTGACCTAAGTTTGGTCCTTGCTTGCTAATTCGAAGCACTATGATTCAATCCAGGTACCTACTTTGCTAATTGAATCACAATGTTCCTAACTTGCTAAATTTTGAACCAAATGATGGTTCTACTTGCTTAATAGAACAAAAGTTCTAACTTGCTGTATGAACCTACAAGGTTCGAGACTTGCTATGAATCACGAAGATTCGTTTAAACTTGCTAATATGAACCACAAGGGTTCGGGTTTCTTGCTATACTTTCTTACTTGCTTCGTTCTTGCCCTACTTGTTTTGTATTTTTCTTTATTCTAAGGTATTTGCTTTCGTTCCTTCTTGCTTGTTTGTTTTCTAATTCTAAGGCAAATACTTACTCTTTCTTAATAGAAAAACATACAAAACAAATATTATCTTTCTACTTTCTTTAGTCAAAACAAGGGAATCTAACTTGCTAAACGGGAAATTCTACTTACTACTTTCAAAATCAGAAATTATGCAATAGAGATTGAAGGAAATACTTATCTTAATAGGGATTACTTCCTTCAAAATTTTATATTTCTGATTCTGATTTGTAGAGGAAATACAAAACTGCAGTCGTTCAACACCTTTCTGTAAGATTCTTTGTGCCATAAGATGGTTTCCTATCTTCAATTTCAGAATTCCAAAACAAAAGTATTCTGATGCAGACTTGATAAAAAAACAGACTTCTGTTTTTCGAATAGGGATAACACCAAACAACCCTTGATTATATGAACCGTGATTGTTCCTTGCTTTAAATTTGTTTGCTTGTTAACTTTCCTCAATTCCAATCTGATGCGATTTTCTCTGCTAATTCAAATTTCCCTCTGATTTCAACAGGTATTGCTTTCAATCGACAATTGCAGACCCTTCTTCTGATCATTCGAATGAATCAAAAAACGTCGCTCCTTCGTACTTCCTGTCGATTTTCTTTCCTTCTCGTTCCCTTAGAATCGATTGCTTCCTGCTTTCTACTTCCCTTGGATCGATTAAACTCTTGCTTCGTTCTTCCTTTGGATCGATAACGTCGAGCTTTGATACCAACTGTTGGTAATCAAATGCAAAAATCGGATGAACAACACAGTAATTGATAATCTTTCTTGAATTGATTTCTGAATTGTTCATAAATACACATACAATCGATCAGTTTCATACGGTTGTGTTGGGGGGGTATTTATCCCTAATTTCTGAACCCATCATCTCCAATTATTTGATGTCTCTGTATTCTTTGAAGAAGTTTCTGAAGTTGTCTCTGAATTCTCTTAATACACTTGGATTCAGAGAATGACTTGTCTAACTAGTTTGTGTAATACGTAATTCCTAACTAAAATTTATCAAATTAAAAAAAGAGTAGCAAACAATTAAGACTTAAAACAATGGTATGATTATGAGGATGATGAGCAAGTTATTTCTTTCTTTTACTGAGAAGAAGAAATCACGGGGTAGAAATCAAATAAGAAACTAAGTGGTAGTATCTTTCCAATGCTTGATGATAAGGGAGAATGAGAAATAACGTGAAGATGATGAACCCATTACCTTCACGGAGAAGAATGATATAGAGCTCATCTAGGAGTTGGCTGATTACCAGTTGAATAAATGCATATAGGACAATAAAGGCCCACCTTGAAAAAAGGCATAACATGGAGAAGTATGAAGTTAAGGAGCACATACGTTAGGGGTGTGTATGGGTCAGTTTGGGTCGATTTTAGGCTCAAACCGATTCAAAAACCAAAAAATCGTTTTTGGGTTTTTGGTTTTTTTATTTTTCGGTTTTCGGTTTTCATTATGGGTTCGATTCATTTTTGGTTTTTTCGGTTTGACATTTGGACTTGGAAATTTTTGGGACATGAAAATAGCACACACTAATGAATTTGGTCTACACCATTTATTAACTTTTCATAAATTACTTAACATTCAAAACTAAAAATATAATCTATTAAAATTATAAATCTAATAACAATAATAAACATGTCATATATACTTATGTACACATACATATGTGTTTAAATGATGCATCTGTCTGTTTTTTTTTTTTTTATGTTAGGTCCGGTTGGTTTTTTCGGTTATGGATACAAGCGAAACCGAAGCCAAACAGAAAGATCGGGTTTTAAAAACACACAAAACCGAACCATCGGTTTTTGATTAAGTTCGGTTATTTCGGTTAATTGGGTTTTGGATCGGTTATTTCGATTTCATGCTCACCCCTATCATACGACAAAAAGGTCTCGACGAGCCGAATTGTGTGGCTAATGGCCATAGGCGATTTGGTCCAACGGCTGGACCCGAGTTCAATCATCTGGACCTCGATTTCATTGTTAACGAGGTTTCTTCAGATTTTTCAATATTTATTTATTTCCCTTTTATTGTAAAAACACGAGAATCATGGAATTTATTAATTCATACATTTATTTTTACAGTTAATTCCAATCACACATTAATTTTGAGTTTCAAGATGTGACCAAACCTCACAAAAATTGATTTTCTCTATTAAAGGAACATGATTCAATCCTATTACGATATTCTTATAAAAGGGTTATTCTATTCTTTTGTGCTTTTGCTTTATGTCAAAGTGGAAGCCGGTTTCGCTGAAGTGTTGCCTACGTTAAAATTCTTGACTTCATGGTTTCACTTACAAGAAGAAAAAGGGGCAGCTGGGGAAGAGGGTGTTAGGTTTTTAACTATTTACTTATTAGATTTTGTTTTTCAATAGTAAGTGTATACTGTTAATTTCATAAAAATTTAACAGAAAAATTAATACTAGATAGTGAAAAGTTGAGACCAAAACCGTAATATGAACTTATCTGGAGCATCCGTGTAATTAACTCTAAGATACATGCTTCCTTGTGTCAAATGTATATTTGATAATCAACCTTAAGCGTGACATATTTCCCTCTCCATATAAATCACAAACACCATCCTGACTCTTCAATTGATCCTGGTTTTTGTTTCATATGGTGCAATTGTATGGCGTGCTAAGGAGGGCGGATATAACTATGGTTTCAAAACACGGTCTACGTGGTTCATTAGTTCGATTAGTAAAGGGATTAATCTGATGGCTAGTTAAAATTTGCACAAATATGAAGTAATACAACCATTTAATCTCAATCTATTAAAAGATTTGCATAAAACAAGCTTTACAACGGATCAATCCTACTCAACCATTCTGATTCGTTCTTAAGATTCATTAGCTTGAATCTTTTGCGACTCACTAATAAATTGGATTCATTACCCTATTCGACTGATCGGTCTATTTATCAGTTTTCTATGTGCATCTGCATGTTTATTATTATGGGTTAAATTTCGAGCAGGATCCTGAATGATACATGATCCGTAATCCATGTTCCTGGTAACTTCGGTATCCTGAATATTAATGCTACTAACGGCTATTTGTCCTCTATTTCTTTTATATGCGCAGGTAAAATGTGTGGACTCGTTTTGTCCCCTGAAAAATCGGACGAGAAGTCAAAGAGAACGTGTAAAACTTGCGAGAGAAGCTCAATAACGGTCATATTTGAAGACCGAATAAAGTTCCGGGATCCTCGAAAAGTTAGTTAGTATCATTTTTGTATTTAATCAGCGGCTTGATCAATTAGCAACACACACAATTCACTTAGCATTACTAAACACTCGCGAGAAGCTCTGTAACACTTAGTATTCGATCATTTGATGCTCAACACTTGTAATTCTTTATCATTTATTGAAGAAACGAGACAGGTGTCGATTGTCACCTCCCGAGGTTTTATGCCGGAAATCTTGAACGATCAAGGGCTTTCCTCGTAAATAACCATGTCACTCTTTACATTTTTGTATTGTTTCACATTGATTTTACAAGCACACTACCTCACTTACGAAATTTGGTTACAAAGTTAGTTTAAATATTTTTTACCCAAAACAATTTGGCGCCCACCGTGGGGCAAGTGCTGCTTTTCATCTTCAAATCTTTACTAAAGTTTGTGTTCAATCACTATCTTTCTAAACTGATTTCAAAGATGTCCCAATCCAAAAATATTTATGTTTCTGCTCCGTCTTCGAGCTCTGGGTTGGCCAACCCTATTTCTGCTCCTCCATTTCAAAAAAGTGTTAATCAGCCGAAGTAAACTACTCCTGCGGGTTTTTCGGGATCCGGAATACCTGCTGGTGGACATGTGATCGCATCAAACAATGATATCCTCGATCTGTTCTCGGAGATGAAACAACAAATGGAACAACAGAGGAAGACTAACCAAGCGCTGTTTCGGGAGATTGAGAAGGTTAAGGAATCGAAGAAACCAGTGGAAGTGACGACCCCACTGCAACCAAGGATCTTGGATTTTAACTATTCAGGATCCCCGGGAATCCATAAAGGAGACTTTCTTTCGATGCAAACATGGATCACTACAGTTGGCCCTACCCCGGCTGTTAGAGTTACAACAAATCAGGATCTTGGAGTTACCTCAGGATCAAAGTTCCAAATCCTGAGAACGGTAACAAATTCTATCAATTTTTGGATACTAACGAATTTGTGCAGGAGCCAAGAATCACTCCGTCCATGGCCAAGGAGTTAAAGAAGTTGAGAGAAATGATCTCCAGTGTACCAGGTGTGGTCCAACCTATACCGGAGATGTCCTCTATCAGTCACAGGATCTCCAGATTCGCTCCACCATTATGTGATGCTGAGATCCCCAAGCGCTTCCAAACTCCTAACATGAAGTTGTACGATGGAACTATAGATCCTGAGGAGCACGTCGCGCAGTACAGGGAACGGATGGAGAGAAACCCCATTCCTTTGGACCTAAAGGAAGCCTGCTTATGCAAAGGCTTCGGCTCTACCTTAAAAGGATCAGCCTTGAAATGGCTACTTAATGTTCCTCCATATTCTATTACTTCGTTTGCTCATTTAATTAACATGTTTAACAATCAATTCTCATGCAATAGAACTTTCGAAAGGTTTACAAGTGATTTATACAGGATAATTCAGAATCTCGAAGAATCCCTCCGAGACTATGTCAGCAAATTTAGTCGAGAATCCCTGGACATCCCGAGACTTGATGTCGCCACTGCTGTCCAAGCATTCAAGATTGGACTAAAGAAGGATTCTCAATTCTATGAAGACCTTGTCATGAATCCTTGCAGGAATCTCGATGAAGTCAGGAACCGGGCACTAAGGTTCATTAGGCTAGAGGATGATAAGAAGATCCAACAAAGGGTAGATGCTCTTAACAACTACACTTAATCAAACCGGAAAGCTGAATCTGCACCTTTTAAATCGTACATATCCAAACCGTATTCTAAGCATAACAATCACAGGGTCAACGCCGTAGAAGATGACGAAGACGAGGAAGAATATCCTAAGTTGTCTGAATACTGTTTTTCTCTTGATACAACTGGTTTACTATTTGCTATGAGGGATCTTGGAGAAAAAGCCAGGTGGCCTCGCAAATTTGAGAGGAACTCAGGAGGAAAGGAAAAGTCCAAGTGGTGTGCATTCCACGAAGACTTTGGCCATGTGATTGAGGATTGTATTGCTTTGTGGAAAGAAATAAGCTATCTCCTGAGCAAGGGATATCTCAAATAATTTCTAGGCAAAGGAAAGAACAAGACTAAGGATCTTGACAGGATCCCGCAGAGAGCAAAATCCCCACCGCCAGATGCCAAAGTAATAGGTTTTATATCTGGTGGATCTGACATTTGTGGTACTTCTTACTCTGCAGCAAAAACAGAGAATGGGGACACACCTATCAAAACCTCCAGCTTAACTGAAGAAAAAGTGATCTGTTTCGACGATGATGATAGAGATGAAATACAGGATCCTTATCATGATGGCCTGGTGATTACACTATACACTGCGAACCACTTAATTCGCAAGATACTGATCGACGGAGGAAGCTATGTAAATATTATCCAGCATGAAGTCCTGAAAAAAATGGGGATCCTGGATTTCGAGAATCTCGAAATCCTCAGTATTAGTTGGATTCAGTGGAGAGGTTAAAAACACGGTCGGAGAAGTCAAACTACCAATCTACATCGAGGGGGTAAATTCTATACAAAAGTTTTGTGTTATCGATTCTTTATCTTGCTATAACATTATTCTAGGAAGACCCTGGATACACGACATGAAAGCAGTACCGTCAACATATCACCAATATGTCAAGATGCCGACCCCTTGGGGAGTGGTAACGATCAATAGCGATCAACAAGAGGCCAAAAACTGTTACACTTCTTCAATGAAAGCCTCTGTCAAATCTAGGCAAGCATAGCAATTAACGAATCAGGCCAGGGATGTTCTGGAAGCTAAAGAACATGATGTTAAAGAGGTATCCCTGGATGCTGAGAATCCAGATATAAAGATCCTGGTAAGGAGCAATATCCTCAGGGATATTGAAGAAGATATCCTGAATTTCCTGGGGGGCAGAAAAGCAACCTTCGCTTGGAAGCACGAAGACATGACAGGTATATCCAAAGATATCATAACTCATAAACATGGAATTGATAAAAGTTTCAGGCCAATACATCAAAAGCGAAGGAAATTTGCTCCAGGGAGAAACGTAATCATCCAAGAAGAGGTGGAAAGACTTCTCACGTCTGGAATGATAAGGGAAGTAAAATTCCTAAGGTAGCTAGCCAATGTGGTGGTAGTACAGAAGAAGAATGGGAAGTGGAGAGTTTGTGTAGATTACACAGACCTCAACAAAGCATGTCCTAAAGACCCCTTCCCATTACCACACATAGACTCGATGGTGGACGCTACAGCAGGCCACGAAATCCTGACTTTTATGGATGCCTCTTCAGGATTTCAACAGATCCAAATGGAACCATTGGATCAGGAAGACACGACATTCATGACCCCGACGGGTATTTATTGTTACACAGTTATGTCATTTGGTCTTAAAAATGCAGGTGCCACGTATCAAAGACTGGTAAATATGATATTCAAAGACAAGATTGGGGACACTATAGAAGTCTACATAGATGACATGGTGGTAAAATCAAAAAAAGCTAAGGATCACCTCAGGGATCTCAGAGACGCATTTGATATCCTGGACCAATACAATATGAAGCTGAACCCCTCGAAATGTCACTTCGGAGTGGGGGCAGGAAAGTTCTTAGGATATATGGTGACCAAAATAGGAATAGAAGCCAACCAAGAACAAATCAAAGCTATCATCAATCTAAAATCCCCAGCAAATACTAAGGATGTCCAGAGACTGACCGATAGGGTAGCAGCACTCAACGGGTCCATATCGAGATCCTCGGAAAGGTGCAAAGAGTTCTACGACATCTTGAGTAAGAACAAAAGATTCGAATGGGAAGAGAAGCATGAACGAGCACTCCAATCACTGAAAGAATACTTGTCATCAGCTCATCTATTAATGAGACCGGAAGACGACGAACCATTATCCCTATACTTGGCAGTATCCCAAAGCACCGTAAGTGCTGTACTAGTCATGGATCACGAGGGGCAACAACATCCGATATACTATGTAAGTAAAAGTTTGCTACCATCGGAAACCAGGTACTCTCATTTAGAAAAATTAATTTTAGCTTTAATAATGGCATCAACTAAACTTAGACATTATTTTGAAACTCATGCTATTCATATTAAAACTAATTATCCTATTAAGTGTGTCTTAAGAAAACCAGAGATGTCAGGAAGCATGGCGAAATGGTCAGTCAAACTCAGCGCCTATGGCCTAATATATGAACCTAGAACAACAATAAAATCTCAGGCACTGGCGGACTT
Organism: Smallanthus sonchifolius; assembly: GCA_023525975.1. Lineage (NCBI taxonomy): Eukaryota > Viridiplantae > Streptophyta > Magnoliopsida > Asterales > Asteraceae > Smallanthus > Smallanthus sonchifolius. The sequence continues at coordinate 26,011,819 of CM042023.1, forward strand.
TGTGGCTGATTTCAGCAGTGATATCCAATACGAAGCAGATCTTGAAGTCCAACGACTAGTAGAGTCAAAGGACGAATGGACCTTATTCACTGATGGTGCATCAAATGTAAGAGGAACATGTCTGGGAATCATACTAAAATCGCCACAAGGGGACATATTACCTCAATCCATAAGCTGTGAGTTCCAGGCTACGAATAATGAAGCAGAGTATGAGGCGTTGATAGCAGGATTACAATTAGCCAGGGATATCAAGATCAGGTATCTTCAGGTATATGTAGACTCATTGTTAATTGCTAATCATTTCAATGGTTCATATGCAGTAAAAGGTGAGAAGCTAGCAAAATATATCAAAATAGTTAAGCAATTATCCATGGAATTCAAAACTTTTTACATTACACAGGTGCTTAGAGAAGATAACAATGAGGCTGATGCCTTAACAAACCTTGCTTCAGCTCTTAGAATACCAGAAGGTACCAAAATACCTATCATACACATTATGAGCCCAACAATCGAAAAGGTAATTGAAGTATCCAACACTGAAGAAGAAGCAGACATTCGGGATCTTGAACCTATTCCAGGATCCTGGATTTCACCTATTAATAAATACTTGCAGGATGGTGAGATCCCAAGTGATGAAAAGAACCACAAGGCTTTTCGCATGAGGATGTCTCGTTTTATAATTTTTGAGAATGTTTTGTATAGAAAATCATATGCAGGCCCATACTTAAGATGCTTGGAGGATCCTGAAGCACGTGAAGTCCATTCTCCTTGGTATTTGGAACTGAAGCAACGATCCCGACAGAGATAGTTATCCCTACTGCCAGAACCAACTTTCAATCTTCAGAGACCAACAACGAAGCTCTTGCCCAGGATCTCGACATTGTGGATGAGCTTAGGGATCTTGCCAAAGTTTGCATTGCAGCTTATCAACAAAGGATAGCGATATCTTATAACAAAAACATAAGGATTAGAAGATTCTAAGTGGGTGATCTTGTATTAAGAAAGGTGTTTCAAAATACTACCGTTCCCAGTGATGGAAAGCTTGCACGAAAGTGGGAAGGCCCGTACTTAATTGACTATGAAGCATATTGGTTGGCTACTATAGAAGGAGATATCCTGCCAAGATCCTGGAAAGCTATCCATCTCAAAACCTACTTTATGTAAGTTTAAAACATATGTTCTGACTGAAACTGGTACGTATTCTATCCTTGACTATTCTTACATTTATTACCCTTGATCGAAGTACTGACTTGAGCGTCAGAGTTAGCCAGGCTAACACCCACCTTCACCAAGATTTCCTATGTTGCAGGAAGTATCTCCAGGGATCCCGACAGAAGAAAGAGGTTGGCCATCTCTCCCAAGTTAAGGTATCCTGCATACCTTCTAAGGTTTAAAGGTTTTCACCTTTCTAAGTATTGAGTTTAAACACTCCGCCTATAGCGCACGATATTCAAGAATAGTTCAAGGTGGTGCGACCAGTCCATGTAACAGTGGCTGATAATTTCATCACTGTTGGCTATATCTTGAATGCTACGATAGTAACAGATGTGTTACTCCTAATTTTTTTGCATTTTCATGCTAACTTAAGTCTGGCTTGGCCCACGTTATTCTGGCTTGGCCCACGATTTAAAATTTTCACAGCTATTCAACACTTATGTGTTAACTCAAGAACTTAGCATCACTATGCTGACTCAAGATCCTTGAACAGATTGAATACTTATGAAGATCCTGAAGTACAATTGTTAAGTCTATGACGTATTTGATAACTGTACACAGGGGACTACCAACGGTTGTTATATTTTGAACTCAACATCATAATCTGGTATATGTGTCTACCTGACTTGGTTATCAACAAAGGTATGTATTACTTGTTAATTTTCCATTCATAGAAGATTTGAGATTCACAGGACTAAGTCATGATATGTTTTTAACTGATATTTTATACCATTTATCGAGGTCAGACTATATTTTTCAGAAACCTAAGGTATTATTTATAAATTGTCATTGAGGATCCGGTATCCTGAAAAAATATTCTTTCTAAACTTATTCTTTCTGAGGTTTAATTACCTAGCAAATCCTAATTTTCTACAAACAATCAAACATATAAACATTATGGCAAATAGTCAAAGATGCTAATATTATAAGTGCAGGAAGATTAGAATTCGGGCTTTATCCAAAAATTGGACCCATCCACCTGAATCCTGAACCATTTGTCAATTAAAAATGTCTGTCCTATCTAGGGATCCCAAAGAGCAAGAAAGTAAATTGTTCAACTAAAACACAAGGATTGAAGTTAAGAACAAGAACCATGAATACCCCAAACACAGGACTCAGACCTTCTCTTTATTGCCCTCATCGCCCTGATCAAACACCTCTGCAGCCTCCTTCACCGAGCCCTCCACATCATCTTCAGCCGTCGATTTTCCCTCGTCCATCTCCGGCATTGGCTCTCCACCCAGCTTAGCAATCATCTTCTTCCAACCCAGTACATCCCAGTTAGCCTGATCAAAATCCTTGTCAGCAGCCTCCTCAGCCATCTTGACTCTGGCTTGAAAGATTAAAATTGCAGCTGACATCTTAGCATGTTCGTGAGATTCTTCAAGATCCTGGGCGTGTTGGGCATAAGCATCTTGAAGCTCGGCCTTCACCTTATCAAGCTCATCAGTCGCTTTGACTAACTTTTTGCTCTTGGCTGCCCCTATCTTTTGTAGGTCAATCACCATCTGTTTGCGGTCTTCGGCCTCTTTTATCAATGCTTCGTGGATCTTAGTCATTTTCTCCAAAGCCTGTCGCAAAAATAGCGTGTTAGGATAAGAATAAGATCAGGATCCGGGATACTGAATGTCACTTATCAAATGACCAAGTGTGTGAAGCCGCTTGTGAAGGTCAGCATAATCTGAGCATTCGGTGATGACTAGCTCGACAGGATCGACAAGCTTTCATTTCTTGTGGGATGAAGACTTGGGGCGAGCAGTGGAAGACTCGGGTTTCGGAATTTCTGGTTTGGCAGCTGGGAGTAATGGCTGGCCTGCCTCTTTCTTGATATTTTTCCCCTTGGAAAGCATGCTGTCAATGTCCTCAAGAGCAAATTTGTTGCTTGGTTTACGAATGCCTATTTCAAGATAACAGGTTAGAGTGTTAGACCATTATATATCCTATTAACTAACAAAATATTGTGAATTCCTTTTGTCTTACCAGACATTTCTGAGCCTCAGGGATATGTTTCTGAGCTCTCTGCTATCGACTGAATCTTGACCTTAAAGGTTCGCTCTATGGGTTCGATGCTATAAAAGAATATGACTCTCTTAGCAGTCTCAGCAGAAGGTGGAGCTACCTCAGACAACCTCGGCGCTGTGAAACAAGAAAAGAAATCAAAATGTCAGTATCCAGGATATCAAAATAACAAGGATCCTATAAAATAAAACCCTACCCTTTACAATCCATTTGATCGTCAACTTATCCCCACCAGGGATCGAATCTCTTCTCACAAAGAAAAAATTATTTTTCCAATTAAGTTTATTTTGAGTTGTTTTCAGGATTAAATGGTTCATGCTGGTTTGGATTTGGAATAAGAAATGGGAAGAACCATGGCTCCTCGGATTGTAAACATAAGCCAATTCAGAAATGCTGAAGTCGAGAGCATGCTTGCGGATCAAAATCTCCAAAGTATGCAAAGTTCGCCAAATCACGGGCATCGTTTGGGCATAACTCAAACCGGTTTTCTCAAAGAATTCAGTGGTGAAGGCAGGGAAAGGATATGAGAAGCCTATGGTAAAGGGGAAAGACGGAAAGCATACCCCAATTATCAGAAGTGAAATCCGCTCTTGTTTTAGGGTCAAAAGGTCGAAAGACGGTATTTTTAGAGAAGAATCCTCCAGATTTAAGAAGCTCGATGTCTCGATCAGTAAAGGTGCATTTCTCGGAATCCTTGTTAGCAATCAGATGTTGACTGTACAAATCATCTGAATATGTGGAAGATCGTGTGGTTTTCTTAGCCATTTGATACAAAAACTGAAAAAGATAATAAGAAAAAGAAGGTCTGATTTTACCTGAAATCCCAGAGAGAGAGGTAGAAGATGAAGTCTGGGATTAATAAAAAAGAAAAGTAATTATACAGGAGTAATGACGACGGCTTCAAACGATGTCGTTTCTGCCCTCAATTATCGCGCCACGTCTTATCGTGCAACAGTTTATCTTTCAGAATTCGAATTTTGAAAATTTAACAGTTGTAATTTTGGTGTACAGCTATCAAATTTTGGGGACAGTTGTTATGGGTTAAATTTCGAGCAGGATCCCGAATGATTCATGATCCGGAATCCAAAATTCTAGTAACTTCGGTATCCTGAATATTAATGCTACTAACGGCTATTTGTCCTCTATTTCTTTTATATGCACAGGTAAAACGTGTTGACTCGTTTTGTCCCTGAAAAATTGGACGAGAAGTCAAAGAGAATGTGTAAAACTTGCGAAAGAAGCTCAATAACGATCATATTTGAAGACCGAGTAAAGCTCTGGGATCCTCGGAAAGTTAGTTAGGATCATTTTTGTATTTAATCAGCGGCTTGATCGATTATCAACACACACAATTCACTTAGCATTACTAAACACTCGCGAAAAGCTCTGTAACACTTAATATTCGATCATTTGCTACTCAACACTTGTAATTCTTTATCATTTATTGAAGAAACGATGCATGTGTCGATTGTCATCTCCCGAGGTTTTATGCCGGAGATCTTGAACGATCAAGGGCTTTTCTCGTAAACAACCATGTCATTCTTTACGTTTTTGTATTGTTTCACATTGATTTTACAAGCACACTACCTCACTTACGATATTTGGTTACAAAGTTAGTTTAAATAATTTTTACCCAAAACATTTATGTATACGTCTAAGTAATGAGAGGTCTTGGCCTTGATGATAAGCACGAGTGTAAGTTTATTTAGATTATTGAAATTGGAACGATACTCACTTATGTTTTAATATATAGTTGTTAATAAATTTCGAAAAATCAGAACACACAATATTCAACAAAACACGCAAATACGTATTATCTTCACTCATCGTATTCGTATTATCTTCACTCATCGTCCATATTTGTTGCTTTTACTTAACATCAGACTCTTCGAACACCCATAAACTTGTTTAGCACCTAAATATAACCCGTTTTCCACGGGTGAGATGAGAATTCACTAATGTGTAGATTTAAATTCCATGCTCATTAGGTAGAACCACATAGTAAACACTCGTGTCACATGACATATAGTAATCTTTTAATCTTCTATCTTTTTATGTACTTTTTTACTATTACACAGTAATTGATTGATTCATCGATTATTATAAAGCGTCACACAAATAAAAAAAAACTTTTGGGTCGGTCACCATATAGAACGGCCCCCATATAGAACGGCCCCTTGTTTAAAAGTGCATATAAAATACCAAAAGTGTCCATATTGCAATATTAAAAATAAAAAACAAAAAAATACGACTTTTTACGACCGAAGAACTGAAGGAATTAAATATTTGATTGATTATGAAAAGAAATGAGTTATTTCGTTAACAATTAATCAGAAAAGGAAATTCAACGAAAGAGAAGCAAGTAAATGAAAAATTAAACAAATAAAACTAGCAATACCTTAAAGCAACACCCATTCTAAAACTACACAACCAACCACACCAATCCACCAAGTAACGCCACCTAACCGTCGGCCACCAACGCCGGAGTAAATTTGTAAGGGAAAAGGATGGTAAACACTTGAAGGTGGGCTGGTGACGTAAATGAAACGCGGTGGAGGTGGTGGTTTTACTACAACAGGAGGACAATATTGAGTGACTGGTGGCGGTGGAGGTGGTGGTGGTGGGAGCGGGGGCGGGGGTGGTGGTGGTGATGGGCAGGGCTGTGGCTCTGGTGGTGGTGGTGGTGGAATCTGTGGAGGGTTGTCGCAAGGGTTTACGCAGGGGCATGAGCCACATTTAATTGATGAGTCTGGCAACTGAGGCACCGTATTTGATTCTCCAAAATTGTAGCGGTTGATAGATAATAGTGTTGCTAGAAGAAGAATAATGAAAGCTGGAGAGCGGATTGATGGCTTCATATTTGAACACTTCACCTTTGGTGTATGCTCAGAGAGAGATTCAATAGAGCTCATATATAGAACATGAAAATAATATATATTATGATGAGTTAGAATCTCTCATAATGTAATACATGGCATACCCTCAGTAATCTCTGACACTACCCAAAACACAAACTTTTTAATAAAGTGATTGACCAGAACACGGGTTGTTTAATAAACAGGTTAACCTGCTACTGTGTTTAAGTTTCATTAGATTTTTAAATGTTCAGATTTACATTTTAAAATGGTTATTGTTGGAAATCAGCCCTTCACGCACACATCAAAGCACGATCTTGAACAAACTATGTTCGACTCTTTTATAAATATTGAAATCAAAACCACACAAGTTACATGATCATAACCATCTATTTATAATAAACATATACTAATCATAACCAAACTCATACACTATTAAATAAAATAAATAAACAAAATCAATCCTACTGTAATATAAACTCAACCAAATAATTAATAAATTAATATTACTAATTATCAAGATTAAACCTTCAGTTTTTTAAAAGTATTAACATTTATGTTTAATGCTTTAACTACTATTTTTATTTCTTATCACAAGTGAAACTAAATTTCCCTCTTGAACTCTTAAGTGCCTTAGCAATGCACCGGAGGCCACTCCATTCTCAAATTGCTTCTATCTAATTCCTTAGTCTCAAGTGAAATATATAAACTAAGTTTGTTTGGAAATTGGAGAGAAGTAACAAAAATAATTAAAAAGACATCGAGCAAGAAAAAAATTCATTTAATTTGGTAAATGGTTGTTTAAATTGTTAGTAAGTAACCAAATATTACTCATATTCGTAAATAAACTTAAAAGAGTTGACTTGAATCGTCACACGAACACAACATGATTTTAAGTGTGTCCGGGTTAGGGTTCATATCTTTAACATGAATAAATATGTGGGTCTTGTTTTGGTTTACTTATTCAACTATCAACCTAAAATCTTTCAACCAGCTAACTCATCAACCCAACACGATTCACCCTAAATATATACTTAGGTAACTACATGCTTTTATATTTAAGATCAAGTTTTCATAATATTGTCAAAATCATAAAATCTTTGACACTATAAAAAAAAACACAAAACACTTTATAAAAGAACTTATGAACTCTTTTGAAGTGAACATCTAATCATACACCCGCATATACTATATGTACAACCTCGGCTTTCTTTTACACAATACGATATTGTGCAAATTTTGACACAATACAGGCAACAATACGGTCGTATTGTGTTTTTTGACACAATACGGTCGTATTGTGTATTTTTTTACACAATACGACCGTATTGTGCAAAACGATGCGGCTAATGTGACATGTCTAGACTTTTGTTGGCATGACTTTTGCCGATACGACCCGTATAGCACCTATACGAGTCGTATAGACGTAATAGGGGTGATGTAGGCATAGTAGGCCCCTTTTGAATTCTTCTTTCATCATTTTAGAAATAAAAAAAGATGCAAAGAGATGAGACAAAGGAAGTTAACTACATTGTTTTTTCTATTTATTTTCAAATTGAAAAACAGAAATAATTAAAAAATTTGTATTAATTTCCATTAATGTAAGAGAGAGAAAAAAAAACAATTTCACAAAATTTGATTTTTTTTTAAATCAAAGGATGTTTGTTAAATTTTTTATAAAAAATCTTAAACATTCATTTTAGTTTACTCGTTATGAGAGAAAATAATGCCGAATTTTTCTTTCGGATTCGATCTTAATTTATTTACTAAAAAACTTTGAGAACATAATAATTTTGAATTCTCTCCTTAGTTAAAATAAAAATATTAAAATACATTTCCCCTTCAAGTACAAACTCAATATTCAAAAGTGAAGTTCAAGAAATGAAGAAAAAAAAACAAAAAATTTAATGGTGAAAGAGAAACAACCGAAAAGAGAAGAGGTGATAGGTTGTGGGAATCATATACCCTCGTAAAGAAGTGATGATCAAAGACTCGCCTTTCTTATATGCTCATCAAAGCCAAAAGAACCTTCTTTTTCCCTTTGCATTATTATTATTCGATTCCACAATTTCTTGCATTATGGTTTTAGTGAACCGCGTGACAACCTTCATGTTAACTTTTTCAATATCTCTCGTTATGTGCGTATTTTATATTACGCAAGTAATTAATGTGAAGAGAAAGAAATGTTACTTTTATGAATACGGCATATCCTGCATGTATTAGTGAGGTTTCAGATGTGTTGAACATTTTCCCTATTTTGAATATTCAGAAGAAATATCATATGTTAGTTTCATGCTTATGATATCTCGTTATAACATCTTACTAGTGGATTCTTAGTCTAAATCTTTCGTTCATGTGTGTACATTAAGATGTATAGAGTTAGGATTAATTGTACACTTCTAGGTCTTTAAGTCTTTTGAATCTTTCTTTTTACAACGGTGTGTATACATAGTTTTTGTGGCCTAAAGGAAGAAGCATAAGAAAATTTGCAGTTTAACAAAAGCCCATATTTGTATGTGATAAGGAACCACATTTACCAACTTAGCCTTATTTATATATTAGATCATATTGTTAATAGTAATCATAGGAGGTATATTATGTAAATTCCTCACAAACACCACCTACACCTCCTCCTCTACCTCCTCGAACTCGTCCTCCAAATCTTCATCAAAATCTCAAACCTCGTGTTCCTTATAGACCTTCTGCTAATCATGCGTCTACTTTCTCTACTCCTATATCTGAGCCCACTTCCTTTACCATTGCCAACCAACATCCAGAGTGGTGTCATGTCATGGCCGAAGAACTTTCTGCTCTTATTAAAAATGGCAATTGATCATTAGTACCTCCAACTCATAACGCTAATGTTATTGATTGTAAGGGGGTATACAGGTTAAAGAAGGACCAAAATGGAGCGGTAACTCGTTACAAAGCCCGACTTGTGGTAAAGGGTTTTTGACAACAGTCGGGTATTGACTTTCAAGAAACTTTTAGTCTAGTTGTAAAATCCACAACTATCAGAGTTTTTCTCACTTGTTGTTACACAACAATGGACTCTTCGTCAACTAGATGTTCAAAATGCTTTCTTACTTGGTAACCTCAAAGAGACGGTCTACCCCAAGCAGCCACAGGGCTTCGTTGATCCTAGACATCCGGATCATGTTTGCTTACTTCACAAATCTCTATATGGTCTTCGACAGGCCCCGGGCTTGGTTCGATTGTCTGTGTCAAGCTCTCCACAAAATCGGCTTTCTAGGATAAAAAACGATCCTTCCCTGTTTACATGGCAACACAATCATGTACACTCTAGTTTATGTTGATGATATCATCGTCATTTGTAACAACGCTAACATTTTCGATACACTCATCAAACAACTCAACCACGCTTTCGCTCTCAAAGACCTTGGCAACTTCGACTACTTCCTCGGTGTTGAAATTGTGCGCCAAGGTCATGACATTCTACTGTCTCAAATAAAATATATCTCTAAGGTTCTTCACAGAGCCGGCCTTTCCGACTTAAATCCAGTCTCATCCCCTATGAGCACCTCCCAAGTATTGTCTCTATGAGACAATCCTCTATTCTCTGAACTTGTACGGTATCGTCAAATTATTGGCGCACTCCGGTATGTCACTCTGGTATTGTCTCTACGAGACATTGCCTTTGTCGTCAACAAAATGTGCCAATACATTCACGCTCCCTCTGGCCATCACTAGTGTGCCCTCAAACGAATTCTCAGATATTTATAAGGACACTCCATCACTGCTTACTAATCCTTCACAACTCTCGTTTCAACCTTCATGCTTTCACTGACGTTCACTAGCATGGCTCTTCTCCTATTAAAGCCTTCTCTGATGCTGATTGGGCTGGGTGTCCGGATGACCGTCGGTCCATGGGGGGTTTCATATCTATTTGAGATCTAACCTCATATCCTGGATCGCACGTAAACATAAAACCGTTTCTAGGTCGTCTACGGAGTCAGAATAGAAAGCTCTAGCAGACACAGTTGCAAAATTAAGTTGGATATAGGCTCTTATTCGAGAACTTAGGATAAACACAAAATATACACCCACTCTCTGCTGTGATAATCTCGGTGCAAACTACCTTGCATTCAATCTTGTCTTTATTGCTCGAACAAATAATGTTGAATTTTATTTTCACTTTGTTCGTGAAAAAGTGACTAAATGTAAACTCAAGGTTCATCTTATATCAAAAGATGATCAAATTGCAGACATATTTACTAAGTTGTTGCCGACACAAAGATTCATGTTCTTACGTTCCAAGCTAGAGGTCGCTACTCATCCTTAATTTGCAGTAGAATATTAGATCATATTGTTAGTAGTAATTATAGGAGGTAGATTATGTAAATATGGTTATATATATAACCCTCTATTGTAACCCTAATCCTTGACACAATTAATCAATACAATACAATTACACATATAAAAGTGTTTAACTTTATAAATAGGCAACATATTATTATATGAATTTTTTCAGTGTTGATATACAAAAAATTATCTTGGTTCTCCCTCGACTATATGTTTATTAAACAGAGGTAAATATTCAGCACAAACCAAACTTTTAGTACCTTTCTTAATAACCATACCTTTTAATAAAAATAGTAAGTAATATTAGTAACTTTTGTTTTAGAACAGCTCCTAATCTACTCTAATTAACTACCAATACATGTCATTTGCAGGATTTGTATCCTAAACCTCTAGGATAGTGGTGAGTCACCTTACCATCATGATGTCTCCTTGAGAACAAATAATATTAGTAATTGTCACGCGTTTGTAGGCATATTCATTTTCCAGTTGTGTTGGTCCCTTCGGTTTGAGTAATTCCGCTTGAGCAAACAGTCAAGTTTCGGCGTTGGACTACTAATTTGGTTTGTATGGTTTGAGAAGCACAATTTTAAAAGTGATCTAGTAAAGTAGTCTATGTTGCTAAAACGAATCTAACCGGCCGGATCTTGGATTTGTGTAGACTGCTTCTAGCCTTTCTCAAGTTGCAACAAGTAGATAACTCCTTTGAAGGGGTCTCAAGATCATAGTCTCGGGGACAACTCTCAGTCCAGTCATTGTGGTATCAATAATGACATCTTTGTGTATATGATCTATCATAATATACATATAGAGTGTATAGAAGAGAGAGAAAGCCCGACAACATGAGGCTGCCCCTCTCTTATAGTCTTATATAGGAAGGGATGTGGGTTGTATTTGGCCCGATGCGACAAACTTACCTAGACCCGAATCATAAGTTGAGCCGAATGTAGAGGACACGTCATCGGTATATAGTTTAAATATCATGGTAATTTAGTATTTATAAATCAAACACAAACATATTGAAAAAAATCAAACAGAGTATGATTACGGTGAAGTCCACGCATAAAAATATCACTGGTTTTCTTATGAAACAAACACAAACATATTCAAATAATATCTTTTTGAAATACTAACATTAGCCCCTTAGACCGAGGGGAATACCCCGTGCAAGATTGCCGTGGAGGTGACGTGTCCGGCCTATTTGTCGTGGACCACGAGTGTGGGTGGAAACCGTGGAGAATCCCACGAGCGTGGGTGAGGTTTGGTGTCGTGCCAACGGCTATATTGCCGTTCAACGGATATACTTTAAAATAAAACTTTTTTTAATTATAAAAATAACCATCTTTAAACCATTTCAACCATTCTCAATTCTTAAACCATTTCACCCATTCTCAAACCACTCTCAAACCATTTCAACCATTCTCAATTATCTAATGGATACACTTAATTCGCCCTATTCAGAATCAGAAGGTGTAGCCCCAATTATTTTTGAGACAGTTGCTACCACCATCGTTGAAATACTAAAACACGATGCCGAAAGCTCAAACACACCAATCTACACACGAAGAACCACTTTGAATAGAAACCGGTAGGCCGCTCACGATCGTTTAGTTCACAACTACTTTGCCGATCCCCCGCTTTATAACGATGACACATTCTGAACTTGTTTTCGAATGAATAAACAATTACTTTTACAGATTGTTAACGATTTGGAACGGAAGATGCATTTTTTTCAAATTGGGGTGGGATTCTAGAGATAGAAGAGGTTTCACTCCTAATCAAAAGTATATTGTTGCTATGCGTCAATTGCATACGAATCCGCCTCCGACGAATTAGATGATTATATAAAGAATTCCAAGAAACCGGCATAGATTTGTGTATATAAATTTTGTAAAGGTGTTAATAACATTTACGGGCCAAAATATTTACGCCATCGGACCGCAAGCGACGTTAAAAAAACTATACAATTAGCATGTGGAGGTGCATGGCCTTCCCGACATGCTTTGTAGCCTAGATTGTATGCATTGGGAGTGGAGTAATTGCCCAAATGCATGGTGCAGATAATACATGAGAGGTGTCCATCCCACTCCAACAATTATGCTCCTGGCGGTGACATAACAAAATCTATGGTTTTGGCATGTTTTCTTTGGGGTTTTGGCATGTTTTCTTTGGGATTTCGGGTTCAAACAATGACATAAACGTCCTTAATCAGTCTCCAATATTCAACACAATGATAAACGGAACCGGACCTGACACGTCTTTTGAGCTTAGAGGAATAAGATATAGGTACGGTTATTACCTCCTTGATGCATATATCCCGAGTGGGCTACTTTTGTCAAATCATTTACGTGCCTGGAAGATGATATTAGGAAATATTTCAAAAAAAATAAAAAGAATCTGTTAGAAAAGATATTGAAGGAGCATTTGGTGTACTCAGACAAAGATTTCATATAGTGAAAAACTCGGCATGTGCTTGGAAGCTCGATAAAATGCGGCATGTAATGTACACTTGAATCATCCTACATAACATGATTCTAGAGGATGAAGGTCATGCGATTTGCGAGTTCAAGAAGATGAATTTGAAGCGACAATCGGATTAGAGGAAGTTAGTGATTACAAAGTGTTAATGACCGGTGGGCTACTCTGCCATGAAGTATGACATTCCCTTGTTATAATAGTTTATGGAAAATGATGTTTAAGTTTTTGTTCCTTGTGAATTTGCATGGTTTATCAAAGACTTTCGTTGTATTGATTATGAATGATTCTGGTTTAAGAACTATGAATGATGTTTTATGCCAACTATTAGACTACCCGGGTTTGGGGCGTTTCAGGAAAGCCATGTACTGATTCATGTGTATTGTACAATTGTTGAACGTCTATCGAAGTCAATTTGGGTAAATATTTTTGTCCATAAATGTTGATGACACCATTACACAATTTATACGTACATACTCGTGCCATTCTCTTGGATATCTTCAAATATTCATCCATTGAGTCGGGGTGTTTTCGTATGCGAGTACACAAAGTGCGGCAGTGAACTTTTGTAAAGGACTAAAACTTCTTCTACCTCTACCATTCTATCTCAATGTAAAATAATGCATCTCGCATTCCAAAACATCATATGAATGTCTGCTCGTTATATAAGGAGTCATCGTCAAAGTAGTCACAAACCAAACGGTCCTGTGTAGTTTTAGGATCTCTATTTTGAGTTGCTCTTCTTGTTGTCGTTCTTGAATTCGAGTTTTCGACAGCATTGCGTATGATTTTGACTACTTGGCCAATAATAATCCAAACTGAGAATATTCTTACCACCAGTCCCTACTTTCAAACTATTTTCTTACATTGGACATCCTGTTAAAAAAACATAACGCCGTTAGATTTTATATGACGTAGACATCTGCAAACCGCCGAAAAGTCGAGCCAAGCTAGCAGTGGTCTCGTGACAGGTTTTAAAATTGGCTTTGGTGGTGTTTAACTTGTCTAGTTTGCCCGTCAAGTTCAAACAGAGACAATGATGGTGTTTAACGAGACCAGTTAAACACCACCAGAGCCAATTTCAAAGCCTATCACGAGACCACTGTTAGCTTGGCTCGACTTTCTGGCGGTTTACAGATGTCCACGTCATATCAAATCTAACGTCGTTAAGTTTTTTACATATCAAATCTAACGTCGTTAAGTTTTTTTAACCGAGGGTCCAATATAAGAAAATAGTTTGAAATTAGGGACTGGTGGTAAGAATATTCTCAGTTGGAATTATTATTGACCAATTGATAAAATGTGAGATTATTAAAATCCAATAATCCTAGGAAGTATTGTGTTGATGAATAAAGTAAATATCCATTTCAAATAAAATGATTTTTGGAAGTCTAAAAGAAGTTTGGTTTAGAATAATTTTGTAGTGTTCGAAAATGGTTTAATTCGGTTTGGAATGGTTTATATATTGGTTAAAAAGGTTTCATTCTTTTTCTAAAGTCACCGTTGAAAAAGGTCAAAAAAGGAAGAGATGTTGTGACTCGCCTCATGCTAGTTGCTCACTATCTTGGTCCACGCCACCATGAGACGGTGTTCCACGCTTGACCACGTAGCCACATGGGCTCACATGTGAGCCCGTAAGAGGTATGCCCTCGGGTAACCCCAATTGGGTTCACGGGTTCAGCGGGTAAACCGCCGCCAACAACGCGGGTACCCTTTGCGGGTAATGTTTTCGGGTATATGTACCCGTGTTCAGGGGCGGACTTAAGGTATGTACCCCTCAACTTTCTCGACGAAATGGAAAAAAAATTTACGTTTTTTTTTTAAAACGTTACCCCTTAGATTATTTCATGCTACCCCTAAAAAAATTATACTTTTATTGAAAGCCCGACCGCAAATGGCCGATTAAAACTGCTTTGGGCCTTGAGAGTTGTGGACTTGTGGTGCTTAATAGCCTAATGGACTAATTGAGTAATGGGTTGTGGCATGTGGGCCTGTTGTGGAGTTGTAGTGATTGGGCCGGCTCATTTGTTGGTGTGTAGCCTTAAAGCCTTTAGAGCTTTAAGTCCTTCAACCCTTTTAATTTTGAACGACCAACCTGTTGTGGAGTGGAGTTGTGTGGTCACCGGAATGCAACATCATTCGACAACAAGCAGCGCTGCAGCGGCAACTCGGCAAGGCTCAAGCAGGCAAGGGATTTCGTGGTTCAACATTCAACAAGTCCGACCTCAGACCTCTCACTCACCTCTGTAATCTTCTAACTCCTAATTCTAGATTTCTAGGGTTTATGAGTGTATCTTATTTTAGAGTTTATGTGCAAGTGCAAATGTGCAATTGTTCTTAATTTGTTTGTTTGAGTATGATTGTATGCCTAATTTTTAGAGTTTATGTATAATTTTTTAATTGTTCCTAATTCTTGTTCTAGGGTTTATGTCTAATTTTTCAATTGTTCACTTATAATTTAGGATTTATTGCAATTGTTTGGAAGATGAAACCACATGCTAAACAAGCACTTATAATGGTGGAAACCGGAAGGCATAATACTTTTCCTTTGGTTTATCGGATATTGAAGTTAGCGTTGGTTTTACCGGTCGCAACCGCAATCGTTGAAAGATGTTTTTTTCTAAAATGAAGCTTATTTGTAAGGCTCCAAACCCGAGAGGCCTCACGTATTGGATTTACTCATCAACATATAGCACTTTAAACATAAGGAATTCATTAACACAACAGAAACGATTTAAAACTTCAACATACGTAGCGGAAATACCTAACATGTCTAAACATAACTTGTCTAAAAGGAAATGAAACTTGTCTTAATCAACTGAAACATAAACATGAACATAAACGGGATGCCAGACACTGATCTTTGGGTAACTCTCCTAGCCAAGCCAAGCATCCACATCCATCTACTGTCATCTACACTTAACTGGTATGCATACTAAAAATCAGCAACGCTGAGTGAGTTCTAACGTTTACTTTAAATCAATTATACAAAAGATTTACTAATACATATATACTGCCCTTAAGGCAAAACTTTACATATTTCACTTTTCAAAATAGTTTAAAACATTCATGAGATAGCCGTCAATTCCTTGTCACTGTTAGTACTGCCCTCGTGATCAATACCGCTTAACCGTCAATTCTTATTACTGCTGGTATTGTCCTAGTGATCAGTACCTCTTAACCGTCCAATCCTTGTCATTATTGGTATTGTCCTCGTGATCAATACCGCTTAGCATGATGTTGTCCTCGTGATCAACAACTGGTATTGTCCTCGTGATCAATACTGCTTAGCATAGTTTGGTCCTCGTGACCCATTGATGTTGTCCTAGTGATCAACACCACACGACATGATGTTGTCCTCGTGATCAACACCGGGTATTGTCCTCGTGATCAATACCGCTTAACTGGTACATGGGGGATTGCGTAGTCCCCCGAGAAACCGTCGTCACTCATCCCAATTGTACAACTGTTAACGAGCCATCAAGACTCTTACTAATGGGTAGCACCCATGTCTGGCATCCTGTACAAGTAGCATTTGTCTCAAGGACCTTATCCAATTAGTTTACTTCCCATAGGAAGACTATTCACTTTATGTTCATAAACTTTCTTTAACTTGATCATACTAACATATATTATGCATTTGTTTATGTATATCAAAATATAGTAAATGCTTGCTAATAATATAACTTGCTTACTGAAACATAGCTTATCATATATATCATGTCTTTGTTTATGTATATGAAAATATAGTAAACGCTTGTCAAATGATATATCTTACTTTATTGAAAACATACTAGCACATATATCATACCTTTGTTTATGTATAGAAATATAGTAAACGCTTGTCATAATATAGATATACTTTCCTCAAAATGTATTTTTGCCTCTTTTAAACTTTTCACTAAAACATAGATTTTCCCTTCAGTTTATAATATATAAAATATAATAAACGTTTTACACTAAATATGCACATCACCTCTAAAGAAGGCAAAAAATGGATTAAAACTCACCTGATACACTGTCTATAACTATCTTGAATCGGGATGTATACGCTAAAACTGTTGCTAAACGATTTGCACGAAAGTTAACACGCGAAAAACCATCAAAACTCATTTGAGTGTCGCTAGGATTCTAAGTCTCGTCGGACAGTCGACCCTGACAGTCAACTCGGACAATCGGCCTGGACAGTCGACAGTCGGAGAGTCGACCCGGAGAGTCGACAGTCAACCCGACTCTTGCCGGAACTTGCGTTCTGGACTTTTACTCAATAGTCGCCAAAGCTGGGTTTTAAGAAGCATACCTCCATGACGCGGTGTCTAAAACATGAATCTGAACCGTACCCGTAACTTGACCGTACGGACTCCGAATCGGGTGATTCAAGAGTCCACAAACTCGTCTCGACGCGCGGGTTACATCCTTCTCTTCCCTACCCATTTCTGATGTGTAAAACACCATAATCATCGCCACGGAAACACCACCGGCCACCACCATCTTGAACGTGAGACTTGAAACTAACACCACCACCTTCGTGAAGCCTAATACCACCATAACTACTACCATTGTGAACCATATTCGCCACCATGAACTACCATGAATCCGTACAACCATCACCTCCGTGAAGCTTCCGCCAACCGCAATATGGCCGCTAACAACCACCTCTGCCACCGTCCCCCTCTCACGAACCACCATACAAACCGTTACAAACTTGAACTTACCTTTTCCTCTATCTTGCTCACACTGCTGCCATAACCCAGCCACCACCGTAACCGGAGAAAAATCACCACCTTGTGGTCACCACCACTATGAGGTCACCACCACTGCCCCGCCGTGAAGCTGTGGTGGGTCATCTTCTCCACTATAGAGCTTGTCGTCCTTGCCATTGACATCCCCATACAAGCCTTGATCATCGTCGTGCTCTCCATCCACCGCCGCTCCGTCGTCGCGACCTAACCCACCTGCGAACATTCTCTCTTTCCATCCTGTTTCCGACTAACCCGTAACCAAGGAGGTCGACATGTTCTTGTGAGCATACCCCTTATGAAAACCGAACAAGGGATGGGCGATTTTTAGGGTTTATGGAGGTGAGGATGGTGCCTGGTCTTGAGTTGCAGCGATGGAGAGGAAAGAAGAAATTTTGAAAATGATAATGGGGGTGGCGGCTGTTTAAAGAAGAATAGAGATTTAGGTTTTGATTAAATTTCCATTTTGCCCTCTTCAACTATTTAGGTTTGCTCATTAGTCTCTATGTATACATCTTACGTATAAATATAGTTGTATACATATACATTTAAAATAACCCTTTAGAGAATACCCGTCCAAAATTTATCTAATAGAGATAAATTTTGGATTGTCCTTATTGGGACTGTTTTTTGAATATTCTATCTCATTAGGATGTGTATACATTTTAATGTGTTGGCTATTTAAGAAAAAATTGGATAGTTATTTCTCCTACTCCTTCGGGTTTGCGTTTTATACGTATACTTGGGGAGTTGAGGGGAAATGCTGCCGATTTTTTCTTAAATAGTTAACACGTTAAAATGTATACATATGAGATAGAATATTCAAAAAGTGGGTTAGGATCCGCCGCCTTAGAGCACTGGTTAACTTACATTTACATAACTTGTTTGCTTATTTTAATTTTCAGATGGAACGTGATAATTGGATCTACAAAACTTCTCGTCTATTCGAAATTTATGTGATGTGTGTTAGAAGTTTTATTACGGTTGCTGAAGCAAATCGCGTGAATAAAGGAAGTCGGTCGATTTGTTGTCCTTGTTCTGTATGTAAAAATTTAAAATATTATTATGGTACCGATGTAATAGAGTTACATTTGTTCAAAAAAGGTTTTATGCCTGAATATAATTGTTGGTCAAGACATAGAGAATCACGAGTTGATTTAAGCACATCGTCAAACACTTTACACATTAATGATAGTGCATACAACAATGACTCATTATACCTTGATGACAATGATGACCATTCAAATGACCCCAATGACAATTACCATGAAATGTTACATGACATAGAGACTAATATGGGTGACACCGAAAAAGAAAATTTACAACACCTATTTGAAGATGCAGAACAACCGTTATATACCGGTTCTAAGTTTATAAAACTTGATGTTTTGTTGAAGTTGTTTAACTTAAAATCGAAAAACGGATGGAGCGATAAAAGTTTTACACAACGATTAGTGTTTTTGCATGACATACTTTCGAAAGACAATGAATTACCAATTTCGACATACCAAGCAAAAAAGTTGATATGTCCGATAGGATTGGAAGTTGAAAGAATACATGCATGTCCAAATGATTGTATGTTATACATAAAGCAATATGAAAATGAACATAAATGTGGTGTGTGTGGTGCATCGAGGTATAAACAGAAAAAAGATTCGGATGAAGTTGACGATGATGTGACAAAAAATGGGCCGCCGGCTAAAATGCTGTGGTATCTTCCTGTTATACCAAGACTGAAAAGGTTATTTTCAAACGAAAAATAAGCAAAACTATTACGTTGGCATTCAGATGGACGTGTATTTGATGGAAAACTAAGACATGTGGTGGATTCACCATAGTGGAGGACCATTGACAACAAGTATCCTTAATTCGGGAAGGAGACGAGAAGCATACGGTTTAGGCTTAGTTCAGATGGGATTAATCCTTTCGGGAACATGAGTAGCCGTCACAGTACATGGCCGGTTCTTTTATGCATCTACAATCTTCCACCGTGGTTATGCATGAAACGAAAATACATTATGATGTCCTTGTTGATTCAGGGCCCGAGACAGCCTAGTAATGATATTGATGTGTAATTGTCTCCTTTGATTGATGACTTAAAAACTCTTTGGGATTCGGGTGTAAACGTATACGATGCTTATGAGAAAGAACAATCTCAATTGCATGCCATATTTTTGTATTATAAATGATTTTCCAGCATACGGTAACTTGTCAGGATACAACACGAAGGGTATGAAAGCTTGTCCTGTTTGTGAAGATGAGACAACCTCTATATGGTTAAAAAAAATTGCAAAAAAAACTGTATACATGTGACATCGAAGATTCCTTCCGAAGACTCACAATTTTAGGAAGAAAAAGGATGAGTTTAACGGAGAGATTGAGACCTGAATGATGAGGACTTGGTTCGATGCATTTTCACGAGTTGAAAATCTAAATACTTTGTTCGGAAAAAAAATCTCGTGTTGAAAATCTGGAAAAAAGGTCAATCTTTTGGGATTTGTCTTACTGGAGAGATTTAAAAGTTAGGCATTGTCTAGATATTATGCATATAGAAAAAAATGTATGCGACAACTTGTTAGGCTTATTATTAAATATTCCGGGTAAAACTAAAGATGGGGTTAATGTCCGAAAAGACATGCTTTTGAATATACGTAAAAAACTTGCCCCAGAACAGAGAGGCGACCGTGTTTATCTGCCACCTGCTTGTTATAATATAACAAAAGAAGAAAAAAGACAGTTTTGTCAATGTATACATGATATTAAGGTCCCATCAACTTATTCAGCAAACATTAAACGATTAATGTCGATGAAAGACTATAAATTGCTTGGAATGAAGTCTCATGATTGTCATGTTTTGATGACACATATAATTCCTATTGCAATTCATGGATTGTTACCGGATAACGTCCGACATACAATCACAAAGCTTTGTTTGTTTTTTAACATCATTCACTTAAAGGTTATTGATGTATAAGCCTTAGATCAATGGCAAAAAGACATTCACGTTACCCTTTGTGAACTAGAGATGTACTTTCCACCATCTTTCTTTGATATAATGGTTCACCTAATATCTCATATCGTACAAGAGATTAAGGCTTGTGGTCCCGTATTCTTACGATACATGTAATACTTATAAATTAATTATTATTTATAACTTACTGTTTTTTACTTTTAGAAATTATATAAAATTGAGACCGATGCCCCCGAAAGCGTATATGAAGAAGTGGGTTGTAAAACTTGGCACAAACTTTAGACATAGGCTTACTAGAGACTATGTAAAAAATGCAAAGCCCGATGGCCCGACAGCTTGTGATAAATATCCATTTATCGAACTTGTGCATTGGGAGGAGTTCGTTAAAATAAGACTAGCGCTGAATTTAAGGTATTTTTGAATTGTTTATTATTATTATTATTAATTTTATTATATGTATATGTTTGCAAGTAATTAATAACAGTTTGTTGATTTATGTGAAGGCAAAAAGCGAGAAAGCAAAAGCTAGCAATGCCAAGAATAAACACGTGCCCCGCGTAGGACGATCTGGGTGGGATGGGATGAGACAAAAGGCCGATACTGTATGGTCTCAACTTGAATCAAGCTACGAAGCACTCAAAGGTTTACAAAATAAACGTTCTAAGTTCTTTTTAATGGGTCGTGCCAAAAAAACAAAGAAACCAACTTGTATGAACTTGATGAAGTGGCGATTGAGAAGGCTGATGCTTTGGTAAATGACTGTGTTATTTAATTATATAAAAATTAAGTTAGTTTGATTTGTTAATGTTATAGTTGAATATTTTAGCAACTATTTTTTATAGCACCGAGAGGAGAAAAAAATAATAGCGGATGTGAGTTATTTTCAAAATAAGGAAGACCCGCTAGTTCGAGTTTTTGGACCCGAGCACGGGGGGCGATCACGGACGGTATCCGAGATCATAGGTAATGACTGTGTGTGTATATATTTATTGATTTAGTTATCATATTGAGTTTATAGGTTATACTAAGGTTCACGGAGGATTGTTTAAAAATGTGAACCATGATAGAGACTCGGTACCACATGTGGGCACGAGGTCTGATGGATGCGTAAACTATCCACCTATCAAGGTATTATATTTATAGTTTGCTAAATAAAAATGTTATATATATATATATATATATATATGTATTAAATATGTTGAATGGTTTTGCAGGATCACACCCAATGTGAGTTGCTAATAAACGTCGGTGACTCACTAGTGAAGGTGGCTGATGGTGTGGCATGGCCGAGCACGTCAACGGAGAAACATTGTATGCCAATAATGGAGGGTTGTATCAAGGTTTCAGTGGATAATATCGTTGATATATATAATCACTTGGAGGTCTATAAAGTAGCAAACATGGGTGAAGTGAAATTGATTAAAAATTTGATTCATCAAGTTGTTCAGTGGCCAAGATATGCAATAAAGGTATATTTTTGTTTATATATTATGATATATTTTAGTATATCAATATTTACTATAATATTTTTTTTAATATATAGTTTCCGAACCAAGGGACACCAAGCAAGTCACCTAGTGCCCCGGGAGTGGACTCGAGTCACGGGTCACAGAGTCGTAGAAGCGCTTCGCCACCAATACATGATGATGACACCGTGATGACTTCAAGTTATCGTCCCCAAAAAATTGACCCATTTACTCTAATATATATTTTTTATTTTTTTTTAATTTAGTTTGATTTGTTCATATTATAACAATTTGTTTGTTTTTTTAGATTGATGAAGTGTGTAGTGCGTCACCACAATTCCACGGCGAGAACATCGCTAGTAGTTCATGTTATAAATTGGTAGCCGACCTATTTAATCTTATATTTTTTGTTAATTTAGTATGATTTGTTAGTGTTATAAAAATTTGTTTGTTATTATAGATTGATGAAGACGACCAACTTCAAATGGAAAATCGTGAACTTTTTCAAGGCGGTTTTCTAGATATGGTTAGTTATTATGTGTGTGTGAGCGCGTGTGTATATATATTATTATATCTAAGTACTAATGTTTTTGTAATCGTTTTTAGTTAATGTCTATGGATAAACAACATACCGCTACAAATGCTCCCGGACCACAAATAACACTCAAACATTGTACCGAAATCGATAAATGGGAAGATCCTACATTGGAAAAAGCCTTAAAGAAAGCACAGAATAATACCGGACGCATTCAAGCCATGTTTGATAAATTACACGGAGTCATTGGGACGCGACATTACATTTGTACTTCTTCACCACAAGGGATGTATATGGAACCGGTTGACAATCCAATCCCATATTCAGAGTTGTTACAGTTATTTTCAAAGGATTGGCTTGATGTCAGCGTAATACATTCGTTTGCGATGTAAGTTGTTATTATTGTTTTAATATGGTACATTAACATTTTTACATATAATTAAATTTACTAACTTTATCATATATATATATATATATATATATATATATATATATATATATTTAAGGTATTTTTTTCTGTCGCCCAAGTCCGAATGCGCATTCTTTGATCCGAACCGCATTAAAGGTGTGGATTGCATAAGAAATCCGGATGTTGTGATAGATTACATCAAAGGAATATATAAGTATCATGAAAACAAAAGATATTTTCTTGCACCGTATATTGTGAGGTAATATATACTTTTTCACATATACATACACATACACATACATATTTAATTATATAATTTCTATTTTTAGCGATCACCGGACGCTTTTAATCTTTGAACCGAGCACCGCAAGCGCCTATATTGTTGAATCCCTTAAAAAGGGAAAGAGCAAGGATAGTTACTCCATTGCGGATCTAATTGCCAGCGGTTTCAAGAGAGCGTTTAATTGGACAGTGATAAATGTATGTTTTTTAATTTATTTTCAGGTGTTTAAAATAATTAATTATGAATTAAATGCAGAGCACCCAACAAGAAAAAGGACGGGAATGCGGATACATGGTGATTAAACATATGCATGAGTTTGTGGAGACCATTCAACATGATTTTACGCAAAGAGTAAGCATTTTGCATATATTTAAAGTATCGACTTTTAAATTTATTTGTATACATTTAATTCTTTGTTTTTTTAGTTATGGAATACAGAAGAGGTTACTTCGCATGAGTAAATTGAGCTTATGATTGTAGACTTGATGGGGCATTGGCTTAAGAATGTGTTTAGTGTTTGAGGGTCGGACATGAACTCCGTAAAAGCTCAAGGTTAGACCAAATTCTTCCATTTAATGTTCATTTCTATCCAATTTTGGGTGATTAAAGAATTCAATGATTAGTGATACCATTTTACTAAAGATTAGATTTTATATTTGGGTGATTAAAGAATCCTAGGTTTATATAATCATATGAAATAAAACTAGGCCAAGTGTTGGCAACTAGGCTAAGTGTTTGCTTTAGATATGTTCCATTTTTCACACCATTGTTCAGTTTTAGTATGCGAACTGTGTACAACGACATGACTAGAAATCTATTGCTATTAGGACTAAAATGTTTCCCAGTAACCATTTTTTAAAGTAGTATGTTGCCTAAAATTGTAGCTCCCTCGTATGTTGATATACAAACTTGCATATATTAAAAGTTTATACATAAAAGATTATACATATATACATTATATTTTTTAAGCTTCATTTTATTAATGTCACGTTATGTTAGGCATTTTCTACGGTTCGGGTTACAAGAATGAAGAAATTGGTTCGGGTTGCAAGTATGAAGATGTTAGTTCGGGTTGCAAGAATGAAGACGTCGGTAAAGGAAGTTATTGTATTACTTTCATTTTTAAACATGTATGTATTTTTATTACTTTGAAGATTTTGTAATTTTAAAGAACTTGAATGGTTTATTTTATATTACTTTTATATACCATTTTCATTTTTAGGCATATATATTTGTGTATATTGAGAATTTATTTAGAAATTTAATAAAATTTCCTAGAAATTAAAAAAAAATAATTATGTTTTTTTGCTGAAATCTCAAAAGATGCGGTTTGATGCGAGGACCAAAAGGTGTAAGGACCAATAGTAAAAGGTGCGAAGAATACCTTTTGATGCGAGGACCAAAAGGTGCAAGGACCAAAAGGTGCGAGTACCAAAAGGTACGGTCTATACTTTAAGATGCGAGGCCAAAAGGTGCGTTTTTAGGACCGCACCACTTGCTAATTTTAACCGCACCTCTTACCTGTTTTTGTATTAGTGATATATAAAAACTCTACTTTCTTTTATAAAAACCTTTATTTATTTATTTATTTATAAAATCCTAAGTGGGTTTTTCTTATTTACCTTTCTTTTATAAAAACCTTTATTTTTTTCTTGGGAAAATCTTGAATTTTCTTTATTTACCATTTTTTTAATTAATAAAGTTTTTAATTTTATTTGTTTTAGTTTTAATAAATAATTAATTTAAAAAAAGAAAAAAAATCTTTAAAGTATTAGAGTTGTGCACCCAACACTTTAGAGTATTAGGGTTGAATTTGAGTAAAAATAAGGTGATACACACTCATTGGGTATTTTTATTAGGGTAGTTTTTAGGTGTGGGTTGTGCCCCATTCATCCTAATAGTTTTTTTTAGTAAAATTGTTAACAAAACCCTTACATTAATACAACTTTCTTGAAAAAACTAAATACAAACCATACAAATTAATCACATACTAAATCAAACACTTCACATAATATTCCCAAGTTCTTATTTACAATTTTACATTTCCGAAATTATAAACCTAAGTCAACCTTACACACCAACAAAAAATGTTCCTAATCACCCATCAATTCCTCCTTACCCAACCGCCGGCCATCCTCACCGGCCTTCTTCTTAACACAAAAATCAACAATCCTCTCCGCCAGCTCCACCTCATCTCTGCTTTCTCCGATCAACTTATCCACCTCAGCCTTCGGCAACCTCACCTTAACCTGAACCGAACCACTCCCATCCACCCTAACTGCCGGAACCTCTCTCTTCTCATTCGTCTCCGGCAGCTTTGGTAACTCCACAAGAAAATAAATCTTCCCGGCTTCCAAATCTTCGTCTGGACCTAACGGATTAGCTCTAATGCCGAATCGTTTAAATGTCTTTGATTCCAATAAAACATGACCCGGGTAATCCTTGATTACTTCTAACACCTTTACGGGTGTTTGCAGTTTAAAGATCTCGCCGTCGATCTTCATCACTTTGGCTTTCTTCTTCCCTCCACCTGCAACTGCTAAACTGTTCCCCATATCTGTTACATAGAGATTAATATAATGGTTAATAATGGAGGTGATTCAAATTGTATACTGAATTGAAAAATTAGATTAATATTAGAAGTGAATTATGATGTTTGAAATAAGAACTTTGTTTGCAGGATAGAAGGATTGTGTTTGGATGAGATTGAATGGGATGGAAGTGGGGTAGGCCAATTGCTCCTTGTCGACTTCTTTATTTGATTCACACAAGAAGTGGAACCGGTTTGGTTTTAATTAAGTTTAAATCAAGCCGTTGGATTTGAAATTAAACCTTCATTAAGTCAATAACCTCTTTCCCTTAATAGAGTGATTTATACACTTCAAAAATAAAATAATATATATATTCAGTTTTGGTACAAAGAATTTCAGCTAAGAAACATCGGAAGCAATGAGATTACAACATGTGTACATGATGGTGAGGGGTATTTGCGTCTACGTACATATACGTGTTTATAGCACCTACAACAATAGCGTCTCAACATATTTGCATCGTCTAAAATGTGATACCGCCACCATGTGAATGGTATAAATGCATAGTTATATTGCATAAGGCATTACACATTTTAAAAAATATAACAATATTATACTAATATTAAATAGAATAAAATTCTGGATTTTATGTTATAAAATTTTAAAAAAATTAATCAAATATATAAAAGTTATTTGATTTTAGAAAAATTGATAAAAATTAGTATTTAATTAAAAACGTAAACCCAAAGGACGAATTCCAGTTTTATCCTTCCCCGCTGTTAGAGCATGTGATATACCCAAGTGACTGAGGGGTTAGTGAGGGAAAAAGTGGTTGACACGTGACGCAGAGTCATTTTCATGCATTCTCACACCACACTCACTTGGCAAGGGAAATACCCAAATGAGTGAGTGAGGTGTGCGCATGAAATGTATTTTAATTTAATATTCATTTTAAATAGTAAATTTATAAAAAAAATATAAATAAAAATTATAATAAAAAAGACATAAATATAAATTAAAATAAAAAAAGGACATAAATAAAATTAAAATAACAAAAAAAAACTACTCGATTCCATATTTTGCCTTGATCTCGTTTTGTTTTCTCTCGAGAAAGGCTCGTCGAGGGCCAGTGATATGATCAAGGTCGAGAGCGAGAATTTCCAACTCTTCTTTTTATTTTTTTCTCATTAAATTTCTCTCTTTCTCTCACGTTAAATTCTTCCATTTGATCGACCATTTTTTGGCCGATGTCGACGTGAGTTGGAACCGAGCCGGATCCCGAGCCCGAAGCTCATGCCTTTGATTTTTTTCTTGCCAATCGAATGTTGTATGTCGTCCTCGTCATCCATCATCTCCCGGTTGAGATCATTATATATTAAATACCTATAATGGGATCCCCCAAGACATCGACAAACGCCCTACCAAGTTTAGCTCTTCGTCCACATCCCACTTCTCTGTAACCCGTGAGGTTGATTTTGATGTAGAAATTTTCTTTTTTCCTTTACCTTTACGCACGGGTTGCGTTTCCTCAACGTCTTCTTCTTCCTCCTCCGGAACGGGTTGCGTTTTCGGAACAAACTCCGGATCTTGTGAGTATCCGACCGACATATTGGGCATAGTAGGCATGTTTGGGACATACCCCGGTGAACCGAACGGGTTTTGGTTAAAAGATGGTGGTTGGATGAACGTGTTTGGGTTTAACGGAGATCGTAGGTTGAACGCGTTTTGTTGAGACGCGTAACGAAGCCACAAATTGGGATCGTTAGGATTCATGACTTGGATATTTTTATAGAGACAATATGAGATTTTTTATAAAATTGATAGTGAAAAGATGAGAGTTTTTAGTGTGTTTTATAAAATGGTGTTTAGTGGTTATTTATAGGGGGTAAAAAGGTTTTTTTTTAAGTTACCGTTGAACGGCATTGGGTTTAATGTTTTAGCCGTTGAACGGCATTGTTTCACCCTCCACACCCGTGAAGATCTTCACGTGGAAGACTCACACCCCCTTCACGCCATCAAGGGGGCGGTGTGCAAAACCCATTCACGCCGTGAGGGGGTCTCACGGTGGGTATACAACTTGATCTTACTAACTTTCAAATGATTACGAAATTGTCAACACTTTAATATTAACCATTACTAAATTTATTTGATCAAATGTAGTTCCTATGTTTCTTAAGCAAAATTGATTTTGTATTTGATGTGTCCTCTCTCTCTATATAAACATACTAGTTAGTTGATGTTTAACACTAGAAGTGTAATTTTTTAAGTTACTGGCTTAGAATCTGTGTCTACACACGAGGTGAAAAATATCAATACATAATACTTAAATATTTATGTATATATTTTATAGGTGTAAAAATGTATTTACATATCCTAATGATAGAAAACAAAATTCAAAATATGTAAAAATTAATATATAATTGGTTTTCGAAAATACGTTAATTACTATTTAATGTAATTTGACTTTCATTTACTATTTGATTGAAAATAAAAGTTGCATAATTAGATTTCAAAGTTTCTTGTAATAAGATATAATTTAAATAAATGTGTTTTATTAGTATAATTAGTATTTTTTTTAAATATATTATTATTAAAAAATAGAGGTGTATTTAATAAGAGACAGAGACGGGAAAAAATGATGAGAATGAATATGGAGATGACATGTGACATGAAAAAACCTTTATTTATTAGTAAGTATAGATAAGTTACTCATTTGTATGTAGGGATGAGCATTTGGTACCAAGTACCGGTACCGGTACCGATACCGTACCGTACCGATAGATTCGGTACCGGTACCCACTTTTACATAAATTCGGTACCTGTACCGGTACAGTACCGATACCTACAGAGATGAACATTTTGTAACAAATACTGGTACCGTACCGATATATTCGGTAGCGGTGTATCGGTACGGTACCCACTTTTCCACAAATTCGGTACCGGTATTTTCGGTAACGGTACGGTACCGATGTCATCCCTGTTTGTATGCATCGCATTACAAAACCACCATAACCAAAATTCAAAAAAAGCTTATATTTTTAAATTAAATACCTTAAGCATTCTTGACAATTAAATCAAACAAATTACACAATAATGATGAACCTTTTGTTTTCTCTTCAAGGATACATCCTTGTTGATTCGTTTTTATCGAGTCATTATATGTGAATTCGTTGATTAAACATTTCTACATATAAATTTTATATTCATTTAACATTAGCTCATGTGTGAATCAGTGTTAGTACACAAAAGTGATATATGAAATAGTGTTAGTTCATATGTGAACCGATGTTAATTCATAAATGAACGCCCTTTGACGTATTTTATCAAATATTTAGAGTTTAACCATGTAAAGTCATGTGGATCCCATATTAATATAATTATTATCTATTATTTCATCAACAATTCAAAAACTGTTCATTAACATTGCAAGTCAACAATTCAAAAATTGTTCATTAGGATCGCAAAGTCAAGAATTCAAAAATCATTATGTGGATTGGGGTCGCAAATCAATAATTCAACTTGCAAGTGGATCCCACATTAATATAACCAACAAAAATGTACATATAAGTTTCAGTAACTTTTCTAACTCCTCGATTTTAGTTTCCATCCTATAAGAAAATCAAGTTTATAAAAACTGGTTTAGTGGAATTCAAATAATGATTAAAATCCGAAATTATTCTAATGAAAAGCATCCGGTATACCACCAATTTTCATGTGGTGATCCGATGTGGAGGCAAAAATCACGGCGTGATGAAGACGGAACACCGCCCCCTTGCCGCGTGATTCCTTGGCGTGAGAAAAATCACGGGGTGATTTGTGTGCTTACAAAGCCGTTGAACGGCTATATTTAAAAAAAAAGTTTTTTTTTATTTTTTTATTTTTATTATTCTCATCTCCTATATAAACACAAATACATTTCATATTATACCTCATCTCTCATCTCATACTATACAAAAAAAGTTTATACTACTAAAATGTCTTCATCATCAAGCGAGAAAGCATGGGTAATGACGTTCAGAGTTATGGCATCGGCGACGGTTAGGTGGTGGCAAGAGACAGAATCGTACTCAAGATCATTAAAACGAAGTGCACGTCTCAACCGTGATCGGGAGGCTGCTAACCCACTTTTACTCAAAGATTATTTTGACGAAGGTTGTTTGTACGTGGAGGGCAATTTAATACCCGGTTTCGAATGAGTCGGAAAATATTTTTAAAAATGAACACTGATCTCGAGAGAGACGTGCCTTGGTTCCGTCAACGGGTTGACGCGAGAGGTCGGGTTGGCTTCACCTCCATTCAAAAGTGTACGGCCGCGATTCGTCAAATGGCGTATGGTACCGCTAGTGATTCGTTTGACGATTACTTGAAGATGTGAGAACGAACGATCAGGTCATGTATTTACAAGTTTTCTAAAGCTATAATTTTATTGTACGATAAGAGATATTTACGTAAACCGTAGGCTAGCGACATTCAACAGTTATATGTTTTTCATGAAGCTAAACACGGATTGTCGGGATGCTCGATAACATCGATTGTACACATTGGGATTGGAAAATTTTCCCCAATGCTTGGCGATGTCAGTTTGCACGCGACGATCATCCTCGACCAAGTATTATGCTTGAAGCAATGGCTTCAAATGATCTATGTTTTGGCATGCATTATTTAGTGTTGCCGGTGCGAACAATGACATTAATGTTCTTAATCAATCGCCTATATTCGACGACATAATCGATGGAACCGCACCCGACTCATCGTTTGAACTTAGAGGATCGCATTACACGCGTGGGTATTATCTAGCCGATGAAATATATCCAGAATATGCTACAATTGTCAAGTCTCTTACGTGTACAGAAGGTATTAAACGTAATAATTATAAAAAGGCTCATGAGGCGGTAAGAAAAGATATCGAACGAGCGTTCGGTCTCTTGAAGAATAAGTGACATATAATCGAACGGTCGGCTCGATCTTGGTCTCAAATCAAAATCCGAAACATTATGTATGCTTGTGTGATTTTGCATAATATGATTTTAGAGGATCAAGGAGTGATAATTTGTCAATACAACCCAAATGAGGAGGAGGTTACGCACGAAGAAATTGACGAAGATCAAAAGCGAGTAAACCGACAAGAAATACGCAATCAAAAAATTCATAACGCACTAAAGGCGGAATTGATTGAGTATGTTTACGAGAAATCAAATCATTAGTAATGTAATTTTTTTAGTAATGTATTTTTTTTTTAATTATTAATGAAATATTATTTATTATGTTTTATTTTATTTTTATTAATGAAATATTATGTTTTATTTTATTTAAATGAAAATTAAAAAAAATAACATTTAATTATCACACCACCACAATCACACGGGTATACCCCTTGCTAAGTGATGCGTGATGTGATAATGAGTATAATGACGTGGCGCCACGTGACGTACACTTTATTATCACACCACACACAATCACACCGGTATACCCCATGCTATAAGTTTAGTCCCCCCTGAAAATGAAGGGTTCAACATGATGAATTGACGACAACTACAACCTTTGAATCCTTCCATGGTCAAACTTGCAAATTTCATTGATCCCCCTCAACTCAAACGCCCATAAATTCTCTTAGTTGGGTCCACTCATTGATTCATATATTCACAAATAACTGCCCCGGACCCTCGTAATTATTTGCATCAATGCATATTATAACGTTTCTGTGGGTCATAAACAAATCTAATTATAATAAAATGATCTTGATTACACTAAAATCACTAACACATTTTTTATTTTTATCGCACGCATTTACCCTTCTTTCCATGGTACACGTGGCGGCGCCGCTCTTGGGTGGCCTCACACACCATCACCGAGTGTTGCTAGACACAACTCTGTTATACCATATACGTTTAAGGCCATCCGTAGTGGTTTCACGCCCCTCTCTTTCACGCCCCACCACGTCAGCGCCACATCAGCACATGGGCATTCACTACCCAGAATCACTAAGGTGCGTAGTGGTTTCACGGCCCGCCCCGCCCCGCATTTAATTTTTAATCATTAAATAATCATTTAATTAATTAAAATAATTATTTGAAATAAAGATAACAAAATACAAATTTATTTAATTAAAATACAATCATATTAAAATACAAAAAATCAATCATCACTTGGACGATTACTCCAAATATGCTCCGTCAAATCACCGGGTAGACTTAGATGTGTTTCCCTGTCGCGTATTACATTACGGATTGCCTGTTTTTCTTCGGATCTTAGTTGTGGCCGCGGCGTTTGCGGGTTATCATCATAGTTTTGGCAAACGGCTAAGCCTTTATCTTCCAATATCATGTTATCATCATATCCCATTTTTGCTTTAGAACTCTAAACACACGTTCGATATCTGATGTGCACATGATAAGTATATAGATAAAATATATATTTGTTTTTGAAATGGTTTCACAAGATCAAGTTTTAAATTTATAAAATGATAAATACTCAAACTTAAAACACATACAATAGGCAAGTGTACCTATCGTAGCGTAATATAGTTTAGGTAAGAACCAAGTATCGAACCAATGGCCACAGTCGAGTTACAATAATCAACTTTTGTTATCGTTTAGCCGGTTTAATTAGTGAGTGGGTTTTGTGTGCCTGTGAAGCAGAAAAGTAAATAACAGAAAAGTAAATGACGGTAAAGTAAATGACAGAAAAGTAAAAATGTGCGTTATGTGTGTAACAGGAATGTAAATAACAGAATAGTAAATAACAGCAAAGTAAATATCTCGGAAATGATCAGGTCACGAAGAGTATTACTTTGGGCTTCGAATCCGCTTGAAATATGATAATGTTAAGTTGAGTAATCCGGTGGTATGACTACTACAAACATGTGAACGGTACACCGCTAGAGCCTCATCCTCACAATATTTGATTCACGAATTATAATCTTTAATAATAAAATGGTAATGATTACCAGCTAGGGACAACATTACCCTCAACTCTTTGAACGCTATCTCCAAGTTGGTTTAGGACATCGAACTTAAATGCTTAATTATTATTATTAAAAAGGTGATTAGACTTTGCTCACCGGAGGCGGTACAACAATAGGACCAAGTGTAAAGACGTACCGTTCCCAACATGAATTTACCAATTCTTGGTCTCATAACAAGTTCGTATAAAGACGTACGACCTTATTTGTGTTAACCAAGCCTTGGCTTATCAAAATCCACTTGTATAAAGACGTACAAGCATCAAGAGAAGTTTGATTAAAAAGGTTTTACGGTTTTACGCATTAAAATCAAGAACACTCACAAGTATAAAGACGAATTTAAATAATAATAAAAAGCCCACCTAGATGGTGGTTTTAAGAGCGAATAATTAAAGACATAAATATAGCACTAGATTAATACGTTAAACATTAACATACACCAAACTTCATCTTCACCCTAGCAATACAAATAAGTTTAGCCATGAATGGTCATACTAATTAGCGTAACGCTGAGTTTCGTAGGCTCCCCTATTGCGGAAAAAGAGGAGGAGCCTCTCTACTCTCTACTTTCTACTCTAACTACGAAGTTCTCTCTCTCTCTGGATAGTGTATTGATGGTTCTTGAGGTGTGTGGAATGAAGAACCCAAGCCTCCTATTTATAGGCCTCAAAATGAGCGATGCACGACCGTGCATTGGATTGCACGGGCGTGCAAACACCTAGGGAATCATAGGGTACGAGTGGCAGTGTACTGGGAGCCGTGGGGAGCAAGGAGGGAAAATGCACGCCTGTGCATCCCCCCCGGTGCCCACTTTTGTCTTTTAGCTACTGGTTGACTTTTGTTGACCTTTTTTGACTTCTTGGGGGGTCAAATCTCAGGAATGATTCTTCTAGAAGCTTGGTCTCTTGGTGCTTTTGATAGGCTTTATCTTTGTTTATCTTTAGAACACCGAATAACCTGCAATTATAAAATATAAACGGTTTAAGTATCAATTGCAAGGATATTATTCAATTAGTACCATAATATGGTGATTATTATGCATGCAAAACATGTATAAATGATGGCACATCATAACACCTCACACTTAAACTTTGTTTGTCCTTAAGCAAACTGATGCATGATTCCAATTTATGAGGAAATACAAGTTAAGGGACTAAAATAGTCATTTGATGAAACCCTTGGGGCTAAAATGACATTTTATAAAAGTATGAGGGGTTAGAATACATTGGACTTAAAGATCAAGGGCTGAAAATGAAAATTCTGAAATCTGGATGGACGTCGGACCGACATCATCCTTCCCATCGATCCGAAGTTATCGGACCGACATCAGTTGGATAACGGTCCGATAGCCGCAATTGCGTCGCAATTTCTGGTACTGACACGTGTCCTATGACTCAGCCCTAAATTTTTACACGTTTTTTGATAGCGGACCGACATCTATACACATAGCGGTCCGCTATAATTTCCATTGTAAGATTTGGAAAGAAAGGGAAACTAAGTCCTAGATTCGTAGGACCATTCAAAATCTTGAAAAGAGTTAGGCCTGTGGCCTATCAACTCGAATTACCAAAGGAAATGAATAGAGTACACGATGTATTCCACTTGTCAAATCTACACAAGTGTTTGGCAGATGAATCTCTGTTATTACCTTACAAAATGTAGAGGTATATGAAAAGTTAAGATTTGTGGAACAACCTTTGCAAATCGAGGAAAGGCAAGAAAAGAGATTAAAAAGAAAGAAATTTATAATTGTGAAAGTGAAATGGAACTCCAAACGTGAGCCTGAGTACACGTAGGAATTGGAGTCCGAAATGAAAAAAGAAATATCCTCAAATGTTCGAATAATCTCGAGGACGAGATTAAAACAAGGTGGAGAGGATGTAACACCTGCCACAAAAATGTCCAAGAAATGCCAAGGTTAGAACCTATAAGGACTTGTGTATCTAAAGTACCAAAGTCTAGGGTTAAAAGTGAAAATTTGTGAAAATAGCTAGATATCGAACCGACATCACCTTCATATCGGTCAGAAGTGAATAAGGTTGTTGATATCGGACCGAGGCGAAACTCAGTCAGATATCGGACCGATATCCATTTTCATAACGGTCCGCAATAGAATGATAGGTCGGTTATCGGACCGACATCAATCCGTAACGGTCCGCAAACCTCCTCTTAGCCGCAATTTTGTGGTACTGACACGTGTCCTGTGACTCAACCCTAGAATCTGACGCGTGTCGCGATGTCGGACCGACATGGTCCACATATCGGTCTGATATGCCCTCAAATATGTTTGGTCCAGTCAGAAAACGACATTTAGGGCTGACGTGGGCATAGATGGATGTCAGACCGACGTCCCTTTGATAACGGTCCGACATAGATCCAGATTTCAGCCTATAAATAGCTGAACGATTTCAATCATTTTCTTCATCCCAAACACGAATTCCACTCTCAAAACACGTTCCAGGTGATCCCTAGTCCACTCCCGACGATCCCGGTCCAACTCCCGCTCATGTTAGCTCCCAAATTAAGAAGAAACGCTTGTAGAAGTGCTGGTACGCTAGAGAAATTAAGTTAAGAAGCTAGTCTATAAGCTTTCAACTTAGAGGCTCATTCCTATAAACAAGGTGAATACTTTTTCTCTTTCAAAATCTTATGTCAAACATTTATGTTTACAAAAATGGCCAAATAAGGTTTAGGGAATAATGCTCAACGTTCTTCTACGTGAAAGCATTCAGGCCATAGGTATGCGTAAAACTTGCAAGGGATACATGGGTCTTGGGTGAAATTCTCGGATTACGGCCGGTGCTTATCTTATAACAATATCGGAGGTATTAGCATGTCCGTTTTTATAAGCTATGACGCCAGTGTATACTGTGGTGCAATTGAACAGAACGGGCCTGCTGAATGTGTGCATTGAACATAAAGTTGTGATTATGAACTAATTCTCGTTTGTGCCAAAAATGATTTTAATGTCAATATAATTGTATTCACCGGCGTTCGCGCTGACGTTTTATTTTCCAAATGTTTTTCAGGTAACGAATAAAAATGTGATGAAATTGGGTTATGGGCAGACATAAGTTCTGACCCAAGAAAAGAAAATATGGGAGGCAGTGGCATGTGAAAAGGATAACTTCCACGTTGGATTCTCAGGCCTCGTGCATAGGAAATCCTAAATAAAAAAAGTGGAGATAAGACCAGGGGACTGATCAACCTCGGATAGTACTATTTCCCGTGGCTTGAACTTGTCAATAAGACATAAGAAATGTATTTGATTTCAACCTTGTTTGGTAATCAAATGAAAGGGTATTTAAATCCCTGTGTTTATGAAGTAAATACGAGGCTTTTGTTTTCCAACTGAGTTTTGATATTTACAAACACAACCCCTGAGGTTGAAAGAATGATAAACGATCCTTTTGAAAAGACTTCCGCTGTGTTTATAAAAACTTTGAAATCAAAGTAGGTGATACCAATCGTTTGTCGCACACGTCCAGGGGGTGCCTGAGGCGGGGTGTGACATATATCATCTTTTGTAAAACTAGAATATTATAATGAAAGATATACCTTAGCCATTCATGGCAAAGTTTTTGTCAAACTTGGACCACTTTTCGCAGTTAAACTCTGATAAAATAATAAAATAAGTAGGGTGTTTCAGGTTGGTATCAGAGCACGGTTTGAGGGATTTAAGTATCAAAAGGGGTACTTAAACTCAAACCATAAGTGCTCGTGATATAAATAGGGATTCAATCCAAGGCCGTCCAAGGAAGCAGGTATGTTTAAATTCCAGTGCTTAAACAAAAATATGTGGGGATACGTGGGCAGAACTTTGTATGAGATAAGCTCCATATGATAGTTAAGAGTATCAGGATGGTAATATGCATTACATCATACCTGGCCAGTATGAGAGTTAATGCATGGAACCATCATGATATCGCAAACATCATATGATAACTTATGTCAAGCAGATAGTTAGCCGGTAATGTGAATATGCATGATTAAAAATACATGAATGAATGTATATGCATAAATACATCAGGTCACCAACTTCCTTGACCTTCCGGATCGAAAAGTTGGAAGAAGACTTATAGTATAAAACCCTAGACTATGATTAGGGTAAAACGAATGAAAGATTAATCCAAATGCCATGTTTCATCAAATGGCTGAAGATCAAAACGACGAGGAACGCAATGAAGGAAGTCACAGGAGAGCTGAATCTCGATGAAAATGAAGTTGAACAAGTCTCGAAGAATATCCGGAGGCAAATCGCATTAGAAGTATGAAAATCATTTGATGCAAACTTCTCGATATTACAAGTAGATCTACAGAGCTCCTTAGAAAGCTGGTTTGAAAGGCACAATGATGTTACTCATGATGGAGAAGGAAGAAATCCAAAAGTTGATACGAAGTCAACTCGTTGTACGTATAAGGATTTCATGACGTGTAAAACGTTAGAGTTTAAGAGAGCTGTTAACCCTCTAGAGAGTGAGTTGGATCGACTCAATAAAAAGAGCATTCGATACATGCCACTGTGAGAAGGAGGATGAAGTTACCTTCGCCACCAATCAGTTAAAAGAACGAGCTGACGATTGGTGGGGAGTAGTGAAGAGGGAGAAGGGTAGAGACAAAATTAAAGAAATGAGTTGGGAAGAATTTAAAGATCTTTTCCTAAAACATTATTTCCCTCAAGCGGCAATCGAGAGAATCACAGAGTAGTTTCTTTAACTCCGTCAGACAACAGAGGCAGTGGATGAAATCACAGGGATCCTCTTTGACAAAGCTAGGTTTTGTCCGGCTTTATTAACAACCCCGGAGATGTGGATGACGAGATACCATCTCATTTTGAAAACAGAGATTAGAGAATTTATCCATCCATCCAAGTGCGCGAACTTGGAGGAGATGATTGATTGGGCTCGGGAACGCGAGACTGAGCTCAAGAGACAAGCTGAGAGAGACGGGAAGAGGAAAGGAGAAAGTTATCCTTCTCTTATGCCTCTTAAGAGGTTTAAGTTCAGTAAACCGGGAGGCGGTTCCTCCCCAAGGAAAAGTATTCAAAATTACAAGACTTGTGGAAGAAGACACACAGGAGAGTGTCGATTCAAGTCTACTACTTGTCACAAGTGTGGAAAGACAGGACACACTGCATTGCAGTGTATGAGTGGCACCCGTTTGTGCTACAACTGTTATAAGCCAGGACATTTTTACAGGGAAAGCCCTGAGCTAAAATTTTAGATGGAGAAAACCGGAGAAAGGTCTAGAGTGGCAGAAAATGAAGTTAAGAGAATCGAAGCTCCGAAGCTGAGGGGTAAGGTTTTTCAGATCACTATAGAGGAAGCGAAAGATGTTCCTTACGTCGTATCTGGTACATTCCTCTTGAATTCCCTACGTGTTTGTGTTTTATTTGATACAGGAGCTAGTCGATCATTTATTTCTTTAAAGTATACAAACGCTGGAAATTTTAATAGAAATAAGTTGGCTAAGGCATTAGAAGTCGAAATCGTGAGTGATCGAAACCGCGTAATACCTGAAATATGTCGAGATTTCTGACTACTGATAGAGGAAGAAGAATATTTCGTCGACTTAATTCCGATGCCGATGCAAGAATTAGACGTGATCATTGGAATGGACTGGTTATTTGCACACGCTGCATCGATTATATGCAATCAAAAGATTGTACGATTCATGACGCCTACAGGAAAGGAAGTTAGTGTCGTTGGTGAATGACGAAACCAGATCACACTATGTACAATGGCCAAGATAAGTAGCTACATGAGACAAGGCCACCAAGCCTTCTTAGCCTACGTAACTGATATAAAGATGAAAGGAAAGGAATTAGATCAAGTTCCAGTGATAAAGGAATTCCCAGAAGTATTCCCAGAAGATCTCCCAGGTGCTCCACCTGAGAGAGAGATCGAGTTTAAAATCGATTTGATTTCTGAAGCTAAGGCTCCGTACCAATCAGCACCAACTGATATGAATGAATTGATGTCACAACTTCAAGAGTTGTTAGACAAGGGATTTATACGCCCTAGTATATCCCCTTGGGGTGCACCAATTCTATTCGTAAAGAAGAAAGACGGTAGTATGAGAATGTTTATAGACTACCGCGAATTAAACAAGTTGACTATCAAGAATATGTATCCTTTACCTAGAATTGATGATCTGTTTGATCAATTGCAAGGATCAAGTTGGTTTTCCAATATTGACTTAAGATCCAGTTATCATCAAGTTAGAGTACAAGAAGAAGATGTACCTAAAACGGCATTCAAAACTCGTTATGGACACTATGAATTTGTAGTGATGCCGTTTGGAGTAACGAATGCTCCGACAGTTTTCATGGACCTCATGAATAGAGTATGCGAGACAATGATAGACAAATTTGTTATTGTCTTCATTGATGACATTCTTATTTATTCAAAGAATGAAGAAGAACATGCACAACACCTTCGTGATGTACTTAGTACGTTACAGAAGGAGAAATTGTACGCTAAATTCTCAAAATGTGCATTCTGGTTAAAGGAAGTTCAATTTCTAGGTAATGTTGTAAATGTAGAAGGTATCTCAGTAGGCCCAGCAAAGGTAGAGGCTGTGATGAAATGGTCTCCACCAAAGAATCTGTCGGAAGTTAGAAGTTTCTTGGGATTAGCTGGCTATTATAGAAGGTTTATCCAAGACTTTTCTAAGATAGCCACCCCATTAACTAAGCTAACTCGAAAGAACTCGAAATACGAATGGAATACGGCACAAGGTAAGGCATTCCAGATATTGAAAGAAAGATTGACACAAGCTCCAGTTCTGGCATTGCCAGAAGTAGTAGAAGATTTTGTGGTATACTCTGATGCTTCCAAGCTTGGGTTAGGATGTGTTCTGATGCAAAGAGGAAAGTTGATAGCCTATGCCTCTCGACAGCTAAAGACACATGAAGCAAACTATCCAACCCATGATCTAGAATTAGCTGTGGTGGTGTTCGCACTAAAGATCTGGAGGCATTATCTGTACGAAACAAAGTGTACGATTTACACAGACCACAAAAGTCTTAAGTATTTCTTTGACCAGAAGGACTTAAACATGAGGCAACGATGATGGTTAGGACTTGTCAAAGACTATGACTGTGAGATTTTATATCATCCCGGAAAGGCTAATGTAGTAGCCGATGCTCTGAGCCGAAAGGAAGAACATTACCTTATTCGGGTGAAAGCATATATGTTAATGATAACTCCTGATATCATGAGCCAGCTTCCAGACGCACAAATCGAAGCATTGAAGGGTGGGAATGTCAAGAAAGAAAGAATGGCTGGTCAGGAGAAGTTTCTAGAAGAGAATGAATATAAAGTCAAGACTCGATTTGGTCGTATGTGGATACCACGATCAGGTGAGTTTAGACTTAAGATTCTTGATGAAGCTCATAAATAAAGATATTCTATTCATCCGGGTACTACAAAAATGTACCAAGATCTGCACAAGGATTATTGGTGGCGCAGAATGAAATATGATATCATGAAATATGTAGCTAAATGCTTAACTTGCCTATAAGTTAAAGCAGAAATTAGAAGCCATACGAAAGGTTACAACCATTAGAAATCCCAGAATGGAAGTGGGAACATCTCACTATGGATTTCATAACCAAGCTACCAAAAACAACTAGAGGTTATGATACAATTTGGGTGGTTGTAGATCGGTTAGCTAAGAGTGTTCATTTTCTAGCAATACGTGAAACATACTCTTCAGAAAAGTTAGCCGATTTGTTCATCAAAGAGATTGTTTCAAGACATGGAGTGCCAGTCTCGATTGTCTCTGATCGAGATACTCATTTCACTTCACGATTTTGGAAAAAGTTCCACGAAGAGATGGGAACTAGACTTTTGATCAGCACGACATATCATCCTCAAACTGACGGACAAAGTGAGAGGACAATACAAACTCTTGAAGATATGTTGCGTGCCTATATAATTGATTTCGATGGAAGTTGGGATAGCTATCTGCCAATAGCAGAATTCTTATACAATAACAGCTACCATTCCAGTATTGGTATGCCACCATATGAGATGCTACATGGTAGAAGATGTAGGACTCCTGTGTGCTGGGGAAAAATTGGTCAGAAAGAGTTAGGCAGCAAAGAAATAGTTCAAGCCATGTTAGAAAAGCTTGACTTAATCAAGGCATGTCTAAAAGCTACACATGATAGAAAAAAGTCATACGCAGACAAGAGACGTAGACTAATACAATTCCAAGAAGGAGATTATGTCTTGTTGAAAGTATCTCCTTGGAAAGGTCTAATCCGATTCAAGAAACGTGGAAAGCTAAGTCCACAATTCATTAGTCCTTTCAGAATCAAAAAAATAATTGGAAAGGTAGCCTATTAGTTAGAGCTACCTGAAGAATTGAATAAGATACATAACACGTTTTATATATCTTATTTAAGGAATTTCTTGGAAGATGAGACTACACATGTTCCGCTACAAGAAATAGAGGTCGACGATAAACAAGTGTTAGTGTAGTGGAAGCACATAAAAGGGTCGGAGATGACCTGGGAAAGTGAAGAAGAAATGAGAAAGAGTTATCCTCAACTCTTTAAGGATTAACAGGTTTCGAGGACGAAACCTAATTTAAGGGGGGGGGGGAGTTGTAACACCCCAATTTCCGAGGAAATACAAGTTAAAGGACTAAAATAGTCATTTGATGAAACCCTGGGGGTTAAAATGACATTTTCTAAAATTATGAGGGGTTAGAATACATGGACTTAAAGATCAAGGGCTGAAAATGAAAATTCTGAAATCTGGATGGACGTCTTCCCATTGGTCCGAAGTGAGCCAAGGGTCAGATATCGGACCGACATTAGTTGGATAATGGTCCGATAGCTGCAATTGCGTCGCAATTTCTGGTACTGACATGTGTCCTATGACTCAGCCCTGAATTTTTACACGTGTTTTGATAGCGGACCGACATCCGTACACATAGCAGTCCGCTATGTGCTAAGCAAGCTAATACACCGCCTCACCTGGATGTCGGACCGACATCACCAGGGATATCGATCCGACATGGGTGGCAATTCAGCCCTATAAATAGATGGCATTTTCCGTTCAAAATGGAAAACAACAACACCAACATCACCATCACACACATTAGCACGAATACCGAGGAGCCCCGAACGACGGTTACGAGCGTGGAAGTTACGAGCAAGGAACGGAGAGACGTTTTAGCAAGGAACGAACTTAGGAATTACCCGAGGATAATATAAGTACACTGGATCCGTAACCTAGACACGATTATGTGAATTACGTGCTTAAATGATATGTGTTATGTGATATGTATATGACGAGGGTACGGGGTAATGACGAATTAGTCTAAACACTAAACGGGAATAATGGAGTAGTCACGACGTATCCTTTAGGTGGTGGATACGCCGCTGGTACTTCCTATATATAAACTTCTTTGATACTTCGTGATGAAACTATTATGAATGTTTAGGGGTATAGACTAAAAGACAGTAATGAAAATATAGTAAACGAATGGGAGAACTTCCGACCTGTATGTAGTTATCTGACAAACGGAATGTTCTGTCTAAGGAAAGAGTGGTGTATAAATCTCTCCTAGACCCGTCACTCTTTCCTGGGAACATCTCTGTTGGAGGTACTACTCTGGAAGGATAATCACCCCAGTTTACAATAAATGACGAGAATGAATATATGATGGAAGCATACCATGCATAATGAATATGAATACGTGAAATGCATGATGAATATGTGAATGCATGATGATACGTGCAAATATGAAAGAGTATAATGGAACGAGTCTAAATCCTAAAATGGAATAACGGAGTACTCACGAAGTGTTAAAGGGGTGGTGGCTACGCCGCTGGTACTTCCTATGTATAAACCCTTTTTTAATACATCGTGGAGAAACCGTTACGAAGTTTTAAGATGAGGACTGGTTGGGAAGTAAATCAAACATATACGTGAAATGAAAATAAATGCTTGATACATTTGGGAGGCTGTGAGTCAAAGATAATCAAGGTCCCAAATGAAATAAGATACCCGACCTGTAAGGTGGATTTCAATAAATAATAAAGAAGAAAACTAAAAAGATTCCAAGACTACGAGGTTGAGGAAAAGAAAAGGAAACTATAGGCCTACAGGGTGGAAAGAGTAAAATATTCCAAGCCTACGGGGCTGAGGAATGAATGAGTCTTCGTAACAAATGTGAGGGTTCTATACTGACGAGTATAAGAACCTTGCCAATACTCGGACCGGAGGTACAGCCTAAGATGGTTGCGAGTGGGTTAGCACACCCATAAAATATACAAATACCGTGATCGGAGGTACGTCCGAAGATGGTCACGGGGGCACCGAGAGCCCGAGAAAACGTGAACAATAATAAGAACCTATAGGGTTCATAATGAAATAAACGATGCAATGTACTTACTTAGCGAAAGCTAATTCAGAAATGTTTTTCAAACACTACAGGAAATAAGCGCATGGAATGAAGCTTCCTGAGGACAGAGCAGTCGGAGTTAGAGATCCCTATGTATAATGATGTAATTATATCATCTTTTGTAAAACTATAATATTATAATGGAAGATATACCTTAGCCATTCATGGCAAGGTTTTTGTCAAACTGGGACCACTTTCCACAATTAAACTCTGATAAAATAATAAAATAAGTAGGGTGTTTCACATGATTAGACCCATAACTAAAAACTTTACAAAAGGTAATGGATCTCCAAGTAGTTGGAAAC
Source organism: Smallanthus sonchifolius (assembly GCA_023525975.1). Classification (NCBI taxonomy): domain Eukaryota; kingdom Viridiplantae; phylum Streptophyta; class Magnoliopsida; order Asterales; family Asteraceae; genus Smallanthus; species Smallanthus sonchifolius. The sequence goes on from CM042023.1 coordinate 26,055,325, forward strand.
TCCGGGATAACTCATGAGTCACTTTATTCTATTTTTGTGCTTTTCTATTTTACGATGATGGAATCCATGACAAGCCTACTAGAACTTCGATTATGCATAATCCCTCACTCCTCACAATGTTCACTCAACTCTAGGGTTATATATGTATGGATAATGTAAGTTAAGTTGGACACTCAAGTTCAAATCGAATTATGCAATGGTCATAAGCTTGTATGCAAATCAAGTCTCCACCAACTAACTAAGTAGTATGCATTAATCAAAAGGACTTTAAAAGGGGTTTTAATGTGGCTAAAAAGAGAATAAAGGGTGAAAATGAAAATCTTTTTGGGTTTCTTAGGGATTTAAAAAGGGTTTTATAGGCTGCACCTAACGTGGAACACATAGCTACGACTTCATGGATTAAGATGAAGAATACTAGCGGGTCCCTCTATAGTACTCATATCATGAGGGTATAACTAATATGAGGGCTCGTTTATGGTCAGATTGCCAGACCGATACTTCTTATCATGTTTAACTCTTCCCTCACGGCGTAGTACACATTACTGCATTTTCGTATGGACCCCTCGACTTTTAACCTAATAGCACCCATTTTTAGGGGAAATTTCGGATAGTGGATTTCACTATCCGTATCCGTATCCGAATCCGAAATTTCGGATATCCGAAATTTTGGATTCGGATTCGGATAGTGAAACGGATATAAGTTTTTTTAAACTTAAATATATTTTTTAAATTAAAATCTAAATATATAAAATATACTAAATAAACATCATCTTTATGAAATAATTAAAAAAAATTAAAAAAACCAATTTTTGAGTAATTTACAAAATTACAACGCGAATACGTTTTAGTTTTTTTTAAAATAAGAAGGCTAAACACATAACATAAAATGTCATATACTTCATGTATATTGTACTTATAACACTTTCTAGGAAACAAAATATAAACTTGGCTTGTTAGTTCCTTGGAATTGCTAACGAATTTTCGGATAATTCGGATTCGGAATTTCGGATATTTCGGGTTCGGTTTCGGATACGGATACTTTTGAACAATACTACCCGTTTTGATCAGATGCGTATACTCGTGTTGGGAATAAGTTTGATTCTTGCTGCATTTTCCATCACGGCTGCAGTTGCGACACTTCACACATTTGCCATATCTTTTGGCTCTTCTTTTGGCGGCGCTTTTTGACAAGCCGCAGAATGGTGGTAGTTGTTCTTGATTGTGCTACCATTTGCTTACATCACTTGTTGCTTTGAAAACTTTCTCTCGGAGTTCGGGTGGTAATTCAGGCTTTGCGAAATGAATACAAGAAAGCAAATTGAAATCAAAAGGATGCATATCCAGCTCTTTAAGGTCTAACCGGTAAAAGACCAACTTCTCTTTTTTTTTGACATTAAGACTAATTCTTCAATAATTATTTTCCTTAAATTCCGTGAAATAATTTTTCCATATCTTCCTTGTATATCGTTCGGCTGATTCTTCCTAATATATCAACTTTCTTCTTGTATATTCCAATTCCCTTGAGTGAAACAAATTCTTTCCAAATTGCCTCAATGGTTGTAAACTTGAAATAATGACATAAGATAGTCTAATATTTTTCCATCTTGAAGATAGTTAGCCAATAACCGGTGTTTACGAAAAACTGGTTTGGTGATAATTTTGGGTAGTAAAAAAGAAAAGACTAAGGCTCAAAGGGCTATCTAGGAGGATATTGTTTTTGGTATTTTGGGTTTAAGGATAATATATGAGGGTGATAAAGTCCTAGGTGCCTTAATCATTTTCATACTTCTACTTATTCATGGTCTTGATATGTATAAGTCATACAAGTTCTAATTATGCATAAAGTTCGATAAAAAAACACTCAATATACCAAACGAAAGAGTATGCGAAAAATACTGATAATAATGCTCTTGCAAAGGCTCAGATTATTCTCACATGAAAACAGATGGGATATGGTTTAGTGATTTGTTATGGATAATATCCATTTGTTTCTACTTGCCATGTCTTCATTTCATTTAATTAAGCGCGAACTCGAAGAGATTTAGGTTTTAGGGTTTAAAGTTTTTGAAAATTTTTAGGATTTTTAAGAAAAGTCGGTTTTTAGTAAGGTTTTAGTCAAATGGTTAGAAAATCACGAGTTTAGTTTTACTGTTTTGAGGTTACAAGTTTGTCCTGAATCTTTAATTCCCCCACCCCCACACTTAAAACTGTGCATTGCCCTCAATGTACAAATGCATATAATGAAATATTATGCAGGAATTTAAATGCATGAAGTTTTAAGGGAAAAGAAACTGGTACTGCCCCGGTCAATTCGGTGTATAACCTATGGCCAAAACGTATTGCTGTTCTCAACACTGAGCTTTAAAGACTTCATCTAATTTCTAAGAAATATGATGTGTTTTTCGGCGTCCCAGCTTGTAGAGGTGGAGTGTAACTCCTCAAAGAAGTAGAGAAACTACCTGGTGATGCTATGCTATTTGACACATAAACAAAAACATAAAAACAGAAAACAGAAATAAAATGTAGTAGTTAAGCTACTAAAGTACTAGTATCGAGAAGGCATACCTGGGGGCTGAGTATGAGAAACTTAAACTTGGAAAAACCAAAACTGAGGTCCACGTGTTCTGCCGTATGCACCAACTTCTCAATTTATTCATGATTATCGGGTTGCCTCCCGGAAGCGCCACATTTATTTAAGGGTCGTTGGCCAGACCCATACGTGCTTCATCAGTCTTTATTTGGGTGGTGGCTATTGACTTCCCTCGTGTCTCCCGTTCCTTCATTCAAATCTTTCAACTTTGGCATTTTGTCCCAGTTATCAATCCAGTTAGTGTTGTTAAGATCTTTGCCAAGGTTCGGTTTCTTTCCTTTGTTGAATTCCTTAGCTTTCTTCAGTTGGTAGTCCAGATTGGTATCGATAAATTCAGCAATTTCAAAGGGATCATTGGATAGACATTCATTTCCTTTGATGTTGTAAGTTACCGATTGTTTTCCAATACGAAGTGTTTGAATTCCTTCGTTCATGTCAATGACAGCTCTAGTAGTGGCTAAGAATGGGCGACCCAAAATCAAAGGCACAGAATAGTGGGGCTCCATTTCTAAAACCATGAAGTCGGCAGGGAAGACAAACTTGCCGACTTTTACAAGTACATTTTCAATAACTCCCATAGGTGATTTGACAGTACCATCCGCAAGTTCGATAGTAACATTGACAGGTTACAGATTCCCAATCTTTAGTCTTTTAAACATGTTATATGGCATTACGTTCACACTTGCTCCAGATCAGCGAGTGCGAAAGTTATTGGTAGTGGTCCGATAGAACATGGTAAAGAAAACTTTTCAGGATCTGAAAGTTTCTTTGGAAGGCACCTTTCAATGAGAGCGACACATTGATTAGTCTTTTTAACTGCCTATTCCATGTTTCTTTTGTTAGTGAGGAAATCCTTCAAGAAACGTCCGTACTTAGACATTTGTTGTATTATATCCAGAAAAGGCAGGTGGATTTGGCTTAAAAGCTCGATGAATTTCTTATATTGTTCGCCAGTCCTTTGCTTCACTAGCCTTCCTGGGTACGGTATGTGTGATTTGAAGGTTCTCTTTGTCGGAATGTTAGGAGGAGTGTTCAATGGAGTGGGTTGTAGATTTTCCTTTGGTGGCGATTCTTAAGCGGTTGCTTTTGTGACAGGTGGACGAAGTGGTACTCCAGTGAATATTTCCCTTAACGGTGTTTGAAATTCCTCTTCTTCTGGTAGTGGAGGTTCTGGATAAACCTTGTTATTCTTAAGAGTGATAGCACTAATATTTGCTTTTGGATTTGATTCAGCGTTGCTAGGAAGACATCCTGGTTGTCTTTCGGATAGAAGCTTTGCAACTTTCCCTAGTTGTACTTCAATGGACTGGAGAGTTGCTTTCTGTGTCCTAAACTCAGCTTCGTGAAGACTAAACTTTTCCTCGTAATGTTTGTGTCGGGCATCCGCTAAGAGGGCTTGAATTTCGGTTGTAGATAGCAACTTACTTACCGCATCCTCCAAGCCCAACCCATTACTTGGCTTGTTAGTTCCTTGGAATTGCTGACGAGGCTGATAGTTTTGGGATTATCTTTGTTGAAACTATTGTTGTTGTCCGAAACCAGATTGTCCTTGGTTGTTGTTATCCTTCCGGCTGAAATTTGGGTGGTTTCTCCATCCAGGATTATAAGTGTTACTGTAGGGGTTGTTCTACGAGTGATTTGTTCTGATAAAGTCAACCTGCTTAGCATCAACAGTGATGCTTTTTACTTCTTCAGTAGTTTCAGTGGTTGTTTTTCCCTTACTAAGTTGATTGAGTGGAATGGTGAGGGCGTCTACTTGAGCAGAAAGTGAAGTGATAGTATCAGCAGAATGAACTCCTTGCCTGGCTCCTTTTTACTCCTTGGATTTTACCATTGATAGCTGTTCATAGCTATTTTCTCAATTAGATTGTAAGCTTCTCGTGGCCTCTTGATTCCAAAAATACCACTTGCAGTAGCGTCTAGTGTCTTGTGCAACCCACTGTAGAACGATGATACTTGTAGCCAAACTTCTAGCCCATGGTGAGGGTATTTCCTCAACATGTCTTTAAAACGTTCTCATGCCTCATATAGTGATTCACCATCTTTCTGGGTGAAAGTGGTGATATCATTTCTCAGTTTTGCAGTTTTTGCTGGCGGGAAGTATTTTGACAGGAATTTCTGAGCAAGATCATCCCATGTAGTGATTGACCCGGTAGGAAGAGAGTTTAACCATGCCTTTGCTCGTTCCCTTAAGGAAAAGGGAAACATTCGGAGGCAAATTACGTCATTCGAAACTCCGTTCAGTTTGAAAGTGTCACAAATTTCGAGGAAATTTACAATGTGGGCATGTGGATCTTCATCGGGTAATCCATGGAAAGTGCATGATGATTGAATCATGTGAATGACATGCGATTTTATCTCAAAGTTGTTAGCGTCAACCGGAAGTCTTGTGATGCTAGACCCCAAAGCCTTAAGTGATGGTCTTGAAAAGTAAAAAATAGTGCGATTTTCTACAGCCATTTTTCTAGCACGGTTTTCTTGTATTCGGCGGTGAAAGAATCATTCGGGCTCTGCTAAAGGTTGATATAAACCAGTAGTGGAGCTATGGATCATACACTACCTGCAACAAAACGTAACAGAAAAACCGATGGAAAATGATAAGGCTAATCCGTTAACTTGATTTTTTTCTTGAAATCACCATGTCCCCGGCAACGACGCCAAAAACTTGATGTGCACGTGATAAGTATATAGATAAAATATATATAAATATTTATTTGTTTTAGAAATGGTTTCACGAGATCAGGTTTTAAATTAATAAAATGATAAGTACTCAAACTTAAAACACATACAATAGGCAAGTGTACCTATCGCAGCGTAATATAGTTTAGGTAAGAACTAAGTATCGAACCAATGGCCACGGTCGAGTTCCAATAGTCAACTTTTGTTATCGTTTATCCGGTTTAATTAGTGAGTGGGTTTTGTGTGCTTGTGAAGCAGAAAAGTAAATGGTGGTAAAGTAAATAACAGAAAAGTAAAAATGTGCCTGATGTGTGTAACAGGAATGTAAATAACAGAATAGTAAATAACAGCAAAGTAAATATTTCGAAAATGATCAGGTCACGAAGAGTATTACTTTGGGCTTCGAATCCGCTTGGAATATGATAATGTTAAGTTGACTAATCTGGTGGTATGACTACTACAAACATGTGAATGGTACACCGCTAGAGCCTCATTCTCACAATATTTGATTCACGAATTATAATCTTTAATAATAAAATGGTAATGATTCCCAGCTAGGGACAACGTTACCTTCAACTCTTTGAATGCTATCTCCAAGTCGGTTTAGGACATCGAACTTAAATGCTTAATTATTATTATTAAAAAGACCGGGAGGCGGTGCAACAATGAGACCGTGTATAAAGACGTAGCGTTCCCAACATGAGTTCACTAATTCTTGGTCTCATAACAAGTTCGTATAAAGATGTACGACCTTATTAGTGTTAACCAAGCCTTGGCTTATCAAAAACCACTTGTATAAAGACGTACAAGCATCAAGAGAAGTTTGATTAAAAAGGTTTTATGGTCTTATGCTTTAAAATCAAGAACACTTACAAGTGTAAAGACGGATTTAGATAATAATCAAAAGCCCACCTTGATGGTGGTTTTAAGTGTGAATAATTAAAGACATAAACACACCACTAGATTAATACGTTAAACATTAACATACACCAAACTTCATCTTCACCTTAGCAATACAAAGAAGTTTAGCCACGAATGGCCATACTAACTACCGTAACGCTGAGTTTCATATGCTCCATATGGCGGACAAAGAGGAGGAGCCTCTCTAATCTCTACTCTAACTATGAAGTTCTCTCTCTCTGTGGATAGTGTGGAATGAAGAACCCAAACCTCCTATTTATAGGCCTCAGAATGAGCAATGCACGGTCGTGCATTGGATTGCACGGGCATGCAAACACCTAGGGAATCATAGGGTACGAGTGGTAGTGCAGCCGCGGGGAGCAAGGAGGGCAAATACACGCCCGTGCATGGGCGTGCATCCCCCCTGGTGCCAACTATTGTCTTTTAGCTGTTGGTTGACTTTTGTTGACCTTTGTTGACTTCTTAGGGGTCAAAGCTCGGGAATGATCCTTCTAGAAGCTTGGTTTCTATGTGCTTTTGATAGGCTTTATCTTTGTTTATCTTTAGAACACCGAATAACCTGTAATTATAAAATATAAACGTTTTAAGTATCAATTGCAAGGTTATTATTCAATTAGTACCATAATATGAGGATTATTATGCATGTAAAACATGTGTAAATGATGGCACATCAATATCCTTTCGTGCCGATTCTTGTGATTTTTTGAAAAATTCTCTTTTCTCACCAACATGGCTAGTATATGCTTTGACAAACGTGGTGTACTCCGGATATATGCCGTCGACAAGATAATACCCGTACTCGTACTCGACATCATTAACAATGAATGAAGAACCAGGTGTGACTCAATCTATGATGTCATCGAATATAGGCGATTGATCCAAAACATTGATATCATTGTTTGCTCCCGTAATACCAAAGAATGCATGTCAAATCCAAAGATCATATGACGCAACGACTTCAAGTATTAAGGTCGGATGTAGATGGTCCCTTAGCTGGTGTTAACCTCGCCAAGAAGTCAGATAATTTGCCCATTCCTAATGTGTGCAGTCGATGCTATCAAGCATCCCGGGAAATCCATGTACGGCTTCATGCACCTCATATATTTATTAAATGTCACTAAAAGTCGATCTCCTTAAATATCTCTTGCTGTAGAGATTAATCACACCTAAAAACATATAATAAGTAAATAATAATAATAATAATAATAATAATAATATTACCTTTACATAACATATGAAGAGTATCTCGTGCGATTTTTTCAGACATCTTTAAATACTCATCCAATGAATCACCCGAAGTACCATACGCTAGTTGTCGAACTACACACGTGCATTTTTGTAAAGCAGTAAATTTAAGCTTACATCTCGCGTCTTCCCTTTGTTGGAAATATTGATACTATCTTTCTAAATCACCACATATTCGTAAGAAAAGTTCTCGTCTCATACGAAAAGGGATTTGAAACTTTTTTCATCATACATGGGATTCTCAGAAAAGTAATCACGTATTAGATGTTGATTAGCAGCTTCTCGATCACGCATTACTTGAACTCGTCGTGTTACCACTCGTGAACTCTCGGCTTCTTCTGCTAGTTCGTACGCGTAACGAATCGCTTCAATTATCACCTCATCTTCTTCCGATGAACCCGACGACGTAGATGACCATTCCATTTTAAATACGTTGAGAGAATATATAGTGGTGTGTTATTGGTTGAGACAATATGAAAATGTTGTGTTATTGGTTGACAGAATATGAGAATGTTGTGTTATTGGTTGAGATGATGATATATATAGAGAGAGATTAAAAATTAGATATAATTTTTTTTTTAAACCCAACGGCTCTTTCCAACGGATATATTGACCGGTCAAAGTGCCCCTCCACTAAGAATGCCCCCATGCCCCACCCCTATCACGCCCCAATCACGCCTAGGAGGCGGTGTTTCTAGACGTGATTGGATGATTTGGATCACGCCCCCACGTAGCCACTACGAATGGTCTAAAGTTAATTTGCAAAACCAATTTCAAACTTATTTATTGATGTTTATTATATTTTATTTAAAATAGGTTAAAAGAGTTAGATAAATTAATTTGGATAAAAACTATTATTATAATAGTTTAGAATGTCGGTACGTCAATTTTGGTTGACTCCTAAATCATTAGATTTGTTTCATGGCATGATTTCAAAAAGTAGGCCACCAATATTCTCATCTCAAGTCACTCAAGACAATCTTAGAAGCTGGTGATTTGGGATTTACGTATAGCAATTGAACAATCTAATGCGACGTCATGGTCCATTTGGGTTGTATTAAAAATACAAGACCGTTTCATTATTGGGTTTATAAAATAATAATAAATTATTAATTTGGTTTATTTAAAAATATAAGGATTCAAAGTGAAGTTTCTGACTCTCTAGTTTTCACATACAAAAACTTGGCTTTACAATTTTGTTATCTTCTGATTGCATTAGAGCATCTATAATGGGATTCACCAAACCCGACATACAGTGAGATGGTTGGAGTGGAAGAAAGAGACAACAAGGGTCGAGGAGAGAGAAGAGCGGGTGAGTCTGTGACCAAACTCCTTAAGAGACAAATTTCAACCAAGGAAAAAGGCTTGTGGGTTTGTTTGTTATCCTTTTGTGAAGAAAGGATATAAGCTCTACAATCTTGATACTCGTGAAGTTGTTGTTTCTTGATATGTCACTTTCCTTGAACATATCTTTCTGTCCTTACATTCTTCCCACATCGGGATATGAAAATAAGGGGTGATTGTAACACCCTAGGCAAATCCCACATCGGTCACGGACATGAGAGATGCTTGGTTCATAAGGAATGTCTTGCCTCAAATATCAACAACGCATTTTGAGCGAATTGGCTGTGGACGAGAGGAGAACTCTACAGTTAAGCGTGCTCGGGTGGGAGTAATCAGGGATGGCTGACCCCTTGGAAGTTTTCATCCGGGTAACCAAAAACTAATTTGTGAGCTCCTAGTGGGCCAAGCGGACAATATTGTTGGTATGAGATTTCAAATGTTACAAATCTATTGATTCTTTTTCCTCTTCTTTTTCTCCTTATGTTCCTTTTGATATTGATCCTTCTTCTTCTTCTCCTTCCGGTCCTACTTTTGATTCCTCTTCACAAATTCCTTCAGTTCCATCATCTTCGCATTCATCTACTCCTAGTGAAGTTAGGAGGTCTACCGTAGCTTCTGTTCCTCCTACTTATCTGGAGGATTATATTTGTAATTATACTTCCACTTCTTCTTTTTCTTCTCGTGATTCCACTTGTTTTCATATTCTCACCAATGTGTGTCATGCTACTAATTTTCTCAATCTTGTTGATCTATTTAAGTATTCTCAGCAGCTTATTCTTACTCTTGACAATATCAAAGCACCTTCTACTTATCAAGAGGTTGGTGAACACACTGCTTGGCAGGAAGCGATGTCTAAAGAATTGCAGCCTTGGAAAGTAATCAAACCCGATAGGTTTTGTCTTTACCTAAAGGTAAAAAGGCTATCAAGTGTAAATAGTTGTGTAAAGTCAAATATAATATTGATGGCACCGTTGAGCATTGTAAAGATACATCGGTGGTTCATGTGGACACTTAAAAGGCTGGTATTGATTACAATGAGACTTTCTTTCTTGTTGTTAAAATGACCACCATCCGAAGGCTCATTGTTGTTGCTACTAAATGACACTGGGGTTTGAATCAGTTAAATGTCAAAGATGCTTTCTTACATCGAGATCTTGATGAGGACATTTAAATGAGTCTTCCTCCGGGTATGCCTTCATCATCTCTTGGTCAAGTTTTGAAGCTTAAGAAATCTCTTTATGGTTTGAAACAAGCTTCTAGACAATGGCATGGAAAGCTAACTGATGCTCTTAAAACTAAAGGCTATATCTGGTCTGCCAATGTCTATTCTTTGTTTTCCAAAACAATGGGTGATTCTATTATACATATGGTCGTATATGTGGATGTTATTCTATTAACCGACAATGATGAAAAAGGAAATGTCTGCTTTGAAAGTTCTTACATTCCACATTTCAAATCAAGGATCTTGGTTTTCTTAACTACTTCTTGGGGATTAAAATTCTAAAGACTAATTCTGGAGTGATCATGACTTGAAGAAAATTTGTCAAGGATCTTTTGACGGAGTTTAATGTTGCAGATATTTCTCCTGATATTTTCATTGGGTGACGCATGAGCTTGCTTGGTCAAATCGTTTGTTTTCTGAGTTTCAAGTTCACGGTCTCACTCCTGTTCCTCTCAAATGTGATAGTCAAGTTATGCTTCATATCGCTAAAAATCCAGTTTTCTATGAACGTACTAAGCATATTGAGTTGAACTGTCTATTTGTGCGTGAGAAGCTTTAATATGGTTTGATTTTACTTTGGCATACTCGCACTTCTGATCAACATATAGATTTATTTACTAAGAGTTTGGCCGGTCATCCACACGTGGATTTGATTTCCATGTTGAGGTTGTATACATCTCTAACTTGAGGGGGGGTGTCATCCGAAACTATAGTTTCGTGTGTAAGTATTTTTAGCTAGTTTTGTTTGTTAGTTTTCATTAGAACGTATGGTAATTAGAAAATATTAGGAGGCAATATTATGTAAATATAGTTATCTTATATAACCCCCTTTGTATCCTGATGTGACGTGTTACTATATTTTTATGTAAGATTTTTAACATTATTATCTTGTTTCAATATTTATAAAATGATTAATATTTTAAGTAACTACATACAATAGACAAGTGCATCTATTGCAACATAGTATAGTCTATGTAAGAACCAAGCATCGAACCAATTGACACAGTAGCTTTTGGTACTCAATCATTGTTATTCTTTAGTATAATAATAAGGACAGTAGTTTTTAAAACTTAAAACAAGTGAGGCAACAAAACGAGCAAGGGGGTTTAGAGATAATAAGATCAAATGCATATCACTTGGGCTTTGAATCTACTTGGTATTAAATCAATATGTTAGAACTAGATTAGTGATGCGGTTAATGTAGGGGTGAATAGGTCCATAGTCGGGCTACTGTCCTAATGGCTGTATGTAAGGCTAACAGGCTCCCACAAATGCTAACGCTTCCTTAGGTCATTCTTCGGGCTACTGTCCTTGCTTGAATACCAAATCCCAACCAACCCAAAGTTTAAACTTTTACAAATTGAGCCTAGTATAGTACCAAAGAATTGTATAAATACGTACAACTTTAAATGAATGCTCAAAGAAGAGGACTTGCTTGAGATAAACACAAGATTTAAAACTTCAAATGACCAAAAATCAAGTACTCACGTCCATAAAGGAAGATCATAGTTAAAAATAACCAAGGAACATAAACACACCGTTCATTAATTTAAAATATAAATTTTACATCAAGTTTCATCTCCACTCAAGTGATACAAGAAGACTAGCCAATAATTGTGTAACATCCAGAAATAATTAAACGAAAGAATAATAACGAGATCAGAAATTAAGAGAGGGTTTAATGAAAAGTAGGGAGCGGGCTTGGGCTCGGCTCCAATGACCCGATATAGCCCATGTATATATATATAGGACGAATTAGCTCACCTTCCTCATTTCTCCATCATCTTCTCCAAATCAAAACCCTAGATAGAGAAAGCTTAACGTTCTAGAGAGAGAAAGCTTAACGAACAACATCCAAGCTCTGATTTTTGCTCCGTCTTGTTTCTCCATCATCCCTAATCGTTTCTACATGAAAAACCACGAGTTTTGAGGTAAGATCGATCTCAGATCTGAGTTTTTCTTAAAAAAAATGGGGTTTTAGGGTTTATGGGATTTTTAAACATAAAGGAAGGATTTTTACGTATGAAAAGTGGATTAAAGCTCAGATCTAGCTTCATGGAAGCTAGATAAACGTTTTGAACGTAAAAAGTTAAGATTTTGGATCAAAAATCGGACCTGCAAATGCTCAAATGTTCTTGAGCCGACTCTTGAGAGTCGGCCACCTGCATGTGGCGACTCTCAGCAAGGAAGAAGGAGAGAGTCGACTGTCAGAGAGCCGACTGTCAAACTCAACTGTCAGAGCCGACTGTCAGAAAGCCGACTGTCTGAAAGTCGACTGTCTGAGAGTCGACTATCTGAGAATCGGCCCTCTAAGAAAAACGCTGAGTATCGACCCATTACAACACAAAGTCCTAAACGCAAGTTCAAGCGACACTCATGAGTGTGGCTAGCGACTCTCCTAGCCGACACTCGAGTGTGGCAAGTATAGTAACACTCCTAGTCGACACTCTCGAGTGTTGCTAGCAACTCTCCTAGCCGACACACTCGGGCGATACCCACAAAACTGCCGACACTTGCATGAAATAATAGAAAATTTGTACTTTGACTTATGTACAGATCACGTAGCGCCAGTATAGCCCAAAGCTTTTTAGTTCCCGCAGTATACCGAAAATCCAGGTGAGTTCAAGATCCCTATTTTACTGTTTTAGGTTAGTGTGCATACTCAAGAATTAGACGTTTATAATAAATGTATTTTATTACTTAAACATTTGCGAAGAAAGATAATGGTTCATTTAACTGAACGTTTTGTAAGAAAGAAATATAACGGGTGTTAAACCAAATGTTTTGTAAGAAAGAAAGATAACGGTTGTTAAACTGAATGTTTTATAAGAAAGATAACGGTTGTTTAACCAAACGTTTTATAAGAAAGAAAGATAAGAAAGATAATGGTTGTTTAACCGAACACCTTGTAAGAAGAAAAGAAAGAAAGAAGAATGATTTATTTAACTATATGTTTTATAAACAAAAGAAAGAAAGAAGAATGGTTTATTCAACTATATGTTTTATAAACAAAAGAAAGAAAGAAGAATGGTTTATTTAACTATATATTTTATAAACAAAGTGAAAGAAAGAAAAGAAAGTCAAATACATTGTCTAATCTGTAAGAGTATGTTTATTCGAAGAAAGTCTTGAGGTAGTAGTATAGTCTTGATGGCTAGTGCTACCCGAAGCCTATGGTTACGTCATGGGTTGAGACCATGACGTTACCATATGGAAATCGGGACAGTGCTCGGCAGGGCACTGTAATAAGGATGTTGTACAACTGGTTAAGAGGAGTAACGACGGTTACTCGGGTGATGACGATCATCCAAAGAGAAAGAGGTAAGGGGAAATCAATGACTGTGATACGTAACGATTGATTCCCAAAATATTGACGCGTGTTGGGCAATGACGGCGATACGTAATCGTTGACCCACACATTGATAGGTTATGGCAATGATTGCGATACGTAACGGTTGTCCACAATACCAAAGGTTCCTCCGGGGACACAGAGAGGCTTATGAGTGTAAACAGATTATAGACGTTAATGTATGACTTAAAGAAAAGAGTACAAAGTAAATACGTATGTATGCGAAAGAAGAAAGAAAGATTTTATTGTATTATGTATATAATATAATATGTATGCTTAAAGAACGTTTTAAAGAAAACCCTTGATATAAAGTTAAAGAAAAAGAAGAAACACTTGAACTCACTAGCGTTAGCTGACTGTTTTAGTATGCACATCAGGTAGCAAAGGAAAGAAAAAGATCTGAAGCTGTGAGAGCTTGGAAATGGATGGCTGTTGGTTGTTCCTGATAAATACTGACATCCCCGTTATCCTTAGTTTATGAAAATTGAACAATGCTATGTTTAAAGTTTTATGTTAACTCTGAATTTTGTATAAGACTTCCGCTGTTAGTTAATGTTTGATTCAAGGTTTAAGAACTATGTTTATGCTATGTTTGCAACTATGAGAGGTTCTCGGTTTGGGTCCTTTCAAGTTGGTTTCAAATGCATAGTTTGAGAGATTCGGACATTCGCCAAAATGTCTAAATTTAAACTGAGAATGAGACAGAAGAATGGGATGTCAGTCAGAGTTGCCAAGCCACGAGAGAAGAACAGTAACACCTTAGTATAGCAAACAGTAAAAAAGTAAACAGTAAAGGCCTTAGAATAGAATGTAGCCCATGTCCTAACTTATAACATAGACACTAAATACCTTAGAATAAAAAAGTGGACGTAATGTGCCTTAACGAAGGGACTTTGAACTTGAATGCGAATGTTACTCTGATAGGGAATATTTAGAACCCGAGAAGTAAAAGTAAATTAGTAATTTCATATCGGTCTCTGTAATTAGTAATTTACATTATTCGAGGTTTTCTAAATAATTGTCTATCATGATAACACGAGTATTTCTTGTTCGCAGTTCGAAAACGAAATGGCTGGAAAGAGAGGTGCAAAGAGAGGAGCCGGTACGGGACGTAGGGTAGACCACGTGTCAACCGGGTCGAAAGAGAAGAAAGTGAACCCTCTGTTCATGGATCGGTGTCGATCCATACTGCTAGTGGGAATGCTCCGAGTAACCCTGGAGCACATGACTAAGAAGGCTTCGTCTTGGAGCCAATAGTTAGGAAAGCAATAGCTGATGAAGTAGCTGCAGTTCTAAAGAGCACTCTACCAACAGCCCTAATTGAGGCTCTAAAAACTGTAAAAGAAGAAAAGGGAAGGGGCCTACGGGCCGAGAATAGAAATGTGATTGAAACTGAGTCTGAAGAAGATGACTCTGACTATGATAAGAAGCGCGGGTGTGACTACAAATCCTTCTGAAACTGTGATCCACCAATTTTTGACGTAAAGAAAGATGTTATTGCCGCATACTACTGGAATAATTGCATAACTGCAGTCATTAAGATGAGTGAATGTCATGCTGATCAGGCGGTAGGCTTTGCCGCTCATTCTTTTTCCTTTGAGGCACTAAGCTAGTGGGAGAATGTGAAGAAGGCTAAGTCTGAAAGAGATATTGATAGAATGAAGTGGAACGATCTGAAAGCCCTTGTTATTCAAAATTTCTGTCCCCAGAATGAGATTGATAAGATGGAAGAGGCCTTCGTGGAACTCAAGGCTGGTAGCATGACGCACCGACAATTCACGTCCAAATTCAGTAAGCTGGAACAACTGGTTCCACACTTGGTGAACACGGAAGAGAGAAGGATCGTGTTATATCCAAAAGCTACCTCCAAGAGTTCGCACGATCATCAATGCCAACACTCCGGGAGACTTTGACTCTTTGGTGGCTATGAGTGGAAAGAATTTTGATTATATGGCCGCAGAAGGCGCAACCCCCGCAGAAACTCAAAAGAAGTGGTCTAGCACCACTAAGCGCTCAGGCGGGGATTGGTCTGCCTCAAGAAATAAGAAGCCAAGGGTTGAAGAAAAGAACATCTGTAACAAGTGTGGTAGGGCGCACCTTGGGGAGTTCAAGTATGGATTGAATATGTGCTACTGTTGTGGCAAGACGAGGCATATGTCCCGTGATTATACCAATGCACCGAATTCTACCAACTATGGGAAATGCCACAACTGTGGTGAATCAGGGCATTTCTCCAAGGACTGCCGCAAACCAAGAACAGCAAACAATGAGAGTCCAAAGGAGGCTGATAAAAGGGGAGCGAGGACCGGAGCCTATGCCCTGACGCAGGAAGAAGCAAGGGGAGATCCCAATGTGGTGTTGGGTACGTTCATACTTGACCACACCTTTGTTTCTGTTCTGTTTGATTCATGTGCTAGTAAAAGTTTTATATCCTCTTCGTTCTGTAAAAGACTAAAATACAAAACCTCCAAGGTAGAAAAGGCTTTTAGTGTAGAAACTATTGTGGGTAGAAACACGAAAGTAGTAAAGCTAGTGGACGACCTTACCATAAAAATAGAAGCCCACAGATTTCCTGTTAAATTATTCGTTATAGCATTGGGAGGATTCAGTGTAGTATTGGGAATTGTGTGTAAACGAAAGGTGATTCAGCTCAACGCTCCTGATGGCAGTGAGGTAGTAATTTATGGGGAACGAGACATTCCGTTGACTAATGTAATCTCAGTGATGAAAGCAGAAAATTATATGAGGCGCGGGTGTGAGAACTACTTGGCTTATGTGATCGATAAAGATGTGAAAGTGAAAGAGTTAAGCGAAATACCCGTGGTGTGCCATTATCCGGAAGTGTTCCCTGAGGAATTGCCTGGATTGCCGCATGATCGGGAAACGGAGTTTCAAATAGATTTAATGACAGGTGCCCAGCGCGTTTCCAAATCACCTTACCGACTAGCACCACTTGAGATGAAAGAGCTGATGACCCACCTGGAAGAACTTTTGGAAAAGGGATTTATCAGACCGAGCATTTCACCTTGGGGTGCTCCGGTGCTTTTTGTCAAGAAGAAGGATGGTGCCATGAGAATGTGCATCGATTACAGAGAATTGAACAAAAGAACTGTGAAGAACAAGTACTCGCTACCTAGGATCGACGATCTGTTCGACCAACTGCAAGGCACCAAATGGTTCTCAAAAATCGACCTACGGTCGGGTTATCATCAACTAAAAGTAAGAGAGGAAGACATACCCAACCCGTATTTCGGATGCGGTATGGACACTACGATTTCCGTGTGATGTCCTTTGGGTTGACAAATGCTCCCGCGACATTCAAGGATATGATGAACAGGGTGTGTCGACCAATGTTAGACCGGTCAGTAATATTCTTCATCGACGATGTACTTGTATATTCTAAGAGTGAAGGTGATCATGCATGTCATCTGCGAGAAGTTTTGGACACACTAAAGACAGAGAAGCTATATGATAAGCTTTCGAAATGCGCGTTTTGGCTAAAGGAAGTCCAATCCTAGGTCATGTGATTAACGCAGAAGGTATCATGGTAGACCCAGTAAAGATTGATGCATTGTGGAATTGGGAAATTCCGTGAACACCAACGGATGTACGAAGTTTTCTGGGTTTGGCAGGCTACTACCATAGATTTATACAGGACTTCTCTAAGATAGCCTCACCTTTAACCAAATTGACCCATAAGGAAGTAAAGTATGAATGGGGCCAGGCCCAAACTAATGCCTTAGAGGAATTAAAGAAGAGGTTAACCCAAGCACCAGTGCTGACCCTACCTGATGGTAACGAAGACCTAGTAGTGTATTCCGACGCTTCAGGTCAGGGGTTAGGCTGTGTGCTCATGCAAAGAGGGAAGGTGATCGCGTATGCATCACGACAGTTAAAGACTCATGAAGTCAACTACCCGACTCACGATATCGAGCTTGCGGCGGTTGTCTTTGCCTTAAATATTTGGAGACATTACCTTCATGGAGTCAAATGCACCATCTACTCCAACCACAAAAGCTTAAAGTACTTCTTTGAGCAAAATGAGTCGAACATGAAGCAGCGACGGTGTTTATAACTATTGAAAGACTACGACTGTGAAATCCTTTACCACCCCAGGAAGGAGAATGTGGTGGCCGACGCCTTGAGTCGAAAGGAGACGACAACTCCGATCAAGGTGAAAGCGCACCAACTGGTCGTGACTCCAGACGTTATGACAGAAATAGAGCGTGCTCAAAATGAAGCTTTGAATGAAGAAAATGTCAAGAGGGAAATAATAGTGGGTCAGCAGGAGAAGTTAGAAACCAATGTTTATGGAGTGCGAACACGGTTCGGGAGGATGTGGATACCCAAGGGTGGCGAACTTAACATCAAAATCCTCAACCAGGCTCATAAGTCTCGCTACTCTATTCATCCTAGCACCAACAAGATGTACCATGGTTTGACGAAGGAGTACTGGTGGCCCGGCATGAAGAACGATGTAACCGATTACGTGAGCAAATGCCTAACTTGCTCTCAGGTGAAGGCCGAGCACCAGAAGCCGTGTGGAAATATGCAACCTTTATTTATTCCCGAATGAAAGTGGGAACACATTAACATGGATTTCATAACTAAGTTACCGCGTACAGCTAAGGGTCATGATACCATATGGGTAATTGTGGATAGACTGATGAATAGTGCTCACTTCTTACCTTTACGTGAGACTTATTCATCCGAGAAACTAGCTGAATTGTTCATTAAAGAGATTGTGTCCAGACACGGTATGCCCTTGTCGATTGTATCGGACCGGGACACACGATTCACATCGAGGTTCTGGAATAGGTTCCATGAGACCATGGGTACTAGACTCAACATAAGCATAACTTATCACACGCAAACCAATGGCCAGTTCGAAAGGACCATTCAAAATCTCTAGGACATGCTCCGGGCATGTATTATTGACTTCGGTGGTAGCTGGGACAGTCACTTACCACTGGCGGAGTTCTCCTACAACAACAACTATCACACCACCATTGGCATGCCGCCTTATGAGATGCTGTACGGTAGGAAGTGTAGGACGCCCGTCTGTTGGGGTGAAATTGGGTAGAAAGACTTCGCAAGTCTTGACGTGGTCAAAGCAACTTTCGAAAAGTTTGACCAAATCAAAGCTCGTATGAAAGCCGCTAAGGATAGGCAGAAGTCTTACGCGGATAGAAGAAGGAGAGATCTCGAGTTTCAAGTTGGGGATATGGTGCTGTTGAAAGTGTCCCCTTGGAAGGGAATAATACGATTTCGAAAGAGAGGAAAGTTAAGTCCAAGGTTTGTAGGACCTTTTAAAGTTGTGTCACGAGTTGGGGAAGTAGTGTATCGTCTAGAGCTGCCAGAAGAATTAAGTGGAATCCATCCTACTTTTCACGTGTCACACTTGCGTAAGTGCTTAACGGACGAGTAGGCATATATGCCACTCAATGACATCGAAGTAAATGACAACCTTAACTATATCGAGGAACCCCAATCAATTTTGGATAGAAAATAAAAGCGACTTCGCAACAAAGTCATTCCACTAGTCAAGGTTCAATGGAAACATCGCAAAGGGTCCGAAGCCACATGGGAGACTGAATCAGAAATGAGGGAGTTGTACCCTCGGTTATTTGACCTATGATAGGTTTCAAGGACGAAACCTCTAATAAGAGGGGTAGACTTGTAACATCCAGAAATAATTAAACGAAAGAATAATAACGAGATCAAAAATTAAGAGGGGGTTTAATGAAAAGTTGGGAGCGGGCTTGGGCTCGGCTCCAATGACCCGATATAGCCCATGTATATATATATAGGACGAATTAGCTCACCTTCCTCATTTCTCCATCATCTTCTCCAAATCAAAACCCTAGATAGAGAAAGCTTAAGGTTATAGAGAGAGAAAGTTTGAGGAACAACATCCAAGCTCTGATTTCTGCTGCATCTTGTTTCTCCATCATCTCTGATCGTTTCTACATGAAGAACCACGAGTTTTGAGGTAAGATCGATCTCAGATCTGAGTTTTTCTTCAAAAATGGGGTTTTAGGGTTTAGGGGGTTTTTAAACATAAAGGAAAGATTTTTACGTATGAAAAGTGGATTAAAGCTCAGATCTAGCTTCATGGAAGCTAGATAAATGTTTTGAACGTAAAAAGTTAAGGTTTTGGATCAAAAATCGGACCTGCAAATGCTCAAATGTTCTTGAGCTGACTCTCGAGAGTCGGCCACCTACATGTGGAGACTCTGAGCGAGGAAGAAGCAGAGAGTCGACTGTCAGAGCCGACTGTCAGAGTCGACTGTCAGACTAAACTGTCAGAGCCGACTGTCAGAAAGCCGACTGTCTGAAAGTCGACTGTCTGAGAGTCGACTATCTGAGAATCGGCCCTCTAAGAAAAACGCTGAGTATCACCCATTACACCACAAAGTCCTAGACGCAATTTCAGGCGACACTCATGAGTGTGGCTAGCGACTCTCCTAGCCGACACTCGAGTGTGGCTAGCCACTCTCCTAGCCGACACTCTCGAGTGTGGCTAGCAACTCTCCCAGTCGACACTCTCAGGTGATACCTACAAAATTGTCGACTCTTACATGAAATAATAGAAAAATTATACTTTGACTTATTTACAGATCACGTAGCACCCGTATAGCCCAAAGCTTTTTAGTTCCCGCAATAGACCGAAAATCCATGTGAGTTCAAGATCCCTATTTTACTGTTTTAGGGTGTAGTGCATACTCAAGAATTAGACGTTTATAATAATGTATTTTATTACTTAAACGTTTTCAAAGAAAGATAACGGTTCATTTAACTGGACTTTTTGTAAGAAAGAAAGATAACGGTTGTTAAACCGAATGTTTTGTAAGAAAGAAAGATAAGAAAGATAACGGTTATTTAACCGAACGTTTTATAAGAAAGAAAGATAAGAAAGATAACAGTTGTTTAACCGAACGCCTTGTAAGAAGGAAAGTAAGAAAGAAGAATCGTTTGTTTAACTATATGTTTTATAAACAAAAGAAAGAAAGAACAATGATTTATTCAACTATATGTTTTATAAACAAAAGAAAGAAAGAAGAGTGGTTTATTTAACTATATGTTTTATAAACAAAGGGAAAGAAAGAAAAGAAAGTCAAATACATTGTCTAATCTGTAAGAGTATACTTATTCGAAGAAAGTCTTGAGGTAGTAGTATAGTCTTGATGGCTAGTGCTACCCGAAGCCTATGGTTACGTCATGGGCTGAGACCATGACGTTACCATATGAAAAATCGGGACAGTGCTCGGCAGGGCACTTTAACGAGGATGTTGTACAACTGGTTAAGAGGAGTAATGACGGTTACTCGGGTGATGACGATTATCCAAAGAGAAAGAGGTAAGGGGAAATCAATGACTGCGATACGTAACAGTTGATTCCCAAAAGATAGATGTGTGTTGGGCACTGACGGCGATACGTAACGGTTGACCCACACATTGATATGTTGTGGCAATGACTGCGATACGTAACGGTTGTCTACAATACCAAAGGTTCCTCCGGGGACACAGAGACGCTTACGAGTGTAAACAGATTATAGACGTTAATGTATGACTTAAAGAAAAGAGTACAAAGTAAATATGTATGTATGCGAAAGAAGAAAGAAAGATTTTATTGTATTGTGTATATAATATAATATGTAAGCTTAAAGAACGTTTTAAAGAAAACTCTTGATATAAAGTTAAAGAAAAAGAAGAAACACTTGAACTCACCAGCGTTAGCTGACTGTTTTAGTATGCATATTAGGTAGGAAAGGAAAGAAAAAGATCTGAAGTTGCGAGAGCTTGGAAATGGATGGCTGTTGGCTGTTGCTGATCAAGACTGACATCCCCGTTATCCTTAGTTTATGAAAATTGAACAATGCTATGTTTAAAGTTTTTGTTAACTCTGAATTTTGTAAAAGACTTCCATTGTTAGTTAATGTTTGATTCAATGTTTAAGAACTATGTTTATACTATGTTTGCCAACTATGAAAGGTACCCGGTTTGGGTCCTTTCAAATTGTCACAGATATGAATAAATAAACACTTGATGATATAAATATCATGGAATGAAAACTAGTAATCAAACCAAAGCCAAGTGTTGTGATTATGAAATGTTTCTTGATCTTGGATGAAATTACTAACTCTATATCTCTCTCTGCTACTCATCGTGGAAGAGACCCGTGGGAACTCTTCCAAGTTGTTGATTGTCAAATGAGGAGGCAAGAGCCTCTAATTATAGGCTAAATCCGGAAGGAGGCACGGTCGTGCCTCCGTATGCACGGGCATGCGTATGGTTGGTCCGCCCGAATCTCTGTTGTATGTTGATCAACTTTTTCTAGAAATCTAGAAAAGTGCATGGCCGTGCACCCCTATGCACACCCACGCATGGTGTTAACCGTGTGTTAACTGCTTCTAAAAACTTCCTGAATGTTCCTGCTTGATTCGAATGGGCGCACGACCGTGTCTTGCCATGCACGGGTGTGCCTTTCCTCTGACGTTTTCAAAAATTCATAGAAATATGTCATTTTTATTAAAAAAAACTAATTTTCAAGAATAACATAGAAACTTGTTATTTAAAATAACAGTGAAAATCTTTTAAAATAACATAAAAACTTGTTATTTAAGGAAATTAAAATCTTTTAAAGCATTTAAAAAATCAAATATTGCCCAACTCCTTAAAAATTGTGTTCTTTTAATCATAATAGTGCCCAATTATTCATAAATAATCGGGTTATACAAAAATAAATAGTATCCGCTTCTGTTTAAAAGATTAGGTTATTCATTACTTAAGGAAGGGGGACTTAAGGTATGTTGAGGGGTAGTAACTTTCTTGACGAAGTGGAAAAAAAAAATTTACATTTTTTTTAAAACGTTACCCCTGAGATTATTTCATGCTACCCCTAAAAAAATTATACTTTTATTGAAAGCCCGAACGCAAATAGCCGATTAAAACTGCTTTGGGCCTTGGGAGTTGTAGACTTGTGGTGGTTAATAGCCTAATGGACTAATGAAGTAATGTGATGTGGTATGTGGGCCTGTTGTGGAGTTGTAGTGATTGGGCCGGCTCATTTGTTGGTGTGTGGCCTTAAGGCCTTTAAGGCTTTAAGTCCTTTAACCCTTTTAATTTTGAACGACCAACCTGTTGTGGAGTGGAGTTGTGGCATGTGGTCACTGCACTGGAACATCATTCGACAACAAGCAGCGCTGCAGCGGAAACTCGGTAAGGCTCAAGCAGGCAAGGGATTTTGTGGTTCAACATTCAACAAGTCCGACCTCAGACCTCTCACTCACCTCTGTAATCTTCTAACTCCTAATTCTAGATTTCTAGGGTTTATGAGTGTATCTTGTTTTAGGGTTTATGTGCAAGTGCAAATGTGCAATTGTTCTTAATTTGTTTGTTTGAGTATGATTGTATGTCTAATTTTTAGAGTTTTTGTCTAATTTTTTAATTGTTCCTAATTCTTATTCTAGGGTTTATGTCTAATTTTTCAATTGTTCACTTATAATTTTAGGGTTTATTGCAATTGTTTGGAAGATGAAACCACACGCTAAACAATCACTTATAATGGTGGAAATCGGAAGACATAATACTTTTCCTTTGGTTTATCGGATATTGAAGCTAGCGTTGTTTTTACTGGTCGCAACCGCAACCGTTGAAAGATGTTTTTCTAAAATAAAGTTTATCAAGACGGATTTACGCAATCAAATGGTTGACGGATATTTGAACAATGCTCTAATTTGTGCGGTCGAAAAAGAAACATTTTATAAAGTTAAAGAAGAGGATGTAATGCCTCGATTTCAAACTTTCAAAAACTGAAGGGGAGACTATTAGGTATGTGTTTAAATTTATTTATTATCGTGTTTTTATTTATGTTTCGTTTAAATTGTATCAAAGTACGGTAAAAGAAAACATTTTAAACGTTAACCCTGAAAATTTTGTTTAGATCCGTCATTGCGCGTGTTCTAGGGTAGAAGAGAGGATTTTTACTTTGAAGGCAATTTGTCTACACAACAAAGAAATTACTTTTCTTTGCTTCTCCAGCGTTCTCATTATTTAAATAAGTTGTTTGACTTATTTTTTCAATTTAAAAATATAATTCTTTAAGAAGATTGCTTCAACATTTTCTTTTACCTGTATATATAAAAACTCTACTTTCTTTTATAAAAACCTTTATTTATTTATATATAAAATCCTAAGTGGGTTTTTTTTATTTACCTTTCTTTTATAAAAACCTTTATTTTTTTTTGGGAAAATCTTGATTTTTGCGCCAGATTTTTTTACTTTTCTATAATCGAACTCTCCACATTACAGTCTAGTTCTATTTTCGGGTTATATTAAAGATTTCAAAAAGTTATATTAACCTACAGGTATAATACGATTTTCAAATGCATGAAAAGTGACGAAACTTGAACAATTAAATTTGGCGTCGAAAATATTACACATAAAAGCCAAATTTTTTAGTTGATTTATGTAACAGATTTGGACTTTTGGTCTGGATTAGGAGAGACACAAACACTATAACTAATACGAAATAAACCTAGTGGACCAAAATTAATACTTTTTAGCAAAAAAGTTAGGAAAAACCAAATTTTTTAGTGGATTTGTGAAATAAATTTTGGCTTTTTATCTGAATTAGAAGAGACTGAAACACTATAATTAATATTAAATAAGACTAGTGGGCCAAAATCAATAATTATGAAAAAAAATGGAGAAGGCTGGGCCCCTCTGGCCCACACTACCCTCGCATGAATTACTGGGATTTGATATCATAGTCTACACGTTTAGACAAATTTCTAAATCCTTAGCAATTGTACTTCTTCTATTTATTTTTTTTTACCGGACAAACTTTTATCAACAAGAATAAAAGAATACAAAAGATAAAATGGAAATTAATCTAGTTTTATGACTTTATCCAAGACATTCCCCCCAAGATAAAACTAGCAGCCAAAACATCCTACTTTATTAGGCCTACAAAAAGGGCTTATAGCCCAGCCCAATCAATCCTCTGCATATAACCCGGCCCAATAACTATTCTCTTTCTGGACCATAATCGACCCAAAAAGAAAAGCCCAAACATAACAAATCTCATGTTGGTATCAAAATAATAATATAGCAATTTTGTATAGAACAACGAACAAATAATACCTTCTCCTTTGAAAATTTGCTAGAAAATATTGAAATTTATTAACAAATTTAGTGGTTTTAACTCTCTAATACTCATTATTTATGATTTTTTTAGTTAATTTCAAACTCGCCTATGTGAAAATTTTGTTTTATACACCAGAACCTATATATTACAGGATTAAAAGCTTTAATTCTTTTGGTTGTGATGTACACCATTTAACTATCATCAGAGATTGTTTAATTCAAAGCCTAAATTGACGGACATATTGCAAAAGTAGCCTGCCTCCCTGTCTTATGTTAATTATATCTTTTAGACCGAAAACATAATGTTGGCAAAAAAGCATACTTCTTTAATAATGCCATCAATGCAAAAGTAGCCTGCCTCCCTGTCTTATGTTAATTATATCTTTTAGACCGAAAACATAATGTTGGCAAAAAAGCATACTTCTTTAATAATGCCATCAATAATTTCTACAATATACTAATATATATATATATATATATATAACTTTTGTGTAACAATATATCCACAATGTATTATTTTTACCAAGTGCTTTTTGTGATTTGTCCACAATCTACCGGTTAGCTTCTGTGTTCGGTTAATAAACTATTAAAGTATTATTAGATGTGATCTATAGATCTCAATTTCAAATTAAAGTATTAAATGTACACATTATAATTTATTCTATGATATTTATGAAAATTTTATTTCTGTAAAATTTATATAATTATATGAATGCACGATTAATACAGTTGAATTGCATGTTTGGCATATAAGTTTTAAAAATTACAAATTTAGCTCAAACATTTATAATCTGATTGCGTCTTTAACCCCTGACATTAATACTAGTTAGTTTTTAACGGAAAGCTAGCACATGTGCCATTGACATGACTTACGATTGCAAACTTAACCGTAAAAAAAGGGTTCAAATCAGTAAAAAAATAGTAAACAATGAGTAAAAATCTATAAAAATCACTATTTTTTTACAAATTTTTTTATTGATTTTAACTTATTTTTAGGGTTAAGTTTGCAATCGTAAGTCACGTGGATGACACATAGGATAATTTTTCGTTAAAAACTAACTGGTATTAACGCCAACCAGGTCACAAACGTTTGCGCTAATTTTGTAGTTTTTAAAACATGAGGATCAAACGTGCAATTTGATCAAACCATATGGGTCATTTGTGTAATTAAGTCTTAAATCTATACTATATAATAAATAAAGGTTTTCTAGTGCCATGTGTCGTCTCCATATTCTCACCATTTTTTTCCCGCCTCTCCCTCTCTTATTTAATGCACTTTCTTTGAATAATATTATATATTTAAATAAAATAGTAATCTATACTATATAATAAATAAAGTTATTTCCATTACACGTGTCGTCTCCACATTCATTCTCATCATTTTTTTCCCGCCCCTCTCTCTTATTAAATGCACCTCCTATTTTTAACAACAATATATATTTAAAAAAATATTAATTATACTAATAAAATATATTTGTTTTAAATTATCACTTATGAAACTTTGAAAATATAATTATTTAACTTTTATTTTCAATCAAATAATAAATGAAAAACAAATTACATTAAATAATATTTAATTTATTTTCGAAACTCAATTATATATTAGTTTTTGCATATTTTAAGTTTTGTTTTCTATTCTTACTATATGATACATTTTTACACGTGTAAACTATACACATAAAGATTTAAAATTTTTATTTATTGATATTTTTTACTCTGTGTGTATACACGGGATCTAAACTAGTGTATAATAAAAAAAACTTGATAAATAATTTTAGTAACAAACACTTTTTTGAAGAAACTAAAATCAGAAGATATAATTTTATCTTAGGATGAAGCAAGAACAAAATAAAAGATACGTTTTTAAAAGTTTGGAATCCAAATTACAAATCTCTGTTGGTAATCTTTCTCCCTTCTCTCATTTGTGTGTTTATGTTCGCATCTGTTCGTTATAAAATATCATGTTTTGAAAACTAGATCAGGCAGATAACCAACAGAGATTTGTGGGTGTCGAAAGCTCATAGCCGGTGGTTGGTGATGGATGGCAGTTGAATCTGTCTCCCAACAAAATCAACAGTCAGCGCCCGGTGGTAGAATAGATGCAACAACCAAAGCCGCCGCCGCCGCCGCCGCAATCACAGCCATCGGCCTAGCCACATCCAATTTCGATTATGTTACAACCACCTATAAGGCATGTGTAAGTATTCTGCATTATGCCTAATTAAAACACTAATTAAGGGTTTTTCATTTGAACTTCCTTGAAAAGGTTGGAACTTTTTTAAGCTGATATTGTGCTTCTTAGGTTAATAAATTTGAATCTGATGAGTTTCTGTTGTTCTTTATTCAAGATTAGGGCATAAACTGTAGTTGATTATGAGGTAGTGAATGTTGTTAGAATGAAAATCTTTCAAATCTTATTTTAAAAATAAATTACACAGATTATGACGCATCTGTTTTATTTTCTATTTAGGGTTTTGTTTTTCCCGAAATTATTGTTTTAAGCTTTGTAGATTGTTTTTGGCTTGGAAAAAGTGGAAGGAAATGCGGACGAGGAACATGGGGAGGAGGAATTCGATTAGGCAGAGGGGAAAGCGGGGCTTGGACGGTCGAGATGAGCAACAACAGCCGGAACAGAAGCTACCGACTTTAGCTAGGTAACGAATGGAGTTTGTTTTTCATTTTGTTTATTTCTGTGGTTGAGATCTAATTTGCAATTAGGGCTTTTTGACTGGTGAATTTTCATTTTTCTGTCTTGAGCCTTTAATAATGCAGTGTACACTTGGAAATTAGCTGGTGACCCTGTAAGAGGCTGGACATTCACTGCATCATAAATGACCGAATTATGGCACTTGATCTTCGTCATGGTAGGCATCTGTCACATAGTTATCAGGTCACAATTCCCATTCTACTATGAACTTCAATCATGATTGTATAAGTAGTCTCACCACAAGTAATCTGATTATTAATTTATTATACTTCTTTTACTATCTCAGACTAAAACAAATTTTATCCAGAAAGTTGTAATACTTTTGTTACTAATTTAGTGTTTAATTGCATGTTTCCTGTTTAACCGCTTATTAACATGAATGTGGTTTGTTGCTATGTTTGTTGCCATGTAAGTATGACATAGCTTAATTTGTGCGTTTATTTTTCTGCAGGTTGAGCTTCTGTTGTCGCAGGTTGTTTTGAGCTTAAATTGTTAAAAGCTCTTGAAATCTACCTTCTGTTGTCGCAGATTCGTATGCAATTTCAATTCACTTTTGGGATTTGCTATTTAATGGGAGTTTAAAATAAAGGGTTGTTAAAAAGACCAAAAGGGTTGAACATACAACAGATATGAGATTGAGTCTAAGATGGTCCCACATAACATAAAAATCTTGAAGTGAAAATGTTGATAACTGAGCAGCAAAAACCACAAGAGGGGACAAGAACATGTGCATTCCATGGGTTATAAGGTAGTGATACCCTACTTTTAAATATTTAAGTTTGACAAAGTTTCAGAAATGAGCGACCATTGTGGATTATGATTTTGAAATCAATGGTTTCACTTCTGTTACTTCACTCATTTTTATTAAGTATTAATTTCAATTTATACAAATTGGGTTTAAAATTATAGCTATGAATGGAACAAAATATGCAAATCCAAGATCTGATGTTCTGAAACAAATTATGAGACGAGATATTTATTAGAAATTTGGGTTATTGTTTCAATAATAATAATTTTTGAGATAAACAAAAAAAGAGAATTTTGCCAATATGATGCCATGACTCATTTTTTATCAATGCAATTTAAGAAGTTTTATACATTTATAACTTGGGTTACTTTTGACAAGTTCCTATTTCATCATATTTTTTTTATTCTAACCTCGGGTCCACTTAGAAACACCTTTCTTCTGCTCTGCAACCTTTTTTTTGAAAATTTTAATATAATCTTTTGATTATTAGGTGCTAACTCTGATGTTTTTGGGTGCATTATTAGCAGAAAAAAGATTAGTCAAGATATTGTGATGCTCAAGTTATTGGTATTCAAAGAAAGATGTGTGATATAAGGCGTTGCAGATGCATTTTCGTTATTTGGTATGTGCATGATAATTTTGAGGTAAGAACTGATGCTGACATAATAGAGAACTGGGTTTGACTTTTTAGGTCAAACATTCATATCTCATTTTCAAAAGTGACATGAGTGTTATGAATTATCAAGAAAATATTTGATTGCACTAATCATTGTAAAATTTCCTTAAATGAAAATATCCATATAAATTTTCTTAAATTGAAGACAGTATATAACATGATTTAAATACAGTCAATTAAAGTGATTCATGATTTTGAGTAAAAAAAGGTATCGTAGTGTTTGGACGAATGGAGGAATGTATTGAGAAAAAGACAACCCCATTTTGCACATCTAATTGTTTTTATGGGACTTGAATCGAACAAGTTTATTCTATGTATGTAGGGACTTTGCAGCTACGCGATGAAACCGTTTTTGGGATCCGTTTGTGTAATAATGTTATACATTGTATATAGAACAACCCAGACATAGGTATGACACTTCCAATCGCTGTTTTATTTAATTCGTTTAAATTGTTAGATTGGGCGTTCATGCATCCTACATGAGTATGATCTATGGCCTGGTTGCTGATTATTTGATGCTTCTGATACTAGTTGGTCGATGTGCTATGAGTTTCACATAAATTAAGATGCTTTTAAACCTTCAAACCCTCTATTCCTCATTGGTTTACTCATATGTAAAGGGGCTAAAATTGCCACACGTAAGTATGACATGATTAAGTTACTTCATAATCTTTTATGACCTTTTAACCTGTGGTTTTGTATTGCAGTATGTGATGATTGTGTTGAAGGGTTCTATACCAATTGCTTTTGTTGGTACCGAATAGCCAGCAGCCTACGTGGAATTACTGCCAATCAGGGGGCTTTATACTGATTTAAACAAAAAGTTTAGTGCTGATGTCCCAAGTCGCCCTTCTTTCTCAAATTCTGTGACACCAAGGCAAGTTAATTTTCCGCAGGTCTTCTATGTAGCTTCGTGTCTATTGGTTCTAAAGTCGGTTCTTGCTTTCATAAACAGGTAACTACCATCTTACTCTCATAACTAAATAACCCTTTTTTAACTTAAAAGAAAATTTATACAACTTTTAACGTCTTATTCGTATCTGCTTAACCTTTTTACGTTTTTAGTCTGCACATGACTTGGGTATTAAGATTGATTAGTATATGCGATTTATGTTTCCGGTTTTGCTTGAATTTTTTTTCCCTCCTGTTCATGTTTATGTCCACATGATGTTGGTGTTTAAATGTATACTTTTTTTACTTGATAAGGAAAAGTTGCCATGTGTAGTCTTCTTTTTTTTCCATTTTTTTATTTCCTTCACCTATTTCTTATTAACTGACCCATTAGCATGTTTTTTTTTTTAAATTTCAGTAATCAGACAAAAAAGATTCACAACTCTTTCACATGTATTGTTGCTTCTATTAAATAAATGAGAACAATGAATTGTTTTTTTTAAATTAATTTGATTGTTCTGAATTTTTGTTTAGATGCCGATGTACTGATGGCGAATACGGAAACATTATGGTTTCAAATTCCTTTGTGTCAAGTCTTATGTTCCAGATTTATAATAGTTCTTAATTATTCAAAATTATATATTATGGTTTCCATTGTACACATGAGAATTCCCCGCCGCAACGCGAGGAGGAGAAACACCTAGTTATTACACAAAAGTAAAACGAATGACTCAACCGATAACTAAATAGGGAAATTGGATTTTAATAATATATCACATTTTACCAATTGACCAATAATAATCCCAACTGAGAATATTCTTACTACCAATCTCTACTTTCAAACTATTTTCTTATATTGGACCCCCGTTAAAAAAAACTTAACGACGTTAGATTTTATATGACGTGGACATCTGCAAACCGTCGGAAAGTCGAGCCAAGCTAACAGTGGTGTCGTGGAGGGTTTTGACATTGGCTCTGGTGGTGTTTAACGGGTCTTGTTTTCCCAGAAAGTCCAAACGGATACAACGGTGGTGTTTAACGGTGGTGTTTAACGGTGACAGACTAGGGTTTGCAGACCACCCCTCCGGCAAATGCGGTGGCTAGGGCTTCGGCTTGGCTCGACTTTCCGGCGGTTTGTAGATGTCCACGTCATATAAAATCTAACGACGTTAGGTTTTTTTAACGGGGGGTCCAATGTAAGAATATAGTTTGAAAGTAGGGACTGGTGGTAAGAATATTCTCATTTATGATTATTATTGATCAATTTATAAAAGATGTGATTATTAAAATCCAAACTAAAAATATAATGATATGGTTTGACGATCTAAATATAATTCAGTTGAAATCATTAATATATAACTTAACTCTGATTAAAAAAGTAATAAAACCCGATTGCATAATAATGTAATATAATCTCATTTTTTTATATAAAACCGAAAGTTGCAATATCAGTATTTTCTTATGAAATTTCACACAAATTCTTATGTAACCGGTAAAGCTTGACACTATTGGCTTGACCATATCGAGCATTACGTTCTGATCAATGTTTTGAAGCAGTTTCGGTATATAAAACACGCTCACTGATTTCACGTGAAAGAGTATTTAGTATCCATGAAATTACCATTTCGTTGCATCGTTGCCAAAGATCAAGATGTGGATAAACTGTAAGCCTAGAAATAGTTCCATTGATAAAACCTAACTTGTTCTTTGCGAAAAGTTTGCTCGATTCCATGCTCCAAATCCAGTGCCATCAAAATATTTAGAAACAAAGATCATCGATCCCTAGATGATCAGATAGAGGAGATAGAGAGATTTGAAGATTCAATTGATTCGAAGAATCACTTGAAGCGCTTCTAGAACCAGCCATGATTACTTTGGAAATTGTAAATCGGAATTGAACACAGAGAAAATGAACAAAGATCAATCGAAGGTGAACATAATAAGCAGAAATCAAAAGAAAGTGATGAAGAATCGAAACGAAACAAGTTAAACGTTGAAACGAAAAAATTGAATTGCCGAACGAAATTGAATAGATGAATTGACCGAATCGCGGAACAAAGAACGAAGATCAAGAGAGAAATGATGACAATTCCGATGATTTAGATGGAAAACAAATCAGATGAAGAAACGATTGAGTAAAGATTTCTGCTTTGATACCATGTAAATTGAGAGAGAGTTTTGGGAATTTTTCTAATTGATTGATGAATCGATTACAAAATACAAGACGAAACTCAGTATATATACAAGTGAAACTAACTAACTGAATGGATCTAACTATTAAATACAAAAAGAACAAAACACTTCCGTATCAAATAAAATTAGCTCATCCATATCGAATCCTTCACGTATGTATCATCATGTGTTCATCCATATTGAATTGCACATCCGTCTCATCTTGTGTTCGTCCGTATCATATTTTTCTTCCGTATCTTTTGCTACGGATAACAATAAGTATACTTAAAAGAGTTTTGTTTTCACTAAAACTCACTCTAAGTCTAATATGTGTAACTGTGTGCCTTTTAGAAATCTTATACAAAAAAACGTGTCATCATATTTACATGTGTTACGATCGTAGGCAAAATAATAATAATAATTTTTTTACACCTCCAAAAAGGTTGAGCCAGCAACCTAATTTGATATATATCACCACTACTATATGCACGCAACTTAATCCAACATGAATAAATTATATACCAAAGGATAGATCGTTATTCAACTTTTTAATATCTGATAAGCTATTTTTGGCCTCTAAATGGTGAAGAGTCATTTCCTTAGGTGAAATAAGTACATGAGTGTTTAAGTTTATAACATGTACAAAAAAGAAGCTTATTAAAACAACCCAAAAAAACCGATCAGTACAGACGATAAAGTGTGAATCTTTAAAAGTCAAAAATGAAATGGATGGTGGGTATTGCATATCTTAATGATGTATGCTTGTTCTTCACCCATACCCATTCTTTTATCTAGAAACATCAAAATTCTGGTCTTTCTGTTCTTATCAAGAAACTTCATGAGATTCTTCCGAACATTCTACTTTATTTTCTTTCATTATCACACCAGCTAGGATTTGTTCTTTTGGTCATCAAACCATTAAATAATAGGATCAAAACTTAATTTGATCGTGTGTTATTTAGTGAATGTTATGCTATGAAAGAGTGACAATATTAACATGTGTTCATGAAGGTAGGCATCACGTTTTAAAAAAGTCAAATCCACATAACCACTCAAAAGTGTAATAAGCTTTGTTTTTGTTAGAAAGAACAAGATTCTTGGTTGCCACTTTAACCCCACGTAAGTTGATGGGAAACCTAATTAAAGCAACTCCATTGTCTCGCTAACTTTACCCTTTCATGCTCGATCTACAGTTTGAGGTAAAAATATGAACTTGATTACAAGAGTGGGAACTCAAATAAAATTAGGGAATTTATTGAAGATAATCCAAACTCTATATCTGTTGAAGATAATCGTTGCAAAGGATAAGGATGGCATCTAGAAGATTAGCACATGGGTCGAATGGATTGAGTAGTCATCTGGAAGTCTTAATTAATATTTGGTAGTTATTTATTTAAATAAGTTTAGTCATTATCTTTTTATCTAATTGTAATCTTATATAAACTGGTTTTGGGTCATGAATAAATCATCTGAGTATTTTTCCTAGCATTAATCCCGATCATTCACTAAAGTTAAAGGTTAGGTTTACCGATTCTCACAATTGTAATCCAGAAATCAATCAAATAAAGTTGTTAATTTCATTCAGTTCTCTATTGTTTATCATCAATTCTATAACATCGGGCCATCAAATTGGTATCAGAGAGAGGATTTCATAGTGTTTTTGGCTAATCCCCTAAATCACTAGTTTTCAGTTTCATCAATCACGAATAGTGATTTAATCAATTTGACAGTTTATTCAAGAAACGTTCTATCAGTAAGCAATCAAGAAAGTAAATTGCTTCAGTATATTCAAAGAAAAAGACCGGAACGTGTTCCTGTACTGTAACACCTTGACAATTCCTAAATAATATGAGGGCTAAAAGTATCAAAAAAATCAAAGTTTAGGGGTTGAGTTGCCAACTCTCCAAAGATAAAAGATTAAAAATGAAAAATTTGAGAATCCGGATGGTAGCGGACCGCTACATAAGCCTTAGCGGTTCGCTACGTGTAGAGGAAGGAAAAGCCCGGGTGCTGACACGTGTCCTGTGACTCACCAAAGGAATATTGACGCGTGGCACCGGTGGCGGACCGCTAGCCTGGTCCGTAACGGTCCGCCAGCCGCCAAAAGTGGGCAGGTCCGTTAAAAGGCTGACGCCATCAGGGCGGTAGCGGACCGCCACCACCATGGTTAGCGGTCCACAACGGGTCTGTAGATGGCCTATAAATAGAAACCCAATGCCGTTCATTTTGCAACATCAACACACACCACACACCATCAGTTACACACACACACCCTCTGGTTGCACGAATCCCAAGGCTTCGGTACGCATCCAAAAGTCCGGTTTTCCCGCAATTCGTCCGCAAATTGCCGTAGATAGTACCGAGGTAAGGTTTTGAAATACCCTAAGTTCCATTATGTAAACCTAAGATAGGGGTATTAATTATAATAATGTTGGATACGATCTAGGGTATATCCGAGGTATTAATCCTTGTATTAATTCAACAGGAAGTTCCGATTGAGGTGAGTTCCTCCAAACTGTACTTGTGATAAACTGTTTTCAAATGGTTTTATATATCGAAACGAGTCGGATCCCTATCTGAATTCCATGTATATATATACCAGTGAATAGCGCTTATTACAGTCGAGTTTGGATGGGACTGACGGGCGAGACTGATCCTCTCGTTACTGATTGGTACTTGTGATACCAATGGTCGGGAAGGTCTCAGTATATATAATAAAAGATCAGGGTCTTTGTGTGGCTATTGGATGGGAAATTGGGATGGATGGTCGTTTCATATTGTGGATATGGTTATGAAAACATGATTTGTTTATGAACTCATCAGCTTTGTGCTGATCCAAATGTTAAAAAAAAATATTTTTGAGCACAGGTGACCACTAACTAAGAGACTTGTAGTTTGGCATTCCAAATGATATACAAGTGTAAGGTTTTGATGACGAGGGTACTGAGGGCAGGTTCGTGTGAAACCATAATGCCTGAGTTGGTGGCTTGTTCTTGAACTATAAGTCCAGTATTGTAGGTTCCTGTTAGGAACCATGTTTTGTTTTTCCAGTCAATTCTAGTTTGTAAAACAATATTATAATAATTAAAAGTTTATGGTTTAGTCTTTCGCCGTGTGATTTGATATCAACGTCACTGTAACCGGTATCTGGGAACTGAGGTGTGACATGTACAACTAATCAAGAGATCACAGAAAAGAAAAAATCGATTCAGGAGATCACATAAAAAATGGATTTGGTGTACAGTCATAGGGAAAATCAATTAAGTATTTCTCGAATTCAATCTTCATCAAGACTCGATCGAATTCAAATTCTTCAAGTTTCAAACGCCTATCATCATCATCTTGTGTTCTTTACAAATCACATAATCAAATTTGCGATCAGTTCAATTGCAAACATCAGATAATTTTTAGAAGCATCCAAATTCGCTTTCTGTTCATATGCAAGATACAATCACAATCGTCAAGAACCGACAATATCAATCCTTATCAGAATCCGAATTTAATTCTGCAAATTGGATCAGTAAAGAATACTAGAAGAAATCATCAAATCGTCCCATGATACATCTTCGAGACACAAGACTTTGTAATACTAGAATCGAAGTCTGTCAACATCAACATGAGAACAATCCGTCCCTTGTATACCATCACCAAATTGCAGGGATTAAGTTTGAGGACAAGAAGAACAAATAAAAAATAGAAGGCATACTGGTTAAAGATTGAAGAAATTCGAAGGCAATCACAAGGCATAAAAAATCGGAAGGTATGTGTCAAACTAGGAACATCAAATTCTTTGAACAGAAGGAACTAAATGGGAGGAAAGATTTTTGTCGAAACAACACCAACAATATCATGCAAGGTCCATCATCTATGAACTTTCAATGCCCAATGCTGAATTCAACAAACTACAACATATGGGTGGTAAAATTCAAGATGATATTAGAAGCAAACAGTTTATGGGAGGCAATCGAACCCATTACCGGAACCAATGTTGATGTCAAAAAGGACAAAATGGCTACGACCTATTTATTCCACTCTATACAGGAGGAACAAGTCATACAACTTGCTAAGTATACAAATGCAAAAAAAATATGGAATGCCTTGAAGACTGGATACGTTGTCGTGGACCGAGTAGAAAAGGCTAGATTACAAACTTTGATGTCTGAATTCAAACTTCTACACATGAAGGAGGAAGTTACAATAAACGCCCTTACGGGAAAACTTACAAGCATCGTCACAAAAGGAACAAGCCTCGGGTCACAAATCAATGTTCCAACCCTCGTACACAAATTACTAAATTCTGTTCTTGATAGATTTAATCAAATAGTTGCATCAATAGAATAATACTTAGATTCAGATACCATGACACTAGATGAAGCAATAGGTAGCACTACAACAGTATCACCCTATCCCGACGATTTTTTTTACCCTATAGCGACGACTTGTCGTCGGTATAGCCTATACCGACGACATGTCGTCGGTAGAGATGTCGTCGGTATTGCCTCGTCCCAACAGGTCAAAGTTGTCGTCGGTATAGGTGTTGTTGGCATAGGTCGACCTATGCCGACGACATGTCGTCGCTATAGGGTTTAATTAAAAAATTCAAAAAGAAATTCTATACCGACGACATGTCGTCAGTATAGGTTCTGGACTTATCCGGACGACAAGTCGCCGGGACAGACCCAACCTATCCAGACGACATGTCGTCGGTATAGGCTATTTCTAATTTTTTAATTAAATTTGAAAAAGACCTATGCCGACGACATGACCGGTCAATAAAGTAAAAAACTCTATACCGACGACATGTCGTCGGTATAGAGTTTTTCCATAATTGTTTTTAATTAAAAAAAAATTTCACCGACAAAAATTTATTAAATAAAAGAAAAAAAAAAGAAAATCCAAATTAACCTATACCGACGACAGTCGTCGGTATAGGTTTTTCCCAATTTTTCATTGGGCGTCATGTTTTCCCTCCATCTGACTCAACCCTGTGCCGACGACATGTCGTCGGTATAGGGTCTCTCTTCTCAAATTTCCAAATTAGCCCATGTCGTCGGTATAGGGTAACTTATGCCGACGACAAGTGTCGTCGGTATAGGCGCCGTCGGCACAGGGTCATTTTCTTGTAGTGTAGATTGAAAACGTTTGAGGAAAGAATATGATTTAAGAAAGAAAAACAAATAGACAATCATGAACAACTCTTATTTCCTCCATAAGAAGAAAATACAAGTCGTAGATACCATTTTGGAACCGTGGCCGAGGAAGATTTTAACTGGCTCAAGGCCAAGGTCAATATAAAGGCAGACAAGAAGAAAGAAAAGGAAATTCATCATACAATACTTAATAACAATGATTATAATAGAGCAAAGAAATACCCTATAGATCCAAAGAAATTTAAGCAAGACCTAAGTGAAGTAAGATGTTATAACTGCAATAAATATGGACACTATGCCTCACATTGCCCTCAAACAAACCAAAGACAAAATAATCAGAACTTGTACAACAAGATGAAGAACCAACACTCTCAATGACAGTTAGAAGCAACAATGAAAATCATTATGAAACCTTTTTGAAATAAGAAACAAGTTGAACCTAGCAAGTATATGACTACTGATGAAAGCTATGGCTTTTTATCAAAATATCTTAATAATGAAGAACCAAAATGGATAAAATTCATTGCAAAAGGAAGTCAAGCTGAAGGTCCACAACTCAAAAATGAGACCGAAGAAACAAGCCATGAAGATGTCAACACAAACAATGATCAATCTTCAATGGAGGTTGAAAATGCTACTCATGTTGTACCACCTAAAAGTTTAGATGTGAATATGGTTGTTAAAGCACTAAGTAACCTATCAGAATTGCTTTTACACCTATATTTAAAGGATGAATGCAGACTGAAGGAACAATACCACAAGGATCTCAATTATGTCATTGCCAATTTAAATGTTTGTATGTTTAGTAAAATTCAACGAGTGGATCACGCACAAAATTGTTCATCACCTCAACAAATCATTTCAAACATGCTTCACAAGGAATGGGACAATGATCAATGTAGTAAGAATATTAAGGAACCACATAATGCTTATGTAAAGGATGAAGTTCTACCAAAGGATTATAACATGATTGAGAAGATAAAGAAGGTACTTGATGAGATTTTAGATCTCAAGGAAGATTCACCATCTGACCCTCTATTTTATAAAGATTTATGGTTTGAAGCTGAAGCAAAACTATTCATTTCTAGTTACAGAACTCACTTACATGCTACAAAGAAAGAGATGGGTAAAACGAACGCATTAGATTTATCTGAAGTTGATTATGACATGAAGAAAGTCTCAACCTCAAATTTTACTAAAATTGCTTCAAAATTGTTACGTGAAACTGTTGGTAGAAAGATATCAAACATGCATGAACCTCTATCCATCATTGATGATACTTACAGGAAACTCTTCGGCGTCAAGAATCTTTTACAAATTGTTGGGTTAATCGCGATCATTCACTAAAGTTAAAGGTTAGGGTTAGTTATGTAATTATTATAAGTCTAGGTTTATTATTTAATTGTTTTAATTTTATTTTAAACGATGCTTTTGTATTAGAATTAGGGTTGTGTCGTTTTGTGAAACGCCGTGCCGGTTTGTATATGTATGTATATATGTATCGGTCCTATGAACAAAACAAGGTTACCGATTCTCACAAATGTAATTCAGAAATCAATCAATTAAAGTTATTAATTTCATTCAATTCTCTATTGTTTATCATCGATCCTGTATCATTGGGCCATCAAACGTTCTATTCTACATAATATCATTGCTCTAAAAATGAACATTGTGGTATCAGATTATAGAGAATCACAACAGCTTCTATGTCATACAAACCAAGTGCACTGAATTTTACTCAAGCTCCAGTATTCAAGGGAGATAGGTATGCTTTCTTGCACGTATGAATGAAGACCATACTTCGATCGCAAATGGGACTTTGTGGAAACAGGGTTCAATGAGGCATATTAAGACAATGCAAAGAAAAGAGAAAATTGAAAAAAGGATGCCAATAACACGTAGTACATGATTAGCTATTTTCATGTATTGTAGCCACCAATACCGCAAAAGAATCCTGGAAACTCTTCGCGTCAAGTTTTCGTGTGATTCACACGTGCAGGCCAAAGACTGCAAGTTTGTGACGAGATTTTGAAACAATTTGCATTAATGATGGTGAACTAGTGGGCGATTATTTCTCCAGAATTATGACTATTGCAAGTGAAAGGAGATCATATGGAGCGGAAAGGTTATACTAGAAAAAGTACTGAGGAGTCTTGAAACAGAATTGTTTTTGGTCAATCCGTGATACCAACCTAACAAGACCAATATCTGTTTATGGCCATGTTTAGCATGCCTGAAGAGAAGGGTTAGTGAGACAACAATACTTGTTTATGGTACATGCCCATACCGAGACAATAACCATTACCGTCTAGTTCTTGGAATCAAGTTGTTCCAATCATATGACTGGGTCTAAGGCAAGTTTTGAAGAAGTAGATGAGTTGTTCCAATCATATGTCGTGCCTTCAAAGTTGGTTGGTCCGTGAAGTAGTTGGTCCTCTCCCGTGGTTTGTTGACTCGTGTGACGATTCACCATCTTGCTCAATCACGGGTCGGCTGTCACTGATGCAAGACAGTGGATGAGGTATCACCATAGTCATTTGTTCGTCGGTGAACACATCTGCTTGCGTATCTTCTTCCTAGATGTTGGTCTCGCGGTCTGGTTTTTCATATGATGTTGTCTCTGAAGTGGCAGGAAGTCCAGACGTGTCAAACCATCCTTCTTGTGCTTCCATGTCATGAATCCACACCACCTTTTCTCCAGATCCACATTCTTCTGACTCTTTTGACTGTGGATCTTGCACTCTGTCATAAAAGTCAAGAAGTGATTGTAAAGCCGCAATAACCCTCTCTGAATCAGTAGGTCTCACTTCCGACTGATCCACGCTTGTGAGGCAGGAATGTTCCTGCTTTAGCCCATAAAGCTCAATAATTTGGCTTCAAGTGCCTTTAAACTTTGAAGGAGGCTGGCAGCCTCCGTACAATGCTGAGGTTCGGATTGGAACGATGATGCATTGGTTTCCTCATATGGTTGCCAGTAGGGCCGGTGAAAATCTGCGAAATATCCTTGATAATTATAGCACTCAAGGGTATAATGGGGTCCTCCACAGATCTTAACCATCCTCTGAGTGTTGGTACTCGTAGTCACCCTGGTATCCTTCGTAGTAACTCTCGTAGTCGCGATCCATGAAGGCTGTTGTAAAGAATAAACAAGACGAACATGGGCACCAGGTAATTTTTTTTATTTTTTTTATTTTTAAGAAATAGAAAAAGGAACAGAAAATAGTCAGTCCAACATATTAAATATTTCTTGGAATTACCGTGTCCCCGACAACGGCGTAAAAAACTTGATGTGCTCGAGTTAGTAGTTATTTTTATATTAAGATTTTGTAACACGATTATTAGGTTTTAAATTTATAAAACGGTTTCTACTTCTACCAACTACGCACAATAGACAATTGTACTTATCGCAGCGTAATATAGTTTAGGTAAGAATCAAGTATCGAACCACGGACACGGTTTCCTTACTCAACCCTCGCTATTATCTGACTAAAATAAAAGGTGGATAAAAAGTGTTTTAAATAAAATAAAAAGAAATAAAAGTTAAATAGCAGTGCAGAAAACTATTAATCAAACAAGATATCACTTAGTTTGAATCCGCTTGATGTAAATTGATATTTTAGAAATAGGTTAATGATGTGGTTATTTAGGGGGGGGGGGGGGGTGGACAGCTCCTTGGTCTATATGTTTCCCTAATAACCTTTGGAGTGCTAACGGGCTCCCGCAAACGTTAGTTTACTCCTCTAGTTATTATTCGGACTAAGATTATCTAGTTGACTTGGCTCCCGTTAGGGTTACCAAGTCGTAAGACTCTTTGGAAAGTTAGAATGCGCAATCACCTCTAAGCCACTTAGTGAAGATTTAAATCAACTAATTTATGTTCTTAGTAAAAAACTGAAAGGGCTACAAACCTCGACCACACAGTTTTATGAGGTTAATTTCGTTATGACCACCATAATCCGGAGTTAATGTAACCTTGTATATAAAGTAATTTAAATAAATATTTCTCCCTTCTAGAGCCTTGAACACCACGACTCCAGCTAAAAGTCCAATGCGAGTGAAAACAAAAGAAGAAAAGAAATACCGACACAAATTACAAGGTTCAGTTAAGACTCAAAAAATCTTGTTAAATACCCAAACCTCCAACCAATCCAAAGTTTAGATCTATACTAAACGGGCCCAGTAGCACCAAATATTTGTATAAAGATGTACAAACTTGAATGAATGCTAAGCAAGATGTCTTTCTTAAGACACCCACAAGATTTAAGACCTTAAACGACAGAAATTTAAATATTCATGTCTTTTTAAAGCAAATTAAATGCAAGATAATCTAAGAAACATAAACATATCTTTTTACTAGATCAAAATATTAATCACGGAATGATCCAAGGATCATTTCGTGATTATATCACTAACGGTCGTGCCTCCCTAGGCACAGCTATGCATATGCTTCTAGAATCTTCCTGAATGGTCCAAAGGGAGGCACGACCGTGTCTTGCCAACCATGGTCGTGCCTTTCTTCTGACTTTTTCATCTGACTTTCATTTCTTTTTGCTCGAGAGGTCTAATAATTTGCAAAAATCAAAAGGAAACTAATTTAGTCCATATTCTAGTGTAATTGCCTAGAAATCAATCAAATATGGGGATGATTATGTATGAAAAATATGTATAAATTGATGCACATCATGTTAAGCATATGTAACACAATGTGTTACGTATTGTGTAATATTACATTAATACCCTTAGAAATAAATTAAAAGTAAATAAAAAATCTATAAATTATTTAATTGGCTCTTGGTGGTTTTAACATAACTATGCATTTTTCTCATGATGTCTCCCTGTATATACACACACACACATATATATATATATACACACACACACACGCATAGGGTAAGGATCATTTGTGAACTCGTAAACAAAAAAACCAAATTCTGACCACACATTTATTTTCATCTTATTTTAATTTATTCCCCTAAAGTCAAACACTCAATTAACTATAATAAATATGTGGCCATAATTTGAGTTTTTGATTTACGCATTTAAAGTTGGTTCACATTTGATCTTTTTCCAATATACATGTACATACATATATATATTGGAGGGTTCAATTCAGAACACCAAATATTGCGAGAACATGCAGAACAAAACAAATAATTCACTTTTTCAATTTTAAAAAGTTTTAAAATTTAAGGAAATGAGATAAATGTAATGTTTTTTCATTAAATTAAAACAAAAAATATGAACAAATATCGTTTAAATACATACCTACACATGTGTAGGTTTTTTTTACCTACACATAACCTACACATGTGTAGGAAACTTTTGAATATATAAAAACATATGAAAAAACTAGTTTAATGGTTTTTTATATACATAAACATACATATTTGTATGCAAGAAGTATAAAATTTTAAAAACTTTTACCATGAATAAAAAAAATTAAACGATTTAGGTTTGTTCTCTCTGCTCTCGCAGGATCTTCTTGTTCTGAAAAGAACTTCCCTCTCTCTCTCTATATATATATATATATATTGTGGAATGCTCGGAGTTAATTAAAACACAATTCAATGGAGAGCTCTCGACGACCCCCAACCGGGGAATGGCAGGAGGTGCATAGAAGACGGCGGAGCCAACAAAACAAGACCGGCATGAGCAACAACAGGCATGGATGGGCAATGGCATCCATATACTTCGTATCCAATCTTCCAGATGGATGCAAATCAAAGGACCTTTGGAAGACATTCGGTGAGTTCGGTAAGGTTGTCGATGCTTGTATGGCTTCAAAGAAGGACAAGTCCGGTGGCTTCTTTGGTTTTGTCAGATTTGTGGATGTGTCTAACAAGAAGGCTTTGGAGTTAGAAATTGATTCGATTATAATGGAGAACGTCAAACTATCAGTTAACATTGCCAGGTTTGACAGAGACGGTAGAAGCTCCATTCCAAAGGTCGGCCATAACAGACACTCTCTCGGTACTTTCGTCGGCAGACCCAAGTCGTTCGTTAATCAAGCTCCCTCCATGAAGGGTGACAAACCGTTTCTGAATGTCCTCCTCAGAAACCACCCCTCTCCCCCTCTGAGGAAAATCATTACTCTTGCTCCTGACATGGATTCCGGTTCTAAACCTTGGGTTGGCTGCTCTCTGGTTGGGAAAACCAAAAACTTTGACATCCTTAGCAATTTCCACTCACTCGTGCTTGAGGCTGGCATCAAAGATATGGTTTTTCGATATCTCGGGGGTTTAAGTATCCTATTATCCTTTAATGACGAAAATGCATCAAATTTGTTCTTGGCGGAGGAGAACACTTGGTATAAATGGCTCTCTAAACTGGAAGTATGGAATGAACAGTCATTGGCTTTAGAAAGAATTGTCTAGATTAGAATTTTCGGGGTCCTGGCTCATCTATGGAATTGTACGGTCATGAATTCCATCAGCGAACGTTTTGGCAAAATCCTTCAGCCTTCACAGGCTTCGTTTGAGGATGGTAACCTTACCTTTGATTGCGTCGGAATCTTTACGGGTGACGGGGGACACATATATGAGGTAGCCACCCTCAAATAGCATAACAAAAACTTATAGGTGTTGGATCATTGAAGATGACAAAGACCGGTTCCCGGAGTGGACGATACCGGATTCTGAAGAACTGTCGGAGTCGGGTTAAATCGGTGTTCATTCCACTGAGCCTGTGGCAGCTGCAGAGGGGATACCAATCGTCATCTTGGAATCCAAAGGCTTGCACGTGTCCCCTTTGTGTGGGGGA
The DNA here is from genome assembly GCA_023525975.1 of Smallanthus sonchifolius. Lineage (NCBI taxonomy): Eukaryota > Viridiplantae > Streptophyta > Magnoliopsida > Asterales > Asteraceae > Smallanthus > Smallanthus sonchifolius. Next base: position 26,098,928 of record CM042023.1, read on the forward strand.
TGTAAAATGTCCATGTTGGGACCTTGCAAGCCGCCTTTTGGGAATATAGATTCATTCAATTCTTCAGAGTTCGGGTTAAACAATCAAAGTAATTATGATGGAATGTTCCCAAGTAAAGATGCATCTAGATTGGATGGATTGCCGAGGTCAGGCGCAGGGGGTCCACCCACTACTCAAGAGGCTAGACTAAATGAAGGGATGGGCCAAACGGAAGTCTTGGGCTCTAACCCATTTAGGCTTAATGAGCTAATATTCAACATTGGGGCCCAATCTAGGAATAAAAGAAAAGCGGTTAATCGTTCTCCTCCCTCCATATCCAGAGTATCCCAACCTCCAAACAACACCAGGAAGAAAGTTAAAATAAAGGTAGGGTTTGTGGTTAGGATGGAAGAAGGTGCAGGCCACACCATGGTTGATAACGAAAACCATGGAGGAGGGAAAATAATCTTTGAAGAAAACCAATTGATGAAATCTAGGGCAGATGTCAAACACGGGGAGATAAATGGGGACAAACCTAGGAGGGGTATAAAGTTGACAGTTAAGGGAATACCGGACAAGGATATAGCGGCTTTAATACTCATCTCAACTCACCATCAGTGGATCTCAATAGAACACCATGTGATACAAATATAGCGGCCAAAGAGGTTGGGTTGGAAAATCCCAACATAGAAAGGCTAGACAGAGAAGTTCAAAACACGATAGATGTCGATATATGTGTCTGAATCGATGTCTCTAACTTCAAAGAACAGGTAAGAGACCTAATTTTGGGGGTTGGGGATGGAAATCAGTTGTGATGGATTTTATGTCCATCAAATCTAGGGGGTTGGGGGATCCTGGTAAAACCAAATGAATCAAAGATTTCAAAATTAAACACAAAATTAACTTTTTTTGCATTTAAGAAACACATATTAATGTTCTGAAAAAATTAATCTTGTTAGTATCTAGGGGAAGAAAAAAGTGGATTTGGAGTTGGTTGAATTAGTTGGGAGGTGTGGGGGTATAATGAGCATATGGGATCCTGAGGTATTCGAAAATAATCACACCTTCAAACATCGGCACGCGTTGATTACCGGCGGGCTGATCAAGGGAACAAGTGTCCGTATTTTCATTGCTAATGTATACGCTCCCTAGGATCAAAACGCAAAACTGGCCTTATGGGATTACCTCAGGTCAGTAAAGGAGGCCCACCGCGGTCTTTGTATTTTATTGGGTTCTCTAATGAGGTTCGCTATTCAGAGGAAAGACTCAACTCTGAATTTAATGAGGCAGGAGCCAATGCATTCAACGAATTTATCTATGACTCGAACTTGTACGAATATAACATGGGGGGATATAGGTACACTTACTTGAGCGATAACGGTTACAAAGCAAGTAAAATTGATAGAATTTTGGTGTGCAGTGATTTTTTGAACAAGTGGTCGGATGCCAATCTCACTACCCGGCTCAAGAAAATTTCCGACCATAGTCCTCTCACCTTCATTTGGTCAAGCATGGATTTTGGGCCCAAGCCTTTCCGGTTCTTTAATTCCTGGATTGGCCAGTTCTTTAATTCCTGGTTTGGGAGGGAGGGTCTTCACGATTTAGTTGTAAAAACACATCAAAATCCAGTCCCCCTGCTAGGGCAGATGCCATGTTAGCTTCTAAGCTGAAAAACATTAAAGCTGCCATAAAAAAGTGGAATTCGGATATGTTAGCACGGGTAGGAGAGCATGTGAAATCCTTACGTGTGAAGTTGAATACCCTGGATACCTTAGCAAAGTTAATCGGTCTAAATGAAGAAGAAAGTAAAGAAAGGATGGAAGCTAAAAGTAAAATATTGGGCCTAGAGAATAGAAGTGTCGAGGATATAAGGCCAAAGGCTAGAATAAGGTGGGCGATTGAAGGGGATGAAAACACATCCTTTTTTCACGGTATATTCAACTCCAGGATGGCCAATAACAGAATCAATGGCATGTTTATTAATGGGATTTGGTCCAACAGCCCTGAGGATATTAAAGTAGAAGCAAGTCGGTTTTTCGGGGAAAGATTTTAGGAAACAATGCACACCAGACCAAGGATAAAATGCTCAGGAATTAAACGATTAACAGAGACAGAGGCAACGTCAATTATCAAACCGTTCTCGTGTGATGAGATCAAAAGGGCGGTGTGGGAATGTGGGGGTGATAAAGTTCCGGGTCTGGATGGGTTCAACTTCACGTTTCTCAAGCAGTTCTGGGAGATTCTTAAGGATGATTTCAGGGACATTCTTGGTGCCTTTTATCATGATGGAAGGATAAGTGGGGCTTGTAGCTCCTCGTTTATAGCTCTAATACCAAAAACAAAAAACACTACATCTTTCAACGATCATAGGCCAATTCTCTAATCGGGTGCATTAGCAAAGTAATCTCAAAGATCTTGGCCAACCGTATGAAAGATGTTATCGGTTCGGTCATTTCGGAATCACAAACAACTTTCCTCGCAAAAAGAAACATTCTAGACGGGCCTCTTGTGGTGAATGAAATTATTTCTTGTCTAAAAAAATCAAAGTTTCCGGGTTTAGTATTCAAAATAGACTTTAACAAAGCCTTTGACTCAATATCATGGGACTTCATTGACTCCATGCTCCATCAGATGAATTTTCCATTCAAATGGAGGTTATGTTTTAAAGGGATACTTGGGTCGACAAAGGCTTCAGTGTTGGTTAATGGGTCGCCATCTAAGGAATTCATATGCTCCGGTGGGGTTAGGCAAGGGGATCCGTTGTCTCCATTTCTTTTCCTCATTGCCATGGAATCGCTAGACTGGATGATACAAAGGGCTGGGCTACTTGGGATCTTTCGTGGCATTAAAACGCAACAATGGTTCGATTATTTCACACTTCTTGTTTGTAGATGATGTCATAATTCTGGGAGAGTGGTCCGGTTCAAACTTTCATAATCTGGTCCAAATGATGAGATGTTTTTTTCTTGCGTCTAGCCTGGAAATAAACACTAGTAAATGCAGCCTTATGGGAGTAAATGTGGATGACAACAGTGTATTTGAACTAGCAAACATTGTTAGGTGTTAGGTTGGAAAAATACCCTTTTCTTATCTTGGTCTGACTATAGGTGCTAACATGAATTTGGCAAAGAATTGGAAACCCATCATAGACTCTTTTGAAGCAAAACTATCCGTATGGAAAGCTAAATATTTATCAATTGGAGGAAGGGTGGTACTGATTAGGTCAGTTCTAGACAGCTTGCCGGTATACTTTTTTTTCTCTCTTCAGAGCGTCGGATAAAGTCTTAAATTCATTAGAAAAAATAAGAAGGAACTTTCTTTGGGGGAGTCGGAAGCACTAAAAAGATTAATTGGGTAAACCGGGAAAGAGTATGTTCCCCGAGATCTGCAGGGGTCTTGGGTCTTTAAAAGTCTTAAATCTAAGTTTATTATCAAAGTGGTGGTGGATATTCAAGTCGGAACCCAATCCACTTTAGAAGGCAGTCATTCAAAGCATCCATACGTCCCATCGGGTCAACTCATTTATTCCGGGAAGAAGAGATATTTCTGGGGTGTGGGGAAACATAAAAAAAATCGAACTTTATTTTCACCAGCAGAACCTGGATTTTAGGGAGATGATGGTAGAAAACGAGGGTGTGTGGGAATGGAGAAACGATGTGCGGGGTGGATTTACGGTTAAAGCAATGCGCAAAGTTCTCAGCCACGCTCCCTCCTCCCAGGGTGTATTCATTTTCAACTAGAGCAACAATGTACCATTAAAGGTTAACATCTTTGCTTGGAGGGCTGAATTGGATTGAATCCCGACCCGAATGGCTTTAATCAAAAGACAGATTCCTCTTGATTCGGATGGGTGTCCGCTTTGTTTACAAAGTGTTGAGACCTCCGAACACCTATTTACCTCATGCTATTACGTCGCTATGCTATGGGGGTATATTAGTACATGGTGTAAAGTACAACCAATTTACGTATTTTCTGTTAGGAATATTTTGGAGCTCTGGAAGAATGATAGTGCAACAACCAGCAGGTATAAAGCCCTTCAAGTGGTCATTTTTTCAGCAATTTGGAGTATTTGGAAACTAAGGAATTGTGTAGTTTTTTTAGGGAAAAAAACGTCTTTGAAATGGCTCATTGAAGGCTTAAAAAGCTCTAGTTTCTTATGAGCTAAAAATAGGTCAGGAATTGACAATTTAGAGTGGGTTAATTGGTGCGAGTTCAGGTTCTAAACTGTTGTATTTTGTTTCTGAATTTTTTTCCTTCCTGTTTTGTACCTTTGCTAGCTATTTGGTTTAATTAAAGCTTTTGCCCTTCAAAAAAAAATATTGGAATGCTCCATAGAAAACCAGATAGTTATGTGAAAAATAGAAAAAATCAACCAAACCAATAATTTAATTTATACTCCGGTTCCTTTAACAAAACCCGGTTATATTATACATAATAGTGTTTCGTATTAATAATTGTGTTACATGAATTTGAATTGTGTTACTTCACTAAAGTGAAAAGGAATTGGGGTGAATTAAAAGCTTTAAACATAATTCCGTCCTATACTTGTGGTGTTTCTCAACTTTTAGCCAAAAGGGAAGAGGATTAATGGCTTGTACAATTTCTTATGACACTTAATCATGTTTTTGATATGGTGAGAGGAAATATTCTTATGATGTAACCTCTTCCTTCCATAAGTCAAGCTTCTGAATGTACATCTATGAATGTCAATACTAAGTTGAAAGAAATTATGATAATAGAAAGAATCTTGTTTGCAACCACTATAAGAAACCTAGACATGCATGTTGCTAGTAAATGTTACAGACTAGTTGGATTCCCAAAGGGTTTCAAGTTCACTAAGAATAAAATGATGGCTGCTAATGTGAGCATGTATGATAAAGACATTACAAATGTTTCAATTGCACATCATGGTCTTCCAACTCATGGTTTAACTGTAGAACAATGTGCTGCTTTGGTACAACTATTATAGAATATTGGTCTTGAAGTTAAGAATCATGAGAACAGTTGTGGAATACCTAATATTCAGCCCCTTAGCAATGCTAACTTTGCAGGTATAATAGCTTGCAATTCAACCAACGTTCAAACAACTTGGATTATTGACACTTGCGCAAGTGATCACAAGTGTTTTGACCTAAATTTATTTTCCAATATTCAATTGCTTATTAATCTAGTTTAAGTTCTTCTTCCTAATGGTCATATCTTATCTCACAACAGATTTCTTTGTTTCAAATGTCTTTTTTGTTCCTCAATTTATGAATAACCTATTGTCTGTTCCCAAACTCTATATAGACACAAAAGGGCTTGTTCAATTCTCTGAAACTTCTTGCTTTTTGCACGCCTCTTCACTGAAGACGCAACTAGTTCTTGTGATCTCATTAATGGACTTTGTTTTTTGGATCCAAATAAATTGTTTTATGTTTTGTTGATTCCTTTTTTGTTCCAAAATCTCATTGTAATTATGTTAGCACTAGTAGAATTTGGCATAACAAACTTGGGCATTTGCCATTGTATAAACTCAATCAATTAAATGTTGTTTCTATTACACATGATTTATCTCTTGATCACCGCACTATATGTCCCCAAGCTAGACAACATAGACTATCATTTCCTACCAGTCATAGAGTTAGTTCCCAGATATTTGATCTTATTCATGTTGATACACAGGGTTCTTATAAAGCTAATACTCATGATGGTTACAAGTATATTCTTATAATAGTTGATGACTACAGTATCACTAGACACATCTATTAACTACTAAAAGCAATGCTTTTTTGTTGTACTTCCAGGATTCATTGAAATGGTGGAAACTCAGTTTTGCATAAAAATAAAATGCATAAGATTAGATAAGCATTACGAACTCGGTTCAGGGATTTGCCCCACTGAATATTTTCAAAAAAAGAGAATTATTCATGAAACTACTTGTCTCGAGGCACCTCAACAAAATAGAAAGAAAACACAAGCACCTTCTTTAAACTGTTAGAGCTCTTATGTTTCAATCTAAATTGCCTATTAGCTTTTGGGGAGATTGTGCACTTATTGCTACACACTTGATTAACATTTTACCCACAAAGATTCTTCAAAACAAGACACGTTATGAAGTTCTTTATGGAAAATCTCCATCTTATGAGCATATATGAACTTTTGGATGTTTGTGTTATGCTTAAACTCCTATACAATGTAGACAAGTTTTAACCAGGAGCACAAGCATGTGTGATTGTTGGTTATCCTTTTGGGAAGAAAAGGATCTAAACTCTATAATATTCATACTCATAAAATTCTTATCTGTAGAGATGTTATCTTCTATGAACACATTTTCCCTTCCTTACGAACTTCTAATCCTTCTTTCATTTTTCCAACTCTTAATGACATTTATCAAATGTTTGATTCTCAATATCACGTTGTTGTTCCGTCTATTCCTTCACAAACCTATGTTCCTCATTCTGATTCAACTCCTCAAAATCCTTCTATTTTAGTCCGAAGATGTACAAGGACTTCTGTCCCTCCTTCTTATCTCCAGCATTATGTTTGTAATTCTCCATATACTTCCTCTTCTTCCTCTCATCCTACATTTTCTTCTTGCTGCTATACTATAACTAATGTGTGTAGTACTTCTACTTTTGTCAATGCTGTGGGTTCGTCTAAAGACTTTCTTGTACTTAATCTTGACAAAATTTATTAAGGAGCCTCTTACTTATCAAGAAGATGTTGCACATCCTGCTTGGGAAGAAGCTATGAATAAGGAATTTGCAGCCTTTGAAGATAATCAAACTTGGGAAATCATGACTTTCCCTTAGATAAAAAGCCCATCAAGTGCAAATGGGTATATAAATTCAAATACAATACTAATGGTACTATTGAACGATGTAAAGCGATATTAGTAGTTCGAGGGGATACTCAAAAAGCTAGAATTGATTGTAATGAGACTTTCTCTCCCGGTCTCAAAATGACAACCATTATAAGTCTCATTGTTGTTGCTACTAAAAGGCAATGGGCTTTATACAAATTAGATGTGAGCAACACTGACTTGCATGGTAATCTTGATGAAGATATATATATGAGTCCACCTCCGAGTATGACTTTACTATCACCCACTCAAGTTTTGAAACTCAAAAAATCTCTTTATGGCTTAAAACAAGCTTCAGGGCAGTGGTATGTGAAGCTAACATATGCTCTTAAACTCAAAGGCTATATGTGGTCTACGAATGACTTTTCCTTGTTTTCAAAATTAGTGAGTGATTCCATTGCTCACGTAGCAGTTTATGTAGATGATATTTTACTCATAGGTAATGATGAAAAGGAAATTTCAAATTTGAAAACTTTCTTACATTCTATATTTCAAATCAAGGATCTTGGGTCTCTCAACTATTTTTTTGGGGATTGAAATTTTAAAGACTAGTTCTTGGGTAGTCATGACACAAAGGAAGTTTGCCAATGATCTTTTGACTGAACTTCATGTTAAGGTTGTTCTCCCCGTATATTCCCCTCTATCATTGCATCTACAACTCAAAACTAATGATGGTCAAGTTTTTGATGAGCCTTTGGATTATAGACGGCTAGTTGGGAAGCTGAACTACTTAACTCATACTAGACCTGATTTGGCTTTTGATGTTCAGTTCCTCAGTCAATTCATGAGTGATCCACTTGCTCCCCATTGGGATGCAGTGTGGCATACTATGAGATATGTGAAAGGTACTTCTTCACAAGGTTTATTCTTCAATAATAAGCCCTATTTTACATTAGTCGCTTATTGTGATTCTGATTGGGCTTCATGACCTAATACAAGAAGATCCGTTAGTGGTTATTTCATTTCCTTGTGTGGCAGTCTTATTTCTTGGATGTCCAAGAAGCAACCTACCATTTCTCTTAGTTCTGCAGGGGCTGAATATTGTTCCATTCGACGAATTACAACAGAATTGTCTTGGTTAACTAGATTGCTTTATGAGTTTCAACTTCATGGTCTTACCCTTATTCCCCTCAAAATGTGACAGTCAAGCTGCAATTCATATTGTTAAAATCCATTGTTTCATGAACGGACAAAGCACATTGACTTAGACTGCCATTTTGTTTACAAAAAACTTTAAGATGGTGTAATTCTCGTAACTCACACACGTACAACTAATCAACTTGCAGATTTATTTACTAAGAGCCTAGTTGGTCATCAACGCATGGATCTGCTTTTCAAGTTGGGGTTGTATACACCTCCAACTTGAAAGGGGTGTTATCCATAGCAAAAGATATAGATGAATAAAGATGATACGAACGTACGATACGGATGAGCAAAGCTGATACAGACAAACACAAGATGATCCAGATGTGCAATTCGATAAGGATGAACACAAGATCATACAGAAGTGAAGGATTCGATACGGATGATCTAGTTTTATTTGATATGAAAGCGTTTTGTTCTTGTTTCATTTAACTCTTAAATTCGTTTGGTTAATTAGTTTGTTTGTTAGTTTCACTTGTATAAATACTAAGGTTCATTTGTATTTTATAATCAATTCAATCAATCAATCAATCACAAAAATTCACCAAACTCTCTATTTCAATTTACACTTATGCTTAATTCTTTGTATTTATTATCAAAATTTGAAAATTAAAAACAAAGTTAAACTTTAAAAATTTGAGGTCGTTAAATATGGTAGACCCATGCTTCAACTTATTATCTTTACGATGAAGCCGCGCACCTGGTCAGATGATATGTTAGGAAAACAAAGAATAAAAAGATTCCCCTACAGAAGCGTTGCCTATATGTATTTTCTTTACGTTTTAAGAATATTGGCTTTCGATATCTGCGTATATAACACATTCGTGTTCCCTCTGTTCATTTTAATTTATTAATCATTTTGAAACTTTTAATATTATCCAATTTAAGTTGTTTAACAAATTTAGGAGCTATCAAATGATATTTTTTAGAACACCTTGATTTGTATATTTTTTTTCATTTTTCTACAACTCAAGTTGAAAGATTATATGAACGGAATAATATACACACTACAATAATAATAATTATTCTTATAATCCACCGTGTCAAAGACATCGTTATTGTTGATAGTTTATATACACTTTCTATAATCTAACACGTTAAAATTAATCTCAACTTTGGATTGGGGTCCCATATTTTTTCTTTTAACATGGAGTTTATGTTTAGTTACTTGAAGATATTCAATCTTCAAGAAAATAGTAGGGGTTAAAAAAAATATAAGTCTATTCATTTGATGCAAATAAATGTACAAAGCAGTATAAATTAATAAAGTAAAACTGTAAAAGGTATATCACACGGTAAATTATCAAATACGCCATCATATTAATATTAGATATGACAAATTGTATCTAAAAGTATAAGTCTTCACATCATAGGAGTAGTTCTCATAACACTAAAGCAACCAATCAAGTAACAAGACATCCAACATAAGTTACTAAAAATAGTATGTCACATGATCGAACAAGCATTAGGGTTATCGTCACTAAAGAGATATGCCATCCGCTCATCAGTACCATTTGGGGCTGAGACGGCCTGAACAACGTTCTTGACATAACCCGCGGGAGCCCGTTTATCATAAGCTTGATTCACATAAGGATAACTGACCAAATTGTAAGGTATGTATGGCCAGAATTCGGCTCTTTTGCCTGTACTCTTTATTCTTTTTAACACATGGTTTGGTTCCACATATCCGGTAACTGTTACGCGGCTTTGCTTTCTGTTAACCTCCACTGTCTTTACACCTTATAAACATATATACCAACATCAAACACATGTTAGAATGACAAATATGGAGAAAGAGAATTGATGAATATGTACCTTTCATGTGTTTAACTGAATTCTTGACTCTTCTTTCACATCCATCACAGTCCATTTTGACTTTGATTTCAACTGTCTGGAAAAGAAACCAAGATCCATCTTTTGTTTGTCAGGTTGATGTTAGAGAGAGAGAGAGAGATAGAGAGAGAGAGAGAGAGAGAGAGAGAGAGAGAGAGGGGGAGAGGTTGCCTGCATTGGTTTTCTTCTGCTTCTAGTGGTGGTGCTTGTGACTGTACAAAAGTTGGAGAGGTAATCAAGTGCACCCATTCTTTTGCTTATTGCTTCACTTTGCAGAAAGAAAATGTAGAGAGAGAGAGAGAGGGTGAGTTGTGGGTCTATATCGGTATGTGTTTATGACTTGGTATATATACAAAAGCTAATTAACCATTACTTGAAGTTGGACCCCAAAAATGTAATTAAATATGATACAAATAACAAATTGTATGGTATAATATAATCTTTCTTTTTCTTTATCCTTTCAGGCACAAAAAAAACAAGTTTTCCGGACTCGCTAACCGCCCTGCGATACCCACGCCCAAGAATATCGCACGGGGCAATCGGCTCACAGTTCTCAACCAAGGTCAAGGTGTGGGGTTCGAACTGCTATCTCTGCCCCACGGTCGCTTTTTTGCTCAGACTGACCTTGTATTCCCCGATCATCGACGTGGGCTGGCCACTCCCAAAGTAAAGCCTGTGGGGATTAAACCTGCCTTTCAGACACAAAAGAATGAGAATAAACATGATTCTGAATTACATTTTTAAACTATGATGCAAGACGGAAGTATACTAGATGTGTACGAACAAATAAAAAAGAATCTCACACATGTCCTAGGCATAATTGTTGGAGATAATTCTGAATTTGAAAAGAAGATAAACATCACAAGAAGTAGGAGATAATTTTAAGTTCACTACAAGAAAAAGACCCTATGCCGACGGAACCTATCCCGACGACATTTGTCGTCGGCATAGATCACCCTGTGCCGACGACATGTCGTCGGGATAGGTTATTCACAAATTTTGAGAAGTGAGACCCTATACCGACGACATGTCGTCGGCACAGGGTTGAGCCGTATGGTGGGAAAATTGGCGCCCGGTGAAAAATTGGGGAAAACCCTATACCGACGACATGTCGTCGGTATAGGTTAAATTCTATTTTTTTTTTCTTTTATTAAAACGTTTTCGTCGGTGGGTTTTTTTTTTAATTAAAAACAATTTTGGGAAAACCCTATACCGACGACATGTCGTCGGTATATGGCATTTACTTTATTGACCGGTCAAAACTCTAAGAAGACCTATACCGACGACATGTCGTCGGCATAGGATCCTTTGGCACCGATAATCTAGGCTATACCGACGACATGTCGTCGGTATAGGTCTCAGCGTCCCCTAACCCAGCAGACAGGTTTCTGCTTCCCATTTTCACCCAAAAACAAAACAAAACTCTCTCATCTCTCTCTTTGGCGATTTCGTGTTTTTGAAGTGTTTTGTGGTGCAATTTTCACTAATCTCTCGGTTTTTAAGGTTAGTTAACATATATGTTTCAATTTTGACAATAAAATCAAAATTTTTGGGTATTTTGGTTAATTTCTTTGTTTTTGGTTAGGTGTTTGAAGATTTGACAAGTGTTTGAGGATTTCAAGCTATTTGAAGATATTTGCAAACTTGGTTAGTAATTTTTTTATAAATTATGTTTAGATTATGTTTGTATGTATATTGTTATGTTTATTTTGTATGTATGTATATATGATTTAGATGTATGATTTTATAAATATTTATGAAATTTTATTATGAAATTAGGTTTAGATGTGAATTAGGTTTAGATGAAATTTGGGAATTTGGATGTATGTTTGTATGTATATTGTTGTGTTTATTTGTATGTATGTATATATGATTTAGATGTATCATTTTATAAATATTTATGAAATTTTATGATTAAATTAGGTTTAGATGAAAATTTGGGAAATTTGTATGGAATTGTGTTTATATATGTAATTTGAGAAATTTGGGAAATTTGGGCATTTATGTATAGAATTGTGTTTATATATGTAATTTAGGAATTTGACAATTGTTTATGTATGTTTGTAAAGGATATGTATGTATATTATGTTTATAAATACTTATTTGGCCATTTTTTATGTATGTTTGTAAAGGCTATGTATATAATTGTGTTTGTGTATATAATTTTAGAATTTGGGCATTATTTAGGATAACTATTTAGAATATACCCGTCCGAAATTTGGGCATTATGTAATTATGAATGTATGTATATATCTTTGTATGTATATGTAACTTTATTTAATTTTGTTGCAAGTTCGGAACTCATTGCGGTTGGAGAGGTGTGAATAATATCTTATTTGTGTTTCATTGAATTTTTTTAAGGTACGCATCCCGACTTTTTTACCCTTATGTACGTATCATGTTGTGTACACTAGTATGTTTATTTAGGATAACTATTTAGAATATACCCGTCCGAAATTTATCTGATAGAGATAAATTTTGGATTGTCCCCTTTGGGACTGCTTTTTGAATATTCTATCTTATTTAGGATATGTATACATTTTAACGGGTTGATATTTAAGAAAAAAATTGGTAGCTATTTCTCTTTACTCCTTCGAGGTTGCGGTTTATCTGCATACTTGGGGAGTTAAGGGGAAATGCTGCTGATTTGTTCTTAAATAGTCAACTCGTTAAAATGTATACATATAAGATAGAATATTCAAAAAGTGGGTTAGGATCCACCGCCTTAGAGTACCTATCAAATCACATACATTAAATTATATAATTTATTACATGCATGTATATGTGTATGCTTATAACACAATAGATATGACACTAGATATGGCAATTGATAAAAGTTGGGTTACACTGGGAAATCGAAATTCTCCGGCTTTCTTAAGCGGTCTTCGCAACTTTATAGAGACGGCCAAGAACCATGTCGACGGTCGAGGTAGAGCGTTTTGCCCGTGTAGACGTTGTTGTAATGCGTGTCGACAGGATTTGAAGACGATATATGGCCACATACATGACCGTGGGTTTCTATAATCATATCAGAATTGGATTTATCATGGTGAACAACATCCTCGTGTGGCGGAGATAGCATCATTTTTTGCCTCAAGAACAACACCAACTCCTCCAATAACTATAACAACAAATAATGAGATGTTTGATGCCATAGATGATGTGATGGCAGAGCAAAATACAAACGAGGATAATATAGATGAAGTTGGAACTGGTTTAGACCTAGAGTTTGATGCGTTGTTTGAGGAGCTAAATAAGGAGTTATACCCCGGTTGTAGTCAAATGTCTTCCCTAAACTTCATAGCCAAATTGATGCATATCAAAGTTATCAACAAATGGACGAATTATTCGTTTGACCAACTGTTAGAGCTTCTACAAACTGCATTGCCAAAGGAAAATCACGTTCCAGCATCACACTATGAAGCTAAGAAGAAACTGAGTAAGATTGGGTTAGGATATCAGTCTATCCATGCTTGCATTAATGATTGTGCACTGTTTTGGAAGGAGAATGAATCAATGCAAAACTGTCCGATTTGTAATGAGAGCAGATGGGTTGACAAAAACACAAAGGGGAAGAAAGTACCACAGAAAGTGTTGCGCTACTTTCCTTTAACTTCACGGCTTCGACGAAGGTATAGTTCAAGATTAACGGCAAAAGATATGATATGGCATAATACTGGACGCTCAACGGATGGTATGATGCGACATCCGGTTGATGGGAAGGAATGGCAAGAATTTGATGAAAGATATCCGGATTTTGCTAAAGAACCAAGGAATGTCCGCTTAGGTTTGGCTGCTGATGGTTTTAATCCGTTCGGTAACATGAGTTAGACTTACAGTATGTGGCCGGTAGTGTTAACAACATATAATACACCACCATGGTTATGTATGAAAGAGTCTTCTTTCATGTTAACCTTGCTAATTCCCGGGCCTAAATCACCTAGTAAGGACATTGATATATTTTTAAGGCCTTTGGTTGATGAGTTGAAAATGTTGTGGGCTGAAGGAGTACAGGTGAAAGATGCATCAACCAAAATTGTATTTAGGATGCATGCGGCACTGTTATGGACTATCAACGATTATCCTGCTCATAGTAGCTTGTCTGGATGGAGTGGTCAAGGTTATAAAGCATGCCCTACGTGTAACATTGACACACCTTCGTGCGCTATAACGAATAAGATAGCTTTTGTTGGACACAGAAGATTCTTGCCTAGAAAGCATAAATGGAGGAACGGTCTGTCGTTTGATGGCAAGAAAGAGACAAAACATCCTCCCCGACGATTGACTAATGCTCAAATATTAAAACAACTAAAAAATCTCCCAGATCGTGTCCCGGGGAAACATCCAATGCATGGAGGGATTAAAAGAAAGCGCCTTACATCAGAGTTGAATTGGACTAAACGAAGTATCTTCTTTGAGCTGGATTATTGGTCTTCTCTGCTTTTAAAACACAATCTTGATGTTATGCACGTGGAGAAAAATGTGTGTGAGAGTTTATTGGGTACTTTGTTGATGAACTATAAATCAAAAGACACACACAAAGCCCGCAAAGACTTGGAAAATATGGGTATTCGACATAACCTATGGCTAACACAAAAAAACAACAAGTTGTACCAACCACAAGCTCCTTACTCTTTCACACCTAGTGATCGAGAACGCTTTTGTCAGTTTATTCGAGGAGTGAGACTGCCTGATGGATTTGGATCGGGTTGTGCGAGTGGTAAGTTACTTGTTGGTGTTTAATAGATGTCTTTATAATTGCCTAACTTTCATGTGTCAATATATGTAGTGCCTCACAAAAGAGGCGTTCTAAAGGAAAAAACCTCAAATTATATAAGAAATTTGAGGAAAATGGGAGGAAGCCTCTTGACATTGATGTTGAACTTCATGGCGGTGGCTACAAGTTCGTGGGTCCTAATGCAACTGATTTTATACGTGCTATCTCTTTGGAGGTTGAGAAGGTTGTCCCGCCATATTATCCTAACTGGGCCAAGGTTCCAAATGAGAAGAAACAGGCAGTATATCCCACTCTATTAGTAAGTATAGATGTTTTATAATTACTTACAATTTCATAACTATTAGATTTTTTCTAATTACTTTCCACTTGTAGGAATATTTTAATCTGGACGCCTGGAGAAACACTGAAAAGTGGTAAGGCGTTCAACTCGGAATCACCGCCGAGTGTCAAAGGACTTATAAAGACCGCAAGGGAGAGATGAAAGTTCATTTCGACGAGAATGGGGGATACGATGATGTGGAGGCGGCGAGGAGTAATCCACCACAAGATGTTGATCAAGAAACTTGGGATATTTTGATTAATCAGCTGTTTTTAAGTGTGGGCTATAAAAACCGCTCGAAGAAGAACAAACAAAACCGAGCAAAACAACGCTACCCAAGTTTCCATGGCAGCAAATCATACGCCCAACGCCGACACATGGAGGTATGAAATACAGTTGTTATTATTATACAAACATGCTTATTAATTCTTAGTGATATTATTTTTTTTTTCACAGGGGACCGGCCCTATTGACGTGTTCAGATCAACCCATTATAAAAAAGGGACGGGCTGGGCCAATGATTTTGCATCAACAGATTATGTAAGTGAAATTATTTTTTTGTTAAAACATCCAAGTTTGACTTTAACGGGTCAAAATGACCCAAACACAATTTAATAGACTTAAAACAAAATACTTTAACTTAAACGGGTCAAAATGACCCAAACACACTTTAATATACTTGGAACATCCAACTGTAACTTTAAACGGGTCAAAATGACCCAAACACACTTTAATAGACTTAGTACATCCAACTCGAGGTCAATTGTTGAATATGTTTGCTAGTATTATTAGTATTTGTTGTTATTAGTGTTGGTTGATTGGAATTTGTGAATTTGGGTCGTCTATTACTTATAGTTTAAAAGGTTGGTTATCCATTTTACAGCAGTTATGCTGTCGAATTTTAGTAAAATAGTCAACTGATTGTTTATTACATTGTTTAATGCAGGACCGAATACAAGAGGAGTATACAATATCATCTGCTGAGTCTGGTGGTGACACATCCACTATTGATGAGTTTGCATGCATGGAGCGTGCCTTAGGTCATCGGCGTGGCCATATCCGGGGTGTTAGTCGAGTGGTGAGTAATCCCACACCGGATGTGTTCGGTACTCCCCCTCCACAACCACATTGGCAAGACGTTGATCAACGTGTGGCTAGTCTTCAACAACAATTCCAAGAACAACAACAACGCGAAGCCCAACGAGAGGAAGAACAACGATTGCAAAATCAACAACTAGAGGAAGAACGTCGTGTGCATAATCAACAAATGCTTGAAATGCAACGACAAATGGATCAAATGCGTCAAATGTGGGAGCGCCGAACTAGTAGCGATGATAACTAGCTTGGAGTTGTTGAGCCTTTGTAGTTGGTGTGGTGTTGTCTTGAACAATTTGCATATTTTTGTGTTTTGAATGTTTGAATTGTCGGACAAGTTTGTGGGTCGAACAATTTGTATGCTTGTTTTACGTTTCGGATATTAGTTTTTATTGGATTTGAATGTTTGAATGGTTTATATATAATTATTTGCAGGTTTTTGTTTTTAGAAATTTAATATTTCTGGAAAAAATATTAAAAATTAAAAAATAAAAAAAAACAGAAAGACCTATACCGACGACATGTCGTCGGGATAGGTCTTTTTTAAAAATTATTAAAAAAAATGAAAAAAACCTATACCGACGACATGTCGTCGGGATAGGACTTTTTAAAAATTATTAAAAAAAATGAAAAAACCCTATGAATTTCTTTTTGAATTATTTAATTAGAACCTATACCGACGACATGTCGTCGGTATAGAATTTCTTTTTGAATTATTTAATTAGACCCTATACCGACGACATGTCGTCGGTATAGGCTGACCTATACCGACGACAGCTATACCGACGACAATCTTGGGCTATTGAGACGAAGCAATCCCGACGACATCTATCCCGACGATATGTCGTCGGCATAAGCTATCCCGACGACAAGTCGTCGCTATAGGGTCAAAAAAAGTCGTCGGTATAGGGTGATATTGTTGTATTTGGTTAGAGTTTGAATTTGGTATTTATCAGGTTTAGGTTTGTTTATGGTTATCAGTTTGAGTGCGTATTAGATTAGGATTAGTTTAATGTTTAGTACAAGAAGCAATAAAACAGAAAATAGTCAAACTCTAGTTGAGATCAATAATCACATGTTCTTCTGTGCTGTTGTCTGATATCGAACAATTGGTACTAGAGCGTGCTGGTACTAGAGCGTGCTGTTGTCTGATATCGAGCAATTGGTACTAGAGCGTTGGACGATCCAAGGAGAGAAAAACCTGACCCAAAGATTTGATGAAGGAGGCGATCGAATCTATGAAGATTCGGATCACAAATATGTGTGATTATGATCGGTTTAGTCGAACAAATAAGTGATTAAGCAAACCGAGCCAAATCGCAACTTGTGTGGTGTGACTGACCCAGTTCGAGAGAGACAAAACAAGCCGGATCGTATATGCGTGGTGTAGTGTATATATATATATATATATATATATATATATATATATATATATATATATATATATATATCCGGTCTTGATTATTTAACGCTACTAACTGAGTTATAACCCGTAAGAGTTACACCTAAGTCAACGAACATTAAATCCACTTAACCCGATTAACTGGTTATTACGAACCTTTTGTGAGACGATATATATTTATATATATTTGTTAGACAGTAATTATTATTTATACTGGTTTATAAATAATAATTATATATTGTTTTAATCTTTTATTAAAACATTAAAATGGGTTCGGGTTTTTACATCTCGTATTAGACTTTGGGTCTGAAAACGATTAGTAGGGTTATAATTATTATTTAAAGGGAAATTTTAATTATATATCATGACCTATTAATTCCTGCCCCAAAATGGGAAAAGGAAGTTAATTTCTTTGTTTTTTTTTGTCCATACTTTCCTAGCCGCAAAAACAAGAAATTGTTTTTCTTCTTGGCCAATCTTCAATGTTGCTGTCGACAAGGACAAAAGGCTTCTGCCTTGCGACTTCCGGCCACCAAAGCTGCCACCGTTCGCCGCCTTGTCTGGTGATCCCAGGTGCCACCCGTTCCCGCGTGTTGGTTCGATTCTAGCTCTTGTTCGTTGTACCTCGGTGTCTCAACCGGTTAATCATTAACCACTAAGGTATAATTAATCTCATTGGTGGATTAAAATATTTATTCAGTGTTCATATGTTTTATAACCCAGATCATGTCGGGTTTTATTTTGTGTTGAATCGGTTTCGTTCCGCTGCGTATTAATAATTACTAAATAATTATTATTAATCTATAATTATTTATCAACCGTTTTTATAACTAATCTAACTGATCACCACTGTCAAAATACCCAACAGTGGTATTAGAGCCTTGGTTACGACATACGAATCGGATCCGGTCTTTTAACCGGCTATAGATCACAAACTTTAACTTGTTTAAAGTTTCTGATCTAGATCTAGTTATTTTTAGGGCAATTTTATTTACTTATTTTGGCCAAAGTTTTTATTTATTTTAATTTGATCAAAAAGGAATTGCCCGGTTATTTGATTCTGATAAATATGTAAATCTGGCCCGACCCTGTCTTGTGTTTGTTTTCTGTTTTTGGCTTTATGGTTTTGGCCGATTTGATGGCTCAAAGTTGTAATAGGTTAGCTTTTATGTTTTGACCCACTTTGATGGCTCAAAGTTGTAATAGCTTAGGATTTTATATTTTTTTGTATTCTATATAAATATTATAAAGATAAAGACCCAAAGACAAAACTGAAGACGATGACAGGATCTTGGATTTAGTTGGAGTCACACGGAACAACCAGACTCATGCACGAAGTCCATCCTTATGGTTGTTTTGTGTTGTGACCCCGTGACCTGGTTTGTTCTTGCTATTAGGCTCTAGCAAAATCAAACTCATTTTCCTTGGCCATATGATTTACATGTTTTTGTGTTTGCTATTGTGATTGCTTTTATCTTATAAATGTTATAACGTACCGAACAAATACCAAATTTTTCACAATCAAATTAATAACAAATTCTAAATATTTTTTTAACAACTTGTGGATGTTTTATATTAAAACAAATAGTTTGTTTTTAAAATAAATGATAACCAATGGAGTTTTGCAATTTAAACTAATTTTAAATTTTAAAACTAATAACTCAATAGTTCATTTAAACTATTAACTTTCAATTGGTTAATTACATCGCGACAAACTTAGTTTTAATAGGTTATTTAAAATTAAGTGTCCTGAGAGATGAAATGGTTCATCACATTGTCACGATCTAATATATAGTAAAACTGGTTTTTACAACACACGTATGATTTATCATTCGTTGTGTTTGACCCTATTCGGTAAAACACTAAAATTAAATCGAATATTTAAAAAATTTAGTCTATGTCATCCTACTATAAGGAACACTTGGGGCTTAACGCGAAACACCGGTGTTTGGAGCCACAACACCGCACTTGATGCGTAGTCTATCCCTCCAAGGTGCAAGGGTTTCGTTGAAACATCCGACCCTTCCACATGTACCTGTACTACTACGACTATTAGTTTTCTCTCTTATACATGCCCCAGCTGTATGGAGACCAAAAGTGGGCATAGATGAGGCTAAACGTATCAATGCATAGACAAGAGTTGTCTTAGCGGCCTCATACCCGAGAATTGTGCATTTTTCATAATTGACATTTGTTAGTCTGCCTAAATCACTTACTAATGTTGCGTGCCACAGCCGCCATTACTAATTGATATAACCAGATTCTCTATTCTTATTCTATTCTTGTCATGGGTCATTAATATAAGAATTTATTACAAACAAAATATTAATTAACATTTATTTGCTTATTTAACAGATGTCTACTGAAAAAGAATCCACCTCCTCCTTCTCTCTCAAGTCTTTGCTTGAGAATGAAAAACTGAATAACGCCAACTTCATCGACTGGTATCGCAATCTGAGAATAGTTCTCAAGATGGCAAAAAAGCTCTATGTGATTGAAGGCCCCGTTCCTGACAAGCCCGAGAATAACACGACTGCTGCTCGTAGGGTCTGGGATAAGTATAACGAGGATGCCATTGAGGTAGCCTGCCTTATACATGCCACTATGTGTTCCGATCTCCAGAAGAATATGGAAGACATAGATGCATATGACATGATAGTGCAACTTAAGGGCATGTTTCAGACACAAGCTCGCGAGGAGCGCTACGACACTATGAAGAAGCTCATAGCCTGCCGTATGCAAGAAGGCACCTCTGTCATCGCTCATTTGTTTAAGATGAAAGGCTACATCGACCAAATGAACAAACTTGGCTATCCCATGCAGGATGAAATGGCAGCAGACTTCATTTTGAACTATCTCCTTAGCTCCTATGACCAGTTAGTAATGAATTTCAATATGAACGGATGGGTCAAGACTGTTCCTGAGATTCATGGTATGTTAAAAACAGCCGAGATGAATGTTCAAAGCAACACTAATCAAGTGTTAATGGTCAGATCTAGTGGTGTTACCAAGCCCAAACACAAGAGAAGGGTTAATAACAACAAAGGAAAGAATAAAGTTAATGTTGCTGCCAAGCCTGTCACCAACAATAACAAGCATGATGCAAAACCCAAACCACCCCCTCCTAAGGAGCGTCAGTGCTTTGAATGCAACAAGATGGGGCACTGAAAACGTAACTGCCCTGAATATCTGGCTAAGCTGAGATCGAAGAGAGCCAATGGCGAAGGAACCTCTTCAGGTATTTCCATTTATGTTATTGAACTTTTTACTGTCTCTAGCGACACATGTGTATTTGATACCGGATGTGATTTTAACATCGTTAATGTATTGCAGGAGCCTGAAAAGTGGAGAAGCTAAAACAAGGTGACATGGAACTCATCATTGGTGATGGGAAGAGAGTACCGGTTCTTGCAGCTGGAATATTTCATCTTTCATGTCCTTCTGGCCTTGTAGTTATCTTAAATAACTGTTTGTTTGCACCTTGTTTAACCAGAAACATTATTTCAGTTTCCTTATTGTTTAAACAAGGTTTTAAGTACGTTTTCAATGGAATTTTTGTTTCTGCTTACTTAAATGATATTTTCTATTTTGAGGCTAAACCTCGAAATGGTTGTTATGAGGTTGATGTTCAAACAAATAATAACATATAAAATCTTTAGCATTAATGATACATTTCTATGGCACTGTAGACTTGGTCACATAAGCAAGGCCCGCATGAAAAGGCTCAAATCCAAAGGGATACTTGAATCCACCTGACAAGACTCCTTTGAAGACTGCAAGTCTTGCTTAGCTGGAAAACTCACTAAAGGATCCTTCACCGGCATTGGTGAACGAGCCAAGGATCTGTTAGGACTCATACACACTGATGTATGTGGCCCTTTTAGAACTATGTCTAAAAATCATGAAAGATACTTCATTTCATTCATCGATGATTACAGTTAATATGCTTATGTCTATCTTATTAAACACAAGCATGAAACTTTTGAAAAGTTCAAAGAGTTTCAAAACGAAGTGAAAAACCAAATCGGTAAAACGATAAAGTCACTTAGATCAGATCAAGGTGGTGAATATCTCAGCGTAGAGTTCATCAATCATCTCAAGGAGCGTGGAATAGTTTCACTGCCCACTCCACCTGGCACACTCCAACTTAATGGCGTGAGCGAGAGGAGAAATCGAACCATACTTAATATGGTTTGATCGATGATGTGTAGGACAAACTTGCCTCACTCCTTCTGGAGTTATGCTCTTATGACCGCCACCCGCATTGTTAAACTAACACCGACTAAGAAGGTAAACAAGACTCCATATGAGATATGGCATGGGTCTACACCTAATCTGTCTTACCTTAGAGTATGGGGATGTGATGCATATGTCATCAGCGATTCTGATGACAAGCTTGATCCTAGAGGCGAAAAGGTTGTTTTCGTCGGATACTATAACAGAAGCGGATATTATTTCTACCATCTGGATTCAAATGTTATTTCCATCAAAAGAAAGGGACACTTCCTTGAGAAAGAAATTCTTGAAAGAGGAACTAGAGATAATATAGTGGATCTTGAATAAATTCAAGAACCACAAACAACCGATGATGAAGTCGGAGCGTCTGAACAACAAGAAGTTGTTGCTGATGAATCAGACATAAACACAAGCGTTCGCAGAACTGTAAGAACTCACAAAGAACCTAACAGATACCTATGGCATCTTAAGGCTACCGAAGTCCTATTAGTAGCCGAGTCTAATGACGAAGCTACTAACTACAAATCTGCTATTTCAGATCCAGAATCTGCAAAATGGCTGGAAGCCATGAATGCCGAGATGCAATCTATGCATGACAATCAAGTCTGGGACTTGGTTGAGCTACCCCCTGAATCTCGGGCAGTAGGGAGCAAATGTATTTTCAAGAGAAAAACCGACATGCATGGAAATGTACACACCTATAAAGCATGGCTAGTTACGAAAGGTTTTACTCAGACTCAAGGCATTGACTATGATGAAACCTTCTCGCCCGTTACTATGATCAAATCGATCAGGATATTGCTTGCCATAGCCGCGTACTATGACTACGAGATATGGCAAATGGATGTCAAAATTGCTCTCCTTAATGGACATCTCTCTGAAGATGTCTATACGGTACAACCTGATGGTTTTGTTGATCCAAAATATCCTAATAGGGTGTGTAAACTGAATAAGTCCATTTATGGACTCAAACAAGCATCTCGAAGCTGGAATCTTCGTTTTGACCAGAAGATCAAAGAGTTTGGTTTTGTCAAAAATGAAAATGAGCCTTGTGTTTACAGAAAGGCTAGTAGGAGCACTATATCATTCCTCATCTTGTATGTGGATGATATACTTATCATTGGAAACAACATCCCTATGCTTAACGAAGTTAAACACTGCTTGAGAACTTGTTTTGTAATGAAAGATCTTGGAGAAGCAGCTTACATTCTAGGAATCAAGATCTACAGGGATAGATCTAAGCGGCTTCTAGGGCTAAGTCAAAGCACATACATAGACAAAGTCATGGCATGCTTTCATATGGAAAACTCCAAGAAAGGAGGTGTTCCTATGACAAAAGGCACCGTGTTGAACAAATCACAATCTCCTTCAACTGACATTGAAACTAAGCGTATGAAAGCAATTACATATGCTTCGGCGATTGGTTCTATCATGTATGTTATGTTATGTACCAGGCATGACGTTTCGTATGCCTTAAGCATGACCAGTCGTTTTCAGCAGCGTCCTTGCATTGGCCATTGGACTGCAGTCAAGAACATCCTGAAGTACTTGATAAGGACTAAAGACATGTTCTTAATACTAGAGGAGTGGAAGAAGAGCTCACTGTAAGATGTTACACTGACGCCAGCTTCCAAACTGACCGAGATGACTCTCGCTCATAATCAGGATTCGTATTCACTCTAAACGGAGGAGCTATCTCCTGGAAGAACTCCAAGCAGAGTGTGGTGGCGGATTCAACCACCGAATCTAAGTATATAGTTGCATCAGATGCTGCAAAGGAAGCTGCTTGGATGAAGAAATTCATAACCGACCTCGATGTGGTTCCAAGTATTCGGAAACCAATCGATATATTTTGTGATAACACAGGTGCTATTGCTCAAGCCAAAGAGCCAGATCTTATCACAAAGCCAAGAACATTCTCAGAAAGTTCCACTATATACGGGAAATTGTGGAACATGGTGACATCGTGATAAGCAAAGTAGACACAGATAAAAACCTAGTAGACCCGCTCACTAAACCGATGACTCAGGAGAAGCATGATCAGCTCAAAAATGCTATCGGTCTAAGATTTGCTAGCGATATGTTTTGATTTAGTATTTAGGTGTACAAACTTTAAATGGTTTTACCTTTTGAATTCAATTTGATTTCCTAGTTAAATGCAACTTTGAATCTTATAACTGTGTTTGATTTTAATACGTTTAATCCATGAATCTTGTATTCTTAATTATCCATAGTCGGTCAGAATCGTGGGAACGACTCTGAATTAAGACTATTCTGAACTTGGACTCAAGTAGTTGACTTTCAATTTCACAGACCTCATCTTGGATGACGTTGGATGTAACTCGCTTCAAATCATCTTCATGGATTTTAATCATAAGATGTTTTTGATAATGGTATACTCATTTAGTATCCTCTGACCTAAGATGCATACTAGACATTTCGTTAACAAGGACTGTTCTTTAATCAATGTCAACCGTTGTCACGTAACTGCCAGTCATAAAGTTAGGAACATATCTGAAGTTTAGTGGGAGCTGTATGTAGTCGATAAGGAATTTGTACTCCTACATGATATGTAACAGTTAGACATCGTGGCGCCCTTGTGATTCAAACTGGTGAAGTGTAAGGCCTTACCCAAACTGACTATGTGTTTGATTGGACCACTATGAATCTTGAATGAGAACAATAATGATTGAACACTATATGAGAATGAATCTAATCCATGTCTCATTATTTCAATTGATGTCTTTAACAGAAAGGATGAATGACAATAATTACCATAAGTCTATTGTCTTGCAATGGCAAGATGTTTTGGTTAATGACTTTAAAGTGTCATACCTTATTAGGGGCAACCATGTGTAGCTAGAACACCGATGGTTGTCTGCGTTAAGGAACTTAATCGAAGACCGTCCAAGTGGGAGACTGTTGAAATATATATATCTGGTCCCGATTATTTAATGCTACTAACTGAGTTATGACCCGTAAGAGTTACACCTAGGGAAACGAACATTAAATTCACTTAACCCGCTTAACTGGTTATTACGAACCTTTTGTGAGACGATATATATTTATATATATTCGTTAGACAGTAATTATTATTTATACTGGTTTACAAATAATAATTATATATTGTTTTAATCTTTTATTAAAACATGAAAACGGGTTTGGGTTTTTATATCTCGTATTAGACTTTGGGCCCAGAAACAATTAGTAGGGTTATAATTATTAGAGTAAACTTCAGTTTTCGTCCCTGAGGTTTGAACAAAACATCAGGTTTTGTCACCCTGTAACACATTTGATCCCCGGCTTTTAATGTTTTTACACTTTGCGTCCCTGTTCCTTAATTCCGTTAAGTTTTCTGCTAGTTTTTGTACAAATTTACTAATATACTCATTACCCCTTCTTCTTCATCAGACTCAATAAAATGTATATGAGACTCAATAACATGAATGACGCTTTCCTCTGGCCCGACCCCCCTCCGGCCACCGGCTCTCCGGCACCACCTCCCCCCCCGACCAACGACGGGTCTTGGTGGCTCCAACAGAAATGGCGGTGGCGGTGGCGGTGGTTAGGGATTCCAGGAAGCGGAGACAGAGGTGGAGACAAGGTAGCAGGCGGCGTCGGGTGGCCTAGATAGCGACGGAGATGGTGACGGGATGAGTTTTCCGGCGACACCCCATCTAGGCTTCTGTCATAACAACGGTGGCGGAGGCTGAGGTGAGACATGATGGCAACGGAAACTGAACGACGATAGTGTTCCAAAGACGTAAACGGTTTTCACCATATGAATCCCTCGTCACCTGGTTTGCCATGGTCATCGTCGTCGTTCTCCGATCAGCACCACCACCTGTAGGCTTTGTATGCCGCCATGGTGAACGGTGGCGGTTCGTCTGGTTCGATTTACGACGGGTTTAACGACGGTAATGAAGAGTTTAGTGCTAACAACAGTCTGCAAGTTGTTTCCGATTAGATGCGGTTGTTTGACGAGTGTAAAAAAATGGAGTCAATTTGCTTCTTGGGTCTGATGGTTGAAGAAGAAGAAGGGGTGAGGGATATATTAGTAAATTTGCACAAAAACTAACATAAAACTTAACGAAGTTACGGACCAGTGACGAAAAGTGTTAAAACATTAAACGTCAGGGATCAAATGTGTTACAGGGGGACGAAACCTGATGTTTTGTTCAAACCTCATAAACAAAAACTGAAGTTTTCTCTAATTATTATTTAAAGGGAAATTCTAATTATATATCATGACCTATTAATTCTTGCCGCAAAATGGGAAAAGGAAGTTAATTTCATTTTTTTGGGTCCATACTTCCCTAGCCGCAAAAATAAGAAATTGTTTTTCTTCTTGGCCAATCTTCAAAGTTGCTGTCGACAAGAACAAAAGGCTTCTGCCTTGCGACTTTCAGCCACCAAAGCTGCCACCATCCGCCGCCTTGTCTGGCGATCCCCGGTGCCACCCGTTTCCACGTGTTGGTTCGATTCTAGCTCTCGTTCGCTGTACATCGGTGTCTCAACCGGTTAATCATTAACCACTAAGGTATAATTAATCTTATTGGTAGATTAAAATATTTATTACGTGTTCATATGTTTTGTAACCCAGATCCTGTCGGGTTTTTATTTTGTATTGAATCGGTTTCGTTCCGCTGCGTATTAATAATTACTAAATAATTATTCATCTATAATTATTTATCAACCGTTTTTGACAACTAATCTAACTGATCACCACTGAAAAGCCCAACACGTGGAAGTGACCGGAAGAAGTAACCTATGTGGTTTAAGGGAAAATGTGGAGCCAGTAGAAGACCGGAGACAATCAAGGTTCAAAACTCGAATGGATCGAACGAACCAATCAAAGTTGTATCTTGTGTGGAGCATCAAAGAGGAGACTCGAGAAGCTGAGAAAAAAGGAATGACGAATTGGAATAACATGTGTGGTAAAAAGCATCCTGAGTGGAGCTGTGTGAAGTCGATAAATCAGATATGTATGAAGTCGATCAAGAAGACATGATGACCTGGAGAAGACCTGAATTGTGAAGTTGACCAGGGAGAATGGAACCTGTGTGGAGCTCGATCAAAGAAATAAAAAAACGAACATGTATTTGGAAGGAAACAAAACAGATCGCTTAAACCTGTTCGGTTCGATCGAAGTGTGAAGTGATCAAGAACTGTCAAGGAAGGTCGGATCAAAAGGATCGACTTCGAGACAATTGAGAATCCAGTGGGTGTAGTAAGGCCTGTCAAAGATCAAGGTAACTATTGAGAAAACAATGGTTTGAATTGAAAATTATCAAACCCTAATTTTGATAATGATAAAAATATTTAACATGTGGTATTATTTGTTTAATAGTAGTTGATAATATACCAAATACAAGTTGCCAATAACACTAAAGTCAATAATCATATTCAAGATCAAGCAAGTTAAAACCATCAAGATTCATTGAAGAAATCAATATGAAACTGACACGTGCTACAAATGATCAATATTAATTAAAGATCGGTATGATGAGTAACATGAAGTCAACACATAACAAGTGAATGATGATAATCAAGGTTTAATGACGAAGTTAACAAGAACATGACATGCACAATCAATAACAACGGACGATGATGATGAAGTCAACAGGAACCCGTCACGCGTAATCAAGACAATGAACGACAAAGGTAATGTGATAGTAAACGAGAAAGATCAAAAATCGTTTCTAAAATAAGTCTAAGATTTATAAAACGGGGAACTTCATAGAAATGTAACTAACTTTTCAAATTGTTCTAATTAATTCACTCAAACTTTTTTTGTAACATGCTATCAGATATTTTTTTACATGTTTAACAAGTTTTCATGTTGATGTGGCATTTAACATATTGACGTGGCATTTATTTTTTGTTTTCTTTTTTTTTTAATATGCTAGCATGGAATTAATATATTTTTTTAGTTTTAAAATTAAAAAAAAATGTCTTTCATAAAATAAAATTTTTGAAACATCACGTGAGTCGTGAGTGTATGAAAGAATAAGAAAGATTTTTTTTAATTTTAAAATAAAAAAATATAATTCCACGCTAGCATATTAAAAAAATGAAAAATAAATGATACGTCAGCATGGAAACCTGTTAAACAGGTAAACCGTATCTGACTAGCATGTTACCTGAAAGTTGAGTGACTAAATCGGGAAAAAAAAAGTTTGAGTGACTTAATTAGAAGAGTTTAAAAAGTTGGTTACATTTTTATGAAGTTCTCCCTTTATAGGCAAGCTAAGTGGTATTACAATGAAAGTCAGGAGCCTTGGATCGATCGTAGAAGATGAGGTGGTGGTGAGAAAGCTTTTAAACTCAGTCCCAAGTAAATATTTGCAAATAGTGGAGAGCAATACTCAGATATTGAATCATCCGTTTGAAGAAGTCGTAGGTCGAGTGAAAGCATATGAATAACGTAATGTAGTGCAAGATGGGAACGATAATGAGAATCAAGGAAAGTTGTTGTTATCAAAAGATGACGGTCATGAATGATCAAGGAATGGTGTGCTCGATCGTGATCAATATGATCGAGGAAGAGGTTTTGATAATTGTGGATGACGTAGAGGTTGTGGTTTTGGTAGAAGTCGACAATGCTGATTTCAACCCAATGAGGTGCATACCGAAATAAAAGAAAAGTTATGTGTTATAATTGTCATGAGTCTGGTCATTATACAGCTGAGTGTCCTAAATTGGAACAAGGAAAAGAAGTGGTGAATTTAGCTCAAGAGGATGAGCCGGTGTTATTGTGATGAAAAGCGGGTCCAGTTCAGAATTAGGGACGAGATTGTTGGAGATAATTTTGAATTTGAAAAGGAGATACAAATCACGAGAAGTGGAATATTGACTGGAAAACTCTTTAAGTCGAGGATATTTTCAAATTGGAGCTTTAAATGTTGGTTCAATTACTACCTTCTACCCGGTTAAAAGTCTGCACCTGACCAAATTAAGGGCATTTAACTCATTGGTATCTTAGTGTATTAAATAATGTCCCCTCTCAATTTGAAGGATTGGAGTCTCATGTGGACCGTGGAGTATAATTAAAAGTAGATTATATTAACGTGTGAGTTGTTCTAAAAATATATATATTAAAAAAAATCTACGGCTATATGTGAACTTTTAAGGTTTCTAACTTTCTATATGTCATGTCCCGAGTTCTAAGTGCTAGCTTCATAAATGTCTTAATTAATTGTTTATCTATACTATATAATAAATAAAAATTTTGGTGGGAGACTTGTTACTCTCTATACATCTTCATCATTTTTTTCCCGTCTCTCACTCCTATTAATTATACAAATTTTCTTTAATTGTTTTTTTATAATTTTTTGTTTACCGTCTCTCCTATTAAAATAATAATGATTTCTAACGTTTTTTTATTTTTTTTTAAAAAAGGTTTGTTTATAAAATATTTTTATAAATTGAACATTTCTTTCATTCTTTTTATAAAACATTTTTAAAAAATAACTATTTAACGTTTCTAGAATCTGTATTAAAAATCTATGTAATATGCCATAAATCTGTAATATGTAAAAAAAATTTCATAAATCTGTAATGTGTAAACCTTTATTATTAAGTATATAATATTTCATTTATTCAACCCGTGTAATTTATCGGATTTCTAACCTAGTTAAGTACTAAAGATATACGGTTACATATAGTGTATGTCCCTTATGATGGTTTGAATGTATGCCAGCGTAGTTTGTGGGGTTCATACCTATAGAAGGCAATTGTTGAAGAATTTGAAAGGTTGGAATTGGCCCACTACCAGCTACTCTAGCAAACCTTTACTTGTTTGATCACAAGAAATGTTGTAAAGTGCTTTTCTGTTGGCTTTCCTTTTCACTTGGTGGATGTAGGCTTTTACTTTTTAATTTTTAAATAAATATTATTTTTATGTCATTCAAAAAAAAAAAATTTGAAACCATAACTTTGTGTAATTTTAAACGGAAGTATAATTATTTAAGAGGAGATCTTGAACAATATCGGTTTAGTAACATCAGTTTTATTATCAGTTTTATTTTAAAATAAAATATAGTTTTGGAATGGAATTATTCAAAACGTATTCCTTTTACGAAGAAAGTGTTAAAGACCTACATTTAACAATGGCCTTTTTGCTACATCTGTTCATATTTTTTTATGCTATGCGTAGTGGTTTACTGAGTGTGAACAAAAAGTGTTACCACGCAGACAATGGCTTTGATTACACTCACACTCATGAAAATCAAGGACGGATGGATTAAGGATTGGAGGGGGGGGGGGGGGGGGAAGGCACCCCTCGACATCAAATTTGTAGTGTATTTTTTGTTTAGTAAAATTTTTGGGCCCTCTGCATTTTTTTAAAGCCCATTAAAGGCACCCAAGCAATTAAAATGAGTACAACCCAATACCCAAACTAAATTAAAATTTAAAAACAAATTAGTCTAGAAAGTTACTTTCGCCACCGCCTCATCGTTTTCCACTTTTCCACCAAAAACTATCAACGCCTTCCAGGCTTCTTGCTTCCAAAATCATCCGTCCATCAATCGGCAATACCGTAATTCACCATTTCAAAAACATCCAATAACCATCGCCTCGCGGCATCGCCATTTTATTTTTACAGTTCTATTTTTGCACCCGTTGAGTAAAAATCCTGGATCCGTCACTGTCTGATGCACTTGCTAGAAATCAAAACTTCAACTTCTCGAGATATTCGATGAAAGACTTTGTGACAAATGCATCTTGTCCTCTTGCTAACAAATTTCTTATATACCCAAGGTTTGTAATGTGCACCCTCCGTTGAAACCGGATAAAACGTTTTTTTCAAACCGTATCTGTCATTATCCCCTCAAAAATCGGTTTCAAACTGAATTAGTTTAGCCAAAACCCGATGTTGACCATGTTTGACCGAACTCAAATCGGTTTGGCCTAGAAACCTATTTATGCACCTCTAAGTTTACTAAGGCACGATTAGAATGCAAATGTACTACGGGTATTTTGAGGCTTTAATTTGGTTGTTTGCTAGAATGGGAGGAATTCACTCGGGGTCTTTTAAGGCTATAAACTAGGATCTTAAGAGGATTTTGTAGATCAGGTAGGCAGTGGCGAAGCTTGAAGAAAAAATGCAGGGGGGGCGAGATTTTTTTTCTTATCAAGGGGGCCGGAACTATAAAATTTTCGGCCGAATACGTATAAATTAACACTACTGCGCGAAAAATCGGGGGAGGGGCGGCCGAGGCTCCCCCGGGCCCTCACAAAGATTCACCCCTACAGGTACGCTTAGAGCTGCACAAAAAACCGGTTTGGGCATCCAAACCAGTTTGAAAACTGACCTGACCCGAAAATGAAACCGGTTTAGATGCTACCGGTTTGTTACCACTTTAAACCGCCGGTTTGGGTTTTTCAAAAAAAAATCGGTTTAAGACCGCTTTGGTTGAACCGGTTTTTACGCCGGAAAAAACTAGCCGTTAAATAATGGCTATATAGCCGTTAAATAGTCGTTTTTGACTGTTTTTTGATGCTTTTTTGGATCGTTTTACCCCCATATGCTATTATAAATAGGTAGTGGACGTTTTGGTTCAATCACAACTCTCAAACCCGCTCTCTACACTCTCAAATCACAAAAAACACTATCAAAAAAAAGTTATGGATTCCTCAAGTGTTGGAGGTTATTCTAATGAACTAACCGTTGTGAGAATTTTACCAACAACGAGGAACCAACATATTTGAGCACATTACGATTTATGTGAATTGTTAAACAATTAACAACGAGCTCGATGCAAGTTGTGGGGTATGTTTTTAAGGAATGAATCAAACTCTAGTTTGAATAATCATATTAAAAAAGCATGCAAGAAGTTGAAAAGCGTCTCGGGTCAAGGTTAATCCTCAATGTCAAACAAGGGTGGAATTTGGACATTTGACACAAATATGGTTCGGGAAAAAATGACAAAGTTAGTGATTCAAGATGGTTTGTCGTTCAACCACCTCGACAACCCGTTCTTGACAAGGATGATTCAAGAGACGCTCCAACCACGTTAGAATCAAGTAAGCCGCATTACCCTTAGACGTGATTGTTTAAAAATGTGAAAAAAAGCAAAAAATGAATTAATTTTAGGTTTTAAAAATTATAAATTTGTGTGAACTTAACTACCAATGTTTGGTCGGCTCCACACGGTATACCCGATGCATACCTTTGCGTTACCGCTCATTTGTTAGATCCCAATACGTGGCAAATGATGAAACGTACGATTGCGTTTGATTTGTTTCCATATCCGCATACCTGAGTAAATTTATTTCACATTTTAGATAATGTAATAACCACATTTGCATTACAAAACAAGATTTTTTTTTAATATCGTTTGATAATGCCTCAAATATTACAAGTGCGGTTCAAAAATTAGCATTAAAATATCAACCGGTTTGCAACGGCATTTTTTCCATAGCCAATGTGTCGCACACATAATTAACTTGGTTGTGCAAGACGGACTCGCCATTGAAGAAGTTGATGATTTAAAAGAATCTTTTGAAAACTTATTACTCGACATTTTTGTTACTAGTAGAAAACGATATTATGATTATACTAACCTTTGTCGCGAAACGGGATACATTTGCTTAAGTCCGAATTTGGACGTACCTACAAGATGGAATTCAAATTGTAAAATGTTTGAAAGCGTTATATGACAAAGACCAACTTTAAAAATATGGTTCGGGAAAATATGATAAAGTTAGTGATTCAAGAGGGTTTGTCGTTCAACCACTTCGACAACCAGCGCTTGATAAGGATGATTCAAGAGACGCTTCAAGCACGTTATAATCAAGTAAGCCGCATTACCCTTAGACGTGATTGTTTAAAAATATGGAAGAAAGAAAAAAAAGAATTACTTTTAGCTTTTAAAAGTTACAAACTGGTGTGAACTTAACTACCGATGTTTGGTCGGCTCCACAAGGTATACCCGATGCATACCTTTGTGTTACCGCTCATTGGATAGATCTCAATACGTGGCAAATGATGAAGCGTATGATTGCGTTTGATTTGTTTCCATATCCACACATCGGAGAAAATTTATTTCACATTTTAGATAATGTAATAACCTTATTTGCATTACAAAACAAGATTTTTTTAATATCGTTTGATAATGCATCAAATAATACAAGTGCGGTTCAAAAATTAGCATTAAAATATCAACCTGTTTGCAACGACATTTTTTCCATAACCGATGTGCCGCACATATAATTAACTTGGTTGTGCAAAACGGACTCGCCATTGAAGAAGTTAATGATTTAAAAGAATCTTTTAAAACTTTGTTACGCGACATTTTTGTTACTAGTAGAAAACGATATTATGATTAAACTAACCTTTGTCGCGAAACGGTATACATTTGCATAGTTCCAAATTGGGACGTACCTACTAGATGGGATTCAACTTGTAAAATGTTTGAAAACGCTATACGACAAAGATCAACTTTAGAAATGTTTCATGATAACCTTTGTGCAAAACATCGCCGGATGAAAACAATTTCGGGTTTGAGTTGGTTCATGATTGAAAGTTTAACCGATTTACTCGAAGTTTTCAAAACCTCTACTACTTTATTTTCGGTGGTTTATTATCTCACGAGTCCTTTAGTACTTAAGCAAACTATTTTTAATGTGTAACAAATTATCCGAGCTTGAAAGTCACAACCAAATTTTAACGAAAATGACCACACCAATTAAAATTAAATTAAAAAAAATATTTTAAAGAGTTACATCTTGTTATTACTTGTGCCGCCGCTTTGAACCGAACCATAAATATTATCGGTGTTGAAAGTTTAATTGATAAATTAACGCACGATGTCAACGATTAAACGTCAAAAAATAAAAATAAATCCGGCGAAAAATAAACACCAAACACGAAGTAGTAGAATAGCTCCGGCAAAAAATAAACACCAAACACTAAATAACGACGCTGATGTCAACGATTAAACGTCAAAAAATAAAAATATTTATTGTAACGTTTTCGCATTTTTTAAATTTTTATTGTAACGTATTTTATATTTTTTTAAATTTTCAAACTTCATAAAAATAAATAAAGATATGATATGTTTAATTTTGTAATAATTTTCAACTTTTTTTTAAACCGGTTTCAAAACCTACCCGAACCGGTTTCATATGTTTGGGTTTTTCAGTGCACAAACTGGTTTCAAACCAAACCGGTTTGAGATCAAACTGGTTTTGACTTTGTTTGACCAAACCGGTTCGGTTTGAAAACCTGATTTGTGCACCTCTGGTAGACTTGACCTTGTAAACAAGTCAGGATCACCAACTTAGTTATCCAACTATGTTACTTTTCTTAAGCCCATTAGTCTAACCTGGCCCATTATCCCCCTTGTTTTGTGCTGATATGTACATCTAGTTGACGTAGCCCCGCCTGTTGCGGCGGGGACGTTGATAAGATTTGAAACTTTATAAAAAAATGAAACCGTGAAAAAATCCATGCCGAAAAGTTAACTAAAGAAATCACGTCATTGAAACCGTGAAAAAAAATCAGGAATTTAAAGAAACATCACGTTTTTGACCCAAGTTAGTTTTAAAAAAAAATCATATCAAAACTTAGGTAAAAATATAATTGTTAAAATAAAAAAAACTAAGAAGATGAAAAAGAAAATAAAAATAAACTCAAACAAAAAAAAGGAAGTAAAAAAAACCCAAATTAAAAAGTAAATATAACAAAAACCGGTCAAAGAGTGTGGGATGACGGGTTCAAACCCACGTCCTTGACCCGTGCGTGTTGCAGTGCGTAAAATCGAAAAAAATTAACGTCACATTGGTATTAACCACATGAAAAAAAATAACGTTAAATTTTTAAAAGTTAAAGCCCTAAACTTAATATAAAGAATAAAACTTTTAAGGGCAGTAAAAAAAATATTGTTAATTCCCGCGAGTTGTAGGGGTGATGTTAAAATGTGTATGGCTTGGTCTCAACGACCTGCTTGCGACGCTCAAAACCGTGGAAAGAATTAGCGTCCTCAAAACTCTATAAAATTAAACCAAAACCTTTACGCAAAGTGTAGATAAGAAAATTAAAATGGAAAATATCAAATTTCTTAAAGATGTAATTAATATTAAATTACTAATAGTAATAAACTTTAAACTTAAGGTTTTATAAATATTTATAGAAGTTCAATACTTAATTTATTAATGATTATAAGTATATGGAAATAAATTGTAAAAAGAAAATGAAAAAATAAATAAAAAAAGTAGTTTATAGCCGATCACCTCATTACCCTTACACGTGGGTGCCTATGGGTAGAGGTGCACAAAACGGTTTTTTAACCCGAACCGGTTTGGTTAACGAAAAATCATAACCGGTTTGGCCCTAAACCGGTTTGGGTTAAACCGGTTTGGAAGCAAGAAAATCCCTAACCTATTAAACCGGTTAGGGTTGGGTTGAAACCAGTTTGTGTGTAAAACCGGTTTGAACCGGTTTTAATTAAAAAAATCGAATAAATTCAAATAAATTCGATATTTTTAATAAAAGAAATATATATAACAAATATAAAACATAAAGTGCAACATTTATTAATATTTGGAAAGTTCGGAAATTAAAAAACATGAGAAGATAAAATTATAAAATTGTAAAACATTACAAATGACAATATATATTTTTATTTTTTGGAATATTGATTGATTATTCTTGTGCGTTGTCTTCGGAACTGGAGCTTCGTAGCCTTGCATCTTTGGCTAGTTCTTCATCGGTGACTGGTTCGGATATTCCAAGATCAACCTCGTTGTTGTGTATAATTTATTCGGCTTGAATTTCGTCTTCGAGAAAAGTTTGGTCTTGTATCCTATCTATTGCATCCAAATGGTCCTTCAAGCAAATGCACATTTCCATCGCTAGGGGTGAGTCTAGTCCTTCGTATCGATAAGACCCTGCCACTAAAAGAAAACGCAGATTCCGAAGCTACCGTGGAAGCTTGGACGGTTAGTACATCACGGGCCATGGCGGAAAGAATCGGAAACGAAGCTTCGTTTTTTTTCCACCAAGCCAAAATATCAAACTCCTCAAAAACGGTAGGAGGCATAAACGCTAAAAAGTTTGTGCCAATATACCTTCCTAGTTCGCTACTCGGGGTGGTACCTCGAGCGCGTTTACTAAATTCATTTAACATTTCGTTATATAAATTCAAATTAACATCTCTCGAGCTATCACTTGATGATGTACCCATTGTATCATATGGAGTCGGAGTTGTACCATATTTATGTAAATAAACATCAAATAAATCTTGTAAACATTTGTTAAAATATGTTTTTGTGCCTTGTGCAAAATGGATGTCTTCACTATCCAAATTCAAAGCGTAAGTAATTCTATCAATCAATTTTTCAACCCCGAAAACATTTATGGTAGGGTTTAACGCGGAGGCACAAGTTATAACGGGAGGCATTTCTTTAAAATATTTTACTAATTTTTCTTTCATCGGTTCTATCATTTTTGTAAAAAGAGTGTTTTTATTTTCAAGTTCATACAACTTGTTAGCCATTAAATATATTAGTTTTAGAGTTAATGGACTTGTGGGATAATAAACACTGGATAAAAAAAGTGGTGGCGGTTTTGAAAACTTCAAGCAATTCGGTTACGTCTTTTAAAATGTCCCAACTCATAGACGGAAATTTTAGAATTTTACGACGAGGTTTTGAGGCAAGCATTTCATGAAATATTTCTAAAGTTTCTCTTTGTCGTAAAGCGCTATAAAACATATTATAAGTCGAGTTCCATCTTGTCTCGACGTCCCAATTCGGACCTAAGCAAAGATTATTCGTTTCACGATAAAATCTAATATAATCATGGTATCTTTTTTTGTTACTAAAAATATATTTAAGCATTAGTCGAAAAGCATATGTTAAGTTTGAAACCACTTCAATTGCAAGCCCGGCTTGCACCGCCAAGTTAGTGATGTGTGCGACACATCGACTATGGAAAAAAACGCCGTTGCAAACCGGTTTATATTTAATTTTTAGTTTTTGAACCGCATTTGTATTATTAGATGCATTATTAAAAGACATTGAAAAAAGTTTATTTTGTAATTTAAATTCGGTTATAACACCATCTAATATATAAAATAAATTTTCTCCGGTGTGTGGATATTCAAACAAGTCAAACGCGATTGTACGCTTCATCATTTGCTACGTTTTGGGATCAATCCATTGCGCGGTAACGCAAAGGTACGAATCTGGTATACCATGTGGAGCCGACTAAACATCGGTGGTTAAGTTTACACCGGTTTCCAAATTTTCAAAACCAAAAATTAATTCTTTTTTTGCTTTTTTTCACATTTTTATACAATCTCGTCTAAGGGTGATGCAACTTACTTGATGATAACGTGGTTGGAGTGTCTCTTGAATCATCCTTGTCAAGCGCGGATTGTCAAAGTGGTTGAACGGCAATCCTTCTAGAATCACTAACCTCGCCATTCGATCTCGAACAATATTTGGATCAAAGTTCCAAATTCCTCCTTCGCTTGTCATCGAGGCTTGATCTTCACTTGGAATTCCCTTCAAGGACGGGCAAGATTTTTCTTTATGCGTTTTCAAACTAGTGTTTGAATCTTTCCCCAAAAACGCACCACACATCTTGCACCGAGCACGTTCCTTCCCGTTTGACAACAAACATAAATCGTAATTGCACCAAATTGCCGTATTTCTCGTTATTGGTCGAATTTCCACAACGATAATTTCGTTTGAGGAACCACCAACACTTGACATGGTTATTTTCTTTGAGAGAGTTTAGAGAGCGTTTTTTAGTGTTTAAAGAGCGGTTTTAGAGATTAGAGAGTGTAGAAAGAGGTGTGATTAAACCTAAACACCCCCCACCTATTTATAGTGAATTATAGGTGAAAAAAAGCAAAAAAAAAACGGTCAAATTCGACCCTAACGGCTATAAAGCCGTTGAATAACGGCTATTTTTGGCCAGCGCCCAAACCGGTTTTCCGAACCGGTTCACAAAAACCGGTCCTCAACCCGGTCGACTCCTGAATGCTTTAAACCGGTTCATAACCGTCGGTTTTAGCTTAACCCGAACCGGTTTGCCCTAAACCGGTTTGTCATCCACCGGTTTGCCGGTTTAACCGGTTTAACCAGGTAGACAAAAAAACCGGTTTTTTTGTACACCTAGGGTAGGAGCTTCCACTAAACAGTTGTACAAAGTGCCTAAACATTTGTACTTTATGTGAACAGTAAAACTATGTCTGTAACCAACATTTTCATATGTATGTTATGTAATTGTACAAACATCTATAATGTTAGTTAGGACGGCAAACAGTTAGACAAAACAATTTAAAAGTTATAACAAAATGTGTATTATATATGTTTTATAAAAAATATATAATAAAAGTTACAGGAAAATCCAAATTTAGGAAACTAATAAAGCATATATTAACTTCAAAGCAAAACAAATGACGGGAAAACAAAAAAGGCAGCATGGTTATCAGGTGATGTGTTTCAAGGTCACATTATTTGATGTTCATACTAGATTGATAGATTTGTGCTTATATAACAATGATCTTTATGTTGCAAAACCACCATCGAAAATGGAGATCATTTCTGAAGAAATCATCAAACCGTCATCCCCGACCCCCGATCACCTCAAAACTTTTAAACTCTCGTTGCTCGACCAGCTCACGTTGCACGCGTACTCTCCCATTATTCTCTTATACGACTCCAAAACCGACACTTGCAGTGATGTTTTGAAGGAGTCTTTATCCAAAACCCTAACAAAATACTACCCGTTTGCAGGAAGGCTCAGAGAAGATGGGATCACGGTAGATTGTAACGATGAAGGTGTTGTTTTTGTGAAAGCGAGGATCGCTTGTAGACTTTCAGATTTCCTTCAAAACCCTAAATACGAAACACAAAGCTTAGTTTTTCCTGAAGGTTACTTGTGGAAGGGGTCGTGTGTAGGTTATAGCTTTCTTGCAGCGCAAGTAACATACTTTGAGTGTGGAGGAATGATGTTAACTACATCTATATCCCACAAGGTTGCAGACGCGCCCTCTCTTGGGATTTTTCTTAGCGATTGGGCTGCCACGGCCCGTGGTGAGGTGAGACCACCACCGATGATTTTTGCTACGTCTATCCCTCATCTAGATCTTGCATACATAATGCCAGAGATCGAGCTCGAGATGAGTGTAATGCTTGTCACAAAAAGATATGTATTTGATGCACAAAACATAGCCCGGATTAGAGGTGCACAAATCGGTTTTTTTTTGGAACCGGATCCGGTTCGGATCCGGACCGGTTCCGTCAACGTTGGTCAAGAACCGGATCCATTAGAACCGGTTCCGGTTCGGATCCGGTTCCGGGTGTGGAGACTTGGAACCTATTGGGACCGGTTCGGATATTTAGAACCGGACCGGATAAAAAAAACCGGTTCCACCGGTTCCGGAAAAAAAAATTTTTTAAAAATTAACAAAGATACACTATAAAATACATGTTTTATTTATTTTGTAGATTTTTTTAAGTTATTTAACAATAGCTCGTACAAAAAAAATACAAAAAACATAATTGAATCACAAAGCATTAATTATTTATTATGTTTTCAATATTCTTCGTCGTAGTCTTTGTAACATCGGTTTTCATTCTTCTTCGCTTGAGATACGTTGGGCTTCATCGTAAGCTTGTTCTTCGTCCGAAAGTGGAGTCGCCGCCCCATGTTCTACTTCGAATTCATGTATTTCTTGTTCAACGTCAAGCTCGCCTTCTAGTTTTGCAACATGTTGTACACGTTCGGCGACATCCAAATGGTCCTTCAAGCAAATACACATCTCCATAGATTCCGGTGTAAGCCTCGTTCTTCGAATAGATAAAACCCTGCCACTAAGAGAAAAAGCGGATTCCGAAGCTACCGTGGAAGCTTGGACGGTTAGTAGGTCACGGGCCATTGCGGCTAGAACGGGATATTGGGATTCCCTTCCTTGCCACCAACTCAAGATATCAAAGTTTTCAAACTCTTCAGATCTTAGAGTAGAAATAAAGTCGGTTGCTTGATATCTCCCAAGCTCGCTACTTGGTGTGGTTCCACGAGCTCGGTTAGTATTTTCGTTTCTTAAAGTGTTAAATAAATTTAGCATCGGGTTCCTTGAACTACTAGAAGTTGAACCCGAACCCATTGATTCACGTATGTTTGATGGATCACCACTTCCACCATATTTGCATAAATAATAATCAAACATATTATTAAAAGCCGAATTGAAATCCCTTATTGCATTTGATTCAAAATTTGGGTCTTCCTCGAACATATTTAAATCATCCGATATTGATCCAATTAATGTTTCAACACCGGTTACATTAATCGTTGGGTTTAAGGCGGCCGAACATGTAACAACGGGCGGCATTTCTGAAAAATATTTTTTTAAATTTAGCTTTCATAGGTTTTACCATTTTTTCAAAAATAGTGCCGTGATATTCAAACTCTTTTAATTTATTACATATTAAGTATAATTGTTGAAGTATTAGCGAAGACGTGGGATAATAAACTCCCGATAAACATGTAGTTGCATTTTTAAACACCTCAAGCAAATTAGTTAGTTTCTCGATCATATCCCAACTTATATTATCAATTTTTTGTAAACAACGTTTCTTTTGTACAAGTTCATCATGGAAATGTTTTAAAGTAATTCTTTGCCTTAAGGCCGATTCAAACATTTTCCAAGTCGAGTTCCATCTAGTAGGTACGTCCCAATTCGGACCTAAAAAGATGGAATCCGTTTG
The DNA here is from genome assembly GCA_023525975.1 of Smallanthus sonchifolius. Taxonomy (NCBI): domain Eukaryota; kingdom Viridiplantae; phylum Streptophyta; class Magnoliopsida; order Asterales; family Asteraceae; genus Smallanthus; species Smallanthus sonchifolius. Next base: position 26,139,246 of record CM042023.1, read on the forward strand.
TTGGCACAAGTTTCTATAGTTTATATATCTTTTTTTGCTTGTGCTAAAAACTTCACGTAACATCACTTTAAAATTTTCTTTTACGTCTCTTATTTCTTGGACGTTTAGACCGTCTTGCACAACCAAGTTAATGATGTGTGCAACACATCGACTATGAAAAAAAACACCGTTACAAGGCGGTTCATATTTTATTTTTAATTTTTCGACCGCGTTTGTGTTATTTGAAGCGTTATCAAAAGATATTGAAAATATTTTCGGTTGAATTTTATAAGTTTGAATTACCGAGTCTAAAATATAAAATAAGTTTTCACCGGTATGTGGATATCCAAAATAATCAAACGCAATCGTACGCTTCATCATTTGCCACGACTCCGGTTGAACCCAATGTGCGGTAACGCAAAGGTACGATTCGGGTAAACCATGTGGAGCGGACCAAACGTCCGTTGTTAAGTTAATGCCGGTATTTAATTTTTCAAAACCTAAAATTAATTCTTTTTTGGCTCTTTTCCACATTTTTAAACAATCTCTTCTCAAAGTAGAACGACTTACATTTGTGTAATTCGGTTGAAGCGTCTCTTGTATCATCCTCGTCAAGCGCGGATTATCAAAATGATCAAAAGGCAAGCCTTCTTGAATGACGAAATGTGTCATTCTCTCACGAACACTTTCGACATTGTATTGCCAAACTCCTCCATCCCTACCAATTTGAGTTTGATTTTCACCTTCTTGAGTGTGTCTTGCGTGACTAGCAATATGTTTCCTCAAACTGCTATTTCCCGCCGCAGCCAAAAGTTTACCACAACGTTTGCAACGAGCCTTTTGCGAGCCGTTCGACATTTCGCATAAATCGAAATAAGCCCATATTTCTTGGTTTCGGGAGCAAGAAAGTATTGACACAACCGTAACATCGCTAGTAGAACCACCAACCGAATTTTGAGTGCTTGCGGAAGCCATGAGAGCGTTTTTTTTTTGCTTAAAGTGAGCGTTTTTTGCGTTTTGAGAGCGTTTTTGAGTTTTGAGAGCTAGAATGTTGTGGTGAACTAACACATACACCCAATACCTATTTATACTAAATTTCAATCCTTAAAAACAAAAAAAAAACAAAAAAACGGCCATAAAACGGCTATATAGCCGTTTTTTTTAACCCCAACGGCTAGAACCGGTTCCGAACCGGTTCCAAAATGTCTGAAAAAAACCGGTTCCAAAAAATCCGATTTTTATCCGATTTTTAACCGGTCCGTCAAAAAACCCAGAACCGGTCCCGGAACCGGCGGTTCTAATAATATCCGGACCGGTTCTAAAAAAACCGGTTCTCGCCGGATCCGGTTTCGGATAATCCATCGGATCGGTTCCGGTTCCGGTTCTTTTGTGCACCTCTAGCCCGGATGAAACAATCAGTGGCCGGGCTAGTGGAATACCCTACAAAAATCGCTCTAGTAACCACACTTCTTTACAAATGCGCGATTACTGCATCTACTACAAAAACTGGTATTTTCAAAAGCTCGACTTTGATTCAGCTGGTGAACATGCGGCCCGAGTAGAACCTCCACTGCCCAATAACTCTATCGGAAACTTCACTTGGTACTTCACAACTTGGTTTAAAAAAACGTTAGGCGAGGCGAAGCGTTTCGGTCCCAAAATCCGAGGCGCCACGCCTCAAGCGCGAGGCGAGGGCTTCACGTATGCGAGGCGCTAAGCTAAAAAAGTAATAAAAAATTTAGTAACATTCTTAAAAACTCCTCCTTTTGAGTAATTTTCACAAAACTTGCAAGAAAAACAACTTAAAAACTGATTTAAGTAAAGATACATGTGATTTTCACAAAACTTGCAAAAAAAACCGTGAAAAAAAGGCAAAAATACATAAAAAAACAGTGAAAAAAAGCCAAAAATACATGAAGCGCGCCTCACCTCGCCTCGCCCCTCAAGCCTGAGGCGGCGCCTCAGGGCGCTTCATGTATATGGGGCGCCTCACCCATTTGAGGCGTTTTGTTCAGCGCCTCACGCCTTAAGCAGCGCCTCATGGCGCTTTTTTAAACCAAGCTTCACAACATCAAACTGAAACCAGTTTGGGAAATTTGGTGATTCAATTGAAGAAAGGAATCAAAGAACTAGGGGTTAGCGGATTGGATAATTGGTTGCAGGGTGTAAGGGAATCTGCAAACAGTGTAAAAGAGTTGTTTGATAATCTTGATGTTTACAGGTGTAGTCATGTTCGTGGCGGGTCGTTTTACCAGATGAATTTCGGGTGGGGAAATCCAAAATGGGGCACCGTTGCAGATGTGTTGGTGAAGAACACATTCATCTTGTATGATACACCAGATGGATCAGGAGTTGAAGCTGCAGTGAGTCTTGAAGAAGAACATATAAGATTATTCAATGAAGAACTCGTTAATTATGTTTCCAAAAACCAAAATTTGCAATTCGGCTTAATGGCACGCTCTCGAATTTAATTTCAAATATTTTGTTTCTTTTTTTTTTCAGGGTGTTTTTGGTTTCTTGATACATAGATTGTAATAATAAAAAAGGTTACATGAAATGAAAAATTAAAGTGTTTGTTAAATAGAATTAACAGAGTCACCTTCACTGCTTTCACTATCACTGTCACTGCTGCTGCTGCTACTGCCGCTGTCACTGCCGCTACTATCACCTGAGCTGGAAGATGGTTCTTTTCTTTCCTCAGCGTTCAATTGTGCTCTCAGGGCTTCTGCAGCATTTGCGACCCCATCCCCGTCATCATCACTCACATCAACCTCTGCAATCTCATCATCACTTGCATTTTGATGTGGGATGTTAATATCAATTCCAGTAAATGGTTGTCTTTCTGGTAATACAGTCTCCATATTATCAGTTCCACCAATGTCAATTTCATCATTGTCGTTGAGTATGTCCAGCTGTTCGTCCAGGTCATCATCGGTCTTGGGATCTGGTGATGCAAAGAATGAATTTGAAGGGACTGATGGATTATCAATAACCTTTTCTTCTCTAGCTTTCCCATCTGGAAAAAGTTGAAAATGTTTAAAAATGTGGTAAATTTCGTAAATAACCTTGTTAATAAAAGCGGGAGGCACTCTGAGAAGTTTGGGTCCCAAAAGCCAAAGCACGAGACGCGCACATCATGTACGCGAGGTGTTGCTCAATGTGCAACCAAATAAGCTTTATTTACAACCAGAAGCCAGGTCTCTCTCTCTCATATCTGTTTTACATATCAACCTTTTTAACATGTAAACCTTTTATAATTTTTTCATCCCTTTAGTTTTTTTTACATATAAGCCTCCTACAGACCCAATTTTGACCTAGTGCCGCCTCAAGCCCCTGAGCGCCGAGCGCCTCAAGCGTGCCTTTTAATACCAAGTAAATAACAAGTAAAAGAATTAGACATTAGGGACATACCGAAACCTTTAAAGTTGCCAATTTCAATTCGCTCAACTTCAACCTATAAACGTAATAACGTATACAAAACAAATTCAAGTAATTGAAACCATAACATCTTAAATCAAAGAAAGAACAAAAGAACAACTTACAGACGGAGGAAGTAAGCTCTTATTCGAAGGCTGTATTTTAGGTCCCTTCCCAAGCGGTGGTGAGCTAGACTCAGGTGGCGGCACTGCTAAACTTGTGGCGGCAGCAGCTGCAGACTCACCAGGTTGCCGAACATGCCTTAACCGCTTAACCGATCTATGCAACCGCTCTAACCTAAAACTTGTCCCATCAAAGAACAAAACCGCATCATTATCCTTGTAATCTTCAATACTACCCTCAAAACTAACTTTTGGTTTCCCTGGTTGGTTGTTTTGAAATTCAACAGACACCTTATTATCCTTACTCTTATGCAATTTCCCAGGTTGGTTCTTATCAATTGATGCAGGCTTAAATTCATCTGAAATATCAAACAATTAATCTTTATAAAACAATAAAATCAAATTACCCAATGATAGGCGTGTAAACGAACCGAAAGAACATGAACAGAGGCCAAAAATCCGTGTTCGTTCATTTAACTTTAACCGAACAAACAATTGGACACGAACATTTAAACGAACGAGGTTTTCTTGTTCATGTTCGTTTGTTAAGAAAATAAGCATGTTCGTGTTCATTCATGTTTGAACGAACTTAAACGAACATAATGGAACAAACATAAAAACAAGCATAAACAAACATAATTGAACAAACCTAAATGAACATAACTAAACAAATATAAATGAACATAACTGAACAAATATAAATGAACATAACTGAACAAATATATACGAACATAATTGAACAAACACCGATTAAAAGCTTAATAAAAATATCCAAACATAACCATCATCAAAAGTACCTTCAAAAGTAAACAAATCTATACCTAATAAATAAGTAACTGGTTGCACCACGTGTCAGAATTCTATGAGCCCAAGATTCTTTTTCCCGCTTATTTTTTCTTCATTACTAACCATTTAATATTTCCTTACTAACTATTTAATATTTCCTTTATTAATTCCTAAATTTTCATTGCTATTTAATATTTCATTTATAATTCCTAAATCTGCATTGCTAACTATTCAATATTTCCTTTTATTCAATACACGGGTTTGTAACCTAGTGCATATATAATATACAGTCTAAAGCAAACATAAACGAACGAACATAAACAAACATAAACGAACGAACATAAACAAACATAAACGAACGAACATAAACAAACATTCACGAGCGAACGAGACAGGTGTTCATGTTCGTTCATTTAATTAAATGAACAAAAATTTTCTGTTACATGTTCGTTCGTATATTAAATAAACGAAAATGGTTCATGAACGGTTCACTTCGGTTGTCTTACAGCACTACCCAATGATCACACCTTATAATACTCCAAAACATCCTAAATTTATGGATTATTAACTGAATTGCAATAAAACAATGATTTCCGGCAGAGCCTATTGCGAATCTGCCTTAAAATGGCTTTTTAATCAAATTTCACACAAATTAGGGTTCGATCAGACAATTAAAACGTATCTTACTGCACATAACGCGTATATTGCATAATCAAAAACACATACTTACAGCGAAGAGTGCAGAATTTGGAAGACGGATTGTCTTGGAAGGAGGAACCTAGGGTTAGGTCAAACCATTGATCAACTGGTGGAGCTGTTAATGGTTCGTCTCTTTTGTTGATATTTGCCATTGATTGAATCTTATTCAGCCGATTACACTGTTTAATTGAAGTCGTACGGTGATAAATTGGAGCCCTAGAATGTCTGTTTGGGGTTAAGTTGGATGGATCGCGCATTTGAATTAAACACGATATTTGTAGTTCTAATTGCAAATATGATCCTCGGGTTTAAGAAACATGCACGAAACCCCCATGTTGATTTTTATAGTTACTGTTGCGCCCTTGTTTCTAATTTTATATAGAAGAAGAATTACATATCTTCTCTTGTTTTAAAAGCTAATTACATATATATATTTAACTTAAAATTTAAACTACATATATCATCTTATTTTAAAATTTATTTACATATATACCAACACGTGTTTATTCCATTTGCATTTAATACCTTTGGTTTCCTTGCGCCTGAGGTTGTAGAGTCCAACGGGTTATGCATAGTTATGTTATGACCCTAAGATCTATGCATATAGTTTTTAAAAAACTTGGTTTTGATATCCAAAAAGGGCTTGCGTCGCAGCTTGTTGCCCATTTACATTCTATTTCAGTGTAATTTTAACGTTTCTAATGAAAAATGTTTCGAGATATATATCCAATCGAAAACTCCATAGATTGTTTTTGGCATTTTTTTGGTACGGCTAATACTTTAGCACTTGTTTTGTATATTTTGGAGATTGTTGAAAGAAAAGAAAGTAAAAACCGATAAAAGGGCAAAAAATCAAAAGAAAAACTTTAAAAAAATAAGTAAAAATGATTAAAAAAATTGAAAAATTTTTTAATAAAATAAATCTTATTAATTACTATTTAACCCATTCTATTAAACCTTGGGTAAAAGGTATCCAACGGGTATATATGTCTTTTTCCACCTATAATAAATTGTAAAAACCATCTAATAAATTCTTACGCAGGTTATGGACTTCGCTCTTCTCACAGGCGGTCTTAGCCTCCTTCTCGCCGGAAACTCATATGTTTTTTTATATTTATTAAATATTATATATACTCCTTTATATAATATTGGAGGGACATTTTGGTCTTTTATATCATTTTTTAAGACGCCGGAGTATTAAGACGCCGCCGACAACCTCCCGTTTCTCATCTCCCGGAGCATTCAATCACCGGAGCCCCTTCGTTGTTGTAAAGACCAATCGCATCTCGGTCTTCTTCATCTCTCGTAGCATCCAGAAGGGTTATACTGTGCTTGACCTAGCAAAACAAGAACACCGTTAGTCTCGTCATAGCGAAAACCCCAAGGGTGTCGCTGTGACCAGCCTGAGCCATTGTTTAAGGTTGTTAGTAATGGTTTTTGTACTGTCGGGTCTCCTCTATATATTGGTTCGTACTCTGATATGTGGATTCTTTTCTCCTTCTTACCGTTAGCCTTTTGTCTCTTTCTCCTGAACATATCCGGGTTTCACCCATCTACCGGGTCTTTGACTAAAGCCCGGCTTTTGGGCTTATAGGCCCGGCCTTAGGTTACTATACCTTTGTAAGTGTTTGTCCGGACTTGGGTTCTGGGATATGTCCGGTTTTCTTTCCGGACCATATCCCAACATTTAGAATTCTATGTAGTCAAGATTTTCTTAAAAAAGTCAATTTTTATAACATATAAGATTAGAGCTGGAAAAAGAGCGGGTTTGGGTCAAATAGACTCAAGTCATAACTTGTAGCTTTTAGTTATGGGTCAAATAGACTCAGGTCATAACTTGACCCGCCAACACTTCTTTGTCTGTTTTTAAAATTTTATGAATAATTAATGTTTTAAATATGATTATAAGAATATATTATTGAAAGAATCATCTATTTTTAATAAAACGGTTTATGTGTTTGTATCGTGTAAGCATTTGTGTACAACTTAGGGACATTTTGACTTTTGAGCTGGTTAACTTGTTTGATCCATTTCCTTTATATTTAACTTATATTTGTATTATTTGTACCGATGTGGACATGGTGAAAGGCACATGGTTCTTTGAGTGCCCCCCACTTCATGGAGCCATGGTTAGACCAGATAAAGTAAAGGTTAACAATCATATTTGACCTAATTACTTTTGAACGAGTGACGAGGGTTATGTTGGATCTCTAATGGGTCAAATGGGTAAAACAAACAATATATATAGTCAGCTTAGTCCAATATATATATATATATATATATATATATATATATATATATATATATATATATATATATATATATATATATATATATATATATATATATATATATATATATATATATATATATATATATATATATATATATATATATATATATATATATATATATAGATCTGCTTTTATGTTTAAAATTGACTCTCCATTACTTTTTCTTTTGTGTTTTTCATTTAGTAGACTGTTTTTTATTTTATTGGTTTATACGGGTTGGTTTTTAAATGTTTGTAACTTATTTTGTTTTATAGGCTAAATTGCCATTGTCATAGGTAGCAACTACTATGAATGAGTTTAGCTTCCGAGTTGCTTCTTGAATTTAGTGAGTGGGTCAGGCAGGTTGGGTAACGGGTCAAACAGGATTTTTTGTACGGGTTGTGTTGTCCCCAAACATGTTTTGTCCAAAATTATCAACCTTTTTTAAAATAGTTAGTGTATCTAATAATAATCACCTTTCTAAACAAAATTTTAGCATGCCTTATATGTAGTGTGTATTTGTTTAGTTATATACTCTACTTATTAAGCAAAATTTAATTTACTTTTCTTCTTCTTATTATTATTATTTTGTACTTTTAAATACAAGCTTGTCTTATATGTTAGTGTGTATTTGTCAATGATAGTTGCTAATTTGTATATTATAATATTAAGAATAAAGATGTTAATTCGAGCTTTCTTCACTATGTCAGCACGAACAGTTGCTGCTTAGTTTGATTTCGATTTGAATATTCTGCACTTGATAAACTTTGAAAGATTGAAATTTCATGTTTTGAGGCCAATAAGGAGAAACTTATTCATCTAATCGTAGTATATGTTGTTGCTTGCAATTGACGTGTCAATTTTCAGATTTAATGAATTAAAACTTGAGTAGTCTATGTACAATTTGATGCAGGAAACAATCACAATTTGGATCTATAATTGCATATTTCAACCGCTTCGTATATTAGAGATGCTTCAAGCAAACAGAAGCTCAAGTGAACGCACCAAGCCGCTAATGGAGTCGCAAACGGTTTATTAGACTTTAATCTAAGTTTTTTTTCATTCAGGTTCAAAATGCATGTTTCCTATATTGGATATTGGTAACCTTGACAGTTATCGAAGCAAAAACGTACATGTCGTCGAAACCGAACCTTGCAAATTTTACCGCCCCGTCGCATAGCTCGGGTTACACCCACTAGTATAAATATAAAGTTATGGAAACTAGATATAAACTATCAATATCCATTGTTATTTATGTAATTTTATCTATGTTTTGGTATAAATTTTATCCAAAACCGAGTTGTTTTACGTTTTGACGTAAGTTTTATTCAAAACAGCGCCGAGTAAAATATGATATAGATTTATTTTTTTTTAAATACGTTTTTGTGTTTCTTAACGCTCATTTTTTTTTCCATTATATAATCGTCATAAAGAAGGTTGGGGTTTCAAACCCCAACACCTACTCTATTATATTTTTTGAAAAAGTTTTTGGGCCGGTCGAATGATCGTCATACTAATACATATACCATAGAAATTAAAGAGGGCGTTTGGTTCAAAGAATTCGTTAGAATTGGAATTTAAATTTCATTTGAAATCTATAATGTGTTTACTTAGCATATTTGTTAATTCAATTGTAATGTAAAAATACCTAAATAACAAAATTACTTCTTAAACTTGGAAGAGATTTTGAAATCCATTGAAATGCGGATGGATTTTGAATTCCATTAGTTGAGAGATTTGGTTGATGTTAATTCCAATCCAACTCCTTATCTTAACGAAACAAATTGTTAATGAACGGAATTTAAATTTCAATTCTATTAAAATCTCATGAATTCCCGCCAACCAAACATGCCCTAAACAATTGACCTCAATAAATACAGTAAATATTGCCCCGACCAATACATGTACATATTTTTTAATATTATATAACTAATTAAAATGGATTGTGATAAATAGTACCACCATCACAAACCACTTGTCATATGTATTTTCACTTTTTTTTATTTTTTTCTTTATTATTATTATTATTATTATTTATGTTTCGTTTTTGAAGATTTGAACAATGAAAACATTAAAAAAATATATATATACCTTCTGCATAAATTTATTTACGATTGTATATAAATTTTATTTAAAACCAAACCCGGTAAAAATTTGTTTTTCTTTTATAACTTTAGGTATATTAGTATATTATCAATCTTATTAAAAGTTTAAGTTGATGATGAACATTAACTCGATCAAAAGAGCTTTTGACATGTGGAGACTTTTAATTGTTTTTTTTTTGTTTTAAGTTTTGGATTTAGTTTAAATTAGAACATTTGTATTTTAAGCACAAGATGATGGCAGACCTCAATTATATGAGGTGTTTCCATTCCAAAATAGACACGGGTTCGAACTATGGCAACCCCTCAATGTCGGTTCTCTCCCCGTTTTTACTTATTTGTTTTCCCTTTTACTTTTTTTTCTTCTTGGTTATTTTTCTTAGTATTTTTTTAATAGTTTAATTTTATAAACTTTTTTTATATTTTCTTATGAGTTCTTTTTTTTTATTATAGTTTCTTTGTATTTTAGAATTGTTTTATTTATTTATTTTCTTTTTTCTCTTCTTTTCATTAGTTTTTTTTTGCGTTTAGGTTATTATAAATGAAATTTTTTTTGCTTTTCGACACACTCATTTTTATGACATAACCCAATATATATATATATATATATATATATATATATATATATATATATTTTATTATATACAAATTGCAACATGATTATGAAAAGTGACTTATTAATTTAAAAAATATGAATTATTTCCATAAATTAGTCATAGATAAAATCTGACGTAATATTATGGAAGAGTTTTATTGATAGTTTTGTGAAAATATGAGGGCGAATTTATAAATTTAAAGTTTTAAAAGGGGTCATTTTGCCAGGCCATAAGAACCCAATCAGTTGTCGTAGGCTCGTAGCCTGGTTTCTCGTTTTATTTTCCCCCAAATTCTAGGGATTTCAGTAACGAAACCCTAGCTCATCAATGTCAACACAAATCTGTTCAACAAATTCCTCAATCTGTTCACAAAATGCTTCCTTCACTCATCGGATTCCTGTAAAACTTCACCCCTCAATTCGATTCTCAACGCAGATTTCGCGTCCGTCAATTCATCGTATAATCAGAAAGCACTCGATTCAATGCTCGGTAGAAGAAACTAAGCTGGTGAATTTAAGAACTTGTAAGCAGTGTAAAACACAGTTCGATCCTTCACTCAATCATCCCCAAGCTTGTCGTTTCCACACTGCGCATTTTGGTGGTAATCAATATGTTTGTTTGTTATAAATTATAACTGAATTGTGAAAATAGAAACTCTGTGATTTGAATATATCTATATATGCTTAATATGTTTTAATCCTGTTTCTAAGATGTTTGCAACTTGTAGACACTTAAAATTATGTAACCCGAATACGACCCGTTTAACGCATTTATCTAACCAAGGCAAATGGATTGATTTAGTGGCGGGTTGGAAGTGTTTGACCGGTTGTAAGTGGATTGTAATCAAGTTTTGAAAATGTTAAATGGGTCGTAAACTGGTTGGCATGTAATAAATTGGTTAAATGGGTCGTATACGGGTGATGTTTTCATAACCGAACTGGCCGCCCTAGAGGTCAACTGGTTGGACTGGTTGAACTGGATTTAAGAATCGGATGACGTCATAAATAATGTAAATATTAAAACTATGTATAAGGATACAAAATATAAAAATATTTTGTGTTTTGATGTGAATTTGTAATTGTAATAACATATGAAGACTTAAATAAAAAAAATATATAACTTGGAATACTAAATTAATTAAAAAATTAGATTTTGAAAGAAAAAAAAAGTTAAAAAGTTGGAAAGCAGTTCAAATAGACATAATCGGACCGGTTCTGAAAACATTGTATATTGGTTCATATGTCAACCGGTTTAATTAAATTGGTTGGTTAAATGGGTCCAGATATAGAGCATTAAAAGGTTTTAGGGTGTTGAATTCATGATAAAATCCATTGTTTCTTTCACATGCTGTTTTTGTTAATATCAGGAGAAACCAAGAGAAAATTCGAGAGTGTTTATAGTGGAGGCACCATGAATACACCTGAATCTGGTAAAGTGTTTCAATACTGGCATTGTTGTGGATCTGAAGATCCATTTGATCCTGGCTGTACAGCTTCTCCTCATTCTTCTTATGATGACTGATATATTTCTGCACAATTTCTTTGGTTTTTTTAGCCTTTTCATTGTACTTTGCATCTTTGAATCAAATACTATCTTCCTCGTTGTTAATTTGGTTCAAAAAGATTCTACCGCTGGTTTTGATCAATATATCAAATCGTTGCTGTAATAAAAAATCTAAATGAGGGTTATTATGTTTAATTTTGGTATCCTAAAATTATTGTTTTTACTTGGGTTGTTTAACGTGTGTCATAAATTCACATGTTTAATTTTGTTCAACTCATATTTTCCTTATAAAATTAAGAAACTTCTTTAAACAGGTAAATTTTAGACCTATTAATTCTATAAAAGAAATTTGAGTTACAAAAGATATATTCCTTAATATGTTTTCTAATGGCACATATTGGTGAATGTTAGAGCACCTACGCTGGCAGACTTCTCACGCACAACCACACCGGCATTGTTTCGCTGACCATCCTCCCTCTCCCACAAACTTCATACTTTCTCTCTCATCCCCCTCTCACAAAAACAGTTGGGGTTTCCCACAGATGGTCCATGGCGACGAACGTACATTTCTCTGTCCTCCATATAGATAGCGACCCTTTCTCTCCTCCACATCGGCTTTCCTGGGAGTCAATGGATCCCATTGTCGATGCTCTTAGGGGAGGTAATTCCTGACATGACCCGAAATACGAAACGGATCCTACATGAGAATTTGGCAGGTCAGTCCTTTAAAATTATAAAAAATACACATTTTATAATGTTGATTTTACATTGTTTAATCCATTTACAGCATGATTATAACTCATTCCAACATGCCAACTCATTTGACTTATTTAGATAGATCGGTTACATGTGTTGTATTCGGGTTACATAATTTTAAATATGTCTGAGTGAGGGTTAATGTCTTTAACATAAATAAATATATGGGTCGTATAGCACCCCACTTTAGGTAAACAAATTAAGATGTTTGAAGTTTATATTTTCAAGTGGATAAAAACATATGTTCATAAACGTGTATTTAAGAAAAAAAATGACTCATAATAGTCGTTGAAAGTTGAGGGGTCAAACTTGTCAAAACTGTAAAGATAAAGTCTAGTAACCAAAACCGCCAATTTTGCAAAGTTGACTAATGTGGGTTGTATTGCATCAATACAGGTTGTATTGCTAGCTGTCAAGTTGTTTCGTGAACCTAGTTTCAGCCGCTTGTTTACGATACAAACCGTATTCCCATGCAATAGGGTTTGTATTGGTTGCCTAGCATGTCTCTGCCATGTAAAAAAAACTCACGTAAAATAACTAGTCAAAGCTAATGTTGCTATTGCCAAGTGTTCCCCGACAACGGCGCCAAAAACTTGATGTCGCCCAAACGGTCTATAAAAACTAACAAATAAACCTAACCTAGACTCCTAAGTAATAAATGTAGTACCTATGAACTAAACCGCACTGACAGACAAATGTACCTATCGAGTGTAGCACAACTTAATGGTAAACAGGAATTTCGAACCCTAGAGACACTACTATAGCTAAACTAGACTCTGACTCGTACTAAAGATGATTTGATTGGGGGTTTTCTATACTACTGATTAACTACTAAAATCAAAAAAGAAAACTAATGAACGACTTCAACTATCAAGACAAAGACTAGGGGAATAATCAGAGATGGGAAGAATACCGCCTAGGTCGGAATCCTACTTTCAAAGCTCAACTTCTACCGGTTATGGAAACAATGATGGATTTAGGTTTCTAAGGATGACAACTCTAGACAACCTAGTGGATCCCTAATCACTCTCAGGGTGTCACCAACTAAGAAACTCTAAAGAAGTACTAAACTCACCATATAGTCGGATTATCTTTCAGTCTCTCCAACAATCATAAAGTCCCCAAAAGACAGATCACCTTTCAGTCTCACTGTCCACAATACATCGAAGATACACGGGGTAATCTCAGATTTACAACTATGACTCGGATTAGCAACAATTACTAAGATCCTAAGGCAACTTCCTCTCAGACAGTTAACACTCGGAATCCTAATACGAAGACTAACCGATTACCTCTCACACTTTCGGGTATCGAGATAAGAAGAACACTCAAATCTAACCTACTCTCAATCACAATTCCTATGGAATACTACGTCTAGCAAACCATCAAACAACCACAAACACACAGTCTATGATCTATATAAACAACTCAAACTGAAATACATTCACAAAGCATATGGAACTACAATCAATTGCAAATCAGGTTCAAAGCATGCATAACATCATAATCATTAACATGAGATTGTTACAAAATCATTAATCCATTCAAACGAATCCAAAAACTAATAAAAATTAAATCTTTAACAAGTATTCATCTAAACCTAGGCAATATCAATAGTTTAGCCTACAATCATGTTCAAAACAACCAAACCAGAAGTAGAAACACATGAACATAGTATCAAACAGACCAATTCAAAGATAAAGACACAAACTTGAAACTGAAAACGCTAAATCTAACGAACCCGGAATCACAAGCTTCGATCTTTACACTCTGATTGACCTCCAAACTCCCAAAATCACCTCCTAGCTCTCTCCAGACGGCTAAAATTGCGAACTCCCTCCTAGAATGGCTATAGAAAAACTAATATAATCGATTTGGGCTTTTTCACGGAATTTTAGTCTCTCGCGTACCGCGAGAAAAACTAGCCAACCCCTCGCGTACCGCGAGGGACAAATTAGTCGGGGCCCGGATCTCTTTTCTCTTGCGTACCGCGATAGAATCCTTCTCCATCCTCGCGTACCGCGAGTGATCAAAAATCCAACCTTTTTCTTCTTTTTCCTCGGGGCTTCTTCTCGTGCTCGATATCTTCATAATTTGACTTGTTATTCACACGAGCTCCTGTAAACACAACAAAGACTCAATAGGAAACAAAAACGACTCAAAACAAAGGTAAAACTAACTAAAACGCACGAAAACAATAGGAATAAAGATGTATGCTTTGTATTACATCAAATATCCCCACACTTAACTTTTTTTCGTCCTCGAAAAAGTCTGCAACGGAAAAATAACTGGACATAGCTTTCACAAACTCAATTACTTAATTAGCACAAATTTACTCATGCGTTAAAAAGCAACAATCAGTATTTCTGTCCGATTAAACCCAACCACCAACTTTCAAGCCCTCGTTTAGTGTTCTAATATCTATATTACCAAGTATATCTGTCAATATATGTGACTCATACTCAAAAGCTACAGCTCTACCTAATCCCGTCTCACGGTCATGTTTAGGAACGGATAAAACCATATAGATTTCACCCACAACGTTAAACTAAAATTTACAGGTTTTTAGAAATTAAGATGATCAATGAATAAATGAATGAATTGAGCCGAGCATTAAACAGATGAACTTTCGTCTAGAGGCGTTTCAACCAAGTTGCTATCCTGGAGGGTAACACATAGACTACAATCCCAATCATACAACACATAAGAATCTAACCCAGTGATGTTTTAATCAGGTTGGAACCCTACGTGTGACACGTACGCGAAACTTAGATTTCTAATTAAGTAAGCTCAAGTATATGGAATTATGGATTGCGGGAGTCACCGAAACTCGGATTTATTCTAATAAAAAGAGAGTGGTGTGCCAAGGAAATTTCAAAAACCTCTAAATTTTAATTTAACGTGGTACCTATCACCCTATGTTGACAGTTTCAGTATTACCGATACCCTAAGATAAGTATCCACAAGATATCATGAATTAAATCAATTAATTAATCCTAAACAACACAAACAGGCTATTTAAGCTCTATTAGTTGGCTGGGTCTACCAAAACATCACAATTAGACGCGATTTCCATCATTTATTTCATTTAAAACTCAACAAGCAGATCCAGTTGTACTATCATCTTCCAAGTATATGCAGTTATTTCCAAGGACATTTTAAAAAAAATTAATTTTTTTTTTGTATTTTTGAATTTTTATAAAAGAAAACAAACTAAAAACTAGACTCAAACGAAGTTCCCATCCCCACACTTGAAAGACATATTGTCCTCAATGTGAAACAAGAAACAACGACAAATAAAAATGCAAAACATAAACATGAATAGACTTAGCTGGTAATGTAGCTGTGAATGATCCAGCTTTACTCTTCCTCTTGTGTACCATATAGCATTTCGGTCGCGGTTGCACGATCTACTGTCGGGTTGCCTTTACAAGATAGATAAGATGAGAATCGACTCCGCCCGAATGAAGATTGAGTACGGACGGAGCGATCAATACATGCACAATAAAACTCAAACAAACCCGTAACATTAAACTGACTCAAGTTACAGACTCAAAATAAAACAAAAGAATCGACTGACTCACTAAGACTCAAGATAGATTAGGGATACATACCCGATGCGTGGCAAACACATAGACATGAATGCCAAAAGAAAGGTTAAACATCGGTCACGAACGGTTCTTAAGTTCCCCGTGGTGGTGGTCGATGGTGAATATGGATGATGGTGGTGAAATTTAGTGAGGAGGATGATGATGATGGATGAGGTATTATGATGGTATGATATGATGGTGTAATGAATGGTGGATGATATGGTACGGTAGTGATATGATAATAGATGGAATGATAATGGATGATAGTGGTAACGGAATGGGGAAAGCTATGTAAAACAAAAGAACAAAGGCAAGTTTCAGAGGCTCTCGCGTACCGTGAGAGAAGGTGGGGCGCTCCTCGCGTACCGCGAGGAGGTAAATTTTATCCCGAATTAGGAGTTTTGTCATTCGCGTACCGCGAGGACTGAGCTCCTGGGCTTCGCGTACCGCGAGGGAAGGGTGGTAACAGAAATTTTTGAGGTTTTCCATACTTAGCCAAATTTTCACACCTCAAAATATTTTTCCGAATTCCTCTAAAAACCTGTTCCAACTATAAAAACTAAAGTAAAAATACCTGGAACTTCATTCCCGATGCTTTTCCTCACTGAATCAAGCCCGAATCCCTGCGAGACATACACAAAACAAAACGCACAAACCGAAAAACACAAAAAATGACACGGACTTTAACCAAGGAAATCATACAAACTATACATTCCGGGCACTTTCCCGAGACTCAAATAAGCCTATCAGAAGGCTTCTCCTTGATCCTAAGCGGTACCGCCTTCATCCTGCGTGGTCTACCGGTTCTCCAACCCTTCAACAAACTCACACCACTAGCAAACATTGGAATTCGATCACATTTATCAATCAAGTCTTTTCACCATAACTTAAACCTACCCGATCCAAAGATAACACGGTTCAAATACCTCAACATGTTGTCACCCCTAAACATCCCCACACTTGGGGTTTGCTCTACCCTTAAATTAAATGAATCTCTCAAAGCACGGGTTCTCTTTCGGGGTGTCCTAGACTTAGGGGCACTAAAACTAGGAGTTGGCTCAGTAATTCTCCCCTCAGAATGGAAAATAGTGACAGGTAAAGGCTCGGGTATAGGTGTTTCTAATGGTGTGACCTCTAAACCTTCATCAATATCTTCAGGATCCTCTTCCTTCTCCAACTTCCCCATACTTGGGGTTTTGCCTAGTATTGCATCTAATTCTGCCATCGTCTCTAGCAGATCATCAGGCACCTCATCACCATACTCGTCCGGTGCATCTAACAACTCTTCAAACTTCACCGCTCACTCAGATAACTCTCCTAAGTCGTGGGCGGGTTCATCAACTTCTATTTCTGGATCGGAGTCCCGATGGTCATCCATGAAGGCATCAATAATGCACACGGAGTGGCTTTGCTCACCAGCCTCCTTCATGGACTTTGCAACATCAAAGGTAACCAACTCATCCCCCACACGAAGTGTGAGCTTTCCGTCAAAGACATCAATCAATTCCTTGGCGGTACGTAAGAACGTGCGTCCTAGGATGAGTGGGACTCTATCATCCACATCCATGTCTAGATTGACAAAATCCATGGGGAAGAAGAATTTATCAATCTTAACTAGCTAGTTCTCCACTATTCCCCGTGGATACTTGACTGAACGGTCAACCAAGGATATGCTCATGCACGTCGGCTGTGGTTCTCCTAGGTCTAGCTGCTTATATATGGAATTTGGCATCAGATTGATGCTAGCACCTAGGTCAACCAACGCGTGGTTCAAGGGTAAACCACCAAGTAGACACGGGATCGTGAAGTAACCCGGATCTGCCAGTTTCTAAACCATCGTAGAACATCGCTTACTTAGTGAGACTTTAGAGACCTCCTCTAGATTCTTCTTGTTGGAAAGAAGATCTTTTAAGTACTTGCCATACTTAGGCATATGTTGGAGGACCTCTATGAACAGGAGATTGACCTTAAGTTGTTTGAAAATATTAAGGAAGTTACCGTATTCCCTAGCATACTTATGTGGCAGCAAGCGCGCTGGGTAGGGAACACGGCTAAGGTCAATCTCGGGGGTCTTCATCTCCACCCCCTTCTTCTTCTCCTCTGTCTTCTCGGCAGGCTTCTCAACCACTATCTCCTCGGCCACCGGCTCTTCCTCTTCTACCGGTGGCCCCTCTACCATCCTAGCCTCGATCTCAGTAAAGCAGGCTCTCCAATCTATCTTCCTCACCTCTTCCTATGATGGAATGAGACGAACAGTGTTGTGGGAGACTTCCTCTACAGTAGGAACCAATGTATCAGTAACAGTCTCCACTACTTCTTCCTTCTCCTCTATTCTTCGACTCCTAGTCAACACGGCCATCACTGAAGCATTAGGGACTGTAGACGGACCTCCATGTCTATCCTTCAATCTCTTAGCGATGTCTCCTACCGTGCGTTGCAGATCTTGGAACGCAGAATGCTGATTTCTCAGTAAGGTGTCGTGCACATCCAATCGTTGCTGAGTCTCCTTATCCTTCTGCACTAGATGAGCGAGCATCTGATTCTGGTTCTCCAGCATCTCTTATATCTTCTTATCCCTAACACTGCTCCCAGAACTCGCTCGTGCTTCACCTCCTCCATATTGATTAGGATGTGCATTAAACCCAGGCGGGTAGTTTCCATATCTCCATCCCGAGCCAAAAGAATTGTTATAATTATTATTGTACCCTCAGTTCTGGTTCCCGCAAAGATCACCTGCTCCTGCTGACTGACGGGGCAGTCCCTAGTGTCGTGGCCTCCTATGCACACCTCACACCGTTTAGCACTCAGCTTCAGCTCCTTAATCTCATTCGGCATCGCTGCGAGTGCAGCATCCACGCTAGTATCAAGGTTGACCTGATGCACACCTCTAGGAGAAGAGGCGGGTGCCCTAGCACTAGGAATGGAAGTCCTAGTAGATGGTCGTTTTTGTTCCGCCAGAGCAAAGCTCTCGAACATCTCTTCACACTCAGCTGGCTCTTTCTTGTCCATGATATGGACTGCCGTAGTAGTGTTGAACATTTGCTGCTTCTCGAAGGTGAGACCATTGTAGAACTTCTCCACTATCGCCCAGTCAGAATGACCATGCTGGGGATATCGGCTCAACAACGCGTTGAACCGCTCCCAGGCCATGTGATAAGGCTCGTCAGGGTCCATCCGGAACAAATGGATCTGGTACCTAAGGCGAGCGGCCCTGGAAGGTGGATAGTACTTTTTTAGAAACTTGGCTTGAAGATCCTCCCAAGTGGTGATAGAATTATCAGGGATGGTGTCAAGCCAAGTGGAAGCACGCCCAGAGAGCGAGAATGGAAAGAGACGCAAGTTGATAGCGTCCTTAGACACAACCGTGATATTTAAGGTATCACATATACGTCCGAAGTGGGATATGTGTCCGGGTGCATCCTCATCCTCGAGGCCATGAAATTGAGTGGCATGAGTGATCGTGCTCATGACATGTTATAGGATCTGCCAAGTATTGGCATTAGTGATAGCGGGGCGTGCGATCGAAGATCTATCCCCGAGGACCCCATCACTGGCTCTCTGGTGCACGGTACGCCTCGCTGGTGGGTCAATGTCGCCCATGTTAGGAAAGGGAACTTGGCTTGTAGGACGTACCTTGTTGTGGAACAACTCTTTCAAACGCTCCCGGAAATCGCGGGTGCGCTCGTGAAGCTCTCGTTCGAGCTCTTCGTAAGCTGGAAATAGTGGCGATCCCTGCGAACGAGTATGTTGCATAAACTGACACAAGAATAAAAGAAAACAAATAAAGACTAAAAAACAGAAAGACTTGATCCTATGTTAGACTGACAAATAGGACACACAAGTAGCACTGAAGACAAGCACACAAAATAATACTCAAAAGAACTAAACCAAAAATCAAACTAAGAACTAGTCAAAGCTAATATTGCTATTGCCAAGTGTCCCCGGCAACGGCGCCAAAAACTTGATGTCGCCCAGACGGTCTATATAAAACTCTACTAAACCTAACCTAGACTCCTAAGTAATAAATGGAGTACCTTCGACTAAACCGCACTGATAGGCAAGTGTACTTATCGACTGTAGCACAGCCTAATGGTAAACCGGATTATCCAACCGTGGAGACACTGAATACTAATACTAGACTCTGACTCGGATTAAAGATTGATTAATTGGGGGGTTGACTACACTAAAGATTAACTACTAATGCAGCAAACAAAGTCGACTCAAGCTATCAAGATCAAGAACTAAGGTAACAATCAGAGATGGGAAGAATACTACCTAGGTCGGAATCCTACTTGCAAAGGCACAAGTTCTACCGGTTTTGGAAACTATGTTGGATTTGCGTTTCTAAAGAAACTGCTCTAGACTACCTAGTGGATCCCTAATCACTCTCAGGGTGTCACTAACTAAGGAACCTAAATATGTAATAACTCACCAGATAGTGGATTACCTTTCGGTCTCTCCACAATGATAAAGTACCCGAATAGACAGATCACCTCTCAGTCTCACTGTCCACAATACATTCGAAGAATGCACGGGGTAATCTCATGATAACAACTATGACTCAGAATAGCAACAATCACTAGACACCTAATACCAACTTCCTCTCAGACAGCTGACACTCGGATTCCTAATGACGAAGACTAAACGACTATCTCTCACTTCTCGGGTATTGAAACATGATGAACACTCAGATCAAAATAACACTCAATCACAATTCCTATGGATCACTATGTCTAGCAAACCACACAAATGACCACAAATCCTAAGATATATGACATAGATACACAAATCAAACTTGAAGACATCCACAATCAACGTACGGAATTGAAATCAAACACCAATCAGATCTAAGCATGCAATAACATCATAATCATCAACATGAAACCTTTTACAAAATCATAAACCATCAATGAGAATCCAAAACTAGTAAAAATCGTAACTTTAACACGTATTCATCATAAGACCCAAGCAATATCAATGTTTTAGCCTATGATCATGCTCAAAACAACCAAAATAGAAGTATAAGACATAATCATGGTATCAAACACATAATTCAAGAAAAAAGATTCTAACATGAAACCTAGAAACGTAAATCAAACGAACCCGGACTCCAAAGCTTTGATCTATACACTTGATTCCTCCTCCAATCTCCCAAAATCACCGTTGGCTCTTCTCCAGATGGCAAACAATCTAACTCATGATATTATGGCATTGTAAATCTAATATAATTCAATTTAGGGTTTTTTCGCGAATTACGGGTCTCTCGCGTACATCAAGACTTTAGCATGGGTTCCTCGCGTACCGCGAGGAACAAATTAGTCGGGCCGCATTTAGCTTCCCTCGCGTACCGCGAGGCCTTATTCTTACTCTCTCGCGTACCGCGAGAAATCGATTTTCAACATTTTTTCTTTTACACTCCCGGCTTCACTTTCTTGCTCGGTTTCTTCATATATTCACTTGTAATCTTCACTAGCACCTGTAAACATAGCAATGACTCAATAGTATACAAAAACGACTCAAAACAAAGATAAAAATAATAAAAAAACGCACTAAAACAATAGGAATAAAGATGTGTGCTTCGCACTACATCAAACATCCCCACACTTAACCTTTTTTCGTCCTCGAAAAAGCTGCAATGGAATCATAACTCAGATCTAACTCAACAAACTCAATATTTACCAATTAGCAAAACATACTCACACGTTAAAAAATAATAATTAGTATTTCTGTCCGATTAAACCCAAGCACCAACTTCCAAGCCCCCGTAATATGTTCTAATTCCATTTTATATACAGTTATCAATCAACATATGTGACTCACACTTAAAAGTTGCAGCTCTACCTAATCCCGTCTCACGGTCATGTTCTAGGCACGGATCAAACCATATAGATTTACCCTACCACGTTAAACTAAAATTTACAGGTTTAAGAAATTAGATGAAATCATGAATGAATGGATGATAATGAGCAATAATAAGCAAATGAACTTCATCTAGAGGCGTTTCAACCAAGTCGCTATCCCGGAAGGTAACACATAGACTAAGTATAATCACTAAAGCACATAAGATTCACTTAGGGGTGTTTTCTTCAAGTGGCCATCCTGGAGGGTAACACATAAGCAAAACTCAATATTCTAATCAATAAGCTTATTAATTATGGAATTTATGGATGCGGGCGCCACTAAACTCGGATTTATTCTTATAAAAAGAGAATGATGTGCCATAAAATTTCAAAAACCTCTAAATTTTAACTTAACGTGGTACCTATCACCCTATGTTGACAATTTCAGTATTACCGATTACCCTAAGATGAATACACACAAGATATCATAATTTAATTACGTGATTAATCCTAAACAACACAAACAGGCTATTTAAGCTGTTCAGCTGACTGGGTCTACCAAAACATCACTAATTAAACGCGCTTTCTATTATTTAAATCATTTAAACTCAACACATATCCAGTTGTACTATAATTTTCCAAATATAAGCAGTTATTTCAAGGACATTTTTCAATTATTTTGTATTTTTGAATTTTTATAAACAAGACCAACCTAAACAAACTAGACACTCACATCCCCACACTTGAAAGACACATTGTCCTCAATGTGAAGCAAGACACAACTAAAAATATAAATTCAGAAATAAAAACAGCAATCGACTTAGCTGGTAATGATATGCATGAATGAAAATCCAGCTTCGTTCTTCCTTGTGTACACCGTATAGCATTTCGGTCGTGGTTGCACAATCGACTATCGGGTTGCCATTACAAACTAGATAAGATCATAATCGACCCCGCCCGAATGGATATTGAGTACGGGCGGGATGATAAAACCTGCAAAATAAACCTCACAACAAACCCGCAACATTAAACTGACTCAAATTAAAATAAAATAAAAGACTTGACTGACACACTAACTCACTAAGACAGAATCCTTCTCAAATTAAAATAAAATAAAAGACGTACCTGGTTTGTGCACAACTCTTTCAAACGCTCCCGGAAGTCGCGGGTGCGCTCATGAAGTTCTTGTTTGGGCTCTAAGAAAGAAGAATACGGTGGTAATCCCAGCGAATGAGTGCGGTGCATAATCTGACACACAAAAATCAAAAGAAAGAAAATAATGTTGAAGCACTTTTGTGTGACAGACACTCTGGATAATGTCTTAGTTTATTTTACTTATCTTGTATGTTAGTGTCTGTATGTATTAGTTATCGAGTTGTAATTTCTAATGCATGTTATTGTTGTATTATTTCTCTAAGTGTTTTGCGCACTTAGCATGTGCGCAGGAATTACTTCATGCGTACTTAGCAAGTACGCAAGAATACTCTGCGTACTTGCTAAGTACGCATGAACAATTTGCACTGCGCACTTGTTAAGTGCGCATAGATCAGGTATAGTATAAATAGAATAGGTTGACAGAAGATATGTACGCAGACATTGTACACTCAGTATTTTCTCTCTGTAACCGTTCAAGTTTATAATAGACGGAGTTTTAAAGTGATTCCGTTGTCGGTTTACTTTGTGTTGTTTGATTCTCCACCTAGTCACGGGCATTCCGCACCCGGTCCGACTAGTCACACACCCACACGTAACGATCCGAGACACCCGGGGACCTACAAGTGGTATCAGAGCATAGCTCTTGATTTCAAGTGTTGTGAGTGTGTTAGGAGCATCTTCTACACATCCTACAAAGTTTTTGCAAGCAAAAGTGGGTGTTTTTGTTGATTTTTATGATAAAATAGGGGTAGCTCTTGAGCACTATTTTAGAAGTAAAAATCACTCAAAAACCGACTTTTGTTGTGTATTTGAGTGTTCTGAGCATCAAAGGTTGGTTAGAAACGAGTTTCTGACCCTTTGGCTCATTTTGTTTGGTCATATTTTTGATTTCTGTCGTCTCCGGTGAGATTCCAGTGACCGGAAAAAGTTGGTGAGAGTTGGTGAAAAAGTGACCTGCGTACTTACCTTATTTGGCAACAAGTACAGTCTTGCTGCGTACTTATCAAGTACGCAAGACCATATTTGCTGCGTACTTAATTCATCTCCTGCATACTTATCATTTTCTCCTGCGTAGTTGTCAAGTACGCAAGAGCAAATTCTAAATACGCAAGACCAGATTTTTTAAGCGCGCAAAGCCAGAGACAAGTGCGCAAGTTGTTTTGAATTTTCTGAAATTTGACTAAGTGTTACACTATGGAAAATCTTCAGAACCTCGGTAACCTACTTAATTATGAAAATGAAATTGGAATACCACAGAAACCACCAAAGTTGCTTAATGTAAATGATTATTCAAACTGGAAAGCACGCTTTGAGCACTATATCTCATATACTGATTCTTCACTTTGGATAACCATACTAGAGGGTTATAAGCATCCCACATATACAAATCTTGATGAAGAAGTTCCCAAGCCTATCTCCAAACTTGATGAAGAAGAAAAGAAAGTTTATGACAGAGAGAAGAAGGCACACGGATCTATTACTATGGCCTTGACGAGGGAGTTATTCCACAGCTTTAGAGGATATGATAACTCCAAGGATCTCTGGAAGGCTTTACAAAAGAGATTCGAGGGAAACAACGACATCAAGAAGAGTAAGAGGGATCTTCTTATGAAGCAGTATGAGTGCTTCAAATATCTGAAGAATGAATCTATACATGAACTTATCTCTAGATTCTATCATCTGCAAACTGAGCTGAAAGCTTATGACCTGATCTATCCGAATGAGGAGTTAGTTGAGAAATTTCTGGATGCCCTACCACCAAAATTTGAGATGTACACCACTTTGATGAGAGAGAACTCAAAGTTTTATGAGATGACTATTGATGAAGCAATTGGAAAGGTTCAAGCACATGATATGAACCTAAAACGAAAAGAGAGCTCAGGGAGACCTCAAATACAAGACCCTTCTATGTATTTTGGCACGTCTTCCACAACCAAGTCACCGGGTTCTTGAATTGCCCTTTTCTCAGGGAACTCTCATGAAGAGGATAACTCAAATGTCTGTGGTGGTCATGCTTGCAATGCAGCATCTGGATCTGGTTCTGGTTCTGGATCTCATCACCAGAATCCCTCAAGAAACCCTTTTCCCACATCTTCAGCTAACCAATCAGCAATAGCCAAGATAGTTGAAGATCATGTGGCTTTATTCTCATCATGCATGCTTGCCTATGAGAACTTCATTGGCGGTAAGTCACAGATCTTGAAACCATAGAAGAACAATTCAATCAGAAGGATCCGGCTCCTGTATGGAAAAAGACTTCAATCATAGACAAACACGGAGCGACATGGATGATCTTAAGAAGTTGTTTGCAATCAAGCGAGCTGGGGGGGTTCAATACTTGAAACCAACCAGCGAAGCTTTCAACTCCTTGCCAAGATACGACATCGTGAACCTAGTAAACCGAGAGCTGCTGGGTCACTCAAATAACGCAGTAGCGATGGGTTTGTGGCAGGTTCTATAGCGAGAGGTAAGATGTGGGAAATTTGAAATGTTTAAGCCTCAAGTGCCCAAGCGAGTCAGGGACAAGAACGCTAGACATCCTGTGACTAAGAAAAGCTTACAGAAACTGGTATACAAGCCAGTGCTTTGTGAAACCAAGATTCCCCTGAGCAAGTTTTCTCAGGATATCCTCGGTAACATATGGTACTGGTACGTAGATCCTAAATCGGGTGAGGCAGTGGTGATTGGAAAGGTGTGGTCCGATAGTGGAAGCTTAGTGCCAAGGGAACTGATCAGAGTGTTTGATGAAGTCTGCTTCATAAACTTCTCCGTGAAAGATCTGGAGGCACTAGCTGACATGTACTGCATGTACACGGACGAGTGGATAAAGTTCCTTGCTTCTAAATACGACAAGGTGATCAAGTTCTGCCTTGACTACAAGAAGAAGATGGAAGCTAAAGATGGGGAGCAGTGAAGACCGAAGACAATCCAGAGCTGTTGTCAAGGGGGAGTTTGTTGAAGCACTTTTGTGTGACAGACACTCTGGATAATGTCTTAGTTTATTGTACTTGTCTTGTATGTATTAGTCTTTGTATGTTAGTGTCTGTATGTATTAGTTATCGAGTTGTAATTTCTAATGCATGTTATTGTTGTATTATTTCTCTAAGTGTTTTGCGCACTTAGCATGTGCGCAAGAATTACTTCCTGCATACTTAGCAAGTGCGCAAGAATTACTTCCTGCATACTTAGCAAGTACGCAAGAATACTCTGCGTACTTGCTAAGTACGCATGAACAATTTGCCATGCGCACTTACAAGTGCGCATAGATCAGGTCTAGTATAAATAGAATAGGTTGACAGAAGATATGTACGCAGACATTATGCACTCAGTATTTCCTCTCTGTAACCGTTCAAGTTTATAATAGACGGAGTTTTAAAGTGATTCCATTGTCGGTTTACTTTGTGTTGTTTGATTCTCCACCTAGTCACACACCCACACGTAACGATCCGAGACTCCTGGGGACCTACAAATAAGGACTCAAAAACAGAAAGACTCAATCTTATGTTAGACACTCAGATAGGACACACAAGTATCAGATAGGACAGAGACACACAATTAAACTCACAAATAAAAGAAAGAAAGAAAACCAAAAAAATCACACAAAGAACTAGTCAAAGCTAATGTTGCTATTGCCAAATGTTCCCCGGCAACGACGCCAAAAACTTGATGTCGCCCAGACGGTCTATAAAAACTAACAAATAAACCTAACCTAGACTCCTAAGTAATAAATGGAGTACCTTTGAACTAAACCACACAGACAGGAAAGTGTACCTATCGAGTGTAGTGCAGCTTAATGGTAAACTGAAATATCGAACCCTAGAGACACTACTATAGCTAAACTAGACTCTGACTCGGACTAAAGATGATTTGGTTGGGGGTTTTCTATACTACTGATTAACTACTAAAATCAAAGAAGAAAACTAATGAACGACTTCAACTATCAAGACAAAGACTAAGGGAATAATCATAGATGGGAAGAATACCACCTAGGTCAGAATCCTACTTGCAAAGCTCAACTTCTACCGGTTATGGAAACAATGATGGATCTGGGTTTCTAAGGATGACAACTCTAGACAACCTAGTGGATCTCTAATCACTCTCAGGGTGTCACCAACTAAGAAACTCTAAAGAAGTACTAAACTCACCGGATAGTCGGATTACCTTTCAGTCTCTCTAAAAATGATAAAGTATCCAAAAGACATATCACCTCTCAGTCTCACTGTCCACAATACATCAAAGATGCACGGGGTAACCTTAGATTTACAACTATGACTCTGATTAGCAACAATTACTAAGATCCTAAGGCAACTTCCTCTCAGACAGTTAACACTCAGAATCCTAATACGAAGACTAATCGATTACCTCTCACTTTTCGGGTATCAAGATAAGAAGAACACTCAGATCTAACCTACTCTCAATCACAGTTCCTATGGAATACTACGTCTAGCAAACCATCAACCAACCACAAACACACAGTTTATGATCTAGATATACTACTCAAACTGAAAGACATTCACAAGCAACATATGGAACTGTAATCAATTGCAAATCATGTTCAAGACAACCAAACTAGATGTAGAAAACATGAACAAAGTATTAAACAAACCAATTCAAAGATAAAGACACAAACTTGAAACCAAAAACGCTTAATCTAACGAACCAGGAATCTCAAGCTTCGATCTTTACACTCCGATTGACCTCCAAACTCCTAAAATCGCCTCCTAGCTCTCTCCAGACGGCTAAAATTGCAAACTCCCTCCTAGAATGGCTATTGAAAACCTAATATAATCGATTTGGGATTTTTCACAGAATTTCCGTCTCTCACGTACCGTGAGAAAAACTAGCCAACCCCTCGCGTACCGCGAGCGACAAATTAGTCAGGGCCCGGATCTCTCTTCTCTCGCGTACCGCGACAGAATCCTTCTCCATCCTCGCGTACCGCGAGGGATCAAAAATCCAACATTTTTCTTCTTTTTCCTCCGGGCTTCTTCTCGTGCTCGATATCTTCATAATTTGACTTGTTATTCACACGGGCTCCTGTAAACACAACAAAGACTCAATAGGAAACAAAAACGACTCATAACAAAGGTAAAACTAACTAAAACGTATGAAAACAATAGGAATAAAGATGTATGCTTTGCACTACATCAGAACATTATTAGATCTGAAACTATGTCAGGTGTAGTGATCCTGGAAACCCCAAAACTGAAGACGAAAATGTACGAAGTGCACGTAACAGTGACAGAAGGTGCAACACAAGTCCTACCTCTAGGTAAGTATTCTGACCTTAATCTCAATAGTGATGAAGTCTATATAGATTCCATGAAAGATCACACAGTTCCATGTGATTCTATACACTTGTCTTGTGAGAGTGATTCATTGCAGGAAATACAGGTCGTAGAAACAATCAACGAGGAGCAAATGAAAGTGCAAGAGATCATGAGCACTCGATGACATCTGTTAAGTAAGGCCGAGAAACTTCACTTCCTGGATGAATATGGGAAGCTTACAGAGGAAATCACGAGTTTGAGGATAGCAAGAGAGAAAGCCGCTCAAGAACCAGAGATCTTAACGGAAGAGGTGCAAATCAAAAGTCTACAAGGCTCCGTACAAGACCCACCTTCTGTTCATACACCACGGAGTTGCAGACCAGAACCCATCAAGGACGATTTCTTTAGTGTGATGAGACAAAGGAAGAAGAGTTCTCGGATGACACCGCGGGTGAAAGTGAAGGTAAGTATTCGGAACCCGGTTTAAGCGAGTATAATTGTAATAGTCCTGAATCATCTAAATTTCCGGGTGACGAGCTTGAGTCTTCGAATGCCTTGATACTTTATGCTTGTTCTTTGAGAATAATGTGATGCAGGATCTAGAAAGTGAAAATGAGCAGTATGAGGATGAGCACAAGGACGAGATTTTTGAATAGGGTTTAGCATGTTTGTTTGAGATAGATGACGTTAGTGAATCACAGCCTTGTCAGCCACTGGATGAGTCTGAGGATGAGGTGATAGAAGATGAGCATGTCCCATCCTGGGAGGATGAATTTGGTGATGAGTTGATGAATTTGCCAACTCTGAAGGAAGAAGGAGATTTAGATCCACTTGGCGAGTTAAAACTTCTTGAGAATCTACTGTATCAAGAGCCAAGTGTGGGGATCGAGAAGGATCAACCTGAGGAGAGCCGACCTGAGAAGAAAGTAAGGTTGACTGAAGTGAAGAAGGAGGAATGGACTGTGAAGTTAGTATATGGTGGATCGCCACCCAAATCAACAAAGCAACGAAAGAGGAGCTGGAGGCATCTGGCATGGAATATGGATAGGATGCACATTGTTTATAGAGGCGACAAATTCTTACACTATATGCCATATATCAGGTTTGGTCCAGGTAAGTTTAAGTATTGGTGGCCCGACCTATTTGAAATTTTCAAATCAATTTTAAAGTCTACCATCGGAGCTTGTCAATTCGGTGGTAAACCAAGTATATTAAACGGGCCGGGCAGGGGCGGAATAAAGGAGAAGCCTCCTGATTAGGCTTGTTTGCTTCTCGGGTTAGTACCCGAGTGTAAAGTTTGTATATGTCTTACGTGTTTTGTTTTGTTTTGTGTTTGTTTGCAGGGATTCGCATCTGTTTCGGTGAGGAAAATCATCAAGGACGAAGTTCCAGGTATGTATGCACTGGGTTTTATCATTGGAACAGGTTTTTAGAGGAATTGGGAGAAGGAGCATATAGGGAGCTGAAAATTTTCTAAGTATAAAAATCCTGGAAATCTTCTGTAAACAAAGCATCCTCGCGGTACGCGAAGCACAGGGGAAAGCTCCTCGGGGTACGCGAAGAGCCATTATTTTGGCCGGGTCAATCCCCGACTCCTCGCAATACGCGAGGAGTGTCCTCTGGTCTTTCGCGGTACGCGAGGACTTCCTTTTCCTCCCACCTTCCTTTGTTTTCCATACCCATTCACCATTCACCGTCCACTTCCACTTCCACTTATCATCCATCACTCACCCGTACCATTCCATCATTACCCTTCCATCCACCATTCACCATCCATCACCATCACTACCCACCACCACCAAGGGAAACCTCTACATCGTTTGAGATTGATTTTGCTTTGCTTTGCCATTCATATCTATGTGTTTTTCAGTGATCAGGTATGTGTTCCCTGTTTCATTGTGAGTCGTATCGAGTGAGTAGAGTCCTTTGTTTTCTTTTATCGAGTCTGTATTTTGAGTCAGTTTGATGCACTCGGTTTGCTATGAGTTTAATTTTGCAGTTTTGATCTGAATTGTTCGTACTCAATCTCCATTCGAACAAGGAAGATCGGAGCTTGATATATGTGTACAAGGTAACCCTATAGAGTTTGAGTGTTTGCAACCGCGAAAGAAATGCTACAGGGTTGCATGAGACTTTGATGTGTAAGAGCAAAGCTGCATAAGAAGATTGCCACATTACTAGGTAAGTCTTTTTCCAGTTTATTTTTGCATATTTTATTTTCTTGTGTTTTAAGTCTTTATTTTTGTTTTTCGTTGTTTCTCGGTTCACATTGGGGACAATGTGTGTTTCAAGTGTGGGGATGGGAGACTATGTCTATCTTAGTTTGTTTAGATTGTTTTAAATATACAAAAATACAAAAAAAAATTAAAATTTTTTTAAAAAATGTCCTTTAAATTAGAGTTTTCGCAAGTAAATGGAAGATGATAGGTAGAACTAGAAAATGCTTGTTGAGTTTAAATGATAATAATAATAATAGAAAGCGCGTCTAATTTGTGATGTTTTGGTAGGCCCAGCCAACTCTGAAAAGCTTAAACATCATGTGAGTGTTAAATAGGTTAATTAAATGATTAAATCAGGATATCTTGTGGATTTTCATCTTCGGAGAAACGGTAAAGCTAAAACTGTCAATATAAGGTGATAGGTACCATGCTAAATTTAAAAATTTATATGTTTTTGAAATTAATCGGCACGCGGCTCTCTTTTTATGAGAATATATCCGAGAGTTGATGGCGCCCGCAATCCATAATTCCATAATCATGAGCTTAATTAATTTAGAAATCTAAGTTTCGCCTATGTGTCACACGTCGGGTTCCAGCCTGATTGAAACACCACTGGATAGATTCTTAATATACTTCACTGCTAGAACTGTAACCTATGTGTCACACGCCGAGTTGCAGCTTAGTTGAAGCACCACTAGGTGAGGTTTAATCATATTGTTAACTAATGCTCATATCATTCATACCATTCATCCATTATTCATCTTGATTAATTTTTAAAACATATAATTTTTTGTTTATAGTGGTGGGTAAATCTATATGGTTTAACCCGAGCCTAAATATGACCTTGAGATAGGATTAGGCTAAGCTGTAGCTTTCAGAGTGTGAGACTCATAGATAGAATGATAGCTTTGTAATGAAATAAATAAAACACAAATCGGGGGCTTGATTAGTTGGTGGTTGGGTTTAATCGGATAGAAATACTGATTGTTGCATTTTAACGCGTGATTATGTTTGTGCTAATGAATAATTGAGATTGTTAAATCTATTTTCCAGTTGTGATTCCATTGCAGAGTCTTTTTCGAGGACGAAAAAGGTTAAGTGTGGGAATGTTTGATGTGTTTCAAAACACACCTAGTTTTCCTTGTATTTCGTAGCGTTTTCGTATAGTTTTATAGTCGTTTTCATTCATTTATAGTTGGTACTTAGTTATGTTATGTTTTGTAGGTATTCAGGAAGAATTGGAGCTTAAACGATCAAGAATTTCTAAGAAACGAGCACACGAGAACACGAGACGAGAAACGGAAAAAGTCAGGAAAGAGTCCGAACTTAATAAGGGCATATCTCTGGCTAGAAAATGAGTTACGGGGCCCATAATATATGGATTTGGGGTATCTCGACGAGCTGAGTACAAAAATTAGGATAGTTCTCGTGGTACGCGAAGGGAGACCCACATTTTCTCGCGGTACGCGAGGAACTAGGAAAACCAGCGCGAGTATTTTGTCTCTGGCGGTACACGAAGGACCAGCCAGAACCCCTGGCGGTACGCGAGAGACCCTAGATATGTGATTTTTGGCCTATTTTGATTGTTTAAAAGGTTAGAACCCATTCTAGGGTTAATGGTCGAGTTCCAGCGGTCAAAGTTGAAGCTTTTGGGCGATTTTGGAGTGGAGAAGTCAGAGGGGATCAATAATTGAAGCTATTGAAGCCTAGATCGATTGGATAACACTTATTCGGTTTATGTTCTTCATCTTTTGTTCTTTGATTAGTCTATCTTGCGTTATGATTATGAAGTTTGAGACTTTGTTTCTGTTTTTTTATCATGGTTGTTGGTTAGATTCTTAAGCTACCTAGGTTTTGATGAATACTTTGTGATTCTAGAATTTTATTCGGTTTTTGGATTTTTGTTGATGGATTAATGTTAAAGTAGCGAACTTGATTGCAATTGGTATGATGTGTATGCATGCTTAGATCAGATTTGTAATTGGTTTCAAATTCCATATGTTACCTGTTGAATGTCTTTCAGTTAGAGTTTTATATTAGATCATTGACTCTGTGTTATGATTAGTTTATGGTTTGTTGAATTCACATTCCATAGGAATAGGAATCGTTTATCTGTTTGATCCTAGTGTTCTGCCTATCTAGATAGCTGAAAGGTGAGAAGTAGTCGGTTTGTCTTTGGTATTAGGTGTCCAGGTGTAAAGACTTTGAAAAGAGGTTTCCCCTAGGGTTCCTAGTATCCTTTGCATTCCCGTGTCTTATCGAGAGTCTTCAAGTAACCCCTTGCATTCCTTGAATGTATTGAGACAGTGAGACTGAAAGGTAATATGTCTTTTAGGGTACCTTAGTATTGTTGGAGAGACTGAAAGGTGATCCAACCAAGCAGTGAGCGTCAGACACCCCTTAGGTTTTCCTTCTAGGTCACACTTTGAGAATGATCAGGGATCCCGTAGGTAGTCTTCCATCATAGTTTCCTTAACCGAGAGAAATCCAAGCTTCACAAGTAGGATTCTTAACCTGGGTAGTGTTTTCCCTATTCTTGAGTTCGTCTAGATACTTTGCTTGATAGTTGGTTCTTGTTAGTTAGTTCCTTAGTTTGATAGATTAGAATCACAGCACAATTTCCCCCTATTTAAATCAGTTTAGTTAGTTGAGTCAGAGTCTAGATTAGTTGTCACTAGTGTCTCGTGGGTTCGATATCCGGACTTCTATTAGGCTGTACTACGATTGATAGGTTCACTTGCCTGTCATTGTGGTCTAGTTTATAGGATTTATAGAGTATTACTAGAGTGTCTAGGTTAGGTTTAATATAGTTTGTTTTTATAGACCGTTCCAAGCACATCAGTTATATTTATGAAGTTTTGAGACAATGAGAGATGAAAACTGCAAGAAAAGCAAGGTTTGTTAATTTTACCGAAACCAACTTCAATCTACACACTTTTTAACTTTTTCGTATAGGACAGAGCCCCGAGGAGAGTCGCAGGCTCCTTGATCAGACAGTTGATTAAGGCAATGGAGGGTGAAGTCTAGGGAAGGAGAAATGATTCATAAGGTTTATGGGTCTGATGATCTTAATGGTGAAGCCTTCGCTGAATACAAAAATAAAATTATTTTTAACCATTTGAGTACATAGGGGTATTTTAGTTTTTTAAGAAAAAACTTAACAGAAAATCTAACAAAGTTAGTCATCTGGACTCAAATGGTTATGAAAAACAAAAGTCAGACCACAGAGTGTTAAAAAAAGCAGGGAATCAAATAGTTAAAACTGGCAAAACTCACGGACTCAAATAGTAATTTACTCTAGATTTTAAAAAATATAATAGATAGTAGGGAATATTGCACTCAATTATAACTAAACACCTTAATTATTTCACTAAAGTAATTCACATTTTTCGAATAACAAAAATCTGTAACGTCCTAAAAATTTATAAATAGTAAAGACGTTTAACGAACGAAGCTCAGGAGAATAACGAGAATAAACGAGGAACGAGAGGGACTAAACGCGTTAAAGGACGAAAAACGAAAGGGAGGGGAGGGGCATAACCCTAGCCGCTATCCCCTTGCCCTAATTCCATACTCAACCTCCAACTTCTAGAGAGAGAAAGTGAGAGAGAAAGTGAGAGAAAGAGAGAGAGTCTAGAGAGAGAAAGTTGGGTTTCGGGTCAAGAAGCTTAGGAATCGTTGGTCTTCATCAACAGAGCAATTAACATGAAGATTCGAGCTTCAATAGGTAAGAATCCGTCCTAGATCTGAGTTTTTGTTCGAAATATTTTTTCGGGTTATTTTCAAGAAATGGTAGGGTTTTTACGTATGGATTGGGAAAAGA
The DNA here is from genome assembly GCA_023525975.1 of Smallanthus sonchifolius. Classification (NCBI taxonomy): domain Eukaryota; kingdom Viridiplantae; phylum Streptophyta; class Magnoliopsida; order Asterales; family Asteraceae; genus Smallanthus; species Smallanthus sonchifolius. Next base: position 26,173,376 of record CM042023.1, read on the forward strand.
ACCTTGGATCTGGACTCAAGAGATCGAGACAAACGTTTCTAACGTAAAAAGTTTGAACCTTGGACGTGAAGAGCTCTGGCCGCCATCTTCATGTAGAAACTTAGGGTTTCTCCTAAAGAAGACAACCCGGTGAAACTACCATAGTTTCGCTTAGGAGTAATTTCACTTGGCCATAGTATCGCTTGACAGTAGTTTCGCTCAGTCAGATAGTTTCGCTTAGTCTTAGTTTCGCTGAGACTATAGAAGCAAAACTGACACAGTTTCGCTTAGAGCATGAAGGTGAAACTACTTTGTTTCACTTAGACTTATGAAAGTATAGAATTAATGATATATTAATTATTAATTCAAATAGTGAGTGACTGTTATTGGATCAATTCCAACTACACAGAGGATAGCTTGACATGTGAGTTTCTAGAGCCATCTTTTAAATGTTTTATAACGATTTGGGCCGGAGTGCATACTTATATGTAAATGAATGTTTTCTATGGTTAAAGGTTTTAAAGTATGGATTAATGAATGCTCTATGTTTACATGTTTTAAAGTATGAAATGATAAATGAAAATGTGTGAATAGGGATGAATGATAGTTAATACGGCTACTTCGGTAGACGGACGGTTACTACGGTTAATTTGGTAGATGGACGGCTAATACAGCTACTTCGGTAGATGGACGGTGATAGTTTATACGGCTATTTCGATAAACGGACGGTTAATACGGCTACTTCGGTAGACGGAAGGTGATAGTTAATACGGCTACTTCAGTAGACAGACGGTTAATACGACTACTTCGGTAGACGTACGGCTAATACGGCTACTTCGTTAGACGGACGGTGATAGTAATACAACTACTTCGGTAGACGGACGGTTAATACGGACTGTCTTCGTGACAGGCGAACGACAAAGTAAATGGATTGATCATCCTTATGTGATAGATAAATGAATGAAAGTAGAGTATGGATGTTAAAATATGAATGAATGAATGAAAGTAGAGTATGAAAGTATGATAAAGTGAGAAAGAATGAAAGTAGAGTAAGTATGTGTGTTAAAGTATGAATAATTGAATGTGAAAGTATGTGTGAATGTTTATGGTAAAGATAAATGGTTTAATGTAAAGAAATAATGTTTTATGTGAAAGATGTTTTACCTGGAAGTTTAAAACTAGAACTCACCAGCAGTAACTGACTTTTTAATATGCACTTCAGGTTGATAATAGATAGAGAACAGAGATGCTTAATTGATAGGCGGAAAGGATACACGAAGGCTGCTTGGCTCAAATGACATCCCGCCTCTATGTTTATTGTTTTAAAGACTATGTTTGAATGTTTTATGTTTAATTGGCTAGTTAATGTAATGAATGATGTTTCCGCTACGAAGTTTTATGTTACTCATGTTGCACATGAGTAAATCTAACAATGAAGGCTCCCGGGTTTGGGGCCTTACAAAATCATTCAAGTTTCAATATTATCCAATTGTTGTGAAACTTTTTTTATAAAAGTCAAAATATTTTAAAATTAAATAACCTAAATGGAACATATATAAAACTTTGTTACTATTTAATGATTATTTTTTTAAGTTTAACCTTGTATAATCAGTAATTGTGTGAAGAATTTTTTACTAAATAAAAAAACATGTTTTAAAGTTGTTCCATTTAAGTCGAATTTTAAAAAAAATAAGTAAATAGTAATCAAGTTTCATATATATTTTATTTAAGTCACTTATTTAAAAAGAACACAAATTTTTTTCACAATAAATAAAAGGTAAAAACTTAAGTGATTTTTGTATTTAAACAAAATATGAGTAATTTTGTTAGAAACAACCTAAAAAATGGGACATCATCTAACTCAAACATTCATTTCACTAAAATCTCAAAAATTTCAAGAAAAGTTGAATACAAAGAACCACCCAAACCTGAAATCTCATACCGGAAAATAGCCAAACCTTGTGTATACATCTTTTTCGGGCAGAAATCAAGGTTAAATATACAACAAACATGTTTTGTACCAGATTGAAGAAAATACTACAAGAATGGGAGTACCAGGCTCAGAAACTAAACTAGAACAATGGCTAGTTCTAATTAATAGTTAAGTATATTTATTATAAATTTAAAGAAATAAATTATATATATATATATATATATATTTAAAAAGCATGAGGGGGAATAGTGCCTATTTTGTCATATAGTGTTTTTTCCGGGTTTTTTTTTTAATGTTTTGGCTTTAGATTTCTAATCGTTGTGTTTGCATTTGCGTTCAGGTTTCTTGACGCTATGTTTTTAGGTTTTACTGCGGAGTGACGTTCGCTTTAGGGTTTTACATTTGAGTAATAATCGTTGCGACGTGCTTTTGTATATTCGTTTGCGTTCGAGTTACTTGACGCTACACTTTCGGGTTTTACGGGGGAGTGACACTCACTTTTACGATGGGGTACGTTTTAGGGTTTTCCGACAGAGTGACAGCCGCTCAAACGTGTTTTTATATATGCGTTTTGATACTCGAGATCATGTTGTCGCCGCAATGCAAGGTTATTCAATAATTAAGTAACATTTAAAGGAGAATGAGGTGAATAGTTTTTCATGTCATTGGGCCGCCATGCCACGTGTCACGTGGCGATTGGGTGTAAGGCCCCAAACCCGGGAGGTCTCACGTATTGGATTTACTCATCAACACATACCACTTAAACATAAGACATTTATAACTTAGCAGCGGAAACGATTTAAACTTTCAACATAACAACTGAAGCATAACATGTCTAACACAACTTGTTTGTTACAAACTAAAACTTGTCTTTAAACAACATAATCGAAAGAAAACATAAACGGGATGCCAGATGCTGAATTTTCGGGTAACTCTTCTCGCCAAGCCAAGCATCCACACCCATCTACTGCCACCTACACTCAACTGATATGCATACTAAAAATCAGCAACGCTGAGTGAGTTCTAACGTTTACTTTAAATCAATTTATAGAAAAGATTTACTAATACATACATACTGCCCTTAAGGCAAAACTTTACGTAATTCACTTTTCAAACACAGCTTAAAACATATAGTATACCGTCAATTCCTTTACACTGTACTGCCCTCATGGCACACGGCCATGAACCAACCAGTACTGCTTAACCGTCAATTCGCTTATCACATCTGGTACTGTCCTCGTGATCAATACCACTCAGCATGATGTTGTCCTCGTGATCAACACCTGGTATTGTCCTCGTGATCAATACCGCTCAACATGGTTTGGTCCTCGTGACCCAATGATGTTGTCCTCGTGATCAACACCTAGTATTGTCCTCGTGATCAATACCGCTTAATTGGTACATGGGAGTTGCGTAGACCCCCGAGCAACCGCCGCCACTCATCCCAATTATACAACTGTTAACGAACCACCAAGGCTCTTACTAATGGGTAGCACCAATAACTTGTATCTTGTACAAGTAACATCTGTCCCAAGGACCTTAACAAGCTAGTACACTTCCCATAGGAAGACTATTCCCTTTCTGTTCATAAAACTTTCATTAATTTGATCATAACTTCATCATATATTATGCCTTTGTTTATGTATATGGAAATATAGTAAACGCTTGCCAATAATATAACTTGATTTACTGAAACATAGCTTAACACATACATCATGTCTTTGTTTATGTATATGAAAATATAGTAAACACTTGCCATAAAGATATATCTTGCTTTACTTTAAACATACTATCATATATATTATGCCTTTATTTATGTATCTATATCTATACTATATAATAAATAAAGGTTTTTCATGCCACATGTCGTCTCGATATTCATTCTCATCATTTTTTTCCCGGCTCTCTCTTTTATTAAATACGCCTCTATATTTTAATAATAATATTTTTTTAAATAAAATACTAATCTTTATATTAATAAATCTCCTGACATATTTTGACGAGTGTATGTGTTAACAGATTATATTGTATTCCACGGGTTTATTCAACCCGTGTAAAACACGAATTTTTAAAAAATAAATTTTTTATTACTTAATATATAATATTATATTTATTCAACCCGTGTAATACACGGGATTTTAACCTAGTATGAGAATATAGTAAACGCTTGCCAATAATATAACTATACCTTGCTCAAAACGTACATTTGTCTCTTTTAAACTTTACACTAAAACATAGTTTCTCACTTTGTTTATTAATATAAAATATGTAATAAACATTTTACACTAAGTATGCACACCACACCTAAAACAGACAAAAAGGGGATTAGAACTCACCTGGTTTACGATCTACTACGGAAACTAACAATGTTTGGGCTACACAAATGCTACGTGATCTGTGCGAATACAATACGTGAAATCGGTTAAACTTGCTAGAGTCTGCTGATAGAGTCGGCCGACACTCTTAAGAGTCGGCCGACACTCTTAAGAGTCGGTTGACATAGTCGGCCGACACTCTCAAGAGTCGGCTGATACTGTGGAGAGTCACCTGAACTTGCGTTCAAGACTTGTGTCATGCTATAAGGGCCGATTCTCACTTCATCTTCTTCACTAATTGTCGCTACTTGCAGGTAGCGACTCTCAAAAGTCGGCTCAAGAACACACAATCCACTCAGACTCGTTTTCGATCCAAAATCATAACTTTTTACGTTAAATCATTTCTCTAACTCCCATGAAGCTAGATCTATATTTTCAAGGTGTTTTTACACTTAAAAATCCAGATCTTTATATGATTATACCTATGAAACCCTAAAACCCCATTTCCAACAAAAACTCAGATCTGGACGAGTTCTTACCCCTAATCGGCCCGTTTCTTCAGCAAAGCTTCATGTAATCACCGGAGAAGAAGAGTTAATGGTCTGATCTTGGAGCAAAACCTATACCTTTCTCTCTCTAACCTCTCTCTTTAGGACTTGTATAGATGAAAATGGTGAAAATAAGGGTGGAGAGGATGAAGTTTGGGGTTTTATGGAGGCCAAACTCCTTCCCTATTCCGGCCCAAGTCCAAGTCCAAGCCCAAGCCCAAGCCCAAGCCCAAGCCTAAGACCCACCTCCTTCCACCTTACTTGTTTATTTGTAAATCTTGTGCCCGATCTACGCTTTTGAATTTCGGGATGTTACAAGTCTACCCTACTTACATCGAGGGGCTAAAGTGGTAACCACGAAAGAAGGGATGGAGGCCCTTAACCCTAGCCGCCACCCCTCCCTCACTTTTCATTCAAATTTTGGATTTCTTGAGAGAGAAAGTGAGAGAGTTTAGAGAGAGAAAGTGTGAAGATCGTTCCTACTCTTTCCATCTCGGATTCCGGACGTTTGAGATTCTGAATGATTTGAGGTATGATTCGACCCCTGAATGTTCTGTTTTGTTAAAGTGGGTAAAAACCTTGGGTTTTGTTCAAAGATAGGATTTTTTACGTATGAACTGATAAACAAACGTTAGATCCAGCTTAGTATAAGTTAAACAAAGAGTTTGAACGTAAAAAGTTTGAAACTTGGATCGAAACTACGTATAACCCAGTTTTGAAGGGGTCGAAAGTTATGGGTGAAACTTTCGCTGCCTTGGCGAATGTTTCGGGTGGAATTTTGGGACGAATCTGTCAAGTTTCGGATGAAACTTTGAGGTTCAAAAAAAAGTATACGACTAACCTTTTAGTTAATGACTTCGATGATTTTTCAACGGAATGACAATGTATTTACAACTAACTTGCTTTTGTTACACGTCTAATAAACAAACATTTTGAAACCACACCGAACTTTTTTAAATGTTATTTTCTCTATCTAAATATTTGGTTTTTCTATTTTATTTTCTAAAAATACTTTTAACATAATTAATCAAGTTTCTTGTTTTATTTTATTGAGGCATTTTCCTAAGTATCCTATCATTAAATTTCATCAAATAAATAAGCTTAAATTAATATGCAATTCATAAAAGTAAAAACTAAAATTCAACTATTTTGAAAAATATTAATGACAAATTTCTAAAACTCTTATTTTTTTTTGAACTTTCTAACACTTATTTATTTGAAGATAAATTAAGTAATAGAATCAATTATTTAAACCTTAAAAACCAGAACTCAAAGCATTAAATCTTTGTATACAACTCGTTTACGTAGGATTTTCTTAATTTACAATAATACCATTGAAAAGTTACATATTAAACCTCTCAAGTTTCGCTATATAAACACTTTTTTCGTCTTTTTGTTAGAATATTTTATCATTATAATTAATTTTGAAGTTATTTTGTTTTTTCCCTTCAACTTTTAAAATATGATATTTTATAAAATTTTAAATACACCGTTGCGACGTGTGTATTTTTATCTACGTTTCGATGTAAATTTCATTCAAAACGGAGTTGGGCGTAATAATGTACAAGTTATCAAAGCACAAACGTATGAGTCGTCAAAGTTGCTTCAAAGTTTCTATTTTTTCATAGTTTTTTTTTTGTTTTCCTCTTACAACTTTTAAAATATGATGTTTTCTAAAATTTCAAGTTTGACGTTGCGACGTGCCTATTTATATCTATGTCTCGACGTGAATTTTTGTAACCTCATTTTTAAGTCGATCAGTTGTTTTAAACGTTTTTTAAACCGTTCAACGCTCATCTCCAAATATACCAATACGGCGTGTGTTTTTTTCTTTTCACGGTTTTACGCTCCCACCGTAGCTTGATGTTTTGTTTTTTTTATATAAAGTTTCGAATGTTCTCAGTAACGTCCATGTTTCGTTTTTCTTATACAAAGTTACGTATGTTATCAACGTCTCTTTCAACACAAGAGTTCGCGTCAACGTCTCGACGTTAACTTTTTTCATGGATATACGTCCCCGCCACAACGTGGAGCTCTTAACACTAGTTAAATATAATTTCAAATATTAGCCGTTCAACTTTCATTATCCAGTTGTCAACGCCAATATAAAATATAAAATGAATGTCAATACGGATCAAGGGGATTGCTTTTCAATATTTGTTTGCTTTAGTTACCACCGTCTAGTTTTTTTCTTTTTCTAACGGCAAATTTAATTAAGAGAAACCAACTAGCAAAGGCGCTAGAGGCGAGACAAACAATACCGGGAACTTAAAATAGAAAATTACACGAATCTTTCCCAGAAATATAATTAAAAGAAGATCTATTCTTAATTCAAAGAAAACTGAGCGACTTGATGTCTTCCCCGATATTAGATGCAAGAATAGATTTGTTAGAGTATTCCAAATACACAACACGTCGTCATAATAATCTCCTGAAGAACTTATATCTCTCTTCGGCCAAGAGGAACACAAAGATTGGCGGAATGCCAAACCAATTACCAATGAGATGCCAAACCCAAGTCGCAATGTGACACGGCGTAAAAAGGTGGTCCGATGATTCTTGTACTTCACTTAACTGGCAATTAATCGAATCCACATGAATATTCCTATTGCTAAGAGCCAACCGGGTTGGTATTCGATCCAACTCGGATTTCCAAACGAAGATTTTAATCTTTTTGGGTACCCAATTGTTCCATGACATGACAAAATGAACACTAACAGCCTACGCATTATACATTAAGATCTTCATAGAGGAAACAGAAAAATTACTGGAAGCATCATTGGCCAAACCCACCTGTTACAACTCACAAGCATCAGAGATGGGTACCTGTTGAAATTACCACTATCTAGCATCTATGTATATATGTTTATAACTTTGGAGGCTTTGTGTTCACAGTTGGTGTAAATGACTGAAACTACTTGTTAATTACTTTAGATATATTAGCTCAAGCTCAACTAGGGATGACAATGGTACTGATTTAGGACGGGTATTAGTAATTCAGTTCCATACTTGATTTTAAATTGTGTATTGCACCCGACCGACCGACCTAATACTTATTTGTCGGGTAATTATCTACCGGGTATACCCATTAGTTTGTTAAAAATAATCGATGAGATTTTTAAGTATATTACTTTTTCTAACCATTTTAATTTGAATATAATTTGATGTTTATAACAAATACAACAAATTAAAATATGATAAATTACATACATATCAGCATCACTATAAAATATTTGAAATTTCATGTTAATATAAATCTCAAAATACAAATTCGCACTTCATACTATACAAAATATAAATAATATTATTGAATACATATCTCAAAAGAAAAGTTAAATTTTCACAAAATGATGTTACTCGATGAAACGTGTATATGGTTTCAGGTAATCGGGCACGGTATCACCTAATCTTATACCCGCACATTTTAAAAAAAAATCTCATATCCGAGTACACGTCCTGGATGTTTCGGGTATTCCCGATGGGTTCATGTTTTTTTTGCCATCCCTAAGTTCAATTTTCATATTCTAAGTTTGACAGCATATTATTTATATATTTCATCTAATATAATTATATAAACAAATAAGCATATACTAAGTTTGAAAATTTTGCAAAAATGCCGAGTAGGTTTAATTGTGCTTGAAGATCAAAGTTTTCAATATAAATCACCAACTTTTTACCTGCTGAAACTTGGTCTAGGTCCTTAGTCATGGTCATACTCGTGTTTAATTATTGAAAAAGTGGTAAAATTATCTAGCTTAGGGTAGCAAGCCGGATGGGGACCTTTTATGCATGTTTTTACATTAGTACATATTATCTTAGCATATATGATAGGTTTCAAACATGAACCAGACTGTCACATGAAAATGATAAATGCATTAGGATAAACCTCGTTTGAAACCTGTTTTATGTTAACCTTAACCCAATTATCCATTAGATGCCCAATTTGAGCATTTAAACTTTTCGTGTGTGAAAACCCATATTATCACCAATTACCTTTGTTAAACCTTTTTTTTAAACCTATGTGGTGAAATCTAGTTGGTTTGTATTGATCGGTTGCCTTATGATCGTTAAAGTACATATTATTCGGCCGAAGGCCATGCCTCGAGCTTCGGTAAGTCAATGCGGACGTTTTCAAATTATATGAGAGTATAGGCTGAAAAAGGTCACATTGTTCGAAGAAAGAGAAATTGAGCGAATGAGTTCAAGTCTAACGTTTTCCCAAATGAAAAGAGGGCCAATGTTTGCCCCAACTGAGAGGAGAGAAAAAAAAATTGGGCCAATGTTTGCCTAGTTGAGATGTTTAACAGTTGGGTTAACTTGCACCCAACTTGTTAATTGTTGATTAATTGGAAACTATTCAAGAAAATAACCTAATTAGTTTGGATTTCATCACCTTAGCGACTTTACAAAATCCTTAATCCGCACCTTAACCCAAGCCTGAACTAAAACCCATTAAAGTCCTTTTGATTCATGTGTGGTTTGGGTATACTGTGAGAATGTGTGATGGTATGCATAGGGGAAACTTGAAGGTTTGATAGGCTCAATTAAATGAAGAGCTTTGAGTTGGATTAAAAAACGTGATACTTATGCTTGGGTATGAAGTTATATCTATGTGTGATTCATGTGAGTTGAGTATGACTTTGGATCTTAGCTGAGAATTGGTAAGGGATTAGTGAAGTGTATTTGTTAATGATGGTTGCGATAGAGCTTTTCTTGAGGGCAAGCAAATGGCAAGTGTGGGGATATGCTGAGTGTGTGATTGTATGAGAGTTATTGTGCTTAATTTCATATTCTTAGTTGAATTATTGTATGGAACACGTTTACTTTGAGTGTGTTATGGTTTATAGGTGTTTGGATGCTAAGTACGCGTTTTGAAAGTATTTGGGAGGAAGTAGAAGGATTGGATGTGAAACTATGCAAAGATGGAGGTTGATTAGGAAGTTCTAAAGTGTAAAACTTCACATGAGCATATCTCGAGCTAGAAAATGAGTTACGAGAGCCATAATATATTAACTTGGGGTGCCTCGATGATCCGGATATGAAAAAAAAGGTACCACCGTACAATACGGCGGGGTACCACTGTACAATATGGTTGGTGGCGTGCGAATTGGCGTATGTTTGGGCCGTACAAAAGGGGGTCACCGTATAATACGACGGGGCCACTGTATTGTACGGCGAGAGTCGGTTGGAGTCAAATTTCAAGGATTTTCACCCCATTTAAACCCAAACATTTAGGGTTACGAATAACATTCATTCCAAGCCATTTTTGGATGATCTTAGAGCAACGTTTGAAGGTTTCTTTGCAATTGTTTCATGTTTTTGAGTTTTACACTTATGTTTAACATTTGTGTGATGACTATTGATGTAGTGCGAAGTACACATCTTTATTCTTATTGTTTTAGTACGTTTTTGATTAGTTTTATCTATGTTTTGAGTCGTTTTTGCATACTAGTGAGTCGTTGCTATGTTTACAAGTGCTCATGAAGATTACAAGTGAATATATGAAGAATCCGAGCAAGAAAGTAAAGCCGGGAGTTTAAAAGAAACAATGTTGAAAATCGAGTTCTCACGGTAAGCGAGAGAGTAAGAATAAGGCCTCGCGGTACTCGAGGGAAGCTAAATGCGGCCTGACTAATTTGTTCCTCTTGGTACGCGAGGAACCCATACTAAGTCTCGCGGTACGCGAGAGACCCATAATTCACGAAAAAACCCTAAATTGAATTATATTAGATTTACAATGCCATAATATCAGTTCGATTGTTTGCCGTCTGGAGAAGAGCCAAGGGTGATTTTGGGAGATTGGAGGAGGAATCAAGTGTAAAGATTAAAGCTTTGGAGTCGGGTTCGTTTGATTTACGTTTCTAGGTTTCAAGTTCTAATCTTTCTACTTGAATTATGTGTTTGATACCATGATTATTTCTTATACTTCTGTTTTGGTTGTTTTGAGCATGATCCTAGGCTAAAACATTGATATTGCCTGGGTCTTATGATGAATACGTGTTAAAGTTATGATTTTTACTGGTTTTGGATTCTCATTGATGGTTTATGATTTTGTAAAAGGTTTCATGTTGATGATTATGATGTTATTGCATGCTTAGATATGATTGGTGTTTGATTTCAATTTCGTGCGTTGATTGTGGATGTCTTCCAGTTTGATTTGCGTATCTAGGTCATAGATCTTAGGATTTGTGGTCGTTTGTGTGGTTTGCTAGACATAGTGATCTATAGGAGTTGTGATTGAGAGTTATTTAGATTTGAGTGTTCATCCTGTCTCAATACCCGAGAAGTGAGAGATAGTCGTTTAGTCTTCGTCATTAGGAATCCGAGTGTGAGTTATTGTTACTATTATGGGTCATAGTTGTTATCGTGAGATTACCCCATGCATTCTTCGAATGTATGGTGAACAGTGAGACTGATAGGTGATTTGTCTATTCGGGTACTTTATCATTGTGGAGAGACCGAAAGGTAATCCACTATCTGGTGAGTTATTACATCTTTAGGTTCCTTAGTCAGTGATACCCTGAGAGTGATTAGGGATCCACTAGGTAGTCTAGAGCTGTTTCTTTAGAAACCCAGATCCATCATGGTTTCCAGAACCAGTAGAAGTTGTGCCTTTGCAAGTAGGATTCCGACCTAGGTAGTATTCTTCCCATCTCTGATTGTTACCTTAGTTCTTGATCTTGATAGCTTGAATAAACTTTGTTTGCTGCATTAGTAGTTAATCTTTAGTATAGTCAAACCCCCATCAATCAATCTTTAGTCCGAGTCAGAGTCTAGTATTAGTATTCAGTGTCTCTAGGGTTTGATAATCCGGTTTACCATTAAGCTGTGCTACACTCGATAGGTACACTTGTATGTCAGTGCGGTTTAGTCGAAGGTACTCCATTTATTACTTAGGAGTCTAGGTTAGGTTTAGTATAGTTTTATATAGACCGTATGGGCGACATCAAGTTTTTGGCGTCGTTGCTGGGGACACTTGGCAATAGAAATATTAGCTTTGACTAGTTCTTAGTTTGATTTTTGGTTTAGTTCTTTTGAGTCTTATTTTGTATGCTTGTCTTCTATGCTACTTGTGTGTCCTATTTGTGAGTCTAACATAGGATCGAGTCTTTCTGTTTTTGAGTCTTTATTTGTTTTCTTTTGTTCTTGTGTCAGTTTATGCAACGTACTCGTTCACAGGGATCGCCACTATTTCCAGGTTACGAAGAGCTCGAACTAGAGCTTCACGAGCGCACCCACGATTTTCGGAAGCATTTGAAAGAGTTGTGCCACAACAAGGTACGTCCTACAAGCCAAGTTCCCTTTCCTAACATTGGCGATGCTGACCGACCAGCGAGGCAAACTATGCACCAGAGAGCCAGTGATGGGGTCCTCGGGGCGAGATCTTCGATCGTACGCCCCGCTATCACTAATGCCAATACTTGGCAGATCCCATCACATGTCATGAGCACGATCACTCATGCCACTCAATTTCATGGCCTCGAGGATGAGGATGCACCCGGACACCTGTCCCTCTTCGTGCGTATATGTGATACCTTCAATATCACGGGTGTGTCTAAGGACGCTATCTACTCACGTCTCTTTCCATTCTAGCTCTCTGGGCGTGCAACTACTTGGGTTGACACCCTCCCCGAAAATTCTATTACCACATGGGAGGATCTTCAAGCCAAGTTCTACAAGAAGTACTATCCACCTTCCTGGGCCGCTCGCCTTCAATATCAAATTCATTCGTTCCGGATGGACCCTGACGAGCCGTATCACATGGATTGGGAGCGGTTCAACGCGTTGTTGAGCCGATGCCCAAAGCATGGTGTTTCTGACTCGGCAATCGTGGAGAAGTTCTATAATGGCTTCACCTTTGAGAAGCATCAAATGTTCAACACAGCTGCGGGATGCCATATCATGGATAAACTCGAGCCTGCTGAGTGTAAGGAGATGTTCGAGAGCTTCGCTCTGGCGGAACAACAGCAACCATCTACTAGGACTTCCATTCCTAGTGCTAGGATATCCGCCTCTTCTCCTAGAGGTGTGCATCAGGCAAACCCTGATACTAGCGTGGCTGCTGCATTTGCAGCTATGGCGAATGAGATCAAGGAGCTGAAGCTTAGTGCTCTTAGGAGTGAGGTGTGCAAGGGAGGACATGACACCGGAGATTGCCCCGTAAATCATCAGGAGTAGGTGAATTTTGCTGGTAACCAGAACCATAACCGAGGGTACAATAATTACAATAATACTTATGGCTCCGGATGGTGATCTGGAAACAACCCCCTGGGTTTAATGGTAGCCAGTATCAGTATGGAGGAGCTGAAGCAGAAGCGAGTTCGAGAAGCAGTGTCAACACAAGGAAGATTGAAGAGTTGATATAGAATCAGACACAGATGCTTGCCCACTTAGTCCAGCAGGACAAAGACGCTTAGCAAAGACTGGATGCCCATGACACTTTATTGAAGAATCAGCCGTCGGCATTCCAGGATTTGCAACGCACGTTAGGAGACATCGTGAAGAGCTTGAGGGACATACAGGGAGGTCCATCTTCAGGCCCCAATGCTTCAGTGATGGTCGTGTCAGTCATGAGTCATAGAGAGGAGGAGAGAGTAGAAGAGGAAGCCTCCCACAGTGCTGACTATCGCATTCCTTCGGTAGAAGAGGTGAAGAAGGTAGATTGGAGAGCTCGATTTGCTGAGATCGATGCTAGGATGTTAGAGGAGCTCGAGTTGAAAGCTGTGTCGACAAGGAGTAAAAAGGCAGAAGAGAATGAGAGCCCACCGGTAATAGAAGAAGAGCCGGTGGATGAGGAGATAGAGATGGAGAAGCCTGTCGAGAGGGCAGTGGAGAAGAAGAAGGGGAAGGCGATGAAGTCCCTCGAGATTGACTTGAGTCATGTTCCCTATCCAGCTCGCTTACTGCCATATAAGAATGCTAGGGAATACGGTACTTTCCTTGATATGTTTAAACAACTCAAGGTCAATCTCCCATTTATAGAGGTCATCCAGCATATGCCAAAGTATGGCAAGTTCCTGAAAGATCTTCTTTCCAACAAGAAGAAGCTAGAGGGGATCTCTAAAGTCTCACTTAGTGAGCAATGTTCTGCAGTGGTTCAGAACAAACTGCCTGAGAAAATGGGGGATTCGGGTCGTTTCATGATCCCGTGTCTTCTTGGCGGTTTGCCCTTAAACCACGTGTTGGCCGACCTTTGTGCTAGCGTCAATTTTATGCCTTATTCTATCTATAAGCAGCTAGACCTAGGGGAACCGCAGCCTATGCGCATGAGCATTTCCTTGGCTAACCGCTCAGTCAAGTATCCACGGGGAATTGTACAGAATCTTCTAGTGAAAGTAGGCAGATTTGTCTTTCCCGTGGATTTTGTTATTCTGGATATGGAAGTGGATGATAAAGTCCCACTCATTCTAGGACGCTCATTCCTACGTACCGCCAAGGCATTGATCGATATCTTTGACGGGAAACTCACACTCCGTGTGGAGGATGAGATGATCACATTCGATGCTATGAAGTCCGTGAAGGATTTTGGCGAGCATAGCTACTCCGTGTGCATGCTTGATGCCTTCATGGACTACCATCAGGACTTTGATCCAGAGAGAGAAGTCGATGTACCCGCCCGTAATATAGAAGAACCATCGGATTGGGCGGTAGAGTTAGAGGAGTTGTTAGATGCACCGGAGGACTACGGTGATGAGATACCCAGTGATCTGCAAAAGATGATGGCAGAACTGGAGGAGATGGTATGGCAAGCCCCTAGTGTGGGGAAGTTAGAGAAGGAAGAGGATCCTGATGATCCTGGTGAAGGCTTAGAGGTTATACCATTAGAAACACTTGTGCCCAAGCCTTTAACCATCACTATTGTTCATTCTGGGGGGAGGACCACCGAACCATCCCCTAGTTCCATTTCTCCTAGGTCTAGGCCACCCTGGAAGAGAACCCGTGCGCGGATAGAGTCATCTAAATTAGGGAGAATGCAAAACCCAAGTGTGGGGACGTGTAGCGGATATAAGCTATTGAAGTACTTGAACCAGGTTGTTTTCGGACCTGGTAGGTTTAAGTTTTGGTGGAAGGATCGAAGTGATAGACATAATGGAGTGTTTGGTAGGAGTAGTTGTTTGTTAGGGATGTGGAGAATCGGTAGACCGTGTAGGATGAAGACGATACTGGTTAGGATCAAGGAGAAGCCTCCTGATAGGCTTGTTTGAGTCTCGGGCAAGTGCCTAGGATGTAGAGTTTGTGTGCATTACTTGGTTTGAGTCCGTGTCTATTTTTGTGTTTTCCGATGTGTGTGTTTTGTTTGTGTCATGTTTTGCAGGGATTCGCGCTTGATTCGGTGAGGAAAATCATCGAGAATGAAGTTCCAGGTATTTTTACATATGTTTTTATGCTTGGAATAGGTTTTTATGAAGTTTGGGTGAAAAAAGTTTGAGGGGTCAAAAATTTTCTAAGTACATAAACCCTCTTAACTTTCTGTCACCAGCCAGTTCTCGCGGTACGCGACGCCTTTGGGATGTTCTCTCGCGGTACACGAAAGACAAACTTAATGGCCGGCTTAATTTCTGCCTCCTCGTGGTAAGCGAGGAGTGCTGCCATTTCTCTCGCGGTACGCGGGGCCTTGCTGGTTTCACCCTTCTTCCTTGTTTTCCCATGGTTTCATTCACCGTTCACCATATCATCCATCATCCACTATCACCATTCACATTCATACCATCCGACCACCACAACCATGGGAACTTAGAAGACCATTCGTGACTGATGATCTACCTTGTTGTGGTGTTCATGTCTATGTGTTTGCCACGCATTGGGTACGTTTCTCTGCTATCTATCTTGAGTCTTACTGAGTTAGTGTGTCAGTCAAGTCTTTTATTTTATTTTAATTTGAGTCATTTTAATGTTGCGGGTTTGTTGTGAGGTTTATTTTGCATGTTTTATCATCCCGCCCGTACTCAATCTCCATTCGGGCGGGGTCGATTATGATCTTATCTAGTTTGTAAAGGCAACCCGACAGTCGATTGTGCAACCGCGACCGAAATTCTATACGGTGTACACAAGGAAGAACGAAGCTGGATTTTCATTCAAGCATATCATTACCAGCTAAGTCGATTCCTGTTTTTATTTCTGAATTTTTATTTTTAGTTATGTCTTGCTTCACATTGAGGACAATGTGTCTTTCAAGTGTGGGGATGTCAGTGTCTAGTTTGTTTAGGTTGGTCTTGTTTATAAAAATTCAAAAATACAAAAAAATTGAAAAAGAATTTGAAAAATTTCCTTGAAAATAACTGCTTATATTTGGAAAATGATAGTACAACTGGATCTGTGTTGAGTTTAATGATTTAAATAATAGAAAACGCGTCTAATTAGTGATGTTTTGGTAGACCCAGTAAGCTAAATAGCTTAAATAGTCTGTTTGTGTTGTTTAGGATTAATCACGTAATTAAATCATGATATCTTGTGGGTATTCATCTTAGGGTAATCGGTAATACTGAAACTGTCAACATAGGGTGATAGGTACCACATTAAGTTAAAATTTAGAGGTTTTTGAAATTTTATGGCACATCAATCTCTTTTTATGAGAATATATCCGAGTTTGGTGGCTCCCGCATCCATGAATTCCATAATTCATGAACTTATTGATTAGAATACTGAGTTTTGCTTATGTGTTACCCTCCAAGATGGCCACTTGGAGAAAACACCCCTAAGTGATTCTTATGTGCTTTAGTGATTATACTTAGTCTATGTGTTACCTTCCTGGATAGCGACTTGGTTGAAACGCCTTTAGATGAAGTTCATTTGCTTATTAATGCTCATTATCATCCATTCATTCATGATTTCATCTAATTTCTTAAACCTGTAAATTTTAGTTTAACGTGGTAAGGTAAATCTATATGGTTTGATTCGTGCTTAGAACATGACTGTGAAACAGGATTAGGTAGATCTGTAACTTTTAAATGTGAGTCACATATGTTGATTGATAACTGTATAAAACGGAATTAGAACACATTACGGGGGCTTGGAAGTTGGTGCTTGGGTTTAATCGGACAGAAATACTGATTATTGTTTTTTAACGTGTGGGTATGTTTTTCTAATTGGTAAATATTGAGTTTGTTGAGTTAGATCTGAGTTATGATTCTATTGCAACTTTTTCGAGGACGAAAAATGTTAAGTGTGAGGATGTTTGATGTAGTGCGAATCACACATCTTTATTCCTATTGTTTTAGTGCGTTTTTATTAGTTTTATCTTTTTTTGAGTCGTTTTTGTATACCATTGATTTGTTGCTATGTTTACAGGAGCTCGTGAAGATTACAAGTGAATATATGAAGAAACCGAGCAAGAAAATGAAGCCGGGTGTGTAAAAGAAAAACTGTTGAAAATCGAGTACTCGCGGTACGCGAAAGAGTAAGAATAAGGCCTCGCGGTACGCGAGGGAAGCTAAATGCGGCCCGACTAATTTGTTACTCGCGCTACGCGAGGAACCCATGCTAAAGTCTCGCGGTACGCGAGAGACCCGTAATTCGCGAAAAAAACCTAAATTGAATTATATTAGATTTACAATGCCATAATATCATGAGTTCGATTGTTTGCCGTCCGAAGAAGAGCCAAGGGAAATTTTAGGAGATTGGAGGAGGAATCAAGTGTAAAGATCAAAGCTTTGGAGTCCGGGTTCGTTTGATTTACGTTTCTAGGTTTTAAGTTCGAATCTTCCTTCTTGAATTATGTGTTTGATACCATGATTATGTCATATACTTCTGTTTTGGTTGTTTTGAGCATGATCCTAGGCTAAAACATTGATACTGCCTGGGTCTTATGATGAATACGTGTTAAAGTTACGATTTTTACATTTATAAAATGATAATTACTTTAACTTAAAACACACACAATAGGCAAGTGTAACTATCGCAGCGTAATATAGTTTAGGTAAGAACCAAGTATCGAACCAACGGACACGGTCGAATTCCAATACTCAACTTTTGTTAACGTTTAGTCAGTTTAATTAGTGATTGAGTTTTGTGTGCTTGTGGAACAGGA
Organism: Smallanthus sonchifolius; assembly: GCA_023525975.1. Taxonomy (NCBI): domain Eukaryota; kingdom Viridiplantae; phylum Streptophyta; class Magnoliopsida; order Asterales; family Asteraceae; genus Smallanthus; species Smallanthus sonchifolius. The sequence continues at coordinate 26,191,178 of CM042023.1, forward strand.
AAGTAAATGACAGTAAAGTAAATGGCGATAAAGTAAATAACAGAAAAGTAAAAACGTGCGTGAAGTGTGTAACAGAAATGTAACAAACAGAATACTAAATAACAGGAAAGTAAATAGATCGGAAATGATCAGGTTACGAATAGTATTGCTTTGGGTTTCGAATCCGCTTGGTGCGTGATAATGTTAAGTTGACTAATCCAGTGATATGACTACTACAAATGTGTGACCCGGGTCACCTCTAGAGCCTCGTCCTCACAACATTTGATTTGAAAATTTAAAAGCTTTAACAACTGTTAGTGCCTCCCGTTAAGGACAACAATTACCCTCAACCCTTCGAATGGTCATCTCCGGGTTGGTTTAAGACATCGAACGTAAAATGCTTTGTATTAAAGTTAAATAGGTGATTATATTTTGCTCACCGGGAGGCGGTGTACCAATGGGACCAAGTATAAAGACGTACCATTCCCAACATGAGTTCACCAATTCTTGGTCACATAATAAGTTCGTATAAAGGCATACGATCTTAATAGTGTTAACCAAGCCTTGGCTTATCAATCTCTACTTGTATAAAGACGTACAAGCTTCAAGAGAAGTTTGATTAAAAAGGTTTTACACTTTAAAAATCAAGAACACTCACAAATATAGAGACGGATTTAGACAATAATAAAAGCCCACCAAAATGGTGGTTTTAAGGACGAATAGTTAAAGACATAAACACATCACTTGGATTAATACATTAAACATTAACATGCACCAAACTTCATCTTCACCCTAGCAATACAAAGAGTTTAGCCACGAATGGCCATACTAACTAGCATAACGCTGAGTTTCGTAGGCTCCCCATTGCGGAACAAGGAGGAAGTGCCCCTCTACTCACTACTACTACACTATAACTACGAAATAAGCTTTTTCGGGTGTATTCTTGGGGTGTGTAAGGGATGCTCCAATGAAGAACTCAATCCATCTATTTATAGGCCTCAAAATGAGCAATGCACGTCCGTGCATTGGATTTCTCGGGCGTGTAAACACCTCGGGAATCAAACGGGTACAAAGGATAGTGTACCGGAGTCTGTGGAGGGCAGAAGGGCATTGCACGACCGTGCAATGGGTTGCACGGCCGTGCAACCCTCTGCCTGCTCCCCAAGCTCGTATTTTAGTTGCTGGTTGACTTATGTTGACCTGGTTTGACTTCTTGGGGGTCAATGCTCGGGTTTGGTCATCCAAAAGCTTGATTTCTTCATGTTTTAAGCTGGTTTTTGGTTTGTTTATCTTGGAGCACCGAATAACCTGCAATTGTGAAATATTAACGTTATAAATATCAATTGTAAGGTTATTAATCAATTAGTACTATAATATGAGGATTATTATGCATGCAAAACATGTATAATTTAGGACATATCATAATACCCCACACTTAGACTTTGCTTGTCCTCAAGCAAACTCATGCATGATCATACCCATAACTAAAAACATTACAAGGGAAATAGGACTCCAAGTAGTTGGAAATTCCGGGATAACTCTTGAGTTGCTTATTCTATTTTTGTATTTTTTTTATGATGGAATCCATAACAAGCTTACTAGAACTTAAATTATGCATAAACATTCACTCCTCACAATGTTCACTCAACTCTAGGGTTATATATGTATGGATAATGTAAGTTAAGTGGAACACTCAAGTGCGAATCGAATTATGAAGTGATCATAAGCTTGTATGCAAATCAAGTCTCCACCAATTAACTAAGTAGTATGCATGAATCAAGAGGAATTTAAAAGGGTTGTAATGTGGCTAAAATAAAAATAAAGGGGTGAAGATGAAAATCTTTTTGGGTTTTTAGGGATTTAAAAGGTTTGAAGGGCTGCAGCTATCGTGAAACACACAGCTACGACTTCATGGCTTAAAATGGAAAATACTAACAGGTCCCTTTACAGTACTCGGATCATGAGGGTATAACTAATCCGAGGGCTCGTTTATGGTCAGATTGCCAAGACCAAGATCTCTCATTAGTGCCAACTCTTTTGCTTACTGTGTAGTACACATTGCTGCCTCTCCGTATGGAACTTTCGGCTTGTAGCCTAACCGCTCCAACTTTGATCAGATGCGTGTACTCACTTTGGGAATGAATTTGATTCTTGCTACATTTTCCATTGTGGCTCCAGTTGCCACACTTCACACATTTTTCGTATCTTTTGACTCCTCTTTTGGCGACACTTTTTGACAGGCCGCAAAATGGTGGTAGTTGTTCTTGTTTGCGCCACCGTTTTTTACATCACTAGTTGCTTTGAAAACTTTTTCTCGGAGTTCGGGCGGTAATTCAAGTTTTACGAAATGAAGGCAGAAAAGCAAATTAAAATCAAAAGAATGCATATCTAGCTTTTTAAGGTCTAACCGGTAAAAGACCAACTTCTTCTCTTTTTTTTTTAATCAAGACAAATTCTTCAATAACTCTCTTTCCTCAATTTCCTTGAAATAATATTTTCATAAATTCCTTGCAGATAGTTCGGCTGTTTCTTCCTAATACATCCACCTTCTTGTATATTCCAATTCCTTTGAGTAAAATAGATTATTTCTGAAGTTGCCTCAATGGTACTAAACTTGAAATAACGTCATAGGATAATTTTTCTATTTTGAAGACAGTTAGCCAATAACCGGTGTTTACGAAAAGCTGGTTGGGTGATAATTGTAGGTAGTAGAAAAGAAAAGGCTAAGGTTCAAAGGGCTATCTAAGCGGATTATATTTTTGGGATTTTTGGATTTAAGGATAAGGGTAATAAAGTCCTAGGTGCCTCAATCACCTTCAAACTTCTACTAGTTCATGGTCTTGATATGTATAAGTCACACAAGTTCTAATTATGCATAAAATTCAATCGAAAAACACTCAGTAACGCCAAACGAAAGAGCATGCGAATAATTATATACTGCGCCAAGAATTTGATGTTGTGTAATAGGCTTGATTTTCCTCACATGGAAACGGATGGAATAGGGTTTAGCGAATCGTTATACATAATATTCATTTGTTTCTACTTGCCATGTATTCCTTTTACTTTATTAGGTGCAAACTCAAAGAGGTTTTAAAGTTTAAAATTTTGAAAATTTTTCGGGTTTTGCAAAAGGTAGGTTTTTGTAATGTTTTAGTCAAATGGGTAGAAAATCACAAGTTGAAATTTTACTGCTTTGAGGTTACAAGTAGTCCTGAATCTCTTAATTCCCCACCCCACACTTAAAACTGTGCATTGCCCTCAATGTAAAAATGCATGTAATTAAATGCTATGCAATGCATGAAGTTTTAAGGGAAAAGAAACTGGTACTCCCCCGGTCAATTCGGTGTATAACCTAAGGCCAAAACTTATTGGTGCTGTCAACAATTTGCTTCAAAAACTTCATCGAATTTCACAGAAAATTGATGTGGTTTCCGATTCCTCAGGTTGTAGAGATGGAGTGTGATTCCTCAAAGAAGTAGAGAGACTATCTAGTGATGCTATTCTACCTGACACATAATGGAAAACATAAAAGCAGACAAGGAAAATAAAAGGTAGTAATTAAGCTACTAAGGTCCTAGTATCGATAGGGCATACCTGGGGCTGAAATATGAGAAACTTAAATTTGAAAGATCAAACCTGAGATCCATGATTCTGTCGTATGCACCAACCTCTCAATTTATTCATGATCATCGGGTTGCCTCCCGGACGCGCTATGTTTATTTAAGGGTCTTTAGCCCGACCCATACGTGCTTCATCAGTCTTTCTTCGGGTGGGATAATCAGTCAAATGGGTGGCTTGTAATATGCAGAGGTTCATCCAACCCATTCGATAACCATGCGTACAATGATAATAACCTGATCCAGGAATTAGTGGAGTCTATCCTGGACCAGCTAGACAGAGAAAAACACGGTAAAAAGTGTTCAAACTTGAAACGGTCATAACTTGAGCTACGTTTGGAGTTAGAGGGCCCCCGACCAGGGGACGTAAAGGTTTTGATGAGCCGGATCATGTGGCAAACAATCGTAGGTGGTTTTTCCCAATGGTTCGAGCAAATTTTCCCCATTAGGTGGTCCGATTTCACAAATCAAAGATTTTCCCCAATTTTCTATTTTTAATACTTTCAATTTTTTTGTGCTAAAACGGGTGAATCATTGATTTATGTAATTCAAAAGTCTTTTTATAGTTTTAATTTTAGTTTGGATGGATTGATTTGAAATTTTGAAAATTTTTGTAAACCTGCCAAATTTAGAATGCTCTATAGAAGAGCACCTAAAGAAAATAGTGTAAGTAAATCACGCCACCACCATTTGAAATTTCCAGGACCAAACTTCAAGAAACCCATGTAGTGAAGGAGACGGTCACCCCGGTATGATAATTTTGTCACGTAGTTTTCGTTGGTTGAACGTTGCTTCTTCCATGAGAAATGGTCCTCAGAGTGATATGCCCTATCCTGTGGCTTATGTGATTCATGGAATGATTTACTGGTATGCTTGGTCACAGGCCAGCTATCATTGTTGCAAGGAAAAGGTGCCACCATTGTCATTTGTTTGTTGGTGATTACATGCTCTTTTGCTTCCATATTTAGTATTCCCAGCAGTTCTTCTTTAGATCTTCGCTCTTCTGGCTCCTTTGATTGTTTAGCTTCAAGATTCTTAGAGAAGTCGGGAAGTGATTGTAAAGTTGCAGTAGCCCACTCTTCTGAATCCTCCGGTCTCACCTCCGACTGATCCATGCTTGTGAAGTTGGAAGGTTCTTGCTCCTTAGAGTCACTTGACCCTACTAAAGATGTTGAAACTATAACTTTCGATTCTTGAACTTTGAACGAATCATCTTGTTGTTATGTTGGAAAGCCCTTTATGAGTTGATCCTTATTTTCTTCCAAATGACGAAACATATTTCCCGGGGTCCATGAGTCGGAATCTAGAGCTGAGTGTTGAATATCTTGGGGCGGAGTGGTTTCCTCATATGGTTGCCAGTAGGGTTGCTGGAAATCTGTAGAATACCCTTGATAGTGATAACAATCTTGGGTGTAGTGTGGTTCCCCACAGATCACACACCAAACCTCCGAATAGTGGTACTCATAGTCATTTTGGTATCCTCCATAACAAATCTCGTAGTTGTCATCCATGAAAGCTGTTGTAAAAAACAATCAAAACAAACCATAAAAATGAAATGTTAAGGTTAAAAAGGCTAATCCGTTAACTATAATTTTTCTTGAAATCACAGTGTCCCCGACAACGGCGCCAAAAACTTGATGCGTAATGTTTTAATACGTAAAAATATAATAAATATATTTTTAGGATGGTTTAACGAGATCAGGTTTTAAAATTATAAAATGATAATTACTTTAACTTAAAACACACACGATAGGCAAGTGTACCTATAGCAGCGTAATATAGTTTAGGTAAGAACCAAGTATTGAACCAATGGACACGGTCGAATTCCAATACTCAACTTTTGTTAACGTTTAGCCGGTTTAATTAGTGAGTGAGTTTTGTGTGCTTCTGGAACAGGAAAGTAAATGACAGAAAAATAAATGGCGATAAAGTAAATAGCAGAAAAGTAAAAACGTGCGTGAAGTGTGTAACAGAAATGTAACGAACGGAATAGTAAATAACAGGAAAGTAAATAGATCGGAAATGATCAGGTTACGAATTGTATTGCTTTGGGTTTCGAATATGCTTGGTGCGTGATAATGTTAAGTTGACTAATCCAGTGATATGACTACTACAAATGTGTGACCCGGGTCACCACTAGAGTCTCGTCCTCACGACATTTGATTTGCAAATTTAAAAAGCTTTAACAAGTGGTAGTGCCTCCCGTTAAGGACAACAATTACCCTCAACCCTTCGAATGGTCATCTCCGGGTTGGTTTAAGACATCGAACGTAAAATGTTTTGTATTAGAGTTAAATAGGTGATTATATTTTGCTCACCGGGAGGCGGTGCAACAATGGGACCAAGTATAAAGACGTACCGTTCCCAACATGAGTTCACCAATTCTTGGTCACATAATAAGTTCGTATAAAGACGTATGATCTTAATAGTGTTAACCAAGCGTTGGCTTATCAATCTCTACTTGTATAAAGACGTACAAGCTTCAAAAGAAGTTTGATTAAAAAGGTTTTACACTTTAAAAATCAAGAACACTCACAAATATAAACACGGATTTAGACAATAATAAAATCCCATCAAAATGGTGGTTTTAAGGACGAATAGTTAAAGACATAAACACATCACTTAGATTAATACATTAAACATTAACATGCACCAAACTTCATCTTCACCTTAGCAATACAAAGAGTCTAGCCACGAATGGCCATACTAACTAGCATAACGCTGAGTTTCGTAGGCTCCCCTATTGCAGAACAAGGAGGAAGAGCCCCTCTACTCACTACTCACTACTACTACACTCTAACTGCGAAATAAGCTTTCTCAGGTGTGTTCTTAGGGTGTGTAAGGGATGCTCCAATGAAGAACTCAAGCCATCTATTTATAGGCCTCAAAATGAGTAATGCATGGCCGTGCATTGGATTGCACGGCCGTGCAAACACCTTGGGAATCAAACATGGTACAAAGGATAGTGTATCGGAGTCTGGGGAGGGCAGAAGGGCATTGCACGACCGTGCAATGGGTTGCACGGCTGTGCAACCCTCTGCCTACTCCCCAGGCTCGTCTTTTAGCTGCTGGTTGACTTGTGTTGACCTGGTTTGACTTCTTGGGGGCCAATGCTCGGGTTTGGGCCTCCAAAAGTTTGATTTCTTCATGTTTTAAGCTGGTTTTTGGTTTGTTTATCTTGGAGCACCGAATAACCTGTAATTGTAAAATATTAACGTTTTAAGTATCAATTGTAAGGTTATTAATCAATTAGTACCATAATATGGGGATTATTATGCATGCAAAACATGTATAATTTAGGACATATCAATTACCCCGTGCATTATTCAAATGCATCGTGGACAGTGAGACTGAGAGGTAATCTGTCTATTCGGGTACTTTATCATTGTTGGAGAGACCGAAAGGTAATCCACTATCTGGTGAGTTATTACATCTTTAGGTTCCTTAGTTGGTGACACCTTGAGAGTGATTATGGATACACTAGGTAGTCTAGAGCTATTTCTTTAGAAACCCATATCCATCATAGTTTCCAGAACTGGTAGAAGTTGTGCCTTTGCAAGTAGGATTCCGACCTAGGTGGTATTCTTCCCATCTCTGATTGTTACCTTAGTTCTTGATCTTGATAGCTTGAGTCGACTTTGTTTGCTGCATTAGTAGTTAATCTTTAGTGTAGTCAACCCCCCGTCAATCAATCTGTAGTCCGAGTCAGAGTCTAGTATTAGTATTCAGTGTCTCTAGGGTTTGATAATGCGGTTTACCATTAAGCTGTGCTACACTCGATAGGTACACTTGCATGTCAGTGCGGTTTAGTCGAAAGTACTCCATTTATTACTTAGGAGTCTAGGTTAGGTTTAGTAGAGTTTTATATAGACCGTCTGGGCGACATCAACTATGAGCAGCTAAGCTCCTTTGTGATCCCTCCGGGTGAACAATTCTTGTAGGTAATTGTTCGGTTTTAGTTTCTTGTCTGGTGTTGGATTGGATTTTGTGAACCTGTTAAGTTCTTTAGATTCAATTATCTGTTTGATTTCTGAATAATTTAATGTTATTTAATTCTTGCACTTGTGTCATCGTTTCTTGGTTTTCTTGCATCGGGAATGATTTAACTGTCTTTTTGAGTTCTATATGATTGAATTGAGTCAAACAATTTAAACAAGGTTATTTCTATGTGATCTTCTATCTAGTTTGAATTAAAGCTGAATGGTTATTTTACTGAATCTGAAACCAGGAATGGTCGTTTCTTCTCTAGTTTTTTTTCAAAACCCATTACTTGTGTTAGCTTTTGAAAGTGTTTTCTCAATCATTCCAAATCAAAAGTTTTTGTTTTTACTTCTAATTGCTTAAATACATCGTAAGTTACAAATAGTGTTTTCCATGAATTCCCTGTGGATTCAATAACCCTACTTCCTATTCTGCAGTCTAAAGTAGCTAAGAAGTGGTTTTTACTTTTATTTTTTATTAGCCTTTGACAAGCGATCATGTATAAGTACCTTTAACATAATGAAGGGTGTGCAAAGCAACTTCCCAATGAGGAAGATGAGGTTCCATCATGAACTGACTAAGAAACTAAACAACAAATGCTAAATCTGGTTTCGTATGACTAAAACTTTTGAGTTTACTCACTAGTCGTCTGTATTTTAACGGATGAAAATAAGTCACCATCAGTAGCAGAGAGTTGTAAATGAGCATGTAAAGGACAAAGTCTAGGAGAAGCATCAAGAGCATCAAACTCTTTCAATAAATCATAAGCAAACTTTCTCTGTGCCATTATAATTCCATTATAGACCGGTAAAACCTCTATTCCCAAGAAATAATTAAGAAACCCTAAATCTTTTATTTTAAAAGTAGAATGAAGAAAAGACTTTAGATTCTGCATCTCTGCTTCATCATTACCAAAAAGCAAAATATCATCCATGTAGATTGCAACATGAACTACAGAAGAGCCCATAGTTTTAGAGAATAAAGAATGGTCATTTTGGGATTGGATATATCCTTTTGAATTTAAAGTATCAGATAATTTCCATACCACTCCCTTGAAGCCTGTTTTAAACCATATAAGGACTTTGTAGTTTAAGAACATGAGTAGGGTCATTAATAGGCATACTAGGATGGGGCAACATATAAATTTCCTCAACAAGATCCCCATGTAAAAATGCATTATTGACATCTAGTTGATGCATAGGCCAATTCATTTTAGCAGCAGGTCAATTAAACTTCTGATAGTTGTCGTTTTAACAATAGGAGAAAATGTTTCATTGTAGTCTATTCCAGCCGTTTGACTGTCACCTCTACATCATTCAACAATACGATTGCCATTTTACTTCACTTTATAAATCCCCTTACACTTAATAGGTTTCTTTCCCGGAGGTAGAGTAGTAACAGTCCAAGTTTGATTGGCATTTAAAGAATCAAACTCTTATTGCATAGCTTGCTGCCAGGCTGGATGACCAGATGCTTATTTATAAGAAGTTGGTTTCATGAAAACTATCTAGGTTTTGAGAAAAGAGATTGACTGCTAACTGGTAAGTCATAATAAATGATGTTTTGTACATCATAGAAAGCAGTGATAGTATGAGAACAAACATAGAATGAACCAAAGAGTGCTGAATTAGACTGATAATCAGCAAGAAAAGAAGGTTGCACGCGTGTTCTTTGAGACCTTCTTGGAATGACAGGAGGAGGAACATATGAGGGGGTAGGATAAGTAGAAAGAACAAAAGAATTTTTAGGAGGAATAGAAGAACTGTTTGGTGAAATAGAATCACTAACAGTGGGAATAGAATAAAAAATGAGGAAACGTGGTGATGTTTGTGAATCAGTAATTGATAGAAAAATATTTTCAAGAAGAACAACATCTCTAGAAATTAGGGTTTGCATATTCTTAAAATCATAAAGTTTGAATGCCTTCTTTCATGTCGGATATCCAATGAAATTGCAAGGGATAACTCTCGGTTGAAACTTATCTCTTCCTTTTTTAAGGTTTGAGACATAGTATAAACATCAAAAAGGTTTAAGATGTTCATTGGAAGCCGACTTCCCAAAAAGCATCTCATGTGGTGTTTTTCCATCAAGAATTGTTGTAGGAAACAAATTGATTAGATGAAAGGCAGTTAGAAGACATTCCCCTTAAAATCGAACTGGCAACGTAGATTAGAACATGAGTGCTCTTGCAGTTTCTAGCAAGTTTCAGTGTTTTCTCTTCACTACACCATTTTGTTGTGGAGTAGCTACACATCTAGTTTGATGAATAACTCCTTTCTATTGTAAGTATTGAGCATAATGTGTTCCTGATCCAAGCAAAAAACCATTGTTTGATTTAATGAATTTCATCATGGTTTGGAATTGAGTTTCAACCATTTGTAGAAAATTTTGAATCATAAGGAAAGCATTACTCTTGGTTGAAAAGAAATATGTCGAGGTATCTCTACTATAATCATCTACAATGGTAAGAAAATAATTATATCCATTATATGTAGATGTTTTATATGGTCCCCATACATCAACATGAATTAAATCAAAAAGTATTTGAAGTTTCCCTTTGACTATGATGAAAAGGTAATTTATGTTGTCTGGCATATGAACATATGTCACAGCAATCATTTGATCAACATCAATAGGGGGAAAAACAGACCATTATTTTAACTTGTACAATGGTAAATGACCAAGTCTATTGTGTCAATTTCTACTATGTACAACTAGCTTTATTTATGAAAAAAAAATCAGGAAACAATGTTGAACTGTATATAATCTCATTTGTCTTCAAAACATACAACCCATCAAGTAGCTTACCAAGAATAAGCACCCATTTCAAGGATGGGGCCTGTAACATACAGAATTTGTTAGAAATTGAATCAATCTATTTGTATCAGTACAAAGTTTTGGTACGGATAACAAATTATGCTTAAATTGAGGGATAAGAAGAACTTGAGAAATAGAGAAATCTTAAGCAAGTTTTATTATCCTAGATTTAGTTGGCTTGATAATATTTTCATTAGTAAGTAAAATATGGATAGGTTTTAATAAATCTTGAGTGTTTGTTAGAAGATTCTCATCACAGCACATATGATCACTGGCTCCAGTGTCTATTATCCATTTAGAATCAGAAATAATGGAGGCTTGACAAGTCATCATATCTGCTAGGTTTGCATAAGTGATTTTAGTAATTGGGGAATCGGCATCATCATTTGTTTTAGAAGAAGCAACCTTTGCATTTCCCATCCTAGTGGCTTGCAAGAGTTGAAGCAATTGTTGAAATTGATCTGGTGTTAAAGAAGAGCCAGAAGAGAAATGATGAACATTAGATTTAGACACATGATATGCAATATCACAACTATCACCTAAAGAAGCTTTAGGAGCAAAACATTTAGGTTTAGTGACTTTGAAATCTTTAGGAAAACCAATCAGTCTATAGCACATATGACCTTCTTTGAGTCACCAGGTTTAACATGGTATTTCCTTGAGATTGAACATGCACATTCATTAATGTTGCATCCGTGACTGAAAAAACTACCAACATGTATTTCTTTTTGTTTTTCATTTGGCATCAACAAAGCATATGCTTGACTGATAGAAGGTAAGGATTGCATCATTAAGATGTTTCCCATAATAGTTTCATAACCTGGATTAAACCCCCATAAGAAGCTATATTAACTTTTGCTCTTCTTTTCGTTTTGCCATAACATGAGAACTACCACATGAACAAGGAGAAGTGACAGACCGAGTACTAAGCTCATCCCATATGCATTTGATTTTAGTGAAATATGTAACAATATTAGTGTTTTCTTATGACATTTCACAAAGGTTTTTTTTGCAACTGATATAATTTTGCTACATTTGATTGGCCATAACACTCATTCAATTATTTCCAAAGTTGAGATATAGTTTGCACATATAACACACTTTCACTAATATCTCTTAACAAGGTGTTTATGATCCAAGAGATTACCATATTATTATATCACTACCAAAGATATGAATATGCAGAAGAATTTGCAATAGTTCGAGTAATAAACATAGTTTGTTCTTTGCTGAGAGTGCAATTGACATTGCTCTCCTCCATGATCTAAATCTAGTGCCATCAAATTTTTGGAAACAAGAATCATCCCAGAATGATTAGAGGGATGGAGATACATAGGATTTGAAGCATCGACTGCTGAAATGTGTGGGTTACTGTTTGTTTCACTCATGATGTGTAGAAATTTCGAAGAAAACTAATCGAAAATGAAGAAATCACAAATTGAAATGAAATTGAGAAGAAACCGAATGCTGAAACAAACTGATCAAAGATGATGAAGGAGTTTGAACGAGTTGAATGGATGAATGAACTGAATTGTTGAATCAAAGAACGAAGATCAAAGAAATGAAAAAGAAAAGCAAATCATCGAGAAAAAAAATGACAATTCCGATGGATCAAACCAGAGAAGAAATCAGATCAACAATCGATTGAGCAAAGATTCCTCCTCTGATACCATGTAAAAATTGAGATAGGGAGTTGGGGAATTTTCAATTTTATTGATTGAAAAATTGAAAATTAGAAAACCAGACTTACTATATATACAAGAACGAAACTAATTAACTAACTGACTAACAAACTAAGATGTTAAATACAACACATGACTTGCACTAACTTAAGTCTTCCGTATCAAAACACTTACGCATCAATTGGTACGAATATATGATTGTTCGTATCATTTGATATGGAGTCCGTACCTTTCCTTTGTATCATTCAAAGACTTGGAATGCGAGACATTAGCCATCCGTATCGTTTGCTACGGAAGGCATCCATATCGATTGAGCCATATGTATCGTTTGCTACGAAAGGGTTATATTCAAACATTGCCATATTGCGATGTACCGTTGGTTAAACTGATACCACTTCGACCCAAATGGGTCAGGATTTACAGTGGGCCATACGACCCGAACTACCGGGTTTAGTATCATACCTTTTCAGATACCATGGGTAAAACATACCCCATTATAGGGTTTGATATAATATCTCTTCATCAATGAATATGAAAATTTTGAATGTTGTGGTCCATCTTTTTAGGCATTGACTGACTATCTTAAATCGGACTCAAACTTGTTAATTGTATTGTTCCTGCATTAATGATTTGACCGATTCTTCCCCAAATAAGAGCCAAATGACCTAACCTTGTTTATATTCTTCCCCAAATAAGAGCCAAATGCATTAATGGATCTTTTTATGCTTTATTCTCCTAATCAAATTCAAATATATTTTATAAAAATTTCTTTAATTGTTTTTTTTTTAATTTTTCGCCTCTTTTTCTTATTAAATAATAAATGAATTCTATAATTATTTTTATAAAACGTATTTTATTTAAAAAAATAGGTTTGTTCATAAAACATTTTTATAAATTGAACATTTCTTTCAATCCTTTTATAAAACATTTTTAAAAAATAACTATATAACATTTCTATAATTTGTATTAAAAAACTATTTAATATGTTATAATATGTAAATCTTTATTACTAAGTAAGTAAAACATTGTATTTATTTAATCCGTGTAATACACGAGGTTTCTAACCTAGTGTACATTATATAGATGAATCTAAACCAATTACGGTCCTTCATAATCGATAACAAATGAATATGTTAATCTCAGGAACATATATGGGACTAATAATCACAACTCCTTTTTAAACATGTTTGATCGATCGTTTAATCAAATTTATAAAAGAAAAACAAAAACACATCCGACATATATATTTTTGTTCTCTCGAGTAGAATTAATGTTTAAAATTTTTACAACGACATTATGAACCGAATCCGTTTTATTTTTTAAACATCCAATTTCGATCTGAATCGTATAATATTCAAAAAAAATATTATACACATATATAAACTTCATAATTTGTTTACAACAAATACATAGCAACCTAAAAACACTTGCCGATGCTTTTAAATTCCAAAAATGGGAAGAAGAAAAAAAAAATTTATCATAAATACACCAACACCAAAAACAATATTTTAAGACAAAACTAAAGAAAGAAACAAAAATAATAATAATAGTCATCTAGAGCAAACTTGTTCTTCAGCAATGGTGTCTAACAACGGTTTCTTCGATCTACACATCGAAATCCGACTTTTAAACTCCGGCGACGACAGTTCTTCAATCTCCTCCAACTTTAACCTCGGCGGTGCCGGCGTGATAACTTCCGGTGCAACCCTTCCGATTTTCTTAGCGGTTAGATAAAGAGAACCCATGTCAGCGGTGGTGACGACGGCGTTAACCCTACTAATCGGAAACATGACGTACACAGATGCAAATTCAAGGTCTTCATCTGCATTGAGGGCGGAGAACCGTGCTCCAATGCGTAGGGACTTGGAGTTGACAAGAAACGAGTTTGGGGATTCCAACATGAGTTCGGCAGCTTTGACTGGTTCTTGGAAGCTACGGACTTCCCCGTCCGGGAAGATTACTTTAATCGCCGTTGAGTTTTTTCCGATCCGGTGATTGAGGGTACACGAAACGTAGTTACCCATTTGACTTGTGTTTATAGAGAGAGAGAGAGAGATACACACACATATATAGATATAGAGAGGGGGAGAGAAGGTGAACATGACAGTTGGGATGTGAACAAATAATTAGTTTAGAATCCGCGTTGCGGTGTAAATAATAAAAGAAAAAGTCTTATTGCGACGGTGGTGGTGTGTTGGTAAATGAAATTCAAACATTATCGGGAGAAAAGTAGTCCCGTAAACGAACCGAACGAACACGAAAATCGGCGTGTTCGTGTTCGTTTATTTAGTTTTAACCGAACACGAACACAAAATCGAACACATTTTTTTTTTCGTGTTCGTTTATTAAGAAAATGAAAATGTTTGTGTTTTGTTCATGTTCGTTCGTTAAAAAGCTAAACGAACGTAAACAAACACAAATGAACAAACATAAAATGAACACAAACGAACAAACATAAACAAACACAAATGAACATAAATAAAAATTAATGAACATACATGAACAAGTCTAATATTTAATAATTCATCCAAAAACACATATAAATTAGTGGTTCAAATGTACACGATTCATCCAAAAACAAATTAACACAAACAAACGAACGTTAATAAACGAACATAAATGAACATATATGAACGAACATAAATGAACGAACACGACATATGTTCATGTTCGTTCGTTTAATTAAATGAACAAAAAAATTTGTTCGTGTTCGTTCGTTTATTAAATGAACAAACATAAACGAACTTTTCGTCGAACAGTTCATGAACGTTCGGTTCATTTACATGCCTAGAGAAAAGCCTAATGTTTGAAATTACTAAATTTAATATTTGTAAATCTTTTTATTGAAGAAGTCATTTCCATTTTTCAAAGGATATTTTGGTGGATAATCGTAAATCTTTTTATATCATAAGCAACTATAACATGACTAATAAAATGAAAATATATATAGGAGGATAAGGAAAGTGAATATTTATAATAAATAATTTCACAAGACTCTAAATTAAATAATTTCATAGTACTTGATTCATTGTGAATAAACGCTATTAGTATAGTATTTTAGGGCTTATATGTTTGTCACACTTTAAAATTCGGGCTAAAACAAACTTATGTAACATTTATTAACTACACAAATAATGCAAGTAATATTTTTCACCAATGATATAATTGCATTCTAATCATTTAAAACAAACTTTACCATGTACTCTGGCCAAAAACAGTTAAAAAGGCAAAAGTATAAGAACTCACCAGAACACGTTACACTATTAACCTCAGTTTTTGCTCACCAAAAGATAGCTCACCTATAACAATAACGTTTCACCATATGCTATCATCTAACACAGAAACTTGGATAATAAGGCCCACACCTTTTGCCCACGTATTGTATTGTAACTTGACACGTGCTCTTATATCACCAATTCACTTGCGAAGAACTCACCTCTCTTAATCTTGTAAAAACATTAGATTTACTAAATGTCTCTAAACTTTATAAAGGATAAGTAAAAATCAATTTAGCACCGTGTCTAGTCCAATTCCGCTTACTCAGGGATTCAAGTTAAACCAATAACTCACTAACGAACTATCACAATCGTAGTTGTCAGTCATTCTTGCTCGCATTAGCCGAACACCTTGTCACCATCTTTGTTTAACAACCGGAACAATAATCGAGCTCATCGCCAGACCATCAGCTAACTAATCACCAAGCATGCTACCGTCGGTCGTTGCCGACATCGCTGCCACCCGGCCCTCGGCCACCACAACCTCGGACCACCGCCACGGTTGTAGCCTTGGACCGCCACCACTGTCGGGTCATGACCTGCCATCTCAATCGCCACCGGGATGTCGCCAACCGACCATCACCTCGTCTCTGGCCTAGCGCTGCTCATAGCCGCCTCCCCCGATCGCCCTTCAGGCCAAACGTCCCCTCCATCGATCACCACTGCAATCGTCAAGTACTACAACCTCTCAAAACCTAACCACCATCATGGCCAATCATCATCATTGTCAGCTGTCGTCGTGCGACTGCCCCTCCCTCGTGACCGATCATCATCGTCTCTTTCTCACACACAAACACATACCCATTAGAAAATGAAATCGAATCCCCAAGCAACATAAAGAACATAACTTTAATGGAATTAAAAAACTGATAAATGTATAATCTAATAGATTCATCTTTGATCCTTGCTTAAACTCACTACAAGAATTTTAGGCAGATTCAACGTGTCGTCGAGAAAGGTTTGTCGGGAAAAGTTTTTTGCCGTTTAAAAATAAAGATAAAATAAATTTAAAATCCCTCAATCTCGACGACATGTCGTCGAGAAAGGGTTGTCGGAAAAGGTTTTTTAAAATTTTTTATTATAAATTTAATAATTATCTAGATTTTTAAACTAAACAAACATTCAGAACCTGTTATATACATTAAAACATATTACATACAACATTCAATAAAAATAAATATAATGTGTAAGTTATTACAAATCGTTCAAATAAAATATTACAACCAAGTTTAATCATCTTCATCGTCGTCATCTTGGTTGCCGGATCGGATACGGTCCCCTTGCATCTGTTTGACGATCTCATTTAGTTGCCGGATTTGTTCTTTCAATTCGTTGAATTGAGAGTCGGACAAACACGGAACATTAGTGGGTATGTTTCTTACTTTTCGTCCAACCCCTCGGCTCCAACCGCGTCTCTCACCAAGGGTACGTCGTAGTACCTCTTCCTCATCAACCTCTTCGCCGGCTTGTTGCATCCGGGTCAACTCTTCTTGAATTGAATTCTGTAATAAACAAAAAATAAACATATATAAAAAAAAATTTTAAAATCCAACAACATAACTACTGTAAAATGATAACCAACCAGTTTAACAATACTCAATAAACATAATAATTCAACAAAACTCAATAAAAAACTATAATAACACCAACAATAACCAATATGATTAATATTCTAGGGGATTTCCCAAACTACAAATACAATATACAAACTTAATACGCAAATAATTTCTCAAACTACAATAACCTTACAATAAAGGTATCAAAGTGCGATAGTATACATGTATTAGTGGAGTTGATTTAAACGAGTAATTTTGACTCATTTAGAATGGGTACGTGTCATTTTGACTCATTTATACTTTGATTCGCAACATAATAACAAAATATATATACTTAGCCAATTGTTTTGTGCCCGATCGTTGACCCATGTGCCGTGAGAAGTGTGCATACGTCTCCAACCATCAACCAGGTTGGCGCTTCCACTTTGTTGCACCTATAATTTGAAGAATTAGCAAAACAAGTATTTAACTAAAACAAGTAACTTACAAGACTCGCAATCGGTAGAGGGCCTTCTAGAATTGTCGTGCGGATCTCGACCCCCACCGTCACCACCGTGTGAACTAGCGTAGGTTGCCATATATACCTACATAAATTTGAAGTCAATCATAATCATCAATAATATAAGCGTCTACATATATTGAAATGACGAGATGTCGTCGGGAAAGCCCCAATCTAGCTTCCAATCTGTTCACTTAATCAAAAACCTCACATACACAAGATTTATATTTATACAAACCATACAACACAAAAAATAAATAACAACACACAATTCATACAAATAATAGATACATAACACCACCAATAATACATCTATACAAACTTACAATTCACCAATTTCACAAATAATGCACACATCAATATATTTATACATCTATACAAACCTACAATTTCACAAATAATACATACATCTATACAAATTAACCATCAATTTCACAAATAATACATACATTTATATATTCATATATATTATTCAAATAAATAACAATTAGAACAACTATACAAAACTAAATTTCACAAATATATACCTATTAGCAAAGTATTACACAAATATATTTATACATCTATACAAAACTACATACCCAAATACACTAATTTTCACACAAATATATACATATTACTCGACGAGAGTCGTCGAAAAAGCCTCAATTTAGCTTCTAATCCGTTCACTTAACCAAAAACCTCACCTACACAAGATTTATATTAAAAATTTTCAATTATAATGGAAAATTACTAACAAAAAGTCACAATAGAGTCACATACCCAAATAAATTATAAACGCAAATATTCGAGTCAAAACAAATGAAACGGTTCGTATTCGAATTAATAACATATATACATACATACATACATACATTCATCTATATTCATTCAAATATTACATTTCACAAAAAATAAATAACAACAATATATTCATGTGCATTCATACAAATACTCAAATAAAAAATACATACAAATATTCGGGTCAAAACAAGTGAAACAATTCGTGTTCGAATTACTAACATATATACATGCTTACATTCATCTATATTCATACAAACCATACATCACAAAAAATAAATAACAACATACAATTCATACAAATAATACATACATAACACCACCAATAATACATCTATACAAACCTACAATTCACTAATTTTATAAATAATGCATACATCTATATATTTATACATCTATACAAACCTATAATTTCACAAATAATACATACATATATACAAATTAACCATCAATTTCATAAATAATACATACATTTATATATTCATCTATATTATCCAAGTAAATAACAATTAAAACAACTATACAAAATTAAATTTCACAAATATATATACCTATTAGCAAAGTATTACAAACATCTATACAAAACTACATACCCAAATACACTAATTTTCACACAAATATATACATATTACCTCCGAGTTCGTTCTTGAAACGACGAGACGTCGACGAAAAAGCCTCAATCTAGCTTCCAATCCGTTCACTTAACTAAAATCCTCACATACACAAGATTTATATTAAAAATTTTCAATTATAATGGAAAATTACTAAAAAAAAGTCAAAATAGAGTCTTACCACTTCAAGGAGATGAGTAACGGTTACCACTTCAAGAAGATGAGTAACGGTGGTGGAGGAGGTAGAACACGGTGGCTTTTCAAGTAAAATGGTCGGATTTGAGAATGAAAGCTGAGAGAAAGAGTAGAGAGATAACAAAGGGGTGAAATGAGGCAGAAAAGGGTTTCTGCGTATTTAAGGCCAGTTAAGACCAGTCTCGACGACATGTCGTCGAGATTGGGTCTTTTTTTTTAATTATTTTAATTAATTTAATTATTAAATAAAAATAGTTTTTTATTACACACCTATCTCGATGACATGTCGCCGAGATTAGATATTTTCCTTAAATAAAAAATATTTAATATTATGTCTGGCAAAAAAAAAAATAGGCAATTGCGACGACATGTCGTCGAGACTGCTATTGGATGAGCGCCAAAACTTTTCACCATTTCCCGCTTAACCATCACCGACGACATGTCGTCGAGAAAAGGTGAAAAAAGTCAAAAAGTTGACTGGGACCATCGCCGACGACATGTCGTCGTATTTGGGTGCCCTATCTCGACGACATATGTCGTCGAGATTGCCTCGACGAAACTGCTTAGTTTTCTTGTAGTGACTCTTCGAGATAGTGACGTGTGCTGTGTTAGTATAATTTTTTTATTAACATTTGTAACACGGTTATCAGATTTTAATATTATAAAAATGATTAATACTTTCACTAACTACACACAATAGGTAAGCGGACATGTCGCAACACTGTATAACTTAGGTAAGAACCAATTATCAAATCCAAGGGACACGGTATCTTTAATATTCAATTGTTATTATTGTTTAGTCTAATAAAAAGTGGAGTTTGGGTTGAGGCAATGAATCTCCCCCTCTAGTTGTTATTCGGACTAAGATTATCATGTTGACTTGGCTCTTATTAGGGTGACCAAGCCGTATGACCTTTTGGAAAGTTGGAACGTGTAACAATCGCCAAGCCATGCTTTGAATGGAAGAAATCAACTAATTATGTTCTTAGAAAAAGTTGGAAGGGCTACAAACCTCGACCACACCGATTTAAAAGGTTACTTTCATTATGACCTAAACTGTAAAATATTTTAAATAAATATTTCCTCTTTCTCAAGCTTGAACACCACGGCTCCAACTAAGAGTCCAATGCGAGCCAACACAAAAAAAAAAAAAAATACCGGCACAAAACGCAAGGTCCAGCTAAAACTCGAAAGGTTTGTTGAATACCAAACCCCCAACCGATCCAAAGTGTTAAATCAATACTAACCATGCCCTTGGTAGCACCAAGTTTTGTATAAAGACGTTAAAGTTTGAACGGATGGTTAAGCAAGATGTCTTGCTTAGGCCATACACAAGATTTAATACTTTTTAAACAATGGGAAATTAAATACTCGTGTCTTTTTAAAACAGTTTATAATTAAGATTCTTAAAAAACATAAACATAACTTTTCATTAATTAAAGCATAAGATTACACCAAGCTTTATCATTCACTCAAGTAATACAAGAGTACTAGCCAAGAATGACCATAGATATGAATACACAAACACTTAGTGATATAAATATCATGGAATGATCCAAGGATTCAAACGAAAACCGAAAGTGTTACGATTATGGAGTGCCTCTTCATCTTGGGTGATATGACTAACCTTCTCCCTCTCTCTCTACTATACTCTAATCCAGGGAAAAACCTAGAGAGTCTTCCTTCTTGGTTGGTTGAAATGAAAAAGCAAGGCCTCTATTTATAGGCGAAATCTAGAGGGGAGCACGGTCGTGCTCCGTACTTTCGTGCGAATCTTTGTTGTCTTTTTCAAGCATGCATGACTAGGAGCACGGGCGTGATTGTTCTCTGATAACAGTTAGCTAGTTCTAGAAGATTCCTGAATGTTCTGGCTTGATTCCAAAGGAAGCATGGGTGTACCTGTGGAAGCATGGGCGTACATGTGGAAGCATGACCGTAGCTCCTGATTTCCACAAATTGTTGACTTTTTGGTCGACCTTTTGTTCCGTTTTGCTTGGGAGATCAAATAACATGTAGAACTCAATTAGGAAGCAATTA
Source organism: Smallanthus sonchifolius (assembly GCA_023525975.1). Lineage (NCBI taxonomy): Eukaryota > Viridiplantae > Streptophyta > Magnoliopsida > Asterales > Asteraceae > Smallanthus > Smallanthus sonchifolius. The sequence continues at coordinate 26,212,207 of CM042023.1, forward strand.
AGTATGTTTTCTAATGTAATTTCTCTAAAATTATCTGGGATATAAGGATGATTATACGTGTAAAACATGTATAATTTGGCGCATATCAGATAGTCTATCTCAAAACTCCAGATGAAACAAAATACATTAATGACTTTATGGTGGAGGAATTAGGGTTTTAATATCCTAACTTCCTCCCTAAGTTTTATAAAATATACATTTGGCACCCTCGCAACTCGCAATCCCACATTTCTAAACGTCAAAAAATAAACCCTACCAAATCTTCGGGTGTTACAATGTTATATAGATTAACTCACCAAAAATCTTACCAAAAAGATCCCGTTGAGATCAAACTTTCGATGAAGGAAAAATGTGTATAATACTCATGCTTTCTTTATTTTATATTTTTCAAGTGTTAAACTCATATAAAACATGTATGAGTTTAAATTCCAAAAAAGTTGTCAAAACAAAACAAACATACCTAGTAAAATCTCATCCCAATAGTAGGGTCTGAGAAGGGTGAGATGTGAGCAAACATTACCTCTATCCCAAGGTATAAATAGGCTGGTCCAGAGAGACACTCCACTCAAAAAGACCACATTTTTTAAAATGAAAATTTACAAGTAATAACATGCATCACAACAAAATATATTAGTAGCAGAAAATGAAAGAACAAAAGTGCATAACAATCCTAAGACTAAAACCACACTAAATACTAAAGGCAAACCTAAGACTAAAAGCACACATAAGAATAAAGGCACACCAAATACTAAATGCAAATATGGGAAGAAGCCAACATGACAGACACCTACAACTAAAGGCAGCTTAAAAGAAGTACAAGCCAAAATACGAAGTTCCAACCGGAGCAAAAAGTCCTAGCTAATACTAAAACTATACACACTCTAAAAGTCTCTAACCCTTATCCGTCTTCTCCAAGAACCCATATCATTCATCATGTATTCGAAGAGGTGCAAGTTTAACAAATATTTCCTAATCTGCTCACCCCAAGTCAGTTTTGATCTCTGTCTCCTCATTTTTCCTTCCATTGTGAGGGTTTCCACGCTACTCATATGTGTCGTCATCTTTCTTCTCCACACATGCCAGAACCATCTCAATGATCACCTCTCCTTTATCGTATCCGAATTCCGTGATACACTTAATCTAACCCTAAAAACTTAATTCCTAACCAAGTCTAACCTTGTCTACTCTAGTTAATAAAAACTCTCATTTAAATGGTTTATGAAAATATTTGAAATACTAAAACTATAACCAAATTTCAAAAAGTCGGGTGTTATGAGAAGTAGCACGACTTGACCACAAATGGACATTCGCAAGTCTATTCACTCTTTTAAATGTTGATTTTCTTCACTTATTAAGTGGACACATAAACTGACCTCATGTATACTAAAACTTCATACTTCTATGAGACTATGACATCTTTAAGTGATTTCTTGATTTCCAAATACTTTTCAGAGATCATAGATTAAGAAGAGAAAAAAGGTTTTGGTGATTAGTGATTCCTACCAATACTATAAAGAATTTGTAAAGGCGATATATAATTCTATTAGAGAGAAGTATGTGATCCCTAACAAAACATAGAGCAACTGGGAAGAAGCTATTAGTTATCATTATCAAGTTTAGTGAGGCAAGAAAAGATATAACTATTTTATTAGTGATATTTTTCATCATGTCGTCGAGACAGGGTATTTAGATAGTGGCAAAGATTTTCTCGAGTGTCAAAGTTCCCGCTCGACTTGTACCGACGATGTGTCGTCGTAAAAAGCCTGCTATGGCCAAAGAAATGGTCGGACTTGTACCGACGACGTGTTGTCGTTGTTGGTGAGTTATGCCGACGACAAAACGTCGTTGAGAATGCCCCGTCATATGAGAGAACCATTCTTGTAGTGAATCCAATTACGGAGACGATTTTAATTTTAATGAAGAAAAACTCTTGGTTTAACATAATATCTATTCATTCATATGGTGACATCCCACCTACTCTAAACTTTTTATATATCGTTTTACGTCATACAAGTTATTTAAAAAAAAATATCAATTAAGAGTTTTAGGCGTAGGCAAAGCAAACGATATTTTTACTTTCTTGACACAATCATGCTGTAGAAAACACGAAAGGAATAATTTAAGAGCAAGAGAACTTCTTATTCTGATATCTCATAAATTTATAAGATAACTATTATTTACAGATTAACAGAAGAAATAACTTATATATAATAAGGAAAAAGTTCAAATAAAAAGTGTTTTTAAAATAAAAAAAGGTGAGAAGTATTTAGGCCAATAGATCAAATTTTAGATCAAATTAAAAATTATTTAATGGTTGAGATCAAATTGTATATGAAAAAGTTGTTGTAAAGTTATTTTAGTAATAACCACTTTTGTTGACTTTTATTCAAGTTCTCCCATTTTTTTAAACATTCATAACTTTTACATACGACATTATTTTTTTAAAAAAATAAATCATAAAAACGAACTTTTTTTATCTTTAAAATGAGTATAGTGTCGTTATATACAAAAACGAAAAAAAATTACGTTTTTCAGCTTATTGTGTAATTTGCTCGTCATTGTGTCCATTGTCAGGTTATTGTGTATAATGTCAGTTAATTGTGTCAAATATTTTTTATCATTGTGTCTAGTGTCAAATATTTTTCATAATTGTGTCTAATGTCAAATATTTTTCTAATGTCAGGTCATTGTGTCTAATGTCAGGTAATTGTGTCAAATATTTTTCATCACTATGTTATATATAATACATAAAAAGCAGTGAAAAAAATAACACGAAATTATTTAAAATGTAAAACACAATGATGAAAAATATTTGACACAATAATCTGACATTAGACACAATAACCAGACATATTTGACACAATGACTAATATGCTCTCGCTTCAAAAACAATAAAAAGACACATGTCAAGCCCAAAATCCTTTTTATCCTTTTTATTTTTAAAACTCTTTTTACTATATCCTAACCCATATAATAATACATTAATAAAAAGATAAATATTCATAATAAATATTTTTATAATATATAATGAAATATAAAATATACATCAACTAATTTAACATATAACACTTCAAGCAGTGAGCGACTAATCTTATGACCAATGTGTTGGTGGTGAAGTGTCTTTCAAGGACAAAAATCTCGTATGGAAAACATTGGTAGATTTCTTTGTTAACACTCTATAGGCAATAATAAGTTTAGTTTGTCTTTGTCCCTTCAATGATATGAGATTAATTTGGTGGAGAATCTACACACACCTACCGATACTTCAAACTTAATTTGCTTCAAATCATATGCATATATATATATATATATATATATATATATATATATATATATATATATATATATATATATATATATATATATATATATGTATATATAATGAATTTCAATTAAAAAAATATAAATTGGTTTTTAATAATCAAAACTATGACTTATTGGATAATAATAATCTAAACTAACAGTTTGCTGGTGATAGTCTAAACTTTCAATTTTGTTGTCAATGACAGTCCCAGTAGCATAATCATCAGATATTTACACTCAATTTACACTCGATTTCGCTTGTGTGTTTCTCCATTTCATTTAAAATCGTAATCTTGAGCGAAAATTAGTGTAAATCTATGATGATAATGCTACTAGAACTGTCATTGACAATAAAAGTGAAAGTTAAGATTATCACTAGCCAAACTGTTAGTTTAGATTATTATCAGCCAATGAGTCGTATTTTGAATTATTAAAAACCAATTTGCCTTAAAAAAAAATACATTGATACACAAACTTCTTAAATTGAAGAAAACTTATTGTAAAAATGATAGCACAGAAAACCCAACACGTGTAATGATTTATAAACATTTTATACGTGTTCATATTATTTCTAAATAATGAATTGCCTGTAAAAATAGTGATTCAACATAATTTTAATGATTATTAGTTAAAAATACTAGGTAAAATAACTATATCTTCATGAAATAAAAACAGTAATGGTGGATAAGATGTCGTTCTCAGAGAATCTTTAGTTTTGGAGGACACCTCTCTTCTGTTTTAGTACACTTCTGGTGGAATCGAATCTTTCTTATTTTATATCAAAGATAACTAGTAAATGTTCCTTTTGTTTTATATAATTATAATTATGCAAATTACTAATATGTTCCATAATAATCATTAAAACTTGTGAGTTATGTTAAGTTTAAAGATCAACATGAACTCATCTTGTCGGTAATCCTTCATGATCAATCATGAAATTCTAACACCCAGACAATCACCAATAAAATATTAGTAACTGTAAATCGAACATTTTATTTGCAAAAGATGTTTATATCTTTGTTAGAATTATATGTCCGGTCCCGATTAGTTAACGCTACTAACCGAGTTATGACCCGTAAGAGTTATACCTAGGGCAACGAACATTAAATCCACTTAACCCGCTTAACTGGTAATTACGAACCGTTAGCGAGACGATATATTTTATATATATATATACATTCGTTAGACGGGAATTATTATTTGTACTAGTCTATAAATAATAATTATATATATATTGTTTTAATCTTTCATTAAAACAATTAAATGGGTATAAGCTTTTTATCTCGTATTAGACTTTAAGGCTAGAAACAATTAATAGAGTTTATAATTATTATATATATATAATAATCCTATTATTTGTTCTAGACCTACAATTGAAGACAGTCGCAAAAGAGAGGAAGAAGAAATTCCTTTTTCTTGACTTTCCGGTCAACTCCAAAACAAGAAAGCGGAAGGGCTGTTTGTTGTTTTTCTCTCGTGGTTAACGGCGCCAAAGCAAAAGGAAGACATTCTTCCTTCCCTTTGCGCGAGTTCCGGCCACTCTACCTTGTCCCACCGTCGCGTCTTTCGGCCAGCCGAAATCAGCCGCCGCCGCCTTGAGCGGGTCGGCCATCCCGTCTCTCACGTTGTCGGTTCGTGATCTAGCATCGGTTCGTTATACATCGGTGTCTCCACTGGTTAATCATTAACCACTAAGGTATAATTAATCTCATTGGTAGATTAAATATTTTATTTTGTGTTCGTATGTTTTGTAAACCAGATCCTGTCGGTTTTTATTTTGTGTTAATCAGTTTCGTTCCGCAGCGTATTAATAATTACTAAATAATTAATATTAATCTATAATTAATTATCAACCGTTTTGATAACTAATCTGACTGATCACCATTGCAAAAAACCCAACAGTGGTATCAGAGCCTTTGGTTACGACATACGAATCGGATCCGGTCTTTTAACCGGTTATAGATCACAAACTTTAACTTGTTTAAAGAGTCTGATCTAGATTTTTTAGGGCAATTTTTTTTTATTTATTTTTGGTCAAAGTTTTATTTATTTTATTTGATCAAAAGGATTGCCCGATTGTTTGATTCTGATAAATATGTAAATCTGACCCGACCATGTCTTGTGTTTGTCTTCTATTTTGGTTTTATGGTTTTGGCCCATTTGATGGTTCAAAGTTGTAACAGGTTAGCTTTTATGTTTTGGCCCACTTTGATGGCTCAAAGTTGTAATAGCTTAGGGTTTTATTTTTTTTTTATTTATTCTATATAACTATTGTAAAGATAAAGACCCGAAGACAAAACTGAAGACAACGACAAGATCTTGGATTTAGTGAGAGTCATACGGAACAGCTAGACGCATGCACGAAGTCCATCCTTATGGTTGTTTGTGTGTTGTGACCCCGTGACCTAGTTTGGTCTTGCTATTAGGCTCTAGCAAGATCAAACATTTTTTCCTTGCCCGTATGATTTACAGATTTTTGTGTTTGCTATTGTGATTGCTTTTTATCTTATAAATGTTATAACGTACCAACCAAATACCAAAATTTTAAAATCAAATAAATAACAAGTTCTAAACTTTTTTTTACAACTTGTGGATACTTTATATTAAAACAAACAATTTTTTTTTAAAATAAATGATAACCAATAAAGTTTTTCAATTTAAACTAATTTTAAATTATCAAAACGAATAACTTAATAGTTCATTTAAACTATTAACTTTTAATTGGTTAATTACATCGCGACAAACTTAGTTTTAATAGGTTATTTAAAATTAAGTGTCCTGAGAGATGAAAGGGTTCATCACGTTGTCACGATCTAATATATAGTAAAACTGGCTTTTACAACACACGTATGATTTATCATCTGTTGTGTTTGACCCTATTCGGTAAAACACTAAAATTAAATCCCATATTTAAAATCTTTAGTCTATGTCATCCTATTATAAGGAACACTTGGGGCATAACGTAAAACACCAGTGTTTGGAGCCACAGCACCGCACTTGGTGCGTAACCTATCCCTCCAAGGTGCAAGGGTTTCGTTGACACATCCGACTCTTCCACATGTACCTGTACTAGGGCGACTATTACTTTTCTCTCTAATACATGCCCCAGCTGTATGGAGATCAAAAGTGGGCATAGATGAGGCTAAATGTTTCAATGCATAGACAAGAGTTGTTTTAGCGGCCTCATACTCGAGAATTGTGCATATTTCCACAATTGTCAATTATTGTCAGTCTGCCTAAATCATTTACTAATGTTGCGTGCCACAGCCGCCATTACTAATTGATATAACCAGATTCTCTATTCTTACCATGGGTCATTAATATAAGAATTTATTACATCCAAAATACTAATTAACATTTAATTTGCTTATTTAACATATGTTTACTGAAAAAGAATCTCACTCCTCCTTCTCTCTCAAGTCTTTGCTTGAGAATGAAAAACCGAATGACACCAACCTCATCTTGAACTCTCTCCCTAGTTCTTATGACAACTTCGTAATGAACTTAAATATGAACACATGGGAGAAGACTATGCCCGAACTGCACGGTATGAAGGAAACGACCGAGATGAGCATATCAAGTGAGGCTAATCAATAGTTGATGGTCAAATCTGCTGCTGTTAACAAGCCCAAAACCAAGAAAATGGGTTATAACAGCAAAGGTAAGAATCAAGTTGTTGTTGCTGCCAATCATGCCACCAACAATAACAAGCAAGTTGCAAAAGCACCCCCTCCCGAGGAGCGTTAGTGTTTTAAATGCAACAAGATGGGGCACCGAAAACGTAACTGCCCTGAATATCTAGCTAAACTTAGATCGAAGAGAGCCAATGGTGAAGGCACCTCTTTAGGTATTTCTATCTATGTTATTGAACTTTTCACCGTCTCTAGCGACACATGGGTATTTGATACCAGATGTGCTTATCACATCGTTAATGTATTGCACGGGCCTGAAAAGTGGAAGAAGCTGAAACAAGGCGACATGGAACTCATCGTTGGTGATGGGAAGAGAGTACCGGTTCTTGCAACTGGAACATTTCACCTTTCATGTCCTTCTAGCCTTGTAGTTATCTTAAATAACTGTTTGTTTGCACCTGGTTTAACTAGAAACATTATTTTAGTTTCCTTATTGTTTGAACAAGGTTTTAAGTACGTTTTCAATGAATTTTTATTTATGTTTACTTAAATGATATTTTCTATTTTGAGGCTAAACCTTGAAATGGTATTTATTAGGTTGATGTTCAAACTAATAATAACATATACAATCTTTCTAAATGTATCAAATCTAGCATTAATGATACATTTCTATGGCACTGTAGACTTGGTCACATAAGCAAGGCCCGCATGAAAAGGCTCCAATCCGAAGGGATCCTTGAATCCACAGGACATGACTCATTTGAAGACTGCAAGTCTTGGTTAGATGGCAAACTCACTAAAGGATCATTCACCGGTATTGGTGAACGAGCTAAGGATCTGCTAGGACTCATACACACTGATGTATGTGGCCCTTTCAGAACCATGTCTAGAAATCATGAAAGATACTTCGTTTCATTCATCGACGATTACAGTAGATATGCTTATGTCTATCTTATGAAACAAAAGCATGAAACTTTTGAAAAGTTTAAAGAGTTTCAAAACGAAGTGGAAAACCAACTCGGTAAAACGATAAAGACACTTCAATCAGATCGAGGTGGTGAATATCTCAGCACAGAGTTCATCAGTCATCTCAAGGAGCGTGGAATAGTTTCACAACCCACTCCACCTGGCACACCCCAACTTAATGGTGTGAGCGAGAGGAGAAATCGAACCCTACTTAATATGGTTCGATCGATGATGTGTAGAACAAACTTGCCTCACTCCTTCTGGAGTTATGCTCTTATGACCGCCGCCCGCATTGTCAATCTGGCACCGACTAAGAAGGTAAACAAGACTTCATATGAGATATGGCATGAGTCTAAACCCAATATGTCTTACCTTAGAGTATGGGGATGTGATGCATATGTCACCAGCGATTCTGATGACAAGCTCGATCCTAGAGGCGAAAAGGTTGTTTCCGTCGGATACTATAACAGAAGTGGATATTATTTCTACCATCCTGATGCAAATGTTATTTCCATCAAAAGGAAAGGACACTTCCTCGAGAAAGAAGTTCTTGAACGAGGAACTGTAGATAATATAGTGGATTTTAAAGAAATTCGAGAACCACAAACAATCGCTGATGAATTCGGAGCATCTGAACAACAAGAAATTGTTGCTGATGAATCAGACATAAACACAAGCGTTCGCAGAAGTATAAAGGCTCGGAAAGAACCTGACAGATACCTACCGAAGTCCTATTAGTAGCCGAGTCTAATGACGAACATACTAACTACAAATTTGCAATTTCAGATCCAGAATCTACAAAATGGTTAGATGCCATGAACGCCGAGATGCAATCTATGCGTGACAATCAAGTCTGGGACTTGGTTGAGCTACCCCCCGAATCTCGGGTAGTAGGAAGCAAATGGATTTTTAAAAGAAAAACTGACATGCATGGAAATATACACACTTATAAGGCATGGCTACTTGTGAAAGGTTTTACTCAGACTCAAGGCATTAACTATGATGAAACCTTCTCGCCCGTTGCTATGATCAAATCGATCAGGATATTGCTTGCCGTAGCCGCGTACTATGACTACGAGATATGGCAAATGGATGTCAAAACCGCTTTCCTTAATGGGCATCTCTCTGAAGATGTCTATATGGTACAGCCTGATGGTTTTGTTGATCCAAAATATCCTAATAAGGTGTGTAAACTGAATAAGTCCATTTATGGACTCAAACAAGCATCTCGAAGCTGGAATCTTCGTTTTGACCAAAAGGTTAAAGAGTTTGGCTTTGTCAAAAATGAAGATAAGCCTTGTGTTACAGAAAGGCTAGTGGGAGCAATATATCATTCCTCATCTTGTATGTGGATGATATACTTATCATTGGAAACAACATCCTTATGCTTAATGAAGTTAAACACTGGTTGGGAACTTGTTTTGCAATAAAAGATCTTGGAGAAGCAGCTTACATTCTAGGAATCAAGATCTATAGGGATAGATCTAATCGGCTTCTAGGGCTAAGTCAAGGCACATACATAGACAAAGTCATGGCACACTTTCATATGGAAAACTCCAAGAAAGGAGGTGTTCCTAAGACTAAAGGCACCGTGCTGAACAAACCGCAATCTCCTTCAACGGACATTGAGACTAAGCGTTTAAAAGCAATTCCATATGCTTCAGCGATTGGTTCTATCATGTATGCTATGTTATGTACCAGGCCTAACGTCCCGTATGCTTTAAACATGACCAGTCGTTTTTAGCAAAGTCCTAGCATTGCCCATTGGACTGCAGTCAAAAACATCCTGAAGTACTTGAGAAGGACTAAAGACATGTTCTTAATATTTGAAGGAGTAGAAGACAAGCTCACTGTAAGATGTTACATTGACGCAGGCTTCCACAATAGATGGGAAATTGTGGAACGTGGTGACATCGTGATAAGCAAAGTAGACACAGATCAAAACCTAGCGGACCCGTTCACTAAGCCGATGACTCAGGAGAAGCATGATCAACACAGAAATGTTATCAGTCTTAGTTTTGCTAGGGATATGTTTTGATTTAGTATTTGGATGTACAAACATTTAAACAGTTATACTTTTTGAATTCAATTTGATTTACTAGTTAAATGCAACTTTGAATCTTATAACTGTGTTTGATTTTAATACGTTTAATCCTTGAATCTTGTATTCTTAATTATCTGTAGTCGATCAGAATCGTGTGAACGACTCTGAATTAAGACTATTCTGAACTTGGACTCAAGTAGTTGACTTCCAATTTCACAGACCTCATCTTGGATGACGTTGGATGTAACTCGTTTCAAATCATCTTCATGGATTTTAATCATAAGATGTTTTTTATATTGGTATACTCATTAAGTATCCTCTGACCTGAGATGCATACTAGAACTTTCGTTTACAAAGGACTGTTCTTTAATCACTATCAACCGCTGTCGCGTAACTGCCAGTCATAAAGGCATTGGTTAGGAACAGATCTGAAGTTCAGTGGGAGCTGCATGTAATCGATAAGGGATTCTGTACTCTTACATGACATGTAACGGTTAGACATCGTGGCGCCCTCGTGATTCAAACTGGTGAAGTGTAAGGCTTACCCAAACTGACTGTGTGTTTGATTGGACCACTATGAATCTTGAACGAGAACATTGATGATTGAACGCTATATGAGAATGAATCTAATCCATGTCTCATTGATTCAATTTATGTATTTTACAGAAAGGATAAATGACGATTATTACCATAAGTCTATTGTCTTGCAATAGCAAGATGTTTTGGTTAATGACTTTAAAGTGTCATACCTTGTTATTGGCAACCATGTGTAGCTAGAACACCGCTGGCCGTCTGCGTTAAGGAACTTAATCGAAGACCGTCCAAGTGGGAGACTGTTGGAATTATATGTCCGGTCCCGATTATTTAACGCTACTTACCGAGTTGTGACCCGTAAGAGTTACACCTAGGTCAACGAACATTAAATCCACTTAACCCGCTTAACTGGTAATTACGAACTGTTAGCGAGACGATATATTTTATATATATATATATATATATATATATATATTCGTTAGACGGGAATTATTATTTGTACTAGTCTATAAATAATAATTATATATATATATTGTTTTAATCTTTCATTAAAACAATTAAATGGATATAGGTTTTTTATCTCGTATTGGACTTTAGGCCCAGAAACAATTAATAGAGTTTATAATTATTATATATATATATATAATAATCCTATTATTTGTTCTAGACCTACAATTGAAGACAGCCGCAAAAGAGAGGAAGAAGAAATTCCTTTTCTTGACTTTTCGGTCAACTCCAAAACAAGAAAGCCGAAGGGCTGTTTGTTGTTTTTCTCTCGTGGTCAACGGCGCCAAAGCAAAAGGAAGACATTCTTCCTTCCCTTTGCGTGAGTTTCGGCCACTCTATCCTGTCCCACCGCCGCGTCTTTCGGCCAGCCGAAATCAGCCGCCGCCGCCTTGCGCGGGTCGGCCATCCCGTCTCTCGCGTTGTCGGTTCGTGATCTAGCATCGGTTCGTTGTACCTCGGTGTCTCCACCGGTTAATCATTAACCACTAAGGTATAATTAATCTCATTGGTAGATTAAATATTTATTCCGTGCTCGTATGTTTTGTAACCCAGATGGTTTCTATTTTGTGTTGAATCAGTTTCGTTAGTATTAATAATTACTAAATAATTAATATTAATCTATAATTAATTATCAACCGTTTTGATAACTAATCTGACTGGTAAAACCCAACAATCTTAACCCCCCTCATTACTAGGTTTTATTAGTTCTTATATTTACAAATATAACCCGGAAATGTAATTAAGCCATATATAACCTGTCTGAATAATAAATAGAGTCCGGTTGAATATCCGGATCAGATTGCTATGTAATGAATCAAACACTATTTTCAAATTCTTGTATTTACGTCGTTTAAAACCTTAACAAGACTCTACATATATAACTATTAACAATTTAGCTAATATATAATTTTTGGGTAGAAACCACACGCTATTTGTTATTAGTTTTAATATGTTAAAAATCTTTTAATTAATTCCTCAAATAACAAGTTTATTTATTCCTCTTCTAACAAGGTTTATTATATTATCACTTAAGAAATCAAGTGCTACATAAAAGAGCAATCAGAAATTTAATGAAACAACTTCATTATCACTACAAGAAATTGAGCTTATAGCGACAAGGACTATGGCGACGACACTACGTCGCTGGCATAGTTCGACCACATTGTCTGTCCTGACGACTTGTCGTCACCATAGGTTTATATATATATATATATATATATATATATATATATATATATATATGGGACGGTTCTACTAAAAAGTGGTTTTCGCTAAAAAATACTAAGAAGTGGGTCAAACGAACTCTGATTGAGCTCATTCCAGCGGCGTTGGAACCGTCTCATCGAACCCTAACCCGGACCCAAAAACCTAAACCTCCCTCCACCCGCACCCCCAAAAACCTAAACCCCCCTCCAACCCTACCCCGAAAAGCCTAAAACCACCACCCCAGCCCCTAAAAACCTAAACCCCCACCCCCCTCCCAAAAAAACCTAAACCCACCCCCACCAACCCTCAAAAACCTAAACCCCCTACCTCCACCTAAAAAAAAAACTTAAACCATAAAATCTAAACCATAAGAGCTAAACCATAAGGCTAAAACCCTAAAATTCAAACGTAAAATCTAAACCTTAGAAGCTAAACCCTAAAAGATAAGATGGTAGAGTTCGACGAGACGGTTCCAACGCCGTTGAAATTAGCTCAATCGGAGTTCGTTTGCTATCGTTTCTTAAGGTTTTTATCATTTATTAGATTTTTTAGCGAAAAACTAATTCTTATTTGGTACTCCCCATATATATATATATATATATATAGGGGAGGGTTCCAGAGAAAAACAAATAGTTAGGTGAAAACCGAGAAAACATCTAAAAGCATCAATTTTAACTAATCATATAATAATATTTATTTTTTATAATAAAAACCTTGTTAAGTTGAGAAAACATTGCAAACCTCATCTCAACCATTCATTTATCATCATCAATGGATGAGATTTAATATTGCAAAAAGTTAGTTTTTAAATATTATTTTAAGCATAAAAAAGTACAAAAAGGGTATAATAGTAAATTTGTGAAAAGAATATTTGTGTTTCTTTCTCCTGACAAATCAAATCAAAAGAGAATTGAAGATTTTTGATACTCTCTTCTCTCTTTTAGTCAAATCAATACTCTTTAACCAATGTATTAATTTATAAAAATTCAAAAGTTAAATTTTAGAAATAATTAGATACAAAATAAAAGTGAACGAGATTTTATTTACTAATGTATTCAGTAACGTTACATATGTAACTAAAGAATACATTTTATAACCAACTGATTATGTATAGTTATATGTGTAACAATTACATTAGATATGTAACTAAAAAATGTAACATATGTAACTATAGTTGTTAAATATGTAAAGAAAGGAGGCCCACAACCATTAGGTTGTGGGTTTAAAACCCATTTACTACACAATAAATATAAAATTTAGTTTTTTAAATGGATGTTACACATGTAAATTTCTGATTTTTGTTCAAATATTTTGTTTACAGTTTTAAAACATATGTAACTAAGAAGGATCATTATAACCAATAAAATAAAGAATACAACAAGATTAGGCAAACGACAAACATCTAACCACATCCATTAACATAACAAGGTATTTCATAAAAACTTAAATATTTAAAAATGATCCAAAAAATATAATAGGCTAACATAAAACCTAAATAGGTATAATTTCTAATAAGTGAGATTGACTTCTTCTTAGCCACTTCAAAAGATATGCCAAAACTTAATGAGTAAATAATGGTTAAATACTAATAAGTTGATTTAAATGCTATGAGATATTATATCATACTATTTTAACAAACCTTCCAACAAGGCAAAGGAGACCGCAAAATCAAATGTCACGTAAAGGATATTACATATGTAACTAGCAACTTTTTACACATGTAAATAAAATGTTACATATATAAGAATCAAATGTTACATATGTAAAAATCAATTTACATATGTAAAATATTGATTGTTTTATAAGCAAAACAAAAAAATATTTATATTTTTCATATAATATTGATTTTTTTCACATGTAATATGGATCCTAATACTGAAAGTAATATTTTTTTTAGAGAGTCGATATAAGTGGCCGGATCAAACCGGCAAAGGCTAGTAATTAAGGTTGTCACTCGTAATGCAATGTGAAAAAAATGGGAAATGAAAAACATGAAAAGGTGATAATTTAGAAATTAATTAATTATCAAATGAGTTTGAATAAGAGATCTCGGAACCATGCTTCACATATTATTTTATACAACAGAAATTATGAATGTTATATTAAATTAAGATATAAAATGAAAGTGATTTTTAAATTATCAGATTTTATGCTAATAAAAATGTATTTTAAATACGGTATGATATAACAAATAAAATTATCAGATTTTAAACTAATCCTATTTTATTTATACAAGCAAAGAAGGATACTCCATCAAGAAAGAAGCATACTATTTTATTTATACAAGGAAAGAAGGATGCTCCATCAAGAAAAAAAATGCAATTGTTACAAAATTCAATAAAAATATTTGTTTATTTTCTAAATGTCTCTTAATAAGAAGAAAAAAAAAAGAAACTGTCAACCAAGATGCCAACCTGATGATAAAGAAAAGAACGTGCACGTGCAGTAACTACAAAGCAGCGATGCTTTCTTCTCATGCCAAAAGCTAGACTACCCTCCCCATTTGACTCAGAAAGACTTTCACCCACTAAATCTTGTGTGTTTTCTCCCCGCCGCCACCTTCAGAATGACCACGAACCACCTTCAGAATCTGAGACCGCCGCCACCACTCATGTCGCTAGATCGACGTAGTACCCTACGCAACCTGCACCTCCGCCGCCTACCACCGTCTTCTACTTCTGTCGTCGCCGTAGGACGGCTTGGAGGGGTCGCCGGAGGTTGGCCGACACCCTCCACTACCAGCCTTCTCTCTCTCTCGTAAACCCCCTCTCTCTCTAGAAGGTGTGTGGTGCTAGGGTTTATGCAAATGAGATTTGTGGGTTTATATGTGCATTCTCTCCTCTCTTTCTAGATTTTGTCTAGATTGAATTTGTGTGTTTATTTGTGCATTACATTAATGAGCTGGTGAGAGATGGAACAAAATAGTACTAGCTGAGTAATGTGCATCAGTTTCTTCAAACTAGATATGTCAAGATAAGTGTGAATTTACTAAACTACCCATGAACATAATATTGAGACTAGGACACATGGCAAATTGTAGACCAAGAGTTTGGGTTTGTAAGGTTTCTTCAACTGGAGTGGTTTTCTATTTTACACTTCCCCTATATATGTATATATATATATATATAGGGAGGTTCAAATAAGAAGTGGTTTTTCGCTAATAAACCTAATAAATGACAAAAACCTTTAAGAAACGATATCAAACGAACTCTGATTGAGCTCATTTCATCAGCGTTGGAACCGTCTCGTCGAACTCTACCATCTTAGCTTTTAGGTTTTAGCTTTTAAGGTTTAGATTTTAGGGTTTTAGCCTTAGGATTTAGCTTTTAGGGTTTAGGGTTTTTTTGGGGTGGGGGGTTTAGGTTTCTGGGGGTGGGTGGGGGTTAGTTTAGGTTTTTTTTGGAAGGGTGGGGGGGTGGGTGGGGGGTTTAGGTTTTTGGGGGGTGGGGTTTTGGTTTTAGGCTTTTCGGGGTTGGGTTGGAGGGGGGGTTAGGTTTCTAGGGGTGCGGGTGGAGGGGGTTTAGGTTTTCGGGGCGTGTTAGGGTTTGATTAGACGGTTCCAATGTCACTAGAATGAGCTCAATCATAGTTCGTTTGACCCATTTTCTTAGCGTTTTTTAGCGAAAAGCCACTTTTTATTAGAACCTTCCCCTGTATATATATACACATATATATTATTTTTGTTTTTCTTTTGTCCTGAATTGACGAAAAGGTCGAACAACGTCATTGCATGGACCCTGTGGCGACGACATGTCGTCGTCACAGCCTTCAGTCTCCCCTAAATCTCAAAAAAACCTGTTGAACCTCATTTGACTCAATTGATGCAGTTTTTGAACTCTTCCTTCCCCTCTCAATTTTTTAAAGGTCGAGATTGATTAGTGGCGGCTCAGAAGGTGGAGCAACAAGTGGGTGTGATTCGTGGCAGTGTTTGTTAGCGGCGATACGTGGTGGTGGCTAGGGGGTGACCGAACCAAGAAGAGAGAGAGAGAGAATTGTGTGTGATTACGAAAGCCATTGAACGAGAATTTCAAGCTTTGGTGTACTCGCTGATTTAACAAGAAGACCGTGGACCGTGGTGGTACACGGTGGAAATCGGCTAGGGTTTGTGCCACCGGCGAACATCGACGAGTTGTGGTGTTGGTTCATAGTGGAAAGCCAAGAACAAGTGGCAAAGTGAGTTCTCTATGCCCTATTTCAACGTTTTTTAATGGTTTTAAAAGTTGATAACGCGTGAGGTATGTGTGTGTGTTTTATGTTTAAAACCGAAAGTGTTGTTGTGGTGATACGAGGCTCAATTAGTTATAGTATTTTAAATGTTAGTTAAAGTGAGGTAATTAACATAATATAATGAGCAGGTGAGGTTAATTAATTACGTAGAGGTGGTGGTGTTGAGCAAGTCCAAACAGATTCGGGTTAAAACGAGTATTGTTTGTTCGACATGGTTCAGAACTTCATTCCCCGATATCACATATTTCTGCAACATAGTACTATAAAACGATTAAGAACCTTACTTCGATTTTTTGTAAGACATTATATGCTATTCAGGCTTGATATATATCACTTTTCATACATTATTTTATGTTTTATTTGAATTAAGGGTGATGTTTATATTGTGGAGTCCTGTGATAGCTATATAAAGGATCAAGTTCTTGATACCTATTGGGGAGTGTTTTATTGTAAGATATCAATTTCTATTTCATGTTAAAGTCTCATCACCATATTTATACTTTTATTTAAATTCTCACACCCAAATTATTGTTGCCAGGTTAAATTGTTGCTATATTTCGATTTGTAATTGTAAGTTGTTGTTTAGGGTGTTGAATCAATTGAATAACCCTCTTTAATCATTAGCATCTTAATATAATCATTCTAATAGGGTTGTTACTTGGTTTGATGATGTATTTATGTAAGCAGAGATTGAATTTATTCGATAAGGATCCTTGGTGTAGTTGTTCATTATACCGTTAAATTCTTGTGTATCACAAATCAAGTAAGTGCTTTGCTCTATAAACCATTTTATTTATATCATGTATACATTATAAGTCATTCAACACTTAACCATTATCATTATTTTGTGTTAAGTTGGCTTTTCTGATGTTGTAAGATGCTATGTTTGTTAGAATTGTGCTTACATAAGGAGTAATTGTACTTAACCGTTACATGTGTATGTATGTATGTGTATGTTTGTATGTGTGTATGTATGTATTTATGATGTGTATGCATTTGTATGTGTTTTATTGTTAGGTTAGTATGTATTAGTTTGGTTAACATGTAGTTATTTGTATGTATTGATTGTTAGGTTAGTATGTATGTGTATGTGTATGTGTATTCTTAAGTGTATTTATTTTAATGCCTCACTGTTATTGTTTATTTGAATTAGTTGTTTCATAAACTAGGTTCTCCAAGGATAATTGTTGTTCATTTGACCACTATTTTTGGGGATTTTCAATGAAGGTTGACATCACTTCCAACCTGTTTTGGGGGTTTGGGTTTATGTGCGGCTCAGGATGTATCTGCTTATGCATTTGTGGCCTCGAGGGCACAATCTTGGAGTTACAGGACCACATTCTTCGGGGTTGTGATATTGATGGGTTAGACTCTGATTATGGGTGCGCGATGGATCGCTTGCGCATGTCCCTTCCTGATTTCGATCTTAGCGGTTTCTCTAATAAGGACACCGCCCCCTAAAGGCCAACATGCTTTGGCGAATGCCTTATTTAGCAGAATCGTCCAGAATTTGAGAGTAAAGTTTTATTTATCACCTCGCCAAAAAGCGGTGTTTGAATGTCTCCGGGCTCCTCGGGCTCAAGATTTTCGAACAGTTATCCCCATTGAAGGACTGGGCCAGCATATGTCAGATGTGGAGTACCGGGCTATCCTCAAGTATCGGCTAATGATCCCCTTATTTCCGACTGATGAGCCCTGCCCAGTTTGTCGCAAGGCTTGTTTGGATTCTTTTGGAGAGCATGCTGTCCATTGCAAAAGAGTTACCCGGGTTTAAATACAGACATGATTTGGTTAGGGATGTTCTTTGTGATGTTCTCAAACGGGCAGGAATTTTTGCTAAAAAAGAGGCCCCCGTAAACTTTTTGACAGATCCGCTTGAAGGGATGTCTACTCTACGGCTGGCTGATATTCTTGTGTTTGGTTGGGCGGGGGGAAACACGCTTGTGTGGACCTTACAGGAGGTCCCCTCTTGTGGGGCTCAGGGATAATGGGGTTGTGGCGGGCTATGTTACTTTAAAGGCGGAATCATGCAAAGTTGTTAAACACGAGAAAGCTTGTTTAGAGACCCAACACGTGTTTAACCCATTTTTCTTTTGATACTTTTGGGTTCCTAGCACCAGAGGCAGTGGAATTCCTAAACAGGGTTCAACGAGTCGTGCATAGTAATATTTCGGCCCCTAAGACCCAAAGCTTTGTTTTTAGTAGGATCGGTTTTGCTATTCAAAAGGGGGTTGCAGCGCAACTTGTTGCCCGTTTACCTGCCACTTTATTGTAATCGTTCTTCTTTTCGAAGATAGTTATATAACATGCAATACGTTCCGCATGTAAAAAAAATAAAAAAATAAAAAAATTAATTAGTTGCTTATTTGGTCATGTGTAATTCTTTATAACGAAACAGTTATGGCAATTAATAAGAGTCGGATTAAAATTTGAGATCGGAGATCTCTGGATTTCTTAAAATTCTTTGCAACTTTACAGAGACTGCCAAGAACCATGTCGATAATGAAGGCAAAACGTATTGCCCATGTAAAGACCGTGTCAATGTGTATTAGTAGGACTTGGATACAGTTTAAACTAAAAGTTGAATATTTTGATCTATTAAAGTGGGTTCGAGTCATTTTGACCCATTTAAACTAAAATTTGCATATATTAAGTGTATTAAACTGAGTTTGGGTAATTTGACCAATTTAAACTAAAAGTTTTATATTTTAAGTCTATTAAAGTTGGTCAAATGACCCAAACCCAATTTAATAGACTTAATATATCTAACTTTTAGTTTAAATGGGTCAAAATAACCCGAACCCATTTTAATAGATTTAAAATATATAACTTTTAGTTTAAATGGATCAAAATGAACCGAACCCACTTTATAGACTAAAAGTTGGATATCTTAGTCTATTAAGGTGAGTTCGGGTCATTTTGACTCATTTAAACTAAAAGTTGGATACATTTTAAATGTATTAAAGTGGGATATTATTATTGTTGCTATTATTGTAGGTTGATTGAAATTTGGTAATTTTACCATTTATTTTTATAGTTGAACATGGTTGTTATCCCTTTTACAACAATTATGCTCTGGAATTTTAGTAAAAAATTAATATACATTTATTCTATTGTTTAATGCAAGAAAATGAAACCGTTAACAAAGTTATTATCTAAACGTAGATAATGATAATAATGTCACAGCAACAAGAGTTTTGATAACATTTGAAACTTTATATTATAAAACAAAACAATCTTAAACTCGCGCGTTACTGCGGGGACTATTAAAGATTGAAGAGGAAAAAAACTATGAAAAAACCGAAACATTAAAACATCTTTGACGGCTTGTACAGTTGTGCTCTGATAACTTGTACATTATCACATACAACTCGGTTTAGAACGAAATTTACAAAAAAACAAGGATAAAAATAAGCACGTTGCAACAAGACTTTCAAAATTTTATAAATTATCATATTTTAAAAGTTATAAAAGAAAAAAAACCCAAAAACAATGTGAGTGTGACATATGGTATAATATGATTGTAGGGTGTAAAATGGTACTTTAAAGTAAAGTTCAAGGGGTCTAAATGTAAGTTAAACTTTTATATTATATTAAAGTCTGCCATGTGGCAGAATATAAGTGGCCCTTAACTTGAAGGCTACCACTTGGCACAATGTGATTTGCCAAGCTTATGAACGTTAAAAGATGAGAGTGACACCATCTTTGCTATTATTAGTAACCCTGTACTGAAACAAAAGGGTATGTATAGTACCCCTTTTCTGGTCGGTGGTTCTTGACGGCTAAGGCAGATGTCTGTGTGTGGATCGATGCATGTTTTTTTTATTTAAACCTAATTTTATTTATGTTATATTAATATTTGGTGGATGTCTAACTCTATTTGAGTTGGGTTGACATGGTTAAAAGTGGTTGCCAACATACACTATAGGAATCATCTACCCAGGTTCGATACTTTCTTGGGTTTTTTAAACATTTTTTTTTCTTTTCCTTTTGTGAGTTTTTTTTTAAATTTTTTTATTCGTTTGTTTTAACGTTCTGTTTTACTATCCTGTCGCGTTGCGTGTAACTATAGTTACCGCTTTCACCCCTTCTAATGTATATAATTTATGTTTTTAACCCGCTTGAGTTTCTATTAATATTATTTTCCTATAATACCTTTCGTTCCTTACGTTAAAAAAAACGGAATGCGCCGCTTATTTTAGTTTTATTTTTTAATTTGCATGTATGTAATTCTTTTTTAAACGGAGTCATATTGAAAATGTAGAATGTTTTTTTTATCGTTCACTGTAACGAGAGACGTTAATGTTGAGTACCCGTTACAAACTCACACGCTTAAGAGTGAACAACATCGTTGACGGTGATTTCGTATCATCGTAACGGGTATCCGCCACTACAAGGTAGTATACTTTCTTTTCCACCTTTTTTTGTTTTTTCTATAAATACGTTCCCGCATCGAAGCACGGGTATAACACCTAGTTTGTAATATTATCAATTATATATTGGGTGAAAGAAATATTAGCAATCCTTTAAATTTATAGACAATAAAAAACATAACTAGTATGTTATGTATAAAAAAGTATAACAAATGCTTTCTGATATTTAATATGTTATTTATATTAAATACAAAATATAAATATTTGTTTTAATGTCAACTCACTTTGGTTAATTTAATTCAGTTATTTATACACGTATAATCATAACGAACCATAAAAGACAGTTATAAAAAGGTTTCGGGTTTATTTAGATATATAAGTTATAATTCAGGTTTTCATGATCATCCATATGCGTTTAAAACGTTAATACAATGAATTAATAAAAGTGCTCGATGGAGTCTTTTCTAAATAGAAAACTCATTAGTGACAAATGTGTATACCCAAGACTTTACTAAAATAGGAGGTCTTGGGTTCAAGTACCACTTGTGACAAAAAAAAGGGTCAAGGTTGGGTCAGAGGGTTTTCTCACCTATAGTGGGTTTTCTCCTAAGGGAGATGGAGATGATCGGCTGGGTCAGTGGCCCGTTAGTGATCCAAATTGCCGTTAAAAAAAGAAAACTCATTAGTGGGTTGTTGTTTGGGCTTGTTGGGCCTTGGGCTGGTTGTCTGATGTTCTTGTTTGTACCGCCGGCGCCGGCATAATTGGTTTACTTTTCTGATTTTTTTGTATATGCATTTCCTTCTAAATTATAACTATAACTTATTTTTTAAATCAATAAATATTCTTTGCCTCATATGGGGTTTTCACAAGCTCTATAGAGTGCAAAATAGACTAAAAATTATACATAAGAATAAAACACATACAAATAAACTACAAAGTAATTTAATATTACTAGCATTATAATTTATAGAGTAAATTACATAGATTGTCCTTTAATTATAATAAAAATTATATTCTATGTCTTTTTACTTAAATAAGTACATCAATTGTCCTTTTTTACATACTTTTGCACACCTTATCTCCTTTATACTAACTGGTGTTAAGTTTTTCTGTTAAATTTTAGCATGTGTCTTGCACATAAGAGTATAATTGTCTTTTTACCCATTAAAGGACAATTTATGTAATTTCTCAAAAACCCTACTTTTTATACCACACGCCATCTTCTTCCCCAAACCTTCCCCCATTCCCCCCTCCCCCCCCCCATCTGATTCACACACAACAGAAGAGGTAATGATCCATCTGATTAAAGATATGCTAAATCTGTCTTTCGTTGTAGTTAGGAGAGCTGTTCAGAGTAGTGATACAATTTCAATATTCATAAATAAAAAAAACAGGTATTTAGTTAAATAAAAGGAGGTTTCCTATGGACCAACAATGCAGATATCCAAAAACCCCATTTGTTACCGATTCAATCCATCACATATCCATCAATTGGGTGTAAAACTTAAATCGCATATCAAAGTCCAACCTTTTTTGTACAACAAGGGGATTAAGATTCAGTTTTGGAACTATTTCCAGTTATGGAGTTTCGAGGTCTTGCACCTGATGAAGCTGTGATTCGCCGTCGCCACCTGAAACGCCTGAATTTATCACTTCTGACCCGTTTCCTCTGTTGAACCCACCGAGCCACCGCAGCCACTGCTTGGGAGGAGCCCTAGCCGCCGCTGGTGACGTGGGTGTGCCACTGTCGTCGGACCCCACTGAACCCAGCTACCGGAAGGTCGTGGTCGTCGGTTGTAACCGGAACGCCGCCCCTTTGTCTCTCTCTTTCTCTCTATATCAATGAGTTAGGGTTTTTGGTTGGTGGAAGATGGAGGATGGGAGATAAAAGAGGATGAAGGTGGAGAAGATGGTGGCTGTTGGTGGTGTTGCTGTCGTGAGGGTGGAGAAGATGGTGGTTGTTAGGTGGTTGTGAACGGATCTGGTGGTGGCTGCCGAAAAAGCTTGGTGGTGGTGTTCTTGGTTTTGTTTAGAGAGAGAAAGAGTAGGAGTGATAAGACTCAAGATTTAATATTAAATTAGGAATTTAAATATGCAGTGAAATGACCTTTTTGCCCCTCGCGTGAGGGTCACATGATGAGAGTTAACGCTGAAAATGGATGGAGGTTAGTGTAAATGACATATGGTGTGCAAAAGTATCTAAAAAAAGGAAAATTGGTGTACTTGTTGAATTCAAATGACATAGAATGTAATTTCTATTATAATTAAAGGACAATCTGTGTAATTTACTCTAATTTATATAACTTAGATACTTAGTATTTTATTATATACTATAATTTTATAACATAAAAGTATTCACAATAGGTTCCTTATTTCTATCCTTATAATTTAACTAAAAATCATTATTAACTAAATTTATTTCTTATTTTCGAAAACCTCCACATCTCATTCCTAATTCCTAAAATTATAGGTTCACTTTATTTTTCCTCAAATATGAAGATTCACTTTACTTTTCTCTATAAATATGAGGATAGGGTATGGGGATGAGAATTCTAATGTAGGAGAGAAATATTAAATTTTTATGACTTTCTCTAAATTTTGAGGATGAGGATTGAAATGAAGATCCAAATGTGAGTGCTCTAAGAAGTAAGATCTAGATCTGATCTCACAAACATGATAGATCTTAAATAGTGAAAGAGTGGTACAGTGGTAAACATGTGATTCCCCTCTAGTAAAACTCTCATATTCAAATAATATTTCCTTAGTTTTCTCAAATAACATCTTGAAGGTCACGTGTCCAACGCAAACTATGATTTTTTTGAATCTGTTGGTTAGTAGATTATCGACGGTGTCCCGTAAATTTTTCGATAACAAGTTTTGATGATTAAAAAAGATAAGAAAACTTGATAGATTTTCCATAAGTTTATTTATAGTAACAAAATAAAACTTTATGCAATGTTATTTTCCTAACATGTGATCCTCACGTGTTCTCATTCCCGCCCTCGCGTGACTCAAAAACAACCTATACGTGGACCCCTTAAGTCGTTACTCCACCGGCTCTTCCCGGTAGACAATATCAATAGCCGGTCAACGCTATAAATAAATCCCAGACACGAAAATCATACGCCATTCTTCTCCAGACAACCTTATTTCCTCAAGTGCCCCATTTCGTTTAATCATCGTCTCCAATTTATTTTAAAAACTCCGATGAAAAGATTCGAGCGCTAGCTAGGGTTTCAATTCGGATGATATCTGGTTAACTCTTTCGTTTATTCCACCACTCCCTTCTTTTAGTTTCCACAATGAGCGCAGTGAACATTACGAACGTGACGGTGTTGGACAATCCGGCGTCGTTTCTCACGCCTTTCCAGTTTGAAATCTCGTACGAGTGTGTTTCGCCTCTTAAAGAAGGTAATCTTTGCAACTCCTTTGTGTTTAATCATCGGGATGCTCATTCTTGAACCTGGTTGTTGTATTTGTTGCTTTGGTTCGGGTTAATCGCGTAATCGAGTAGTCTGATTTGGTTTTTAGGGTTTCTGGAGCCCCAATTGATTGATGGAAATTTGTTTGAATGCATGAGTAGGAGGTAATGGGAAGGATTTCCCCTTTGATTAGCGGTTTGTATCATGGTATTTGAGAATTAGGTTAACTAGGGCTGTATTTCTTGATATTTGATTTGAATTCATATGTAGGTTCATAATGCTAGGTTTTATGCAATAGAATTGGGGAAAACTATCCTTTTGGGCATATGTTGTAATTGATCATGTAATTTGAAAATATATGCTTGCAAATTGTGTTTGTTTTGTATTTTGATATTGTTAAGATTTTTTAAGACGCACTTTTTACAATTGTGGTTTCTTGGTATGGTTGCACTTGTAGTGTAACATTGGTTTTGCCCATTTGGAGCTCACGGGTTTGTATATGGTGCGTGGGTGGGAGACTTTCCAGGAATATTGTCCGCTTTGCCCACAAGGTCATATGTAATATCCGGCCCATACCAACGAATATTGTCCACTTTGTACACAAGAAGCTCAAGGATCTGTTTTGGTTACCTGAGTGAAAACTTTCCGGGAGGTCACCCATCTTGGGTTGCTCCAATGCACCCAAAACGTGTTGTTGGTATTTGTTGTTGGGCATTCCTTATGAGCCCAACATCTCTCTTTAGTGCTGTCCATTGCTGACGTGAGATTTGCCTAGAGTGTTACATTATCCATCATAAAGTTTCTCCCACCTAAGCTTGCTTAACTGTGAAACGCTTCTCTCATCCACAACCAATGCGTCCATGACGCGTTGATGGTATCTCTCCTATAGACGAAAAATGCAGGATTTTGTTAAGGTGTCACATGTAATGTACAAGAAGCAGCCTTTTCGGACCATTTTATTAAGATGACAGGGCACCTAAGTCTTAGTGTGATCAGTTTAGAATTGGAAACTAACTTTTGTATTATCCTCTTACTTTTTGCTTTAAACCATGAGTACTTTGTTTAGCCTCTTGTGAGTTTGGTATTGAGTACTGAAAATGAAATGCTTCTCTTTATAATTTGATTATGAATTCAGTTTTAAGCCTTGATGTATCTTACTTGTTTGCATAATTGCATCTTACTTCAACATTTTGAAATATCGTCAGCCGTTTGCAGTAGTTTGCTAGTGTTTCACAGTCTGCGTTATGCATGAAACAGTTTATTCATATTAACTCCGATCTGATGTTGATTTATTGACTCTCTTGTTTTTGTAACCTTTTGTTCTCATATTTGGTTATTCCAAATCCCATACCTCATCAGCTTTATAACATAGACCACTACCTTTTATTTGCAGATCTGGAGTGGAAACTTATATATGTCGGATCTGCTGAGGATGAAACTTATGATCAACTGTTGGAAAGTGTACTAGTGGGTCCCGTCAACATGGGAAACTATCGTTTTGTCTTTCAGGTAACTTTCACAGTTTTAATGCCCACCTTATGAAACCGACTTGATAAATAATATTATATATAATAAAATGCAAGGTCGGCATAAGACAGAATTCAGTATTCATTTGGAACAGGTTGTGAAGCATGTTGTACAAGTCTAAATATGCATAATTTTGATCTTGGTTTTAAAAAGCGCGCCTGAGGCGCGAGGCGACCTAAGGCGCAAGGGGCTGTGCTTTTGGTGACTTTAGGCGCATGTAAACGTAAAGCGCACCTGAGGAGCGATTTTTTGGCAAAAAATTGGCTCGAGGCGCAGCTGAGGCGCGCACTTTATGTATATGAGTCTTTTTTGTGCAGCAGAATGTTGTACAACAGGCTTTTAAGGTTGTACATGTAGGTAATTTACATGTTAAAACATATTTAAAGCTTATTATAGTTAAATTTTGAGTAGGGGATGCTAAAAACCTATGATATATATAAAAAAATTTATATAATCATTTTGCGCCTCGCGTACGAAAAGCTCACCGCTTTTGCGCTTTGCGCCTCGGTTTTAGACCGTATCGTTTTTGTGCGCTTCTCGCTTTTTAAAACCAAGATTTTGAGATTTTTTTTTATATAAACAATGCTCATCTCAAAGTTAATCAAACTGGGCATTCGCCCAAGATCAGCTCAGCTTAGTCCCTCCTGCGCGAGACTAGGGTTCAAGTTTGGCTCCCCACCTACTGCAACCGGTCGTGTTCAAGCAGCTTTATTTTTTTTAAGATTTTTTTTTTGTTTTTTTTCTTTTGTTTTTTTATTTTTTTTCCAAATATTTGCCGATTTATTTCATGGTTTAATTTTTTTTTTCTTTATATAATGTTTCGAAAACGTAAATTTTTTTTGCGGTTTTTTTTGTATTTTTTTTTGAATATGTCGATTTATTTCATGGTTTAATTTTTTTTCTCTTTATATAAAGTTTCAAAGAATTACTTTTTTTTGAGTTTAACGCACTGCAACGTGCGGGTTTAAATACTAGTTGTAAGTAATTTTGAATATTGGTAGGCAGACCCGCCCGACCCATCAAAGATTCGCGAAGAAGATATAATTGGAGTTACAGTGCTTCTGCTCACATGCTCTTATGTGGGTCAAGAATTTGTGCGTGTGGGTTATTATGTGAACAATGACTACGATGATGAGAAGCTAAAAGAAGAACCGCCACAAAAGGTGATTATCGATAAGGTTCAAAGAAACATATTAACTGACAAACCGAGGGTGACAAAGTTTCCAATCAATTTTCACCCTGAAAACAATGAAACTGCACCTGACGGTGAAACAAGTGAACAACAACAAGAACAACAACAAGAACTACCACCTGATTCACCTGCTAGCAATCCTTTAGGTAAGGTGGAACCCTAATTCTCGATGTTGGTTTTCTCTCTAGGTGATGTTTTACTAATCTGTTAACATGGAATCAATCATGGTTTGATTTTTGGGTTTGTTGTTTAGTAAACTGTTGGGTATGGGGGTGGGGGTGGGGGTGGGGGTGATGTTTAAGAAATTATGTTTGGTTGATTCAAGTTTTTGGTCATTTATATTGCTTTTTAACACCAAATAGAGTAAATATAAATGGTGAAAAGTTAATGGTGAGTTGGTTATTATTACCTTGGGTTTATAAATAAGGAGCCAATATACTTAAAAAGTCACTGAGTTTTACTCCAACACCTATGCACGTGTATGGTGGTCCAAACTTCAGTATGAATGACTCAGAAATTCGACCTTGTGTATGCGTGTGACACGCGCACACGAATGTCGGACGAAAACTCTCTGGCTCGCACAAGTCGGGTTTTGCTTCAACCTCGTAAGTTTTTTCTTGCTGAGCGGAACTCACCAATGGATGTCTGAGCTGAATAATTTAAGCTGATTGTCTCTCGCTTAAGACCAAGTTTAATTGTAAAAACTGTAATTAAAGGAAATGCTGTTTTTCTTTGAATGTCATTAAGCATCTTACTAGTATATCAAAAATCAACTAGTTACAACTAAAAACCATTTTAAGGATATTAACAAGTGATTTTGGTTTTAGGTATAAACATGTAGTTGTTAGTTCATTTCATTTTAAAAAAATAGTGGGAGGTTCAAAAGAAAAGACTACTCCTTCACTTGGCGTTCAAAAAGAGAGAAACTCTCAAACTTTGTTCCATTTCACAAAACAAAAGACTGAATCTTGTTCGTTTAGCTAACACCTACTTTTATATTGTTGTATTTCGTAAAATTAAACACTGAGAAGTCCCAATGCTATCTCATACTTGCTGGCTATATTCGACAGTACAACTACTGTTTCGACCATTTTATCCTAGAAGATAGTGAAAATCTGTTTTAAGAAAAATGCGTCCAAACACGTGGTTTCAAAGAAATTTGATTCTTTAGGTGGTTACTAGGGTATACCCGAAACCCGAAACATCTGGGACGGGTATACCCGAAACCCGACGGGTATGGGAACCGGTATGTGATTAATTTAAAAAATTTCGCGGGTATGGTATTTAGGGTGTTCATCGGTTCGGGTTACGGGTTTTACGGTTTAATCGATTCGGGTTGATTTTTTTGTTGGAACCACAATCCAAACTAAACCTAATTCGTGGAAACCTAATCCGGACCTAAAACCACTTTATAATTCGGTTTGGTTTTTGTTTTGAACCTAACAAACCGAATTAGCTAAAAAAAGACATCTTTTGTTTTCTTTTTCTTTTGGGTAACCATAACAAAATCAGTTTAAACAACACAACATTTTAGAAAAATCTAAATATAACAACCCGAATTTCGAAAGCCATAGATCGGGCTCGGGAAGTGCACGAGCATAAGGAAAAGGAAACGAGATGGACGGGCCTTGGTTTGCGTCGCTAGATAGGCCAAGCTGAAGGAGAGTGAGCCTTAAAACCCTACCCCTCCTCTCCCCACCTCATTCTCTTCTTCATTTTCCCCATTTCTAGAGAGAGAAACCTAGAGAGAAAGCTCAAGGAAACCCCATCAAGTCTTGGATCTTGTTTCCATATCGATTCTCCAGCATCATAGATCAATCCTACATGAGGAACAACGCATTTTGAGGTAAGAATCGACCTCAGATATGTTGTTTCTAATGGAAATGGGGTTTTAAGGTTTCTTGGGTTTAATCACATAAAGGTCGGATTTTACGTATAAAAACACTTGAAAAATATGGATCTAGCTTAATGGAAGTTGGAGAAATGATTTGGACGTAAAAAGTTATAATTTTGGATCGAAAACAGGACCGTAAGGGATTAGTGTTCTTCGGCCGACACTCAAGTGTCGACCACCTTCATGGGGCGACACTTGACGAAGAAGAAGACACTGAGATTCGGCTCTCAGTGCCGACACTCTGAGTATCGACCCTCCATAGCAAGACACAAAGTCCCGAACGCAAGTTAAGGTGACTCTCAAGAGTGCCGACCGACGCTAGCGGCCGACTCTCAAGAGTGCCGGCCGACGCTAGCCGGTGCTGGAGTTGCCTGAGTTTGATAAGCACAGTCGATGGAAAATCCTCTAGCTTGGCCAAATTACTTTCATCGTGTAAGCATCAATCCTCTTGCTCAAGCCATTAATGTGGTCGAAGAGTCCTTACCTTTAGGCATTCGAGTGCCAGCCGACGCTAGCCGGTGCTGAACTCAAGCTGGAAGAAGAAAAAGAGGCACGCACCCCCTCACACAACTACTTATAGTATTGGTCGAAAAGAAAATGCACGTTAAACAGAAGGGGACACTAGCCTAGTTAAGGAAATAGTAAGTTTACTCACCCGCCTAACCGACCAGACAGGAAAGGCATGCAGCAGAACTCCTAGAACAAAGCAAGCAGTTCCTTTCGGGCCAAAGCAAAAGAAAGAGCAACTAGCTTAGTTAACAAACTAAGTATATTTTCACAACGGAATGTTCAAATCTAACGCCTACTTATCATGTGAAGAATTCTGTTGAGATTTAATTCAAGTGAGTAGATTTCATGTCGAGTCTAATGTTCAAAGAATTCTCGAAAGGCGGCATGCATATAGTCAAGTGATAACTGTTGTTGTAGGAGAATTCTGCCAAGGGTAGGTGGCTATCCCAACTACCATCGAAATCGATGATACATGCACATAGCATATCCTCAAGGGTTTAGATGGTCCTTTCAAACTGACCGTCCGTTTGGGGATGATATGACGTGCTGATGTTCAATCGAGTTCCCATTGCTTCATGAAATCTATTCCAAAACCTTGATGTGAACCACGTATCCCTGTCTGAAACAATAGACATCGGCACACCGTGACGAGCTATGACTTCGTTAATGAATAGTTATGCCAAACGCTCTGAAGAAAACGTCTCGCGTATGGGTAGAAAATGAGCGCTTTTCGTCAATCTATCCACAATCACCTAGACGGTGTCAAACCTTTAGCTATACGAGTTAGCTTGGTTATGAAGTCCATCGTGATGTGTTCCCACTTCCATTCTGGTATTTCAAAAGGTTGGACCTTACCGCAAGGCTTCTGGTGCTAAGCTTTCACTTGCAAGCAAGTGATATACTTACTTACATAAGAGGTTACATTGTTTTTCATGCCCGACCACCGGTAGTCTTTTTTCAAGTCTTGGTAAAATTTCGTGGTTCCTGGATGTATGGAATAACGAGACTTATGGGACTCGTTGAGAATCTTAGCCCTATGCTCACCTTCCTTGGGTATCTAGATCCGTCCAAACCGAGTCCTTACACCGAAGGTGTTAACCTCCAATGACTCTTGTTGACCCACCATTCTCTCCTTATGTTTTCTAGTTTCAGCGCCTCGGCCTGTACTCTTTCAATTTCGGTCATGAGACTAGGTTTCACCACCAGTTGGCACGCTTTCACTCTGATAGGAGTTTGTCTCTCCTTCCGACTCAGAGCGTCAGCCACCACATTCGCCTTTCTAGGGTGGTACAATATCTCACAGTCATAGTCCTTCAATAACTCCATCCATCGCCGTTGTCTCATGTTCAACTCCTTCTGTTCAAAGAAATACTTCAGACTCTTGTGATCGGAGTAGATAGTGCACTTAACCCCGTAGAGGTAATGCCTCCAGATCTTTAGCGCGAAGACAACCGCCGCGAGCTCTAGATCATGAGTCGGGTAGTTAACTTTGTGAGTCTTCAGCTGACGTGACGCATACGCAATCACCTTTCCTCGTTGTATCAAGACACAACCCAGTCCCTGATTTGAAGCATCAGAACAAACCACTAAGTCCTCATTGCCCTTGGGCACGGCCACGACCGGTACTTGAGTCAATATCTCCTTCAATTCTTCAAACGCTTTTGCCTGAACCGGATCCCATTCATACTTAACTTCCTTCCTCGTCAATCTCGTCAGAGATGAGGCTATTCTCGAGAAATCTTATATGAATCTCCGATAATAGCCTGCCAATACTAGAAACCTCCGTATTTAGGTCGTCGTTTCCGGGATGTCCCAATCCTTCACCGTCTCAATCTTTGCCGGGTCAACCATAATGTCGTTTGCGTTGATAACGTGGCCTTGGAATTGGACTTCCCTAAGCTAGACCACACATTTGGAAAACTTGGCGTATGATCCTTCCTTCTTTAGAGTTTCTAGTTCCTCTCGCAGGTGACTGGCATGGTCGCTTTCACTCTTTGAGTAGATGGGGATATCATCTATGAATACTCTTACAGATCGATCCAGCATTGTTCGGCACACTCTTTTTATCAAATCCATGAACTCAGTCGGAGCGTTCGTCAATCCGAAAGACATCACGAGAAACTCTTAGTGCCCATACCGTGTTCGAAACCCGGTTTTTGGTATATCCTCTTCCCTTACTTTCAACTGGTGATACCCTGACCACAGATCGATCTTAGAGAACCAGTTTACGCCTTGCAAGTGGTTAAACATGTCATCAATCCTTGGTAATGGGTATTTGTTCTTCACTGTTCACTTATTCAGCTACCTGTAATCAATGCACATTCTCATAGAACCGTCATTCTTCTTCACAAATAGAAACGGAGCACCCTAAGGTGAAATGCTCGGTCTTATGAAACCCTTATCTAGAACTTCTTGCAATTGCGCCATCAACTCTTTCGTTTCCGATGGTGCTAGTCGGTATAGTGCCTTAGCCATGGGTTGGGCACCTGGCATCAGATCAATCTGGAACTATATCTCCCGATTGGGCGACACTCTAGGAAAGTCCTCTGGGAACACCTCCGGATAGTTACACACCACGAGCATGTCGTTTAGTTCCGTTACTTCCTTACTTTTGTCAGTCACATAAGCCAGGTAGGGCTCGCATTCCGCGCCTCATGAAACTTTCCACCTTGATCATCGAAATGAGGTTTGGCATCGAGACATCTCTATCCCCATAAATCGTGACTTCTCTACTATCGGGAGCCTTGAGCTGAATTATCTTTCGTTTACACACAATGTGCGCTTATGATGTCGGTCGAATGGTCTATAAAAACTATACAAAAACTAACCTAGATACTCTAGTTAAATTCTAGAAATCCTCTAAACTAGACCACAATGACAGGTAAGTGCATCTATCAATTGTAATACTGCCTAATGGAAGTCCGGATATCGAACCCACGAGACACTGACTCTAACTAAAACTAGACTCCGACAAGTAACTAAAAGATTTGGTTTAGGGGGAATTCTACAAACTAAGATTAAACTAATCATAGGCAAGGTAAGAACTAACTAATGACAACTAACTATCACACCAGGAATTTAGATGATACCAAGGATCAAAAAAGCACTACCTAGGTAAGAATCCTATTTGTGAATCCCAGATTTCTCTCGGCTATGGAAACTATGATGGAACTGGGATTCTAAAGTATGACACCTTAAGACAACCTAGTGGATCTGTAACACCTACCACAAAAAAGTCCAAGATTTGACTAAGGTATAAACTATAGGGACTAAAAGTATAAATATACCAAAGATCAAGGTTCAAAAAGTAGAAAACATGAAAATCCAACAGTAACGGACCGTCACGGATGGTAACGGTCCGTTACGGGCTGAGCACGCGAACAATGGTGACATGCCACGTGTCCAGTGACAAATGATCATAAACTGACGCGTGGAAACCCTATAACGGACCGTCACGCCAGGTAACGGTCCGTCACAGCCGTAAAACCATCAGGGTGCACCACGTATCACTTCGTAACGGACCGTCACGCTTAGTAATGGTCCGTTATGCTGCAATTTGACCAGGGGGTGACGCGTGTCTGATGACTCGCAAACCATAATCTGGTGACGGACCGTCACCACCCGTAACGGTCCGTCATGGTCTCAGAGCTGGCCCTATAAATAGATGGTCGAGTTCATTCAGTTTTCTCCCATCAAAATCGATTCTCATTCTCAAATCTTGTTCCAGAGGTATCTTAGAAGACTCCTGAAGCTTTCGGTTCGATTTCCGCTCGTTTTAGCGCCCGGTTTAAGAAGAAACGCTTGTAGAGGTGTCGGAACGCTAGAGAAACCAAGTTAAGAGGTGATTCTATAATTTCCAACTTAGAGGCTCATTCCTAACATCAAGGTGAATACTATATCTATTTCAAAACTTGTGTCAAACATTTACGTTTACGAAAATGGCCAAATAAAGGTTAAGGGAATAATGCTCAACGTTCTTCTACGAACAAAGCATTCAGGCCATAGGTATACGTAAATCTTGCAAGGGATACACGGGTCTCGGGTGAGAGTCTCGGATTGCGGCTGGTGCTTATCTTATAACAAATTCGGAGGCGTAGACCTGTCCGTTGTTATAAAGATATGACACCAGTGTATACAGTGGTGCATACAGTCAGGACATGGGCCTGCTGAATGTGTGGATTGAACACAAAAGTTGTGATTATGAAATTAATACTTGTTTGTGCCAAATGATTTTCCTGTCAAGATGATTGTATTCACCGGCGTTCGCGCTGACGTTTAATTTTTAAAATGTTTTCAGGCAATGAATAAAATGGAAAAGAAAGGGGATACGGGCAGACATAAGATCTGACCTAGGAATGAATGTTGAAAAGGGATAACTTGCACGTTGGATTCTCAGGCCTCGTCTATAGGAAATCCTAAAAGATGAAAAAGGAGATAGGACCAAGGACTAATCAACCTTTGATAGTACTATTTCAAGTGGCTTGAAACTTGTCCATAAGAGACAATAAATGTATTTGGTTTCAAACTCTGTTTTGTAATCAAATGAAAAGGGTATTTAAATCCCTATGTTTATGAAATAAATATGAGACTTTTGTTTTCCAACTGAGTTTTGATATTTACAAATACAACCCTTGAGGTTTAACAAAATGATGAAACGATTGTTGTGAAAAGACTTCCGCTATGTTTTATAAAAACTTTGAAATCAAAACAAGTACCAATCGAGCTCGCACACGTCCAAGGGGTGCCTGAGGCGGGGTGTGACAGGTTGGTATCAGAGCCACAAGTTTTAGCGAATGAGATACTTGGATTTAGTATCTAAGCTTCAACCATAAGTTATATGATGCTTTAAAATTTAGATAAGGAAACAAGGTTACCTTCTGACTGGTATGTAGTTATCTGACAAACGAAATGTTCTGTATAAGGAAAGAGTGGTGTATAAATCTCTCCTAGACCCGTTATTCTTTCTAGGGAACATCTCTGTTGGAGGTAATACTCTGGGAAGATAACAATCCTTGTAGAACTTTAGTTAAGATAAGGATACTGGCCTTAGTATCTAAGTCTTTACCAAAAGAATAAGATAAGTATTAAATGCTTTAAGATTGAAGATGTATGGATATAACTCTATTCCTTTTATTATGATCCCAATCGTCCAATTATGCAAGAATCACCTGAATATCATCCATTGGGTTCACAAATGAATCCTATTTCTTCGCCTTACTACAACAACGATCCATTTGCTATCCTTCCGGATAACGTTACTCCTAAATACCATCCCAGTCCCATGATACCTCAAGCCAATGGATGATGCTGGATCAAATTTCAGCAATTGGAATAATGTTGCAGCTGAATCTAGCCAAACTCAGCAGAATATGTCAACAGAAGAAGATCCATCTGAGGAATCTCATCATTTTGAAACCACTTCTGAAAATCCCAAAGATTACCCAATTTATAATTATCCTGAATCCCCCTTCATGTGCGATCCTTACATGTTTCCTGAACCAGTTTACCATAGTCCTTTTGAAACTTATTTCCAAGCTCCTCCGGAATATCAAAATGCTTATAATAATATTATGGTAGGACTCCGTGAGCCCCCGCCAAAATACGGTTATTAGCATAATATGCCTTCTTCTCCTATTGAATGCCTAGATCGTTCGTTGCGCCAAACGAACGAGGCAACACGTGAGAAAATTATGGATAAGGCAAAAACTCAATTTTATAGGCAGTAGGTCTATGAATATGGAGAAAGCCTGATGACTCTTAGAGAGGAGCTTATGAAGGATTAAAACCTATGTTGTATTTTATTTCCCTGTAATATATTTTCTAATAAATAAAGTTTGTTTTGTTTTATTTTGTGTACATATATGGTTGGAAAAGGCAAAGGTTCTAGTTTCTTTCAAAAACTTGCCCCAACTAGCTATTATGAACGTAAAACGAATGAAACTACAATAAAAAAGTAACGAGGAAACTGAAAGCTCAACTTTCAGAAGCCTCGGAGAAATAGGAAACCCTAATGTTCCCTATAATCCTTCTATAAGTTTTTATTCTGCTCCTACTGTTGGAAGCTTTAATATCACTCCAATATATTCACATAACTTTCATGAGGGATACACTGAAATGTCTTATGAGAATAGATGTGACCCTAAAGAAGAAGAACGAGCTGATTCTAATATATCGTACGTTCCATACTATGAGACTGTTCCACTCCCTGCTCCTCATATAAATGAGAATACGTCGGGAAGTGAAAGGGAACAAATGTTATTGAATCGAATAGCTGAACTGGAACAAGAGAAAGCTAAAGTTGAAGCTCATAATGCTTTATTAGTTCAAGCTCTTGAAGAAAATAATTTTAGAAATTTCTAAGAAAAATGATTTATATATGTACTCTTTTCTTGTATATATTCTATCAATAAAAAATTTTGTTTTTAATTCCAATCTTATTTCTCTTATAGCATGTCTAAAAAAACTGTACATTCTCACAATACGAGAGGTAAAAAGAAGCAAGCGGTGGTTGAAAACGCTGCTGAAATTACTGATTCTCGTAAAGAACTTCAGAAAATGATTGCGGAAGGAATCAATGATTCTCCTCCAATGATCTTTACTGAGATAGAAAAGAGGCAAGATGATTAATTATCCGCTCAACCATCAATTCCAAAATCTGTTCATTCTCAACCCATGATTCAACATACCCAAACCATTACTCAATTCAAACCTCGTACTATGAAACATAAAGGTTCTGCTACTCATCCAACCAAGAAAATTGAAAGAGAAGAATATTACCATAACTTTTCTAAATATGAGGGTATGGGTAATAATTATGGCCATCTAGAAAAGAAGAGGAAGATCTCTGGCTGTACTTATAAAATGTTCCAGGATTGCAAACCATATAACTTTTCTGGAAGAGAGGGAGGAATAGCCACATTGAGGTGGATTGAGAAGACTGAATCTGTGCTTGCATAAGTAAATGTGCTGAGAAAGACAAAATTCTTTATGCTTCCGATTTGTTTAAAAACCAAGCATTGGAATGATGTAATAACATTATTGTTGCCAAGGGCAGAGAAGCAGCATGTGCTATGGGCTGGAGTGCCTTCAAGACAAGGGTAGAAAAGAAGTATGTTCCCTAGAATGAAAGGGAACAGATCGAAGGAAAATTCCTTCGTCTGAAGATGATTGGAACCAATCATCAGGAGTATTCGACTAAACTCCTCGAGTATTCTCGAATAGTTCCTCATCTTGCTACCCCAGAATCTAATATGATAAAGAGATATATTTGGGGATTGATTGGAAAAATCCGTGATATGGTCAAGGTTGCTAACTGCGAAACTCTTGACGATGCTATAGATTTAGGAGCCTCCTTGACTAATAGTCTAATCAGAAATCAAGAAGAAAGGAGAAAGAAGAAGGAGACAACTAGGCAAGGCCCAAGTGGTTCTAAGAAGCCAGGATCAGGCTTCAGTTCCAGAAATAACAACTCTTCCATTCTTAAATGTCCAAGGTGCAAAAAGAGGCATTAGGGACAATGTCGATCTGGACCTTATTGCAATTTCTACAAAATATCTGGACATAAAACGGAAGATTGTTACAAAAGAAACCAATCACTTGTTTTGCGTGTGGTGAGACCGGCCACATCAAAAGCTATTGTCCCAAATTAAAGAAGCTTGAAGGGACAGGTTCTAAACCCGTTGAAGGAGTAAAGAAGAATGTACGAGCATTCGTTCTGAATACTCATGAAGTAGTAGGTATGCTCGACGTCATTACAGGTACATTTCTTGTTAATAATATTTACGCTCGAGTTTTATTTGACTCTGATGCAAACCAAAATTTTATAGATCATAAATTCTGTAGACTATTAAATAAAACTCTAGCTAAATTAGACAAGAAATACGTGGTAGAAACTGCCAACGGGGAACTAGTCCAAATCTCAGAAATTCTGAATGACTGTAACATCACACTTTCTAGACATGTTATTCCTATGCATCTGTTACCATTGACTTTGGCAGGTTTTGACATTGTTCTAGGAATGGATTGGTTAGCCTCTAATCGAGCCCATATCCTGTGTGATAAGAAAGCCATAGAGCTTCGATCACCGAATGGCAATATCCTAACTATAAATGGCGATAAATTATCCAACTCTGTTGAAATAATTTTCATGTTGAAAGCCACAAAATATCTACGAAAGAGATGCTTAGTATACTTCGTATCTGTAATTACCGACACTAAAAAGAAGATTGAAGATGTGCCGGTTGTAGCTGAATTTCCTGATATTTTCCGTGACGAACTGCCTGGAATTCCACCTGAGAGAAAAGTGGAGTTTAGAATTAATCTCGTACTCGGTACGGCACCTATTGCCAAAGCCCCGTACAGGTTAGCTCCAACAGAAATGACATAATTAAATAATCAATTGGATGAATTACTTGAGAAAGGATTCATTAGACCAAGCTCGTCGCCTTGGGGAGCTCCGGTCTTACTCTCTAAAAAGAAAGACGGTTCAATGCGCATGTGTATTGACTATCGTGAATTGAATAAAGTCACGATTAAGAACCGTTATCCGTTTCCCAGAATCGATGATCTCTTTGATCAACTTCAGGGAGCACAATGTTTCTCGAAAATCGATCATCGTTCTGGCTATCATCAATTGAATGTCCAGGAAGAAGATATTCCCAAAACAACTTTCAGAACCCGATATGGTCATTATGAGTTCACGGTAATGCCGTTTGGAGTTATAATGCACCAGCTGCTTTTATGGACATGATGAATCGAGTTTACAAACCTTACTTGGATAAATTTGTTATCGTATTCATTGACAATATCCTTATTTACTCCAAAAGTAAGGAAGATCATGCAAGTCATTCGAAAGTCTTGCTTGAACTCCTGAGAAATGAAAAGCATTATGCTAAATTCTCAAAATGTGAATTCTGGCTATCAGAAGTTCAATTTCTTGGACATGTCATTAACGCTGATGGCATCCAAGTTGATCCTGTTAAAATTAAAGCGATATCTAATTGGGGAATTTCGAAGTCACCAACTGAAATCCGAAGTTTTCTCGGTTTAGCTGGTTACTATCGAAGATTTATCCAAGATTTCTCTCGAATTGCTGTTTCATTAACTTCTCTGACTCGCAAGTCAGTTAAGTATGAATGGGGACCTAAGAAATCTGAAGCCTTTGAAACTCTAAAACAGAAACTTACACAAGCACCCATACTGGATTTACTAGATGGAAATGAATGCTTTTATGTTTATTGTGATGCTTCAGACACCGGCTTAGGTTATGTGTTAATGCAAGGAAGCCAAGTTATTGCTTATGCTTCCAGACAATTACAAACTCATGAAAAGAATTATACGACTCATGATTTAGAGTTGGGCGCCATAATATTCGCATTGAAATTATGGAGGAACTATCTATATGGAGTCAAATTCACAATATTCACTAATCACAAAAGCCTAAAGTATATATTCAGTCAGAAAGAACCGAATATAAGGTAAAGGCGTTGGATGGAAGTCCTGAATGATTACGATTACGAGATCTGTTATCATGAAGGAAAAGCTAATGTAGTAGCTAACGCCTTGAGCAGAAAAGAACATGAGAAACCTAAACGAGTTCGTGCTTTAAGACTCGATCTTCAAATTGATCTTATTTCTCGTATTAAGGAATCTCAAAAGATTGCCTTACAAGAACCAAACCTCGAGAAAGAAGGTTTGGGAGGTATGATTGACCAATTGGTCGACGGTGACAATGGTATTCTTAGAATGAATAAAAGAATCTGGGTTCCTATCTATGGAAATGTACGTGAAGAAATTCTTGAAAAAGCTCATAAATCTAAATATACGATGCATCCTAGAAGCGATAATATGTACAAAAACCTAAAACCAATTATTGGTGGATAGGAATGAAGAAATATAACTCTATCTATGTTGCAAAATGCTTAACATGTTCTCAAGTTAAAGCTGAACATCAAAAGCCGTCTGGCTTGTTACAACAACTTGAAATTCCTGTCTGGAAATGGGAGATATAACCATGGATGACAGACTTACTCAATTTTCTTCCCATGAAAGAAACATTCAACATGGATAATTTGGGACAATTATACGTTAATAAAATCATGTCTTTACATGGTGTGCCACTGTCTATTGTGTTAGATAGAGATAGTAGATTTACTTTTCGATTCCGGCAAAGCTTTCAAAAAGCCCTGGGTATAAAATTGAATCTTAGCACTGCCTACCATACTCAAACGAACGGGCAAAGCTAAAGAACTATTCAAACTCTAGAAGATATGTTAAGGGCTTGTGTTATTGACCTTGGAGGAAGTTGGGATGACCACTTACCTCTAATGGAATTCTCCTATAATAATAGCTATCATACGAGTATACATGTCGCTCCTTTTGAAGCCTTATACGGTCGTAAACGTCGAACTCCAATATGTTGGTTAGAAATAGAAGAAAATTAGTTATCTGGGACTGAAATAGTCCTAAAAACAACTGAAAAAGTAATTCAAATGAAAGATAGATTGAAAGCGGCTCGTGATCGTCAAAAGAGTTATGCTGACAGACGACGGAAGCCGTTAGAATTCAATGTTGGTGATAACATTCTATTGAAAGTTTCACCATGGAAAGACGTTGTAAGATTTGGAAAGAAAGGAAAATTAAGTCATAGATTCGTAGGACCATTCAAAATCTTGAAAAGAGTTGGGCCTGTGGCCTATCAACTCAAATTACCGGAAGAAATGAATGGAGTGCACGATGTATTCCATGTGTCAAATCTGCGCAAATGTTTGGCAGATGAATCTCTTGTAATACCCCTACAAGATGTAGAGGTGGATGAAAAGTTGAAATTTGTGGAACAACATTTACAAATCGAGGACAAGCAGGAAAATAAATTGAAAAGAAAGAAATTTATGATTGTGAAAGTGAAATGGACAGGCAGGAAAAGAAATTGAGTACACGTGGGAATTGGAGTCCGAAATGAAAAAGAATATCCTCACATGTTCGAATAATCCTGGGGATGAGATTAAAACAAGGTGGGGAGGATGTAACACCTACCAAAGATCAAGTTTCAAAAAGTAGAAAACATGAAAATCCAACGGTAACGGACCGTCACGGACGGTAACGGTGCGTTACGTGCTGAGCACGTGAACAGTGGTGACTTGCCACGTGTCCAGTGACTAGTGATCACAAACTGACGCGTGGAAACCCTATAACATACCGTCACGCCCGGTAACGCTTGTAGAGGTGTCCAGTTCGATTCCCGCTCGTTGTAAGTCCCGGTTTAAGAAGAAACGCTTGTAGAGGTGTCACAACGCTAGAGAAACCATGTTAAGTGTTGATTTTATAATTTCCAACTTAGAGACTCATTCGTAACATCAAGGTGAATACTTTATTTATTTCAAAACTTGTGTCAAATAATTACATTTACGAAAATGGCCAAATAAAGGTTAAGGGAATAATGCTCAACGTTCTTTTACGAACAAAGCATTCAGGCCATAGGTATACGTAAAACTTGCAAGGGATACACGGGTCTCGGGTGAGAGTCCCAGATTACGGCTGGTGTTTATCGTATAACAAATTCGAAGGCGTGGACCTGTCCGTAGTTATAAAGATATGACGCCAGTGTATACAGTGGTGCATACAGTCAGGACATGGGCCTGCTGAATGTGTGGATTGAACACAAAAGTTGTGATTATGAAATTAATGCTTGTTTATGCCAAATGATTTTCCTGTCAAGATGATTGTATTCACCAGCGTTCGCGCTGACATTTAATTTTCAAAATGTTTTCAGGCAATGAATAAAATGGAAAAGAAAGGGGATACGGGCAAATATATGATCTGACCTAGGAATGAATGTTGAAAAGGGATAACTTGCACGTTGGATTCTCAGGCCTCGTCTATAGGAAATCCTAAAAGATGAAAAAGGAGATAGGACCAAGGGACTGATCGACCTTGGATAGTACTATTTCCAGTGGCTTGAAACTTGTCCATAAGAGACAAGAAATGTATTTGGTTTCAAACTCTGTTTTGTAATAAAATGAAAAAGGTATTTAAATCTCTATGTTTATGAAATAAACACGAGACTTTTGTTTTCCAACTAAGTCTTGAAATTTACAAATACAACCCTTGAGGTTAAACGAAATGATGAAACGATCCTTGTGAAAAGACTTCTGCTGTGTTTTATAAAAACTCTAAAATAAAAACAGGTACCAATCGAGCTCGCACATGTCTAGGGGGTTCCTAAGGCGGGGTGTGACAGGATCCCTGATCAATCTCCGGGTGTGACTAGAAGGAAACTCTAAATAATGTATAACGGTCACCAGTTGGTTGGATTACCTTTCAGTCTCTCTAACAATACTAAAGTACCCAAAAGACAGATCACCTTTCAGTCTCAATATCTTAATACATTCAAAGAATGCAAGGGTAACCTGAAAACTCCCGATAAGACACGGACTAGAAAATATACTAAGAACCCTAGGGAAACCTCCTTTCAGAGACTTTACACCTATATACCTAACACCAAAGACTAACCGACTATCTCTCACCTTTTATCTATCGAAGTAGGTAGAATATTTAAGTCCTCTAAACTCTCAATGACCGTTCCTATGGATTATGATATCAATAAACCATACACAAATCACAAACACACAGTAAGTGACCTAATCATGCATCTATAACTGAAAGACATTCAACAAGACACATGTGGAATAATAATTGATCATAAATCAGAGATAAACATGCATACACATCAAACGATTTGTAATCAAGTTTGATACTTT
Source organism: Smallanthus sonchifolius (assembly GCA_023525975.1). NCBI lineage: Eukaryota > Viridiplantae > Streptophyta > Magnoliopsida > Asterales > Asteraceae > Smallanthus > Smallanthus sonchifolius. The sequence goes on from CM042023.1 coordinate 26,254,303, forward strand.
AACACTAATCCATCAACAAGAATCCAAAAACCAAGAAAATACTAAGAATTCAACAAATACTAACCAAAACCTAGGTATCTACAGAAGTTTAGCCCCAAATCATGCTCAAAGACAGAAAACAAATCATTAAAGTCATGAACATAGTCTCAATTAAACTAACGGAACACAAGAGAATGAAGATCATGAACCGAACGATTAATATGTAACCAATACGCTCTCAAAACCTTCAATCTTTTGCTCCAATTGCTTCCTCTGCTCCCAAAATCGCCTGAACTCTCTGGTGTGACGGCTAAAAGTCGAACCCTATGATAATGGCATTCAAATCTTTAAATAATTCAATTTTAGGGTTTTTGCTGGATTTTGGGATCTTCGCGCGTTGCGAACCTAGGAAAGAAACTCTTCGCGTGGTACGAAGGACAAGTTAGTCAGGCCTAGATTTCCTGGTCTTGGCGAGCTTCTTCTTCATGTGGCGCGAAGGACTGAATTTCCATATTTTTTATTTTCTTTTTCTATTCTTCACCTCTCCTCGTGTGATCGACTTCACCAGGATTTAACCTTCGGTTTCTGCTACTTCTTCACATGAGTATACATAAACACGACCCACACTAAGTACGAACCAAAAACGAATAAAAATGAATACAAAACTAGCTAAAACGCACACGAAACAATAGGATAAATGCATGTGTTTTGCAACACATCAAACATCCCCACACTTAACCTTTTTTTCGTCCTCGAAAAACTCTGCAATGGAATCACAACTGGAAAACTGGCTTTTAATTTCTGTTTAGTTCATTGGTTCTGATATAGTCATGCATTAATTGCAATCATCGGCATTTCTGTCCAATTAAACCTAACCACCAACTAATCAAGCCCCTAATTGTGTTTTAATACCACATTACAAAGCTATCATTCTATCTATGGGTCTCACACTCAGAAAGTCACAGCTTAGCCTAATCCCATCTCAAGGTATGTCAAGGCCCGGTTTAAACCATATAGATTTCCCACCAGTATAAACAAGAATTTATATGTTTTCAGAGTTGATTTTTGATGGATTACGGATGAATGTTTTGAGCATTTATTAACAATTAAATTGAACCTTACCTAGTGCTGCTTCAATCAAGCTGTAACTTGACATGTGGCACATAGGTTGCAGGTCTAGCAATGAAGTACTTAAGAATCTAACCTAGTGGTGTTTGAATCAGGCTGCAACCGGACGTGTGACACATAGGCGAAACTCAACTTTCCAAATTAATTAAGCTCATAGAGATGGAATCATGGAATTTAGGGCGCCACCAACTCTCAAATTTATTTTCAAAAATAGAAAGCGGTGTGCCAAAGAAAATTTTAAAACATATAGATTCTTAAACTTAACGTGGTACCTATCTTTCTATATTGACAGTTTCAGCTTTACCGTTTCTCCTAAGATGAGAACCCACAAGATATTCTGATCTAATTACCAAATTAACTTCTTATTTAACACTCTCAAGATGTTTAAGCTTTCCAAAGTCGGCTGGGCCTACCAACACATCACAAATCATACGCGTTTTCTATCCTTATTTTATTATTATTCAACAAGCACTTCCCAGTTATACCTCTAATTTTCCATTTAGGTGCATTTAATTCCAAGGACATTTTTTTAATTTTTTTTAAATTCTACCTAAAAATACAAAAATGGACTCAAGTTACAAAACCTAGACGACTATCTCCCATCCCCACATTTAAACTCTACATTGTCCCCAATGTAGGATGAATGTCACACTTCTGATTTTTACTACTTGTACTCGTTCTAGACTTATCAATGAGAATCCGCATGACATTTCATTTTACTTGAAATCCTATTTATACATGTTACAATACTAGTTCACATGTGAAACATTACATTTATGCTTGATTACAAAGACTTATACTTATCTATGATCGATTCATGGATCACCTGTAGACTTAATTGATGATTATGAGACATTAAATACACATGAACCACCTCATACACCTCAAACATGTATTTATAACTCATTCAAAGTGATTTGATACTTAAAAGTACTAGTTAGTACTTTCGTGCAATCGTTCGCCTTTTAAACCGCCGTTAGATGCGTACAGTCCATAACCGACAAATTCGTCTAACATGATATTAATATATGTTTTAAATGTTTAACATATTCATTTCATTAATTAAAACAAAGTTTGTTTGCAAAACTTTCGTTAAATAAATCCTATAATTCGAAAAACGATCAAAAAGTCCGTTTTCTCGCCCACCGACCGCCAACTACCGTACGCGAATAACGTAACTTTAACTTAAATGTTTTTAGCTAAACAAACTCATTTTGTTATGACAATCAACTTTCATGTTGAAAACATTTGCCAATTTCGCTTAAAAATGCTTAAAATCGTAATTTTCGAATGCGTGCACTCAACCGGGTCAAGCTAGGACCCAACCCACCTACTCTTGGACCTAGCCCAAGCAAGAAATCACAAAAATCCAGCCCTTTATCAGCTGAATTTCGCATATTTGAGCCCTCCTAAAACCTTAAAGTGTTTTCCAAGACATTTCATTTTTACACCCCTTCACCCATTAGTATAAATAGGAGGCTTAGGATCTTGTTTTCTTTGCTAATTCTCCCTCAAACACTCCCAAACCTTCATAAGTTGCAAAATTCTTGACCTCCCCTTGAAGATTTCGAAAATCCCTTAGAGGATTCCGAGAGTTTGAAGATCAAACAAGTAAGTAACCATCCGAAGTTCAATACCGTCTTTTTATTTCATTCTTTCTTCATCCCCTCAATCTTTTTCTATTTTATATCCATGATCACTTAATCATGTGAAACCTCAACCCTAAAAACCCTCTAATAATCTTAACTAAACTAACAAATCAAGCTAACATCACCAACAAACAAACAAAGGATCCCGTTTGCAATGGCGGTTATGCCGTCGCATTCTGCGAATCCTCAAGACAACTATTGCAAAAGTGGCTCTGCCGATGCTTTAGTATGTTCTTGATAAGTTAAAACATGTTATTTATTCTATATTATCACTTATGTGAACTCACACACTAATTATAAATAGAATCCGCTTGCGCGTGTCGGCTATGCCGATTGCATTATGTGATTCTCCAAAACGCTTCTGTGAATATCATGGCTAGACCGGTGACACGGGATGTTTTGACTAACCTAATATGATTATTTTATGTATTATAATAACATAATAACATTTTTATAATATTATTTTACGCATTCGGTAATCTTAAAACCCTAAACGGTCCACTTAAGTGCAACCTTTGATAATAGACAGAAATTGCGCTTACTTTAACTAAGCATATCTTAATCATAATAAATCTAAACTGAGCAAACTCAAATTCGACGACGTAGTTCGTCGAATTTCCTTTCCAACCATAATTGGCTCGTTTTCTAATACCAACGTATGACACCGTAGTAGCCAAAACGGGACATAAACATTTTTCAGTACCTTTTGACTTGTTGGACTGTTTTGGCTATGATCCGAGTCTCAAATGGAAAAACTTTCTAAACGAAACTTTTTCGAAATGACTTAAACTACTTACCTGTAAAATTTCATAAGTTTTGGGCATCGTTTGATATTTTTAACAAGCCCGTTTCTGTTCAGCTATTTTGCTGTCCAAATCTGAGAATCGACTAGAACGCTACTTTTATAACTAATTCTTAACCTTATGTCCCGAACTTCCTATATAACACTCGTAACCATCGAACATACCCTAAAACTATTTTATTTATTTGTTTAGGGTCTGTTCCGTGATTCACCTCGACTATTTGTTCAAGTCTCTTATCTCGGCTAGCTTTCAAGGTGAGACTTTATAGCCCCACTTTATTCAAATCGCTTTGGGGGAAACATGTACACGTTGACACGCATTAAAACACGTTCTTTTTCAAACAATTCTAAAAGAAGTGAATCTTATATGTATGCGAATAAATGAACACAACATGATAAACGTTAAACTTGCAAATCCTTAACTTGAAACTTTCAAGCCAACGGTAGTACATATATGAGCCATCGGATGGAAACCGCATATACTTTATGGACAACTTTTGATTGGACATCTTATTCGTTATTAGTGCAACTTGCGAGTTGTACCACTTATTCGTTATTCATCATTTAGGTTGGATTTGCTAATCATGTGTTTGTTTTATTTATGTGCTATATGATAATCTTGAAATTTGAAATGTTACTTTTGCCAAATTTATGCTTTTATTAAACCTATGATTTCTCACCAACTATTTTAGTTGACACTTGTTTTTCGTACATGTTTCAGGTGATTAAGTTTATGATAGGTCAAGTCAAGAACACGTAGGATTAGCCTAGATACCAAATGAAGAAAATTTTATTTTAAGTTGTTTGTCTTTTGAATATGTTATTTGTTTTGTTTAAATTCTAAGACTTATGTAATTGGGTTTTCTTAATAATATGAAACTTTAATAGATAACCTCATTTATTCCATCATGTTCTTTTATCAACAAATTGCACCCGTGGTTATCATGCACGGTTGAGGTGTGACAATGAAAGACGACTATGATTAAAAAGAATATACAAAAATAAAAATAAAAGTAAAAGCACAAAATTAGAATAGACTTAGCTGGTTAATTTGCAGTAAACTTCACAAGTTCTTCATTGTCTTCCAAGCCGAAGTCATACGATCGTATATCATTCCATTCACGATCGTATCCAAAACACACGTTGAGGCGTCCCTTTACATTGATCGGCTATCGATGGGACCGGTCAAAGATAAGATAATTTGTGTGTCCTAATCACCTTAAACTAGTTAGGGTAAGAAGAGTGTCGAACCACAAAGAGTTTGTGGTCGGCGCTTAACTTCAATCGACAAAGTGATTTTTGAAGTTGCAATGGGTCTTTCTGACTAAACACAAGCAATGATTGAGAAACAAATTAATAACTTCAACAAATAAAGATTATCAAGTAGCAATTAACGTGTAAACGATCACTAGCAATCAAATGACAAGTAAACGGTTTGATTTGTAAACAATGATTAAAAAGGAACAACTCCCGGTTTCAAGTTAATTAGTAATTAGGAATCACCACGTCAAAGATATGAGTTCAAGTAATCGCAAAGGTTATTTAGGTTTATTAGATCAAATTTCTAATCAAGAGCATCAACAATCATCTATCATAAGCAAATGGTGCAAGAAAACCTTTACAAATGAATTATGGACAATTTTATGCAATATGTCCTTAGAACAATGAACAAACCTTAACATCAACCAAGGGTTAAAACAATTATCATCTCACGAGGTCATTGATACAAGAAAATCTTAACACTAATAAGTTCATAACAATACAAAGCACAATGATTCAAGTATTTCAAACCAAATGATTACAATAAATAGTATCTCAATTCATTAACATGGTAAAACCCTAAAACCTATAAAACTCTACACCTGGGAACGATTATAAAAACTTAGCCAATCATAATAAACAAGAAAACGAATGCTAAACTAAGCAAACTTTCCTTTCGATTTTGGTCTTGAAAATTGTCGTCAAAAATAGCAAAAATTGCACCTTTTGTTGACCTAAATTCTTCTCGAGATGCGTGTTTCTTGTTCCTTCCTTCCGGTCAACGCCACCAAAGAATGAGGCTCCCCCGTAAAACGTGCGTACCCTCTTTTCTTTCCCGTTTCTCCTTTCGTCCACCCCTAAAGGAGGCTGCTTTCTTGCGTGATGTTCTTCGGCCAAAAGGGCTGAGCCCATTTCTTTAATTAAATGGACCTTCTTTTGCTAATCCATACACAGCCCACAACTGACTCGAATTAGTCACCATGATTAGTCTAATGGCCCATATTCCATATATAAAAGTCACATGCACATTCCATTTAATCTCTTAAACTCCTATGTCTAGAACTTAAACCAAAATTAATAAAGCTTGTAATTTGAAATCTCATCTTTTTAACTTAACTTTATAAGTTTAGCTCCTTCTAACTTTAAGCTTATGCATTTAATATATACGTACATCATCATTGGATTTCACATAAATAATCAATTAACAGTGCGACTTTAGACACAATTATAACAAGAATATCACCCACTTATCATATCACCACACTTGCCATTTGCTTGCCCTCAAGCAAAGCTCTTTCGCAACACTACGACAATAGTTAGACAAATACGCTTAAGCATCCCTCACCAAGTGTTAGCTAGGTTCAAAGTCATACATGGTTCATAAAACTTACAACGTTCATTAGGTTTACATCTTAGAAAGAAAAATTGTTATGCCGTTTAAAAACTTAGATTACCTAACTAGGCCTACCACGCTTTAGGTTTAAAACCTACATGCAAATACACCTTCTCACAATGGGTCACTCCTCTCGGTTTAATATCTGGACTAGCAAAAGATGTGTTAGTTATATTTGTGACACTCTCAAGACCAGTAATGAAACACTAATTTTATAAGCTTGCAAACCAATCACATCTACACCAAATAACACAAAATCTCACACAAATCATAAGGACTTAAATGGGTTGTAACGTTTGGCTAGGGTTAAGGGTATGGAAAGAGATATTTAAAAGTGGCTTGGGTGAGCGGAATTCAACTAAGTAGGTTCGTAATTCAAACAAAACTACCTACTATCAAACTTCTCTAATTTGGGTTAAATTCACCCATTCATAATGAAGCTTTTATTTTCTGACTATCAAACTGAAACTTGGGTTATTTCGACCCAAAATATTTTTGTATTTTTTTCATTTTTTTCCTTTTTTTTCGTATATGTTTTTTTTTCATTTTCCATTTTCTCTTCTTTTTTGTATTCATTTTTTTATATATGTGTATTTTTTTTCTATTTTTTTTTATTTGACATCATATCTCAACTGCAACTAGAAAAACTATCTACAATAAACTCTAACTTAATTGAATTCCAACTCACGAGTTAAAAAAAGGTATAGAATCAAAATGGGTATCTAAAGGATAATATTTAGGGTGGGGAGAACAAAATAAAAGGTTTAAACAAAGGGTTAATCCTAATGCCTTAATCATATTTGTGCAAAATTTTGGTTCATGGTCTCAACATGTATATAATAAAAAAGTTATAAAATAATGAATCACTATGGTAAACACACAAGAAACGAAGTGAGCAATTAGTTCTAAATATGTTGTATAGCTTAAAACAAGGCTCAAATTCTCACAGAAATTGTGGAAATGGGTCAAGGTGTAAAGCATGTAAGTTTGTTCACTATCTAGCATGTTACCCCTAGTTAGGCAATTAATATTCAATTTGTTTATGAAAAACGTTTGCTAAGATTACTTTATTCCGCAACTTTAAGAACCAACCATGACTAAGGACCTAAACGTGTGCACCGGTTTAGAAATACTATCACGATTTACATTGAAAAACTATGTTTTCATGCACAATCAAACCGCTTTAGGGACATTTTTCAAAATTATCAATTTTTTGTCACACTTTTCCTCATCCTCACACTTAAACCTTACATTTTCCCCGATGTACAAAAATACATAAACAAATAAAACACAACAAAAAATAAAACAAAAAAAACATCATGTTCAAAAATACATAAACAAATAAAAACACACCAAAAATAAAACAAACAAAAATAAATAAGTTAAGTAAAGAGTACATGGACCTGATTATGTTGTCTTTGCGAGGTCCTCACATGTGTAGATCAAAATCCTAAAACTCACTTTCGTAGGAATCATGGTTGCATTTAGCGTATGCAACAAGCCTTTTAAACCCCTCGGTAGCCCAAGTGGACGAGTGAAGTCTCGCGAGCATTTCTAGAGAACACACCCGCAAAGTTCCCTGCTTGCCTCCATGAGCCTTCCCCACACTTGGGTCTTGCAATAGTGACAAGAAACTGAAACAACAAAATAAAACAATTTTTTTTTTGCAAAAAGCCGGGTTGCCTCCCGGTTAGCGCTAAGTTTAATGTCCTCAGCCTGACATTACCTCATTTAGCTCTTATGGTGGTTGAAATACCAACTCACTTACAATGATTCCCTCACCAGTTCGATTGTTATCATTCAAGCTCCATTTTCTTTCTCTTGTAATCTCCACCGCCACTAGCTCTTTATCTTCACGCACATGCTTAACACGATCGGGTGGCTTCTTTGTCCCCACCGGTGCTCTGGAGGATTTCTTCTCCTTTTCCACTTCAGACCTGTCACACAAAAAACCTTTCTCTTTGGTGTCACCCTCATTTACCTTGTAACAAGGATGGCACACGTTAATTGCAACTGACTTTTAACATTTAGTTTCAACAGAATATGTAAATGAATTTGAAAATATGTTTATGTTCAACTTAAGGTTCCCAAAGGACATGTCGACAGTACCGTTTCGACTATTGATTTGCGCATTGTTATAGCCAAAAACGATCTTCCTAAGATAACACATGGTTGTTCTTCCTTTGCAAGTGGTGCATAGTTAAGTACCAAAAAGTCTCCGGGATAGTAAAACTCACCAATTTTCACAACCACTCCCACTAATTTCCCCCGAGGACGCTTTCGTGAAGCATCCGCTAACGCCAATGTGGTGTTGTATTCTTCTAACGAACCAAAGTTGTATTGATCATACACGCTCGCCGGTAAAATGCTCACCCCTTCTCCATAATCTAGTAATGCCAAATTTGTTTTGAATTCTCCAATTTGAATAGGCACTAGGGGTTCTCCAAACTCAACTTTTTGCTCCATTTCATCTTCTTCACTTTCTTGGGAAACATTAATTGCACTAACCCGGTCAACGCCACCAAAGAATGAGGCTCCCTCGTAAAACGTGCGTACCCTCTTTTCTTTCCCGTTTCTCCTTTCGTCCACCCCTAAAGGAGGCTGCTTTCTTGCGTGATGTTCTTCAGCCAAAAGGGCTGAGCCCATTTCTTTAATTAAAAGGACCTTCTTTTGCTAATCCATACACAGCCCACAACTGACTCCAATTAGTCACCATGATTAGTTTAATGGCCCGTATTCCATACATAAAAGTCACATGCACATTCCATTTAATCTCTTAAACTCTTATGTCTAGAAAAACCAAAATTAATAAAGCTTAGAATTTGAAATCTCATCTTTTTAACTTAACTTTATAAGTTTAGCTCCTTCTAACTTTAAGCTTATGCATTTAACATATACGTATAACATCATTGGATTTCACATAAATAACCAATTAATAGTGCGACTTTAAACCCAATTATAACAAGAATATCACCCACTCATCAAGCATCTAGGTAACTTCAGACCACATCCACACTTGAAGTTGAAAACGGGCGGATCGATCTGAACCTACAAAAGTAAGAAACAAGCAATGCCTCAAGTAGACATCAAACAAACTCAAGAATCAAAAATAATAAAACCAAAAGTATACAGACCTATTCAAAATGAGACCAAACGAATCAATGACTCAAAATACACGACCCGTTTACAAACCTAACAACAACTGACACAATGAAAAGCAAAAGACACTAAGACTGGCTCAATATACAAAAATCGGGAAAACATACCTGATCGGCGACAATCACATAAGCATGAAAGTTAAAAAGAGGTAAAATCGAACGTGAATGTCTCTGAGGTTCCCCATGGTGGTGGTTAATGGTTGGTGAATGGTTATGGGAGTTAGTGATGAATGGGTGCTGGTGATGAAGGTGGAAGGTGATAAACAGTAGTGGTAGGTGAAGGTGGTGGTGAATGGTGTCGGGTATGGGAGAAAAGGGAACTCTGGGAAGAAAACAAGTCCTTCGCGTGTCGCGAAAAAGAAAGAGACCCTCCTTGCGTGGCACGAGGAGGTGAGTTTGACCTCGGTCAATTCTTTTTGTTCTTCGCGTGTCGTGAAGGAGGGATGGTTGGTCTTCTCGTGGCGCGAATACCCTCTTTTCACAGAAAGTTTAGACCAATTTTTGTACGTAGAAACAAACAAACCTAATCAGGAGGCTTCTCTTTAATCCTCCTTGGCACCGCCTTCCTCCTACGAGGTACACCAACCATCATCATCAAACAATCACCGACAATCCTCAAACAGTTACCAAAACTCTCTTTCAGATTTGCCCACCGGTACTTAAACCTACCAGGCTCAAAATTAACCTGTAACATGTACCCATGTAGTCGCTCACCCCTAACAATCCCCACACTTGGGGTCTGCACTAACCTCGAGCAACATTCGTCTCCTATCTCTCGCATTTTCTTACGTGGGGCATAGACTTAGGAGGCGTCTCAGTGTATCCCTAAATAGAATAATAAGCAATAACATGCAAAGGTTCAGGAAGTGGTATCTCAAATGGCATGTCCTCTGGCTCCTCCTTCACAATTGCTGGAGCCTCTACATTCTCCTCCTTCCCCACACTTGGGGTTTTCACTATCATATTATATCTTGCAGATCATCAGGCATATCATCAACGTCTTCAACCGACGAATCCAGTAACTCTTCTAAATCAAGCATCAAGTCTGATAACTCTCCTGGATTCGACGCGGGCCCTCCAATACTACTCTCAACTTGATCACCCGGGGACTCTCCACCCTCTCTCTCCTAGACAATAATCTTGAGGACCATCCATGACAGACATGAAAGTATCAATAAAACAAACCGAATCGTCTTGATCACTAGAATCCTTCACAGATTTCATGGCACCGAAACATCAATCAATGCCTTTGCGGTGCGCAAGAAGGGGCGTCGTAAGATGAGTGGGTCCCTATCATCAACCTCCATATCAAGAATAACAAAATCCATGGGGAAAACAAATTTATCCACTTTAACCAACAAGTTTTCCACCACTCCCCGCGGATATTTGACCGAAGATATGCTCATGCGCGTCGGCTTCGGATCTCCTAGGTCTAGCTGCTTATAGATAGAATATGGCATCAGGTTGATGCTAGCACCTAGATCAGCCAACGCGTGGTTCACAGATAAACCGCTAAACAGACACGGGATCGTGAAATGAACCGGATCTGCTAATTTCTCTAGCAGCTTGTTCTGAACCACTACATAACACTTCTCACTAAGAGAGACTGTAGAGACCTCCTCTAGTTTCTTTTTGTTAGAAAGTAGATCTTTCAAACATTTAGCATATTTAGGCATATGCTGGAGTACCTCGATAAATGGAAGAGTAACTTTGAGCTGTTTGAATAGCTCCAGAAAACGTCCATAATCCTTGACAAAATTATGCTGCATAAAACAGGCAGGATATCTATTATGCCGCTATCCATTCTCTCCGTTGTCTTCCATAAATAAACTCAACCACAAAATCAGCCGGTTCAATTCTCTCATGGCATCACAAGTTTGGACATCCATCCATCAAAGTTCTCATATTTTTACTTAAGAATTTAGGACTTGATTTCAATAAAATGTCAAAAGATTTGTTTCATTGTAATGCTTGCTCTATTAATAAAAGTCATAAAAAGCCTTTTGGTGAAAATTCGTTTAAAGCCTCTAAACATCTAGAACTTGTGTACTCGGATGTTTGGGGCCCGGTCCAAACCTCTAATGATGGCTACTCCTACTAAGTTATATTTGTAGACTACTACTCCAAATACACATGGCTATATCTCATGAAACGGAAATCGGTTGTTTCTATTCTCTTTCCACAATTTAAATCTTTAGTTGAAATTTTTTTTCAAACATCCCTTATCTCCATTTTCTCGGACAACGGAGGTGAATATATTGGTCTTATTCCCTATCTCCAAGCCAATGGAATATCTCATTTTACCACACCTCCACATACTCCGAAGCAAAATGGAGTTGCCGAGAGACGCCATCGCCATGTTGTAGAAACGGGTTTATCATTATTACATCATGCTCACCTACCCCTCACATTTTGGTTTCATGCTTTCCAAACCGCGGTCCACCTCATCAACCGGCTCCCCATACCAATCCTTGATTTTAAATCACCGTACGACAAGCTATACAACACCTCACCAAGTTACATGAAACTTAAACCGTTTGGTTGTTTGTGCTTTCCATGGTTACAGCCCTATGCATCATCCAAACTACACCCACGATCCATCAAGTGCATTTTCCTCGGCCATTCTTCATCTAAATCCGCCTATAAGTGTTACGACCCCGTCTCTCATCGATTTTACCATTCTCGTCATGTTGAATTTGTAGAACACATCTTTCCATACCAAACTGAAATTCCCACCAGTGCCCTTCCCACCTCTGTCACATTTCCTCTCCCACCATCAAACTCCCCATCACACCCTCATATTACTTTACCCACTATGACCACTCCACCTCCTCCTTCCCATGCAACATTTTCCTACTCCCACTTCCACTAACACACCTACTGCTAATCCCAATCCATCTCCCCCATCACCAACAACTCCCTCATCACACTCCAATTCTCTCACAGAATCCTCCTCCACCAATAATCTGCATGACCACTCTCCTTCACCAATACCGTCCTCTACCTCTGACACACCCTCTGCCACCCACTCACCTATCCTAGAATCTACCTCTTTTGCCACATCCTCCGACACACCATCTTCTATCACAACTTCACCCTCTCCTCCATCCAATTCTCGTCCACAACGTACGAGAAAACCCAACTCAAAATACTTCAATCCACACCTCATCAACACCACTACACTACATCTCCTACCACCCACCCTCGAACCCACTACCCATACACAAGCCTCCAAAGACCCTAAGTGGTGAAGTGCCATGGACTCGGAGCCCTTCTCCAAAACCAAACTTAGGAACTTGTTCCCTCCTCATCTCACACCCCCATCGGTTGCAAATGGGTTTTTCGCGTCAAGCGTAATTCCGACAGGTCTGTTGCCAAATATAAGGCACATTTAGTGGCAAAAGGTTTTCTCCAACAATATGGAAAGGATTATTTTGATACCTTTAGCCCCGTCACCAAACCCGTCAACAAGTAAACAGTACCGTTATATTGATTTACCAATTTTAGGCTAGGGTTTGGGTTTGAGATAGAATTTGTGATTTCATCATGATGATTGTAAGTTAAAAGTTGTATAATATATATATATATATATATATATATATATATATATATATATATATATATATATATATATATATATATAAGCCAACAATACTAGTTAAGCCTAATTGGATCGATTGCATATGCCCTTGTTCGTGTGCAATGCAACATGTTTCTCCTTATTCGAGTAGCTTTTGCTAGAATGTTTTTTTTAATACAATTTTGTTGTTGATAAAAAAAATATTATTATATGATGATAAGTAAAGATATACACCAAAACCATATAAAGATGAGAATTTTAGGAAATTGGATCAAACAAATTCAGCACTAATTCATGTATGTATATGACCTTTGCAACTTGTTTGTTGTAGACTGACATAGAGAATAAAAGCACACAGAGTGAGTAAGAGGGAGGAGGAAATGAAAGGTAATGACAGAAGCATAGAGAGCACGAAGGAGTGAAATGCGATATCAACGCAATTCATGCTTCTCTGTGCTCTCTATCTTCTGTCAACATCCATTATTATCCCTTCCTCTTAACTAACTTTTTCAGTAATTGAATGACGAAGATGAAAAGATAGAAACCGATTTACAAAACTTTCTAAAAACCGAACTTGCAAGCAGTGTTATATGTAGTTTAATCTAGGCATGTTTACGCATTCGAAAACCTTGATTTGGGTGTTTAGGTATTTAATTTTAAAATCCCCAATTTCTGCTTACTAATTCAAGTAAAATAAGACATGGACATTTCACATGTGTTACATGTGTGTACCATATATGATCATAATCAAGAGTATTAATTAGATAATACATGAAAGAGGAAAGAACACAAACAAGTGAGACGTATATTGTTCTTGGTCTTCTGCCAGAACCATCTTCATGACTACCTCCCTCCCACTCACAAGAAGCTAGATAGAGAACAGAAAGGAAGAAGAAGAAGGTGAAGTTTCCTCTCAATGAATAGAAAGATCACATGTTCCCCCTATTTATAGAGCAAAGATCTCTTTGTGGGATAATATAAAAAAAACTGAACTTTTAGGTACACAGGAGCGAGACTAGTGATTAGGGAAAGTTTTGGCTCAAGTTACCGTCTTTGTGAGTCACTAATACCAGGTGTCAATCTCACATCCGATAGATATTACCGATAGAATTTTAAGTTGGTGATCACTCGGAACATAATTGATAATACAGAATCTCAAAAATAGAATTAGTTCTATTTTGCACCTAGCCACTGAAGCAATGAATATTATCATATCAAACACATATATTCGTTTAAACAACCATCACAAACTATTCATAGATTCTTCAAAAGGATATACTTCCTAACTTTAGAGTGGTTAAGCAACCTATGACAGACTCATCCATATACAATAGATGTAGACCTGACACATAAGAGCAGTTATGTTTCTATTAACAACCTTTATTTCCCCTTACATAACTAATCTTTGTGTAATTCCTTTATTTGATCTTATATGTACAAAGGTATTTCTAAGAGATTCTCTTTGTTATATCCGTTATGGAAGATTATAACATATAACCTTTAGTTGTTTGGATGATAATTACCTTTAAATCCAATTCAACAACTCTAAATGTTTATTAATCTTATTGACAATTATATATGGGAAATTTTAGAGACACCGTCTACTTTTTAAACTACACATGCCCTAACCGTCACGTATAGGGCTAAATATGACGTTTAGCCCACCAAATGTCACGTATAGGGCAATCCGTCACCTTATCCACCTGACTTTGGAATCAGCGCACCAGAGAATGTCGAGATATGTTGGTGAGTTTTTTTTAGGGTTAAGTTGGGTTTTAGGGTTTTGGTGGTGTATATATCACATATAGGGCAATCCCTCACCCCTTACTTATTTTTTTTTAATTTAGTTTTTTGTTTTTATCACGTTAACAGTTTGTAAAAATCGGTAGTTATAGTTTTTAAAACCATATACATCCATTACAAACAAACACAACCAAATAAAACTGCATAGATAAATACAATGAGTTTGTACATATAAAACAAAAGTACAACTCTATCTAAACAAGATATCTACCCCTCCATCTCGTCATCACCCTCCGCATCGGACCCACCTGTACCGGACGTGCTAGCACCGTCGTGGCCCAACCGCCGGGGTGGTGGTCTCAACAACGGCTTACCGGTGGCCCGATACTCTGCGACCGTGTGGTCGATGAGCCACTGCAGCAGGCAACCGCACGGCATGGTACACGAGCGGAGGATGCTGCGGCGGCACAGGCTGAACCGGCTCATCCCCCGCCGGCCAGCTCCTCAACCTGCTCAATCCGAACCTTGTGCGCAGCCAGTGCGTCGGGGTCCACAAACTGCTCAGGCACCCAGGCCTCCAACACGTCATATCTCCTCACCAAACGCCACTGCCCGTCCGGGAACCTCTGGGAGATCCTCATCCCGGTCGCCGTGGCTCTGCCCGCCACACGCGGGGAAACCACAACCATAGGTAGCTATGCCATCGCATGAGCGTATCCCAGGCCTCTGGTGATTTGCGACACGATGTTGCCGCCGACCAACGCCTCTCATGACTGCCTGTGATAGTAACCGGTAAAGTAATCCGCCAGACCACGAGCGAGGTGGCAGGGTGTGTGAGTGAGCAAACACCGAAGATAGAAGAGGTCTATGGAGGTGACCCTATCGGTGCCCTTGCCACGTCCAGTGATGGACGTGGTGATCAGCCGGTGCATGTAACGATAAAGAGGGTCTCGTATGTGATAGACCCTACTTTCGGCCCTAAACGCATGGTCACCAATCGCAGGCCACCAGACCCGGTGCGCGTCATCTACCCCCATATAGATAGCCGTGGTGTAGATCGGATCCCGAGTCTCTTCCTCGGTATAGAGGTTGCTGACAACAGCAAACCGTCTAAGGGACATACGATGCACAACCCCGAACATGCGGAAACTAACTTTTGCGTCCACCCGTCCCTCCGCAATATCAGTCTCGTCCAGCTCTAGCAATCCCGGCTCACGCGGCCGGAACACAAATGTAGAGTACACCTCGAGGGTAAGCTCTCGGTGTGCGGGCCATCCCATAGTAAATAGACTATCCCACAGGCTATCCTGTCCAATAATCGATGTTGCCCTCGCACGTTCGCCAACCTCATCAAACCACTCCCGTGACAAAACGGTGTTGGGCTCCACCTTCTTCCCTCTAAGAGCCATAAACCGTCGGTGTGCCGGAGTACCCGGCTCAAACTGAAGGTGCGGGTAGTCGTCAATCCCTAGAATAAATCCCTGCTGCTCATCCTCGGAATTAGACATATTTGCGCATGAATCCGTATTTATAATTAATTAAATGTTTGTTAAACTAACGTTTAGGGTTTACGGTTTAAGGTTTAGGTTTAGGTTTACGGTTTAAGGTTTAAGGTTTAGGTTTACGGTTTAAGGTTTAGGTTTATGGTTTATGGTTTAAGCTTAATTAATTAAATTATTATTATAAGATTATATTATTATTACTATTATTATTATTATAAGATTATATTATTATTATTATTATTATAATAAGATTATATTATTATTATTATAATAAGAAGATTATATTATTATTATTATTATAATAAGATTATATTATTATTATTATTATTATAATAAGATTATATTATTATTATTATTATTATTATACACATATGCACACACATACATACACATATACAACACATATATACACATACATACACATATACAACACATATATACACATATACCACACATATACACAAACACATACAAACACATACATACACATATACAACACACATATATACACATATACCACCGTAAACCACCGTAAACCGTCGTAACCCGTCATAAACCACCATAAACCTACACTAGATCTAAGGGCAAATCTAACAAATCTAAGGTGTTAATCGGTTAAAAACGATAAAATTAGGGTCGTAAAATTACTTACCTAGTTGCGGTAGTCGTCTCCGACGGTCTTCTTCTCCGGCGGTCCTCGTTACCGGTGGTTGCGGTGGTATGTGAGAGAGAGATGGTAGTTGCGGTGGTGTGTGAGAAAGGCAGTGAATGTGGTGGAGGAAAACGGTGGTGTGAGGAAGCGGTGACGGGTTCTGTGGGTTGTGAGGTCTTTATGTAACAGATACGAAGCAACCGTCACGTATGGACCTAAACGTCACCTTTAACCTTTATTGGGATTCCTATAAAGGTCACGTTTAGGTCCATACGTGACCTTTAACCTTTATTGGGATTCACATTTGACAGAGATGCCTGTCACCCAAATAATATCCACAACGGTCACGTATGGCCCTAACGGTGACGGATATTGGCCAAACGTCACGTTTGGGTCTAACCTTCACCATTATTATTTTTATTATTATTATTATTAGGTGCCGTTTACAGGCTAACCGTCACATATATCCACGATTTTTACGTGACATTTAGACCTAACCGTCACCGTTCAGTGCTCACCTTTTTAATTTTAGCTCACCTTTCGACCTACCCGTCACCTTTTGATGTGTATGGGTCGTGTTTCGTTACCGTTTATGCGCACCCACAGATCACAAATCGTCTTCAAATACGTTCGTATATATACATATATATAGTCATATTACATACATACATGCATGCGTGCATACATACATCCATCCATCCATACATACATGTATACAGCCATCCATCAATCCATACATGCATGCATGCATACCTACATACATCCATACATACATACATACATACATACATACATGCATAAATACTTACATCCATAGATACATACATATAGTCATATTACATGCATACAGACATACATACATACATATATACATACATACATACATATAGTCATATTACATACATACATGCATACATACATACATATAGTCATATTACATACATACAGGCATCTTACATACATACATGCATACATATAGTCATATTACATACATACAGACATACATACATACATGCATCCATACGTACATACATACATACATATAGTCATATTACATACATACATACATACATGCATCCATACGTACATATATACATACATACATGTATGCATACATACAGGCATATATATACATACATACATGCATATATACATGCATCCATACGTACATACATACCGTTTATGTACGTATGTATGTATGTATGTATGTATGTATATGCCTGTATGTATGCATACATGTATGTATGTATATATGTATGTCTGTATGTATGTAATATGACTATATGTATGTATGTACGTAGGGATGTACGTATGTATGTATGCCTGTATGTATGTAATATGACTATATGTATGTATGCCTGTATGTATGTAATATGCATGTATGTATGTAATATGACTATATGTATGTATGTACTATGACTATATGTATGTATGTATGTATGTATGCATGCATGTATGTAATATGACTATATATATATGTATATACCAACGTATTTGAAGACGATTTGTGATCAATATATGTATGTAGGTGCGCTTAAACGGTAATGAAACGCGACCCGTACACATCAAAAGGTGACGGATAGGTCGAAAGGTGAGCTCTGAATGGTGACGGTTAGGCCTAAATGTCACGTAAAAATCTCGGATATACTTGACGGTTAGCCTGTAAACGGCACCTAATAATAATAATAAAAAAAAAATAATAATGGTGAAGGTTTGGCTCAAACGTGACATTTAGCCAATATCCGTCACTGTTAGGCCCAACCGTGACGGTTGTGGATATTATTTGGGTGACAGACATCTTTTTGGAAATAAAGGGATAAACGGTTACGTTTAGGCCAATACATGACGGTGATGTAGGCCAATACGTGACGGTGAGTGCCAAACGTGACGGTGATGTTTATTACGGTGACAGACATCTCTGGAAAATGTGACCAATAAAGGTAATGGTCACATGTAGGCCAATACGTGATGGTTTGTCTCTGGAAAATGTGAATCCCAATAAAAGTAAAAGGTCACGTGTAGGCCAATAAGTGACAGTTGCATCCGTTATATATAGACGCAGAGAGCCAGCATAACTCTCGTATCGTATGCTGAAACCGTCGGAGAAGAACACCATCGCCGGAGAAGAAGACCACCGCCCTACCCACACTTTCCAACTGTGAACATCCTCGAACAAATCTCACTTGAGCCACCTCTTGGCGGTGCAAACCACACAGGTATGTCTTCTTCTGATCCGTAATTGAAATCCATACCCTTACAATTATTTATCAACGTTTTTCTTCCGTTTACATTCACGGTTGGTTCCAATGTTAAGTCTCAAAAATTTCCCATGGAGACTCCATCATATCTGACCACGTTTTTTTTATTTTAAAAGTTATTTACTTTATTGTATTCAAACATTAAGGAAACATGGTGTTTGACATTTTTGTGTTTACCAGTAGCATGATGGAAGTTGTATGGGTAAAACGGTTGTGCGTGAGGATTTAATGGACGTCGATGCTTCATTATTAGTAAAATAATAGAATTAATAATGGAGAATCGACGTCGATTAAATCTTCACGCACAACCGTTTTACCCATCCAACTTCTATCATGCTACTGGTCAAACAATAAAATGTCAAACACCATGTTTCCTTGATATTTGAATACAATAAAGTCAATAACTTTTAAAATAAAAAAGATGTGATCAGATATGATGTAGTCTCCATCGGAATTTTTTGAGACTCAACAATGGAACCAACCGTGAATGTGAATGGAAGAAAAACGTTGATAATAAGCGTAATAATTGTAAGGGTGTGGATTTCGAGTACGGATCAGAAAAAGATATGCCGGTGTGATTTGCAACGGCAACAACAGGCTCCGGTGATATTTGTTCCAGTATGTTCAATAGGTGGCAACAACCGGCTCCGGTGATATTTGTTCCAGGATGTTCAATAGGTCACGTATAGGGCGAAATGTCACCCTTATACGTTCGTATATACATACATATGTCACGTATAGGGAGATCCGTGACCCTTATACCTTCGTATATACATACATGCATGTAACCGTCACGTGTAGGGCGATACGTTACCGTTATACGTTCGTACATACATGCATGCATGCGTGTAATATGTCACGTTGGTGGGTATGGTTGAGTTGGGTTTTAGGGTTTTGGTGGTGTATATGTCACGTATAGGGCGAACCGTCACCCCTTCCTTTTTTTTAATTGTAAATGTTAACATTGTTGATATATGATGCATTTATACTTAAAATATTATACATTGTAAGATTTTATAGCAACTACAAAGATACATTAATACATAGGCTATCCTGATATAGTAATACTAGGGACGGGCTGGTGGTCTCGTAGGCGATCCATCATTGTAACGTATTAGTTTATACGATCCTGGAACATAACTTGCCATTCCAGTGCGTTTGTAAATGCATATCTCGGCCAATAGAATATCACATTCGGCACTGGGTAATCCCTAACCAATTTTAGGGTGACAAAGTGATCGCGGTTAACAATGGCTAGTGCTACAACTGGATACTCAAAGCACGGTTCTGGTCGTGTTCTCATCGGGAAAAAAGACTGGCTACCAAATAAGCCTATAAGATGTACAACACAATTGAATGTTTGAGCAATTATGAGTCCATGGGCGGGAAAGCTCAGCCAACGATTCTCGGGTGCGGGTTCAACCGTGTCAAACCAATCTAAGCTGTTACGAACAGTGTCATAGAATCTAGGCATCTCGCGGTTCAAATTGGGCCGCCAATACGAAATGTTATTGTCCATTTCCGTCAGCATTTTTCGCCTAACCCACGCCCACTCATTTTGGTCCATTCCTAAAGCTACAGCGATCCCCTGAAAACCGCAGTTACCATCTGGCCGCACATCTTTTATTTTTGAAACGTACTGGTGAATCCATTGGGGGAGGCTATCCTTAAACCGCATAATTTTCAACACGTGGTTAGGTTTCAACATTAAAGGAAACCCTAGGTCAGCTCATGTCTGCTGTACCTTTGAAGCAGCCTTTAACCGATTAGGACGGTTGTTGGGCGTCTTAAACTGTGACGGGGGGGGGGGGGGGGGGTTATAGGAGCTGTGCCTTGCCTATTCAGGCATAATTTGTTCTATCGTAGTATATGAGCTGTGTCTCGCGGTGTCACGCGTAATTTTCAGTGACGTCTTGGTGTCCAATTTTCTCTGTTGCTGATTAAGATTTGGACGACCACGAGGGTCCAGGCGTACCTCAAGCTCTTTCTTTTTTGTTTTTCCTGTAAACACACTTTCATACATTTTCTTAAACAAACTTCTTTTTATGTGGGGGTTGGGTAACGACATAACCTTTTGTTTCACGTCATGAAACTTCTTTTCATAGTCGGGTTCTGGCGCCTGGGCGTACGCCGGCTTGAAATCAAGCTTCCTCCGGTGTGCGTCTACCCCTTCAGGTGGAATAGGTGTGACTGGATTAAAATAGTTAGTGAACAATAGGCAATCATATGACAACGGTAAAAAAAATGTATTTCAAGTATAGATAACCTTGGTTGATGTGTTCCTCCAAACGACAAGCACATAGCAAGGCCATGGACGTGGACAACTGGTGTCCACACGTACCTCCTGTATCCAGCATCATTTCTATTATCGCCATCTCTTTTTCAAGAAGTTCAAGACACCTAATAGACACCTTATAATGTAATCTGGAAAACACTTGCAGTCGATGGACCTTTAATATATTAATGCGGGACTCCTCGAAGGTTTTAGAGATTTCAATCTCCTGGTCCCATACAACTTTACTGACATATCCGATAAGTGTGTGCAACGTATTGTTGGTCCCTGTAAGGTAACTCTTAAAGTTGGCGTGTTGGCCCTCGACTCTATTAGTTGTATGTTCACCAAAGTTGAGGCGGTCTTACATCTAACATGAAGCAAAATTTTGTTTGTACGGACCCAACCAACTATTACAAATATATTCCCAGACCTCTGAAACAAAGAAAAAAGAAAAATTATGAAATGAAAAAATAGATTTTTATAGAAACATTAAGTATGAAAATCTTACCCTGTTTACCGTCTTCATTTAATGTTTCCTCCATCTTCCTGCAATTATAATCGTATAACGCGTCCGTGGGAGACTCACACAGAACCTTCCACCACTATGAAAAATCTTTCCAAATGTTGACTTTGAAAAGGCCTTTCCACCTTCTTGTGATATTCTCCATGATGTGCCACCTACATAGGTTTTTAGAAGCACCCGGGAAGACTATGTCACACTAACTCATCAGGGCTAGGTCCCTTTCTATGACAATGAAGCGTGGCTCCACAAACCCATCGAGCATATCTTTGATCCGCTCAAGGACCTATGTGAAGTTGTCCTGTCGTTCCCTCAATATAAATGTGTGCACAATACAAAACGACTTCGATGTTGATGTCACACCAATAAACTGAACAAAAGGAATGTCGTATATGTTGGTTTTGTACGTCGTGTCTACCAACATCAAGTGCGGGAAGGCGCGTCACATTTTATTGGAGGTAGGATGACAAAAGAAAATATCTTCCACGACATTAGTGGAGGGATTCTCCCGGGTTTGATACACGAACTCTTCAGATTGCAGTAAGTTTTCAAGTTCCTGCATTGGTGTCAGGCCTATTTTACTTTCGGCCCTAATCTTCGTTGTGGCGTTGTATATGTCCTGAACAACACATCTGCTACTAGGAAACTCTTCCTGTACGGCTGCAAGAATGTGACGTGCACGCATGTGCTGCCGGTGTAACCTCTCAACCAGATCAATTTCCCCGGCGGACATCTTCCTAAGCTGCGCGTGGCCCTCCTCAAATACAACAGGATCGTGGTTGTGTGTCTCGTCTGTCACGTCCAACCTCCAACTATTACTCTTTCCGATGTACCTCCTTACGAGCTTAAATGTACATGATTTTTTTACGCTCCCAGTATGCCTGACTGTGCCCTTGCATTTAGGTTCCCCACCACGATTTCATCCGAGTTCCACATCTTTTTTCCTTGACCGACTGACCATAATAACGCACCCATGCTCGCGTCCTCTCTTCTTAGCCCAATCCACCAAATCCTCACGAGAATTAAAATACTGAAATAGTTACAAGGTCAGACTTAAAACGTAGTACATAAAACAAATAAATAAACAATTTAAACGAACGAAAGAGTTGTTGTCATACTTTGTCTGTTTTATATGAAACTGTCGCCTTGCGTATGCGATCATCGTCCAATGCATTCTCCGCAACCCCATCGTTTCCTTTCAAATGAACGGAAGACTCACTGTCATCTGTGTCATTCCTATGGAAACTATCCGACACGTGTGTAGGTTCAGGTTGTGACCTGTACGAGAAATGTTCATAATCCGGTTCTGGTTGTGACCGGCATAACAAATGTACGTAATCTGGTTCTGGTTGTGACTGGCACGAGAGATGTACGTAATTCGGTTCTTATTGTGACCTGTATGAGAGTTGTTCATAATCCGGTTCTGGTTGTGGCCGGTACTACCCTTGACCGTAATCCGTCGGTCTAAATAGTGACATGTACGGCTCTTGACTGTAATTCGGTACTGGTTGCTTCTGTGACGAATCTTGACCGTATGTATTTAACGGGTTGGTTCCCCCCCCCCCCCGAAGGGTGACTCCCGAATACGAAATACTCCTGAAAACGTAATGGCCGGTTAGATACCTGACGTAAAATAAAGACTTGCACACCTCTAAGTTTACCCGTCCCAGTAGAACCCTTAATAAAATAAAGACTTGTTAAACCTGGTTCAGATGTTCGAAGGTTGGCTTCTCATTCAAATCTGGAAGCTTCGACTTCTGATAAGGATCTCCCGAACTCGACATCGGTGTCAGGCGTGAAACAAAAAAAAACAGCTGTGTCCCAACAACAAATAACCACAACCAAGAACTCAAACACGCACTTTCTTCTATACTTTCTGTTCTTTTTAATTATGGTGAAAATGGTAGTGTCGGGTTTGTGTATGATGGTGGGTTTAGTGTGATTAGAGTTGTGTTTGATTTTGGGTTTAGTGTGTGAGTGAGTGGTGAGAGTAGTGTTAATATAAGCTGAATCTGTAACCTAACCGTCACGTATAGGTCCAACGTGACGGTTAGGTCAGGTGTCCGAAAACAATGTCAACGTTAACTTTCTGTCAAAACAACCTCGTACACAACCGTCACGTATTGGCCTATACGTGACCGTTAGGTTCCCTTTACAGACTGTACAACCTCGTATCATCAGTGTCCTTTTTATTCCCGGACTCACGAGAGACATACCGTCACGTTTAGGCCGATACGTAAAGGTTTGGGTAACAACCGTCACGTATAGCCCTATACGTGACGGGTAGGTCAGGTGTGATAAAAAAACCAATGGTGTCCCCAGCACAGTCCATATATATCAAATAGATAGAACTATAATGTGACAAATTAGTTCCATGTGAAATTTAGACTCGAAATGAAATCTACGGTCCCTTCCTCGATGTCATCAACGTAACATTAATACCTACATATCATTCGCACAGGTCCGTTGTGCAATAAGGTAAAAATGAGCACTCAAAATAGTAACTTATATATAAATAAAATTTATTACTTTGACGATAATTGTTAAAACCATAAACAAAACAAAATTACATGTAGTAAAATATCTTGTTTTACGTAATTAAAAGATTCATGCCTAGCATTGTTAGAATCAACTAGTCATAATCCATATCCTTATTATAATAAATAAATAATTTTATCTGCCACGTGTCGACTTTTGTGAATTCTAGATTTTGTTTCCCTCCTCTCTCACGTATTAAATAAACCTCTCATATTAATAATAATGATTGTAAATAATTAAATATCTAATATTTATTCTAATATTTTATTAAAATTTACTAAATCATAAGAAAATTTCAATTATATCTTATCTTAAAATATAATTTATAATTTCTTAAATCTTCATTATTTCTTATTTTATCAGTACAAATCTTTATAGAAACTGTTGGTTTACAAAAAGTTAACTTTATTCAACTCATGTAATACATGGGTTTATAACATAGTTCTCTAATATATCGTTTTCAATAGCTACCATTACCAATCAACTAAATCTTTCTTGTGACATTGTGGATCATAAGTAAGAATTCAACAACTTCAATTTTAAAAAACTTTTTTCTAAAAGTGTCACCATTATGCAATTAACACATTAGAAAAACAATCGACTTTTTTCAAATATCTTAAAACATTAGCAGGTTATGTACTTATTAGGTTTGTAAAAATTAATAGGACAATAGGTCCAATATAGTAATTACTAATTAGTTTATCTTTTTGTATATATCTTAATTACAATATAATAGGTTTATATTTGTCTAATTTTAAATTTTTTATATGTATAATAGGGAGAAAAAAAACTGCCCCCCTTGAAAACGGTCATGTGCGACCCCATCACGCACCCCGTAGGACCGACCCTGATCATTTGCACACACGTCGTACAATATTTATATATCTGGTTTGTATATTAGTATTTAGAGGGAAAATTTCCGGACTTAGGATACATATATGGAGGTAACCACTCCTTAATTCTCTATAAGATGATAGCAAGAAAATGGATGTTAAGGTTACTTGGGCTTTCTACAATCTACATGAAAAAACTGAAGTGATGATATGAAAGATTACCCTACAAAGGGTCATTTTGTGGAATTTAATTTTAGTATCTTTCATGTTTATCAAGTGTTTCTTGATCTTTTATTCGTTGTAAATAAAGTTTACACAAAAACCAATCGAACGCAGCACAAGTGGGAAAAGTAGCATTGGTATAAAGGCATATAATTTAACCCTACTCACACACACCTTATCGTCTTATCATCATCAACAATATTCCAATCTCATCACCATTCCACCCGACAATCCCCCATGCTTCACTCTCTTCATATCCTTTGTCTTTCTGTTATCTTCCAAGAATCTTTAGAAAAAAGTAATTATAGGAATCCAACCCGAGAAAGAACAGAAAATGTTTAAAGAAAGAAATCAGTGATTAGATTCCTTTTGAGTTTGGAGTGAATTTTACCTTGTTTTGACAATCAATAACCAATGTAAAAATAATCATTTTCGATTGTGAAATTTCATATTCCATCAGTATATATGTTTAAACTCAAAAAAATTAATTGTCAAAAAATATATGATAATAAAAATAAAGCTACTTGCTCTATTATTATATATATATATACTTTTGGCAATGACCATTTTGTGCATGTATTTGGGTGAAGAGGGAATAACTCATGGCTATGAACAGGAAAGGATCTAATAACTAACGGTCAATAGTGGGATGAGGGACATTTATAGAATTTTCAACTGTTCCCATTGCAGGCTGTAGTGGTAGAATATGAAACTTTCCCTTTTTGGACGTGTTCTATCTGCTCCCATTGAAGGCTTTAGTGGTAGAATATGAAACTTTCCCTTTTTGGACGTGTTCTATCTGCTCCCATTGAAGGCTTTAGTGGTGGAATATGAAACTTTCCCTTTTTGGACGTGTTGAATCCCTTCTCTCTTTCGAAAAAGGAGACTTAGCCCTTTCACAAGTTTTCCTTTTTAGAAAATCACAAAACTATCTTTCACTAGGTGTATTAAACCTTAAACCTTACATCAATTTTTTTTAATCCATCCAATTGTCCGAAGATATTTGTGGTTAAAAGTTCTGTATTTACTTTTTCTTGCGCATATATTTCCGGTTTACACGATAAATTTACATTCGCGTAACATTATCAAATGTTCATTCTGTGATAGTTAGCCGACAAAAAAGTTCAATATATATACGGGCGTAACATGCATTTTCTGCGTATATGAGAGACGGAAATGATGACACAATCCTTCGCAATATCAAGCTAATTTATAGATACACATATTTAAGGGCAAATACATTAGGGTCATTTACATATATCCCTTTCCTAATTTCATTTATTACATATTTACCCAACCCCTAAATTTAATTACATATTTCCCCTTCTTAAAACATATATATTACATATTTACTCAATTTATTTAAAATAACTTATTAAATTACTATTTTACCCTTAATGAACCAATTAAAATAATATTTACATATATCCCTTTCTAAATATACCATTATTAGGTTTTAAAACATACAAGGGTAAATAGGTAATTGTATAAGGATTGGGTAAATATGTAATTGATTTTTATGATTGGGTATATATGTTATTAAGAGGCTTAAGAAGAGGAAATATGTAAATAACTCAATACATTAAATGCACGATCATAAACCCCCTATCACTAAAAACCAACATTTTATACTAAATGACATGAAATTATGACAATAAGTATCACTAAGACTGGCATGTGCTCGTTTAAATGAATGAGAGGGAGGGAGGGTATAAACTAAAATAGGATAGAGACAAAGTCAAACAGTGCCGGATCTAGGAAAAAAATTCAGGGGTATCGGTCAAATTTTTTTTTTCGTACATTCAAGTAAATGAAACAAAAAAAACATGATGTTAAAGAAATAACTGATAGATGATATCAGATCTGTCCTCTTCGACATTTGATAACTTGAAATCGAGCCATTACATCGTCATCCGTCACTTTATCAAATGTTTCTCTTTCGATCGCATAAAATAGAGCATTGTTCAAATATTCCTCACCCATTCGATTGCGTAAATCCGTCTTGATAAGCTTCAGTTTAGAAAAAACATATTTCAACGGTGGCGGTTGCAACCGGTAAAAACAAAGCTAGCTTCAATATCCGATAAACCAAAGGAAAAGATTGATGTTTTCAGCATTAGACGAGCAATGTCACATATTCCATCCAAAATTGCAAATCTATCATCTTCTTTTACACACTGATAAAAGACCTTAAGATCACCCAAAAGACACCCTCTTTCATTCGTGCTAAAATCATTCGGATACATCTCAGAAAATGTCACTATCTTATATGTGTCAAACTTAGAAAACCAAGCACAAGGATTTAAACCTGACATATTTTCTATCAAAGTAGTTGTTACCTCATTGATCCGATTTCCCATTTCTTGAATTTGCATACCCAAAACCATATTAAAGATTTCAACTTCAAAATGATGTCCATTATTAATGACATTCTTTCGGTTTCTTGGGTACCATAACTTGCCATCATATCTAACATCGTAATATTGTATTTTTGACAAAAAAAAGTCACTTTTTTCAACATCTCATCAACTCTTTTTGTCTTAACTAATTCAATGCTCCTTTTGTTCCGTTTATCATCTTAGCCGCTTCTAACAAGTCTTGACTTTTTTTTTAAAACGTTTTGAGAAAACATTTGTGATGCTTAGAACATCTTCCATTAAGTGTGCATAAAAAAATAAATTCAAGTTTTTTAAAATATTATAGAATACCTTTTGCATTACAACGTTGTTGAATGCTATTTCCTTCTTTAACATAATGAAGTACGTCAACAACTTCCGGAAATGATTTAACCAAACTTGTGATTGTTCCATGATGAGAACCTCATCATGTATCTCCGGTTCGTGCAAAGGAAACCTCTTGGTTTAATCATTTTCCAGTCTTAACTACACCTTCAAATATTTCTTTTTCCACTCTCTCTTTTCTTGCCTCCCATAACATATCTTTTCGTTTGCAAGAAGCAGAAACCGTATTATCAACCATGGAAAGGTATTCATAAAAACTTTGAACACCAGGATGTTTTTTTGCAACAACCACAATCACTAACTAAAGTTGATGAGGAAAACAATGTATGTAATGTGTTGATGGATTATCTCTCAAAATCAAAGCTTTTAAGCCATTAAACTCTCCTCGCATGTTGCTTGCACCATCATAATCTTGACCCCTGACATGTTTTAATAAAAATAAACTATAAAATAAATCAAATAATCTCTATTAAAGTTTATGTAATGAAAGTATGAAATTTATTACTTACATGATCTATGCTCAACTGATTATCTGCTAATAAAGAAACAATGGCTTGTTTAAGAGTTGCAGAAGATGTATCTTTCACATGAGCAATTCCAATAAAACTCTCTTTAACAACTTCGAGTTTATCAACATATCTCACAACTACAGCCATTTGTTCCTTCAAAGATACGTCACTAGACTCATCTACTAACAAACCAAACACATCATCTTAACTTCTTCGCAATGATGTTTTGCATAATTAGCTTTGACAGCTCTCCTCTCTTTTCAAGGCTAAACTGCGTTTATTCGAATAGAATTTTTCATTTACGAGGACATGACAAAAAGCAGAAAATCATATTTGGACTCATTACAACGTGTTTTACTTTTCAAAGTGAAAAAATAAAACATATGACCCATGGTCGATGAACAGTCTGGCCGTGAATTGACCTTTTTGGGTAATATGTAACCTTTTCACCGTCTCTTTCTTCTTGTCTATTTAAGGTGCCCTCATTCCACCTTTTTTGTGCAACCCCTTGAGAGCTCAAAAATGACAATACATGTGTTTCATCAAGTGATCTTTAGTTCAAAATCAAAAGATGATTGAGAGAGCTCAAAAATAACAATATATGTGTTTCATCAAGTGATCTTTAGTTCAAAATCAAAAGATGATTGAGAGAAGAAGAAAACGAAGATCAAGAAGAAAGGGTTCAACAAGATGAGTCGTTATAACTATTTATTGTAAACATCTATTAACAACTTGTTGTATGTAACTTGAGAGGGGTGATCACCACCCAAATAATGAGAAATGTAAAGATGATCACACCTTATGAGTGAAAAAATTATGGGGCGGTCACTAACCAATTAGTGAGATGTACAAAGGATGATCACTACCCCACTAATTAGACTTAGAATGGGTGATCACTACCTTGATTATTGAGGTGTATAAGGGGTGATCGTCATCTTATTAGTGGGATGTTCAAAGGGTGATATATACATAAGTACCACCAAGTCTACAATGTACTAAAATAAGAAATGTACTTGAATCCCCATTGCACGTATGAATTTTGTATTCTAATATATGGAAATCTATTTTATATATGTATAATTTGGTAGCAGCTTTGCATTTGCTTGTATTGTTTGTTTAGACCAGTAAAAAATGATCTAGTCCTTTGAAACCTATTGAAAAATTACATATTTGTCCTTTTCTTCCTTTTTAATTTTTTAAGTTTCATTTTACATTGCATAAAACTGGAAAAGGCCCGCGCGTTGCGGCGGAAATTAACGTTCTTGAAAGCTTATAAAATAAAGCCAAAACCGTTAGGTAAACTCACCTTGCACGAGAAGAGCGTATAAGATTTATGGTTATAAATTAAAACGCAAGATAAAAAAAAATTTATGGTTGAACTAAAACCGTGATTGGGAATCACGGTTTTACCATTTACCACTTTTTTGGGTCAATGCAACCGTTTGCCACTTTTTTTTCAAAAATATACCATTTTGACTTAAAAAACATTGGTGGTTTCCCTCTTCAAAAATAACTACATTTGTTTTTGTATAACTATGCTGGTGTTTGATATTATTTACAAAGATGCAAGTTGTTCTAGTGGTTTGTGGTGTTGGTTTATTAGTTTAGCATAAACTGTTTAGGATCCTGGGTTCGATTATTTTTTCTGCCTAATTTGTACCCTCTTTCTCCTTTCTTCTAGTTTTGTTTTTTAGGTTATATTTATTTATGACGCGTATATTGCATTGCCTTATTTGATCGGCACGTCTTCTTCTTTTCCCTCTCTATCTGTATTTCAATTTTCAACGCATGTTTTGCTTGCGTGTGTCTTTTCCATGGCTTTACCTTTCTCTATTGCTACTGTCGCTTAGGTTTGATTGCAGCTCATCACTTTTGTCTTTGGATTGTATATATCAATGTGTATTGGTTATATGGGTGTGTATTGTTCTTCGCATGTCTTTTTTATGAGATTTTGGCTTTGGGATTTAGGTTTGTTCTTATTGTTTTTTTAAGATTGGGTTTGGGTTTGTCCTGTTCTTTTGGCTCTAATATTCTTTTACCCGGTGTTAGTGAAATTGCGGTTGCATTGTTGTCGTTGGTCAGATTAGCTGGTGTGGTTGGATTCCTCTGCTGTGAATTGATGTGTGTTACTATTTGTTTTTGTGTTAGGTGTTACTTTCTAATACCGGTTCTTGTAAGTTCAAGTTTTAGGTAGAAGCTTGGTTGGTTTTAAAGGGAATTTTTAAACCATAGACTTACGATGTATTCTCGAGTTTAATAAACGAAAGGAAAGAAGGGAAAGAGAATTAAAGACAGAAAAGAAAAGTAAATGAAAGAAAATAAGTGAAAATGAATTAAGGAGACAAAAGTTAGGAGGAAAGATTATTAAAAATCTTCCTTTCTCCAAATACATCCATTTTGTGAGGAAAGTTTGGAGAAAAGATTATTAAAAATCCTACTTTATCTTTTTTTCACTTTCTTTCCTTAAAAAACTTAGGAACACAAATCCTTTTTAGTTTCTTTCTACTTCTTTCCATTAAAAAAACTCAGGTGTACAAATCTTTTATAGTTTCTTTCCAATTCCTTTAATTTTTCCCCTTAAAAAAAACTTTAGAACACAGTGTTAAATATAGGTAATTTTACCATTTTTGTTAAGTTTGCTTTTCAAAAAAGAATTTACTACACAAACATGATTTTATTTTTATTAATATATGTGAGAGAGTTAATATCGTCGTTTTAATTCCCGAATTTAACAAAAAAAAAATTGGGTGAATAGAATGTCTTTGGCCAACATTTGTTTTATGATGTTGTTCACCATGAAGTGATTTTCCGCATGGCCACGATTATTGTTCACTTTTAGAGGTTACATAGTTTAGTTGGTTTAACCATACGTGCATTTGATAAGACTACTTAAATACATAGCTAGCGGGTTGTAAATCATGCTCTGCGAGGGGTTGTGCCGATACCTGTTTGGATTTTGAAAGAGGTGGTTCTGAGTTTGAAAGGGGATTTGAGGAATTAATGAGGGGGCGAATGGATGATTGTATATCATTTGCATCTTGCAGCTCCTCGCGGAACACCAAGGATGATGACAAGAGTGAAGTTGGTGGTCAGCATATGAGAAGAAGATGGAGGAGGTCCGATCTTGAGGGCAATGATCCGGCAGAATCTTCTATTGCAAGAAGACTCCACCCTTAGATTTTGAGTAGGTGGGCTGCTAGGCAAGCACAAGAAATGATCATCACAATTGAAATAAGAAACCACGAGTCGGAATTAATGGCACTTCCAGACTTGCATATTGTTTCAATGTCGGATTCATTGTTCTAGAGGGAATCTCAGTCTCCTTTGTGAAGTTAATCCCGTTCGTTACTTATAGATTAAGTCTAGGGGTCGTAGTGTTAATAAGTAACCATATTTTAGTTTATATTTATATGTATGTAAAGTCTAAGGGTTAGAATGTTAGAACCCAAACTCAGTAACCACCATATCCACAACGCAAGATATCGTTGGTTCTGAAAGGGTGCCTGTGAAAACCGGTTATTCATACCAGATTCAATCTATCAATATGGAGAAACAAAAATCGAGTAGAATAATCAAGAAACGAGATCGGATCAGAAACACATAGTTAAGGTGTAAAACTCAAGTGTTTATTGATATTGCAAATGAACTCCCTCTTACAAAGCTTTCAAACAATACAAGTATTTATACTAAGAAGACAAAATTTGATTTTGTCTGAAATACATTTCGTCCGAAAACTATTTCGAACAAAAAATTTGTTCGAAATCTTCTATATACAAAGAAATCTTCCGTGTTCAGCTTGTTTTATATGCGATGACCTATAATTAGAACAATCTCCCCCTAATCCATTGCATATCAAAAGACGAGAATTCTACCAAGCTCTCCCATACACTTTGCATCATCAAAGTTGGATCTTGGACTCGAATATTTAACTCTCCAAACTTGTCTTGGTTTAGCTTTGACCTGACAATCTCCTTTTGGTTTTGACGTCCAAAACATCTTCAACCTATTAAAAGCTTTAGCAACTTTTTCTTGAACATTTCTCTGAGGTTGAGAAATGACCTTCTATTTGAGAGACTTTTGTTTCTTAGTAAAGCAATCTCTTGCTAAATGACCATGATTTCCACA
The DNA here is from genome assembly GCA_023525975.1 of Smallanthus sonchifolius. Taxonomy (NCBI): domain Eukaryota; kingdom Viridiplantae; phylum Streptophyta; class Magnoliopsida; order Asterales; family Asteraceae; genus Smallanthus; species Smallanthus sonchifolius. The sequence goes on from CM042023.1 coordinate 26,287,170, forward strand.
GCTGAAACATTTCTTTAAAGTAGGACATATTCACTGATAATGCCTCTTTCGAGATGCTAACTTGTATTTATACTTTAACTTTTCAACTTTTGGATTTTTCTCTACTCCTTTCACAAACATAAGTGGAGTAAATTTATTTGAAATGAATGGGATGGCATTAGGATTAAGTGAACTCTCTTTCTTGAACCCTAAGCCACCCTTATTGTCTAAATAATGCATACACTCTTGACTTTCTTCAGATTTGACACTAACACAATCATCATCAGAAGCAAGATCACCTAGAATCTTTAATTCAACCTTCTTTGCTTCAGAATTTTTCTTTGGCTATAACGCATGATAAACATTTGGCACAAATGGCTCTGGAATGTATGGCTGAGGTATCTGTGAATAAAATCCATTTGTAGTAAATGGAGGAGGCATATTTTTGTATCCAATCTCGCTATTCACTTTGTCATTAACTTGAGCCTCAATGTTTTTACCAGTGCTTTTATATCCAAGCCCAAACTTTACTTTGTCATGTATTTAAGCTTCAGTGATCCCACTAGCAACTCTCCCTGAAATGTTAATTTTATCAACCTTAATTGTTGTATTTGCTACTTTTTCCATCTTCTCTGTCAGCAATTTCTTTTGTGTTTCTCTTTCAGCAATCAACAGTTGAATTTCATAATTCTTTCTCTTTAACTGAAGTTTCACCTGAGAATTTTCTTTGACTCAGTCATTAATTTTTCTTTTATACTCTTTCTCACGATCTTTTAGAATCTTGTTCGTAGTATGTGAATGATTCAATGTATCCATTAGATGTTGATTATGTTTCTTGTATTCAGCAATTTTCTCAAAACACTCCACAGAACACATATTTTCATTGAGCAGTTCAGAATAAGCTTTAAGTTCCTGTGATTCTTTCACTGCTTCAACAACCAAATGGGATTCTATACGCTTACAATTTCCTTGAAAATCATAACCGAATCCTCCTTTGATCACTATTCTGTATCTATTTTGAGTGCATCCAACTGTAATTTTGCACACAAATCCTCTAATGTGTTATATTTTAGTCCTCTATTTTTTATGTACAGTATATACATCATCCATTCCTTTGGTTGAGCATTGAGAAAATTATCCATGAGTTCTAATTTTTCATATTCAATATCAACATCCTTTAGATCATTTATCAGTCTCACATATCTGTGATATTGATCAGTCAAAGATTCTCATTCAATGCGTGTGAAGACTTGATATCTTTTCTTTAAAGTATCTTGTCTTGCTTTTCTTTTCAAATCTTTCTTATTTACACATGCTGATGTAACAATATCTGGATGAACATACCTCAGTCCATTTACAAAGACCTTATGTACACAACCTTCGTTAGCCATCAAGAATTATTTTTTTTAACTACCTCATTTTTTCATAATCAGCCTGAAACATAAGTTTTCGACCAAAAACTATTTCGGACAGAGTTTTTGACCAAAAAAGATTTCGGACATACTTTTCGACTAAAAATATTTCGGACAGAAAGTCTGTCAGAAAAGGATTTCGGACGATTCATGCAGTTTGAACCCGGAAACGCCCCAAAACTTCCAAAAAATATCAAATCAACCCCTTAAACCCTGAAATTGATCCCAAATTGATTCGCCGTCACTTTATATCATAAATCTTCTACAATGACGTGAATTTTGATGCAAATTGAATACTTCTGAATCTTGAAAATGTGAAACTTGTAGAAACCTTGAATCTTGCTACAAAACCCTAAAACCGAGCATCGAAAGCTTTGATACCACTTGTGAACACCTCTGATCAGCTCGAATCAAGCTTCTAATCCAGCAAAACAGATAAGGAAAGGGGGAATCAATCCAAATCCAGCAAGAGATCCAAAAAAAACTATTCAAGCCACGAAATATGCCATAAGAATGAGAAGTATAGATCAATAAAAGCTTCCTTGATTGATGAACAACTAATTACACTGAATATGCACACCAAATACAAGCAATAAGGCTAAACTATCAAGCTAGCTCTTAAAGACTGATTACAAGTGAAATGCAAGTTCTAATTACACGTTCAAAACAAACTACTAGATATAGGTAAAGATTTCATCCGAAATATTTCTCGTCCGAAAACGTTTTCGATCGAAAACGTTTTCAACTGAAATAGTTTTCAACCGAAAACTTTACACTTGTACAAAATCATACAAAATCGAACATTTTGGTTTCAATGGACTACTAGGTTCCAACAGTGCCATAGGAGTTCTCGGAACTCTTCATCATGGCGGTTACAAGCGGTTATTAGGAAAAACTATAAATAGGTTGCAAAAGTCAAAGTCTTGTAATCCTAATCACATTTCACATTCAATATAGAATCTTTGTTACAATCAAGATTGTGTTTTTACTTTCAATTGTTGGTGTGTTCTTCCATATATGGGCAACAACCGGTATCACAACATCAAGCTCTTGAGAAGATTGCAAATCATTCAAGGAACTCGTAAAGGGAAATCATTGGAATCAAACCCGAAGGACTGCGTCCTATGTCCGATCAAGAAACACGCCTAGACCAATAGATCCACGATCGTTTTCTGCCACGGAAGGCTGTCTCGGACTCATTCCAATCAAGACAAATCGTTGTTCGGTCCCCTTAAACATTTTGCATGGCATAAGGGTTCAAGAATCAAAAGGTTAAGTTACTTTCGTTATTTGACAATTAAGAAATGAAAGTAAGCAGGGTGTTTGGTTGTGGATAAACCAAGTTACACAGGGCTGAAAGAGGAATTAGGATATTCAAGTAAGCAGGGTGTTTGGTTGTGGATAAACCAAGTTACACAGGGCTAAAAAAGAGAGTTAAGAAATTCAATTAAGTAGGGTGTTTGGTTATGGATAAACCAAGTTACACAAGGCTGAAAGAAGGAATCAAGAACTAGGAAGATCATCGAATTCCAGGTTTGTAAACTTGTTTTTGGAATTCAAGTATTAACTTCGGTATAGAGGGTTGTATATTCTATACGGATAAAAACCTAGTTAGTCAAAGTGAAAATCATACAAAAGGAAGAGATGACGGATGATACGTCAGGAAATAAGAATAATGCACTTGTTTCACACAAACCAGCGGGGTCTGTATCCCACTATCAATGTCCCATTCTGAAATCAACAAACTATACGGTTTGGGCAATTCAAATGAAGACTAATCTTGAGGCGAATGGACTATGTGATATGATAGAACCTACTACGGAAACGCAACCGGATGTGAAAAAGGATAAGTCAACGATAGCTTTCTTGTTTCAAGCGTTGACAGAAGATATGATCTTCCAAGTTGCAAGTTACAAAACTGCCAAGGAAGTATGGGATGCATTAAAGAAAATACACGTTGGAGCGGATAAAGTACAACAGGCATGTCACAATTGCTTACGTTGGAATTTGAAATGTTGCAAATGAAGGAAGATGAAACAGTAGATATCTTCACAGCAAAAATAAATAGTGTCGTCACAAAGGCAAGAGAATTGGGAAAGACTGTAGATCAACCGAAATTGGTTGAGAAACTATTGAATTTTCTACCTGTCCGGTTCCTCCAACTTGTTGCATCCATAGAACAAAACTCTGATCTAAAAGGCAAGTGACCTTAGATGAAATCATCGTGAATTTGAAAAAATATGAAGAAAGAATAAAGGTTAGGAGAGGAAATCCTGGAGAAAGTCAAGAAAAGTTTTTGTTCTCCCGACATGACAACAACTCAAATAGAGGAAGACGGTTCAAAAACCGTGGACGTGGAAGGTTTAATCCTTCCCGTGGAAACTAGCAGGATAAAAAAGAAAAAAACAATGATCAAAAGAAAAAGGCTCGTCTTTTAGACCTAAAAGTAACAAAAATTAGAGAAAGTTTACAAGAGACACAAGTAAGGTACAATGGTATGGATGTCAGAAACTGGGTCACTTTAAAAAGGACTGTCCTCTAAACATGGGTGCAAAAGAACAGTCAAACCTGATGGTAGAAGACGAGGAGCCATCATTGTTAATGGCGGTCACTATAAGTGAACATGAGGAGATTATGTTAAATGAAGGACAAATACAACCGGGTAAATACACTTCAACATAAGAAACTCTATGGTACTTCGGTAACGGTGCTAGTAATCATATGACCAGTATACAGAGCCACTTCAAGGAAATTGATGAAAGAATATGTGGGCATGTACATTTTGGAGATGGATCATATGTGGAGATCATAGGTAGAGGCTTAATATTATTGGAATGTAGAAATCGGGAACAAAGAGTTATATCTGAGGTGTACTACATTCCAAACCTTAAAAGCAATATTCTGAGCCTTAGGCAACTAACGGAGATTGGTTGCAAAGTAGAATGGAAGGAACGTTATTACTACATGATCAAAGCAAAAATTTGCTAATGAAGGTGGAAAGATCAAAGAACAGGTTATACAACATCAAACTGAAGATAGGAACACCAATTTGTGTTCTAGAAAATATAGAGAATCAAGCATGGTTGTGGCATGCTAGGCTGGATCATTTGAATTTCGATGCTATAAAGGACATGACTCGGAAGAATCTGGTTCAAGGAATTCCAAAGATAAGTCATGTAGGACAATTGTGTGATGCATGTCTATTAGGAAAACACATCAGGACTCCATTTCATAAACAAGCTAAGTTCAAGTCTTTAAAGCCTTTGGACTTAATATATGGAGATCTCCGTGGTCCTATATCAGCACCTATACACGGAGGAAAGAAATACATATTTTTACTAGTAGACGATTGTACACGCTACACGTGGGTCTACTTCTTGTACTCTAAGGATGAAGCATTTGAAACCTTTAAGGAATTCTAAGTAAAGGTGGAGATGGAAACAAGAACCAAGTTAAGGATGCTACAAACAGATAGAGGAGTAGTTGAAAGGAGAAATAGGACGATGATGTCCACTACAAACAGATAGAGTTAACATCTAGTGAATTCACTAAATACTGCAAAGACAATGGCATAGTAAGGCAGTTGAAATCATCTTACTCACCACAACAAAACAGAGTAGTTGAAAGGAGAAATAGGATGATGATGTCCACTACTCGGAGCATGCTAAAAACTATGAACATGCCACATAATTTTTGGGCAGAAGTAGTAAGTCATGCCATATTCGTACTAAATAGGGTTCCAACAAGAACCCTGGGAGACAAGACACCGTACGAAGCACTGAATGGTAAAAAGCTAAATCTATGAGATTTGAAGATATTCGGATGCACAACATATGCCAAGGTAATATCATCTCATTTGAAGGAACTTGATGATAGGAGCACGTCTATGATTTATTTGGGTGTGGAGGAAAGATCAAAGGCATATAGATTATATGATCCGGAATCTGTGTAAGCAGAGATTGCAAGTCCATGGAGAAGGAATCTTGAAATTTCTAATAATTAGTCAAAAGAAGCAGGTACAAAAGAAACAGAATGGACGGAATTCGTCATACAAGGGGTTGATGAACCTATTACTGTACCTATCAATTCTGAGATCAATGGTGACAAACAAGACGTGCAAGAACAGAACCAGTTGGCACACCAAGCTCTCCCGTTACACCACCAACCAATACCTACAACCCTCATTCTAATGAAGAAATTACACTTACCTCATCAGGGAGTTTGAACATCAAATATGATCATACCCCATTACAAGGTTTCAAGGATTAGCTGTTATCCAAGAAAGAGCACAGAGGGTGGAAATAGAAGAATTATTACTAGCTGAAGAAGAACCTCGTAACTTTAAGGAGGCTGCTAAGGATGAAAAGTGGATTGAAGTAATGAAAACTGAGTTAGACTCAATAAATAAAAATAACACTTGGACATTATCTACATTGCCTAAGGATCACAAGGCAATAGGTCTAAAGTGGGTGTTCAAAACGAAGAAAGATGCAAAAGGAGACGTCATTAAATACAAGGCAAGGTTAGTAGCAAAAGGCTACGTACAGGAACATGGAATTGATTTCGATGAAGTATTCGCACCAGTTGCACAAATCAAAAAATTTAAGTTACTATTGGCTTTAGCAGCATATCATGGCCGGGAAGTACATCATTTGGACATAAAATCAGCATTTGGACGTAAAATCAGCTCTTAAAAGCCTTATATGGATTAAGGCAAGCACCACGTGCTTGGAATGTAAAGTTATATCAAACTTTGAAATCTCTAGATTTCAAGAAATGTGATCTCGAAGAAGCAGTCTACGCTAAGAAGAGAAAATCATCTATGTTGATAACTAGAGTTTATGCGGATGACTTAATAGTCACGGGCACTCTACGGAAAGAAATTAGCATATTCAAGTCACAAATAGATGATAAGTTTGAAATGAGTAATCTAGGATTGCTAGCTTATTACCTCGGGATTGAAGTTAACCAATCAGGGGGTGAGATTTCTATCAAGCAAACATGCTACATCAACAAAACCTTGAAAGAAGGTGATATGGTTTACGTCAATGAAACAAAGATTCCCATGGATCCGGGAACAAAACTCACCAAGACTGAAGGAGGAAATCAGGAAGACGCAACGCATTACAGAAGCCTAATTGGATGTCTTAGGTATCTGCTACACACAAGACTAGATCTATGTTTCTCAGTTGGATTACTCAATAGATTCATGCAAGAACCAATAGAGCATCACTTGAAGGCCATAAAGCAAGTACTATGCTACATCAAAGGCACAAAGGAGTATGGAATCATCTACAAGAAACAAGGAGGCTACAAGATAATAGGTTATAAAGACAGTAGTTATGGTGTTAACAAAGATCAAGGAAAAGGAACTACTGGATTGGTATTCTACTTTGGAGAATGACCTATAACTTGGAGCACACAGAAGCAAGAAATAGTAGCATGACATCCTGTGAATTAGAATTCATGGCAGCTACTACAGAAGCATGTCAGGCACTATGGTTAAAAGGCTACTCAGTGAAATCATGGGCTAGAAAGAATAAAAGATAACCCTAACGGTTGACAACATATCTGCAGTAGCACTTGTGAAGAATCCAGTCTTTCATGGAAGGAGTAAGCACATAGATACACTCTATCATTTAATCAAGGAATGTGTGGAGAACGAACACATCAGTTTGGAGCATATCAGTGGTGAATTACAAAGGGCGGATATACTAACAAAAGCTCTCGCAAGGATCAAGTTCATCACCATGAGACAAACATTTGGACTTCAAGATCTACGACAAAGCAATGATCGAGATTAAAGGGGTGAATGTGGAGTTAATCTCGTTCGTTACTTATAGATTAAGTCTAGGGGGTTGTAGTGTTAATAAGTAAACTATGTTTTAGTTTATATTTATATGTATGTAAAGTCTAGGGGGTTAGAATATTAGAACTCAAACCTAGTAACCACCATATCCACATGGCAAGATATCGTTGGTTCTGAAAGGGTGCCATAGGAGTTCTCGCAACTCTTCTTCATGGTGGTTACAAGCGGTTACAAATGGCGGTTACTATGGAAAACTATAAATAGGTCGTAAAGGTAAAAGTCTTGTAATCACAATCACATTTCACATTCAATATATAATCTTTGTTGCAATCAAGATTGTGTTTTTACTTTCAATTGTTGGTGTGTTCTTCAATATATGGGCAACATCCTTCTCATACTTCAAGTAGACAGGGGAATATTGAAAGACCAAGCACCCGCACCGGAAAGAATTGGAAAATTAGCATTTCTTAAGTTGGGTCCGTGAAAGAGTGAGGGTAAGATTGAGACGTCAAAGAAGTATGAACTTAAACACAAATGTTTCAAGCATGGCAGAAGGCAGAGGGAGTGAACATCAAAGTAGTTTGGAAGATGTAATCGGGAGTGAAAATGACTACTTAACTTAGTTTCATGATCAAATAGAAGCAAAGAACTAGGGTCAAGATTAAGACAATGGCGGTTCAAGCCGATTAATTAAGTTTTTTTTTCTATTAAATAGTTATTTCTTATATTTAAGTTTTCAAATGTTTTAATAGTTATTTCTTCTATTCAAGTTTTTAAATGTTTTAATAGTTATTTTTCTTCTATATTTGCATTTTATCTCCCGTTTATCAAGAATCTTGGTAAGTAAGATAAATGGAAATCTTGCTACATGAATGCAGATTTCAAGGGGTTTTGGGGATTGAATCATGGGAAAAAACAAGATTTGGTTTCAAAGGTGGCTAATCCAAGTGGGGAATTGGTTGTTACATCAAAACAATTGGTTTATGATGTGGTTTTGAAGCAGGAAGTTTTGGTTAAAGAGCAGATGAAAAATATGTTCGATTTATATGCTCGGGTAACAAGAGTTGACAACACGACGACCAAGATAAGATCCAAAAGAGTTACACCATGAACAACAATATATTTATAGGTTGTTTAAAGAGTTAAAAAGAACCTTACACGAATTGATGACGTGGCAAGATGATTATTTATGAAATAACTATCTAAATTATTTGAAATATTTAATGGCAAATTAATATTTGTAATTTGGAATTACAAATAATTAATTAACTAATTTTGTAATTTAGAATTACAAAATAAAAAATTCGTTGTATTTATGATATATATAATAAATTGTAAGTTAATTAAATGTATTTATAATTACATAGAAAATTAGATAAATGTTATATAATTTTTTTTTGAAAGGCGACTTTTCTTAAACCCCTACTCCCTTCGGGAGCAGCCCGGGTGTTCCTGTGAGTCATGTATGTCTTTCCTAATGGGTTGTAACCGTATCGGACTCAAATATGGGACCCACCTAGGAGGAAACCCACAACTGGGAAAACCCCTGGCTCAACCTGGAATAATTTGTCCCAAGCGAGACTCGAACCCATGACCTTCCATTTGGAAAGTCATGTGCTACCGCTCCACTAGAAGGCTTTGTGGTAAATGTTATATAATTAAATACAAGGGTTACGGATGCGGTTTCTTTGACACACAAGAACTGCAAAAGTTGAAAAAATTGTAATCTCCCCTCATACCCAATTGCCGCTGCCACCTTGCACCTCCGGAAGACGCCGCCGCCACCTTGCCCGTCCACCGCCTCTAGCCGCCGTCCGCCACCCTTTGACAAAAAGGATTGCATCCTTTATGTTTCTCGTGGTTGTGTTGAATGATAAATCAAGCCCTAGACCTATGGTTGTGAATGCTATTAGTTTGTGTTTATATTTTAATTCAACTTGTATTTTTGGCTGTTTTGGAAGCCTTGTTGTAATAGACTAGGTATTTCAATTTATCATTTATTGTAAATTGTAAAAATTGTACGGGAATGATATTAGACAAGATGAAGTTTAAGAGAAAGAAGTCAAGACAACCTGGAAGAAAAGATGGACATCTTGAACAAGTGGGAGCAATCGAGACCAAGAGTTGGAACTTTGATTGAATGCCCCATTTGAGGCGTTCGGTTTCTCCTATTGGCTCAGGAAAAACCGAACACATTAGTGACTTGATTTATCTTTTTTTTTCGGTTGTGTTTATTTCATGTTTGACATTTAGGGTAAATGGAAAGTTTCAAATACAACCAAATATGTTTTAAAAGGTTTAAAACAATTCGACACGATTGAAACAAGGGATTATTAAAATATAGATTTTAGTAATCTCATTAAAGGTTTTGAAAATAAAGGGTTATTTTAAAAGAAAAACTAGAGTTTTGAAATTAAAATTAAATGGAGATATAATTATTCAAAACTCAAATAATTGTTAATAAAGAGTTTATTAATAGTTGATAAAATTGATCCGCGAATAAATCGACAGACTTAATAATACAGGATATTAAAATTTAGTGTCTCGAGAGATAAAAGGAGTTTTATCATAATCATGAATCAAAACATAAAATTGAGAATTTTACAAACCTGGACAACTATTGCACAATGTGTTTTTGACCCGTGATCGGTAAAACATTAAATAAATCCCTAAGCTAATCAACAAGTCTATGTCACCCTATTGTTAGGACACTTGAACTGATATACCCGAACCCTTGAATGTATGTGCCTCAGCCTTACATTTGGGCCTACGGGTCTCGGGACAAGGTGGAATCACGTATTTCGAGAGTCTCGGCTGATTACCGCACATTGCTAAATTAGGATGACCTATCACATAACTCTATAAGAAGTGCTAAACGATCCCATAAAGTCGTAGAATTGTATTGGATATAATTGGTAATCGCTTACGTACCTACATAGTCATGTCTCATGAAAAGTGCTCTACCATTCATAAGATATGGTGAAAGATGGATCTCAGTCCTTAAGTAAATAATGTTAAAATTTTATAGTAAAGGTCATTATTTATTAATGTTGTTAAAACATTGAAAATACTAAAATATTTTTACATTATAGAAGTCTCAAGGAAACCCCGAAGGTCTACTAGAACCTATCACCGATATAATGAACGTTAAGCTCGATGGAACGAACTTCTTGACTAGGTATTATAACTTGAAGAATGTACTCAATGAAAACAAGAAGTTAAACATTCTAAAATTCCTAATACCTAAGTAACCGCTTAGGCATGCCAGCGAATTTGTTCATGAAGCCTAGAACAAATTCAGAGATGATGCGAAAGTCCTGATAGGCCTGATGTTGGCATCTATTAACCCAGAGATAAGATATGTCATAAGGTTTTAGTTTGCTTACAACATGATCGGTGATTTAAAGGAAATGTTCCCTTAACAGTATGATAAGAATCCTTATGATTCCTTGAAGGATCACATTGAAACAGTTACCATGAAGGATCCTCAGCATGCCATGATCATGAAGTGCAAGATAGATGACCTTAAGATAACAGGCATACCTTTAGATCATAACTTAGTCACTGACATTGTTGTTGATGACGTATGTGACAAATATGAAAAGAAAATGCTCCATCCGAGTCATTATGATGAGGAGAGGGAATTTATCTCATGGTATGTAAGAGTAAATCCCCAAGATGCTATGAGCATGGTATGCTTTGTTAACAAACTTGAGCAGACAGGTATTTACACTAGTGATAACATCATCAGGGGAACGTATTCTGATTTGATCAACACATGTCAGACTCAAGTGGAAACAAATAGGTACAAAGAAAAATTGTTGAGACCGAGAATGAGGGTAAAGCTATTGGTATGACCAAGAAGCGAATCTCTAAATCGAGCTGTCGAGTTAGAGAAATGCCCGAGACATCTGAAGCAAGGGAATGTTTTAAAGCATTCACTTCAGGTATCCTAGCAATAGTTCCCTATTCCTTCTAAATTTAAAAGTGAGACTTTTAACGTGCATATTTTTTTATATAGATGAAAGGAAAAAAGAGAAGTAAAGAAAGAAACAGAAACCGGAAGAAACTTGAAGATTACTTCACATTTAAAGCCTAAAAGATTCAAGTTCTGGATTACATCATGGGATGATGCTATTATTATTTGTTTAGAACAATTTAATTTTCGGTTTTTCTTTCGACTATTTGTTTATGATAAGAGATTCATGTAATACAAGTGTTGCCATAATTGAATTGAGAATTCAAAGACATCTAGGACAAGAGACATGAAACATATAAGTTATGTTAGTGATGTTGCCCAGACGGTTTATTAAAATAATAACAAAACCTAACCTAGATAAGTAATAATAGGAATACCTATGAACTAAACCGCACTGACAGACAAGTGTACCTATTGAGTGTAGCACAGCTTACTGGTAAACCGAGTTATCGAACCCTAGAGATAATGTATAACTACACTAGACTCTGACACGGACTAAAGATTGATTTGGTTTGGGGGGTTTACTACACTACTAATTAACTAATGAATGCAGAAACTAACGACACCAACTATCAGACAGACTAAATGGATGAAATCAATAAAGGAGAAAGCACTATCAATGTAATGAATCTTGCATGACAAACATGAACTTATCTCGAATATGATGGTTATGATGGAACCGGGATCTTTGAATACGAAACCCTACGATAACCTAAGGATCTCAGATCATTCTCCAGGTGTGACCTAGTGGAAACCCTAAGGAACATGTAAACTCACCGGTTATTGGATCACCTCTCAGCTATTTCCAACAATGCTAAAGTACCCTACAGATAAATTAGCTCTCAGTCTCAATATCTCTATATGCCCTAAGACACACGGGGTAACCTGATAACTCTCAGTATGACACAGAATATCAATGATGCTAAAAACCCTAGGAACCTCCTTTTAGAGCAGTTTACCTAAAAAACCCTAACACCAGGGAATACCCGACAAATTCGCACCTTTCAGCTATTGAAGCAGGAAGAACATTCAATTCTAAGACATTCTTAACTTGCATTTCTATGGACGGTGATAACAATTATCCATAACTAGTTACAAACACAAAGTATGTAACCTAACATGCATCTAGTATTTGAACGACATTCAACCAAATACATGTGAAACACAAATCAATTATAAATTAGAATTAAACATGCATAAACATCATAGGAAGTGAAATCGGATTCTTTACTTTAACATCAACCCATCAAAATCCAACATAAACCGAAAGAAATTCACGAATTAATCAAACATTCATCAAATACCTAGATAGTTACTAAAGTCTAGCCAAGATACATGTTTAAACTCTGAAAACAAATATCAAAAGCCATACACATCATTCAAGTTAAACCAAAGTAATTAAGAACAAAGATCGGAACCGTACGAGCAAGAATTAACCAACCCGATTGATAAAGATCCAAACTTTAGCGTCTCGTTGCTTCTTCCTAAAATCGCCACTTTTGGGTCCAGAAACGGCTGGGAATCGATTAGAATAAGAATGGGAAAGTTCTAAACTTTTAAACCCTAAAATTAGGTTAAATTTCACATTTCTAGGGTCCCTAGCGTACCGCGAGGGCTCTTGACCAAATCTCTCACGTACCCCTTGCCAAACAAGCTGAATGTTTGAACTCCTCTCGTCGAGCCACCCGAAATCGATATATTATGGGCCCCGTAACTCATTTTCTAGCTCAAGATATACCCTTTCTAAGATTGGACTCTTTCCCGACTATTTTCGTTGTCTCGTGTGCTCGTTTCCTTCACACGTCTTGATCATTTAAGGTCCAATTACTCCCCGAATACCTACAAAACAAGACTTAAATCAATACGAACTATAAATGACCCGAAACGACTCTAAAACTATACGAAAACGACACGAAATAGGGTAGAAACGCATGTGTGCTTTGCAACACATCAGTTAGCAATATAACTCATGTCAAGTCAAGTAGATGAACATTAGATTGGATTTAATGGTACAATAATGAGTTTAAAACAAAACTTCTAGATTAAAGTGTTTAATATCATTATATGAGATAAAATGAGATATACTCGGGTATAATCATCAAGATGACTAAAATTGTTTCATCATCAAGCCCTTGAGAGACAGAATTATCTTATGAGATAAGATGAATTCCAAAATGACAATAGTTCCCATTATAGGAGCTCTATGATTAGATGAGGTTTACTGAATCATGTCTAAACATAGATCATAAGGGAAGAAAATCAGTTGTTCCGGTTAATAGGTCTTAACAAAGCCTACACTAGCTTGAAAATAAAGTTCAAGCATAACAGGTAACCAACGCCACATGAGATATGGAGAGGGAAGAGTCCCACAAACTATTTAAGGAAAAGCAAGAAAGTTTCATGAGATGAAATGTTCCTATACGAAAAGAAGTTTTCGTATATTTCCTTAAAAGTCATTGATGTTTCTGAATCTTAAAAGTAAGATGGAGTAAACTATCACTCATAAGAATGTATACATGAACTTAAACAATATTCAAAGAGTTGCTAAGATTATGATATTAGAAATAATCTGAAACATAAGACATAGACACATGGAATTATGTCTAGGAAGATAGAGATCTTCTATGATGAAATGCAATGAGTAGTCCTCGCAAGACATCTAACTATAGATCGCAGAAGGTCTGTGAAGGATTTCATTTCATGATGACTTAGGTGCAAAATCCATATCTGAGCAAGTGAGACTTGATCAGACTACACTATGAATCTGATTCATAAAGGTAGGATTGTTTTAGAAACAACCATGGATTATACATACTACTGAAAGCTTGATGAATGATCAACATTTAATAATAAAGGAATTTCATTCCATGTTTACTGACAAAGAAACTAGTTACAAGGTTTTGACCAGTTTTAGAACTGATTAATTAAAACACGTGTGAATGATATGAGAATGTAGATGGAGTACCTAAAAGGAATGTTTCAAATTTTAGACATTGAAAACACAAGGAAACTCCAAGAGCAGTATGAAAGTCTAATCAAAATTAGAAATGTATCTAGTGAACGTGTCTTGAATTGATAGGATAAAATCATGACAGAATCAATGCGATGAATGAAAAGGCTAGTCGGAGCAAGTATCCACACTAAAATAGTATGTATAGACATACTGTCTTGTTCCTATGAAGCGTACGAAGATGCACGGAATGTTTCCAATGGGTGTAAAGCCGCAAAGCAAGATGGGAATATCATTAAATCAAGAGTATATGGAGATATGATGTTGAGTCCACGACTTTATCAAATCAGTAAAAGATAAAGTATCTTATATGATAGATTTCAAATATGTCAGATTGTTAACATATATGGGATATGAGAACAAGATTCTAATGTAGAATCTTAAGCAATCTACTAACATATGTAAGGTTATCCAAGACTATGTTAGACAACATCTTAAAGATAAATTACTTGTATAAAGATTATCTCTAATCCAATACTGTATTTGTAGCATCCCGAAAATAACGGCGAAATAATAAACGGGTTTTGAAACAAAAGAAATGGGGTACATAAATGGGGTTCATGGGCCGCGCAATTGGGGCGAGTTGGGCCATGGATTTTGGGTCGAGAAAGGGAAGGAGGTGGGCTTAAAACCTATCCTCCACACATTCAGCCCCATTTGCATTCTAAACATTCCACACCATTTGTAGAGAGAGAAACCGTAGAGAGAGAAAGTCCCTGTTTGAGCCCAAGATCACTTCTCTGTCTATCTCAACGGCTCGGGTGAAGATCAGCTGAAGAAGGGCATCCTTTTGAGGTAAGAATCCTACCCGAATATGAGTTTTAACTTTGATGGGTTTTACTGGTTTTTATGGGTTAAATGAGAAGAGTAATAGATCTGGAATCACGAAAGAAAACCAAATATTTTGAACGTAAAAAGTAAGGAGCTTGGACGTTAAAGCTTGAGCCGCCATCTCCATGTAGAAAACTAGGGTTTTCTATTGGGGACGACGACAAGTGAAACTACCAGGTAGTTTCGCTTGAAGAAAAGGAGCGAAACTGGTAGTATTGATGAGATTATATGGAGCGAAACTGTTAGTGTCGCTGAGATTGTTTGGGGTGAAACTGCCTAGTTTTGCCTGGGACAGAAGGAACGAAACTGTCTTAGTTTCGCATGTTCAAAGGAAACGAAACTGTCATGTTTCACTTAGGGCTCAGGAAAACGAAACTGTCTTAGTTTCGCTTGGTAAATAGAAACTTCGTATTGATGTGTTATTCGTTAATTCAGATTGACGGAACGCTTTCGAACGGAACTGGTAAGGCGTGATTAGATAGCATAGCAGGTGAGTCAAGATTCCCTATTTACTTATTTCTAGGGTGACATGCATGCTTATGAAATGTTTATGAAATGATTGTTAAAACGAATGTTTACGAAATTAATGTTTTCTAAAGGAAAGATGTTTGAAACAAGAAATGTTTATGAAACGGAATGTTTATAAAGAAATGGTTTTGTAATGAACGGAAAGGGTTTTAGAAACGAATGAATGTTTTAAGAAAGGGAAACGGGCAAATGTTTTATGGAAGTCATTACAAATCTAATATGTCGAATGAATGGAATTGACGAATGAAGTCTGGGAATATAATATCCAGCCTTATGGCATGTTTTTGCCATAAGTACAACAGGGGTAGTGTCTTTGTGGCCTATCAATGGTTTATTGGTTATACATTCTGGACTGGAGTGACGACGGTCACTCAAGGTTAACGTGACACATAGATGGAATCACTTTTGGGCTTGCGGGTTTTAAGA
The DNA here is from genome assembly GCA_023525975.1 of Smallanthus sonchifolius. Lineage (NCBI taxonomy): Eukaryota > Viridiplantae > Streptophyta > Magnoliopsida > Asterales > Asteraceae > Smallanthus > Smallanthus sonchifolius. The sequence continues at coordinate 26,303,144 of CM042023.1, forward strand.
GTGATAATGAATGGAACAGGATGATATTGTACTATCGGTCTTTGTGCTTGATTGCCTTAGGGGCGGTATTATATGATATGGATGGAATGTATTGTATTTTCGGCCTTCGTGCATGATAGCCTTAGGGGCGATAAAATACTAATTGACGAAATGGACGGTAAAACAGATTTAGATATTTATTGTATGGCTTGAATGGAATGGTAAATGTTTTTACGAATGTATGAATGGAATGTGAATGTTAAGCCCCGTTTAATTATAAATGATAAAAGCCTAATGAATGAACGAATGGTAAACCATTTTCTTATAATTGAATGAAAACTTGAACTCACCGGTGTTAGCTGACATTTAGTATGCATGTCAGGTTAAGTTAGAGGACGGATAATGATGTTGCTTGGCTACTCGAGGAGTTACCCAGCGTTATGAGACTGCCATCACATTTGAATGTTGAATGATTGAATGTTTAAGACAATGTTTTAATTTGTTACCATTTTGTAAACAATGTAATGACGTTTATTCCGCTGCTTTATGTTATTTGAAGTTTAAGAATCGACCGTGAATGAGTAAATCCAACACGTGAGGCCTCCCGGATTTGAGGCCTTAGAGTATTGGAAATATGAAGAACAATGAAGGAGTTCATTAGGATTCATCTAAGAGGTAAGGAAATATGTTAGTCTAACTCCTAATGTCAAAAAATGCATATGATGAAAATTAACCATTTGAAATCAAATATATATCAGAAATTATAGAAAGTGCTTGAGAAGCATTGGTAGATACCATAAGAATTATGGTGAGTATTCTGACATTAAGAAAGAGTTCTTGGACTATGGAATGTGTCATAAAGGGTTATGATATTCTAGTGGTAAAAACAAAAACGGCTTAAGTGTTAAGTTGAACACTAAAAGGATTATTGAGAATAATCTCGTCAGCAAGTTTACATGGAAAGAGTTCCAAAAGATTTTATCACATTGCAACATGAGATGTAGAAGAATGGAAACTTTAGAACCCAACATTCTGAAAGAGTTCAGGCAGCTTCTAAGCATTTGAAAGATTTCCATAGAGGTTTCAATGCATACCGAGAATCTTGAAACTTAGAGACACAGTAATAATATAAGTTGGATCTGAGTTTGGTACATCCGTGAAACCAAATCAAAGTCTTAAATGTTAAGGCACATACCTGATTTGGATAGCCAAATAGAAAAAAGATCCATAAAGTGTTTGGATGTTTTCTTGAACGGTAATAGGTACATTTATATGACTTGGATATTAACGGTTAATATCAAGCTCAATAATGTTACATTGTTAGAGTTTTGGTATGTTTAAGATCTGTGAATAAAGGTTATTCTAAATACACGTAGTCGGTTGGTTTTATGGGAATAAAACCAAATTAAGACTATTGTGAATCAGTTGGTTGGTTCATTGTTGGAGACCAAATTCATAGATATTCATTAGAGAATGAACATTGGATGTAACGCGTTTTAAACTACTTCATGGATCGTAGTCATAAGTAGATTGAAAATGATATTATATCTTCAGACCTGAGATACATACTACAACTAGATTCTACGGAAGATTGCTCTTTGACATGGTCTAATGTTGTTCTTTGATCAAGCATCAACGAGGATAATAGTTGGGAGCATATTTGAAGTTTAGTGATAGTTATATGTAGTCAAGATGGAATTGGGTTCCCTTACGCTAGTAAGTGGGAGACATCTCAAGCACTCACGTTGATTCAAACTTGTGTATGTGCATGGACATGTCCAAACTGAGAGTTTGACAAACCACTTTGAATCTCGATAGAGAAAGAGAATAATCGAACATTATATGAGAATGAAGATTTGATCCATGTCTCATGTTCCATAGATGTCTATTATAGAAAGGATAATTGATAGATTATCATAGCTATTATGAATAGTTAACTAAGGGTAGTTAAACTATTCAGGAATAGTAGACGGATTTAAAAACGCCATATCTTAGTAGGGCGAGTGAGATGTAACTAAACGTTCACAACTGTCTGTGTTGACAATGATCGAGACTAATGCAAGTGGGAGTCTTTTGGGTTTATATGCTCGAGTAACGATAGTTGACAACACGGTTACCAAGTTAATATCCAAAAGAATTACACCACGAACAACAATATATTAATAGGTTGTTTAAAGAGTTACACGAACCTTACACGAATTGATGATGTGGCAAAATAATTATTTGTGAAATAGTTATCTAAGTTATTTGGAATAATTAATGGCATATTATTTGTAATTTGGAATTAAAAATAATTAATTAACTAGTTTTACAACTTAGAATTACAAAATAAACAATTACTTATATATATATGAGATATATAATTTTGGGTTGTTGCATTTTTGCCAATTCATTGCAGATGTAACATGGATTAAGAGAATGAAGCAAAATAAAAATACTACTAATAATTGCACGGTTATAAATTGCAGGTTGCTTTTTTCCTTGGTTCTGTCTCCCATCAATGTCTATTGGCTGTGTGTAGTTGTTTCGTATTTACGGATTTGGATGTTTGTTGGTTGTATATGGCAGAAAATGTTTCTAAGAAAGTCGAAGATATGATGCCTATCGCGACTAGTCACGAGCATGAGGAGCTTGAAGCTGAGCTTGAGGTCAGTTTTCATGCGTTGGTGGAATTCGTAGAGATATTTGTAATTAGTTATGGCGGTGCTACCATCCCAAAGTTGTTTGAAATCACCTACATTCTAATGCATATTAATTGGCATGCAGTGTGTGATTGATTGTTACAATTTCCTCTTTGTTACATGGCTAATTTTGGATCTCTTGAACTTTCACCTATTGATGGAAGGTCACTGACCGATTTTATGGACACAAGAGGCTTGAAGATATGCTTCTTGGGGTGACTAGTAATTCTTCCTTCAAGGCTTGCCCCATTTTTTATTTTTTAGTTGGGGTGGCAAAATGGACAAATTTGTGTAACATGTAAAAACGGATTTGGGACAAAGAGGGAAACTATTGGTATGGGATCAAACGGGCTGGTTTTGTTTCTAACTTTTTATAAATTACTATTATTACTGAAATTATAATAAACTAAATTAAATGGTAATGTGTATGAATAGTGGCCGCCACCTGCATGGCAGCCAGCGACCGGGTTCTTTTTATAATAAAAATAATAATAATAATAATAATAATAATAATAAAATAATAGTAAAGCCGATATAATTTCTTTTTAGCGTTTTGTAAGATTTAAATCTTTTGAGTTTTATAAATATTAAATTTTTAATTTTAGTAAAACAATCACTATTTGGAACTTTATAACTTTTTTAATTTAACAAACGTTTTATAAACCTTTTTAATTATATCCTTTTTTTTTGCTTCTTTTATAAATATATAATTTGAAAGTTTTAGGTTCTCGAAAGATTCTTTTTTTACTTTTTAGTTTTACACTTTTGATTATACAATTTAATATATTATTTTTCTTTCAAGTTATTTTTGCAAATATGTATGTAATTCGTTAAAGGTGTAACTTTGCATAATATTAAGGGCATTATTAATGGCACACGGGAATTGTTAAGTGGACTTGGCCATATACGCATCGTATAGGTCAATACGATGCGTATAGCCCTTCACAATTTCCCATGCCCGACATCCTCGTACAACCTTGTCATTCCAATCTTATACGCATCGTATAGGACAATACGATGCGTATAGGGTACGAGGTACTTTCTGCAACTAGTCATCCATCAACTCGCTATACGCTCCGTATAGATCCATACGCAGCATATAGCTCGTACCATATACGCACCGTATTGGCCTATACGATGCGTATAGGGCCCAAATTTTGTGTATTTAATGACACACGATATTCTCATTCGAACGTATACTTTCAAAAGAAAATTCCAAACAATCTCACAAAAATCATAAACATGTCTTGGTGATGGGATGGTAACTTCGATTTTCAGGTATATTCTAACGAGTCGGTGGAAAACAACCCGCAAAGTTCTGGCGTTCAAGAGGTGAACCGAGAGGAGGTCTCGTCCGACGTTTATTCTCATCAACGGGTAAGGCTTCCAGATTTGAACGAGCCACTGAGCAATCCCGAGTTCGTATACGGTGAACCGTCTTACCTTACACAGCCCACGAACGACTACGTATACGGTGAAGTCTCATACCCGACACAACAAACCGACGACTACGTATACGGTGAAGTCTCATACCCGACACAACAAACCGACGACTTCGTGTCCGAAGACGAGGAACAAAACCATCAAAACGTGTCGTATAAAACTGACCAGAATTTTCAGTCTCGTGAACAGTTGGTAGATTGGGCGGTCAGGATAGGACGTGAGAATGGTTACGTCCTTGTCACCCGACGATCGAGGAGAAAAGGCGACGATCCGACGGAACCGTTTATCAAGGTGTGGCTTGTGTGTGACCGTCACGGCGAATGTGCGTCTACTGCCACGGTTAGACGTGCCGGTAGCAAGAAAATAGGTTGTCCCTTTAAATTAGAAGGAGAGTACCAAGAAAATACTGGTGATTGAAAATTAACGGTGAAGGATGACAGTCATAACCACGATCCTAGTCAACATCTTGAGGCGCACTCCTTTGCGAGGAGACTGTCTCAGTCGGAACAACTTTTGGTGGCGAAGTTGTATTCGCAAAACATGTTGCCACGAAACATTCTGGCAACTATAAGGGAACAAAACCCAGAGAGTAGTTGCATTAAAAAGGACATTTATAATGCGATACAAAAGATAAAAAACGAAACGAGAGTCGGTGAAACTCCAATGCAGATTCTGGAAAACCTGCTTTCTTCTAAAAAAATACGTCTACTATACTCGGGAAGATCCTGCCACAAATATTGTGGAGGAGATATTCTTTGTTCATCCGAAATCGTTTGAGATGTGGCGTGCGTTCCCGCACGTGTTGATGATCGACGCGACTTACAAAACAAACATGTATAGACTTCCATTTGTCCAAGTGGTCGGTGTGACCTCCACACACCGGTCGTTTTGCGTCGCTCATGCATTTATATCAAAAGAACGAGAGGAAAACTTCGTCAATGTGCTACTTCAAATAAAAGCAATGTTGCAAAAGTGTATGGAGCCGCGTGTGATAGTAACAGACAAGGACAAAGCTCTTATGAACGCATGTGATAAAATATTTCCGGATTGTTCGAAGAACCTATGTCGGTGGCACATACACGAGAATATCGCAAAACATTGCAGGGCATCATTTACAGACGAAGACTGGGCAAATTTCAAGTATTCATGGTCGGTATTATGTGAGTCTCCCACGCCAGATATATACTAGTACAACGTCAACCGGCTTTACGAACGACTGTATGCTGCCAAACGAGGAAGTAAGTTTTGTTTTCCAAGCCACCGCCCAATGGGCCTGAAAAACAGGTATCGAAACTATCTAGTTTCGATTGAACAAAAGTTCAACCGAAACTAGTAGTTTCGATACTGTAATTTCGATTGAACAATATTTAAATATTTATTCAATATTTTTCCAGGAGTTATACATTATGTGACTAAAAATTGGTTGGACCCGTATAAAGAAAAGTTTGTATCCGCCTGGTCCAACAAAAACCTCAATTTTGGTCAACAAACAACGAACCGAGTCGAGAGCCAGCATTCGCTTTTAAAGAGTTATCTTAGAAATGCTAACAGCTCCCTAGATAGACTTGTTGGGTTTGTTGATGAAATTGTAACAGATCAATATTAGCAATTACAGTTTGCGTTTGGAACAAGCCTCATAAGAAAAATGGATAGCCACATAGCTATTGAATTGTTTGATAACCTGCACGGTAAGGTTTCACATAAAGCTCTAAATTTGTTAGAAAACGAGTGGTACAAGTTATCACATATACGAAAACAAAATGCAACGTGTGGTTGCCAACTTTTCAGTAGTTGTGGGTTGTCGTGTGCTTGTCGTCCGGCAAGTATCGAAGCTACATGTGGCAGAATCCCGCTAGATGCGTTGGACGTCTTCTGGAGGAAACTTGATTTAAAACTGTCGTTTGTCGATGATGAAAATGTAGACGTGGATAAAGTACTTGGTCAAGTGAGAAATAAAATTATTTCAGAACCTGATCAGGTCAAAATAAGTATGCTATCGAGAATCGCAGGGGTGGTCTTTCCGAGCAAAAGTAACAAGAAAGCGCATGTGGTACAAGAAGATACTCGCGGTCGTCCAACTTTGAAAAAGCAACAACAAAGGAAACAGTATGTCGCGAGAAACAGCTCATTCACAGGATCCCAACAAAGCAAATGTGACCCTGCGAGACACAGCTCGTACATTGCGTCACAAGACTCGATACAAGCGAGTTCGGTCATTCAACACCGTCGTCCAACGAAGTGTAAAGGAAAGCAACCACAAGATGATAACGCCTATCTTGGTTTTCCATTGATTATGAGGAAAGATGCGGTTAACAATATAAATTGTTTTAAGGATTTGATACCGTCTGTCTTTCATCCGTACATTTCACATATACAGGATGTAAATCCTGACGGTAACTGTGGTTTTCGATCGGTAGGTTTGGGCTTAGGGTTAAATGAAAACCGGTGGCTTTTTATCAGACAACAACTTCTACAGGAGATGGACAATAAAGAGGAATGGTGGAGAAGTGTTTTTGACAGAGTCGCCTTTCAAGAGTATGATATGCTACGTCACACAATAGATTGGCAGGATGTGAAAGCCGCACCAGTTAGTCGTTAGATGTCGATGCCATACACAGGACTCCTAATTGCTCAAAGATTTGGGGTGATTGTTCATCTTTTAAGCATCGCCGGTAATCAAACATTTTTTCCATTGTGGTTTGGTCCAAACGTTCACGCTCAACATCAAACTGTATCATTAGTTCACGTCAACAGGGCTCATTTCATCCACGTCAAGTTAGACGGAGATTTTCCGATTCCCACGCCGAATGCACTTTGGAATTTGCACCGAAATGATGATGCAGCAAAATGGGAAAATATATACAGTGATCGTATTGAACGATTAAAGAAAATAATGGCTACTAATGGATCTACATTTTCACAATACTTCACGACTCACGGATGATGCTTTATTAGTTTTTTATTAATTTTAAGTATAGGGTCAATTTAATTATTTTATATTTTAATTATTTGTAATTTTAATTATTTTAAATTAATTTTAAGTTAATTATAATTAATATTTTATTAATTTTTGATTAATTTTAATTAAATATAACTAATTTTAATTTAATATAGTTAATTATAATTTTAATTAAATATAACTAACTAATTTAATTATTTTAAATTTTATTAATTTTAAGTATAGGTTATACGCCACGTATAGGTCAATACGTGGCGTATAGAATACCAAAGGTTGGTAGCTATACGCCACGTATTGATCTATACGCGGCGTATAGCCACTTGATATACCAGGAAAACGCAGCGTACAGACCCAAACGACACAAAACAAACAAACACAAACCCATACGCGACCGGCAAAAAAGCTCGTTGATTACGATTGTCGTCTCAAAAAAACTTCGAAAAGGTACGTCTCTACACCCACGATCATTAATGTTAGGTTTATATTGAATATTAGCGGGTAAAACTTGGTAGATTAGAGATTTTTGGATTGAAACTTAAGAACTATACGCCACGTATAGGGCCATACGTGGCGTATAGTTCGTCTGAGGAAGACGATGAAGCCATACGTCACGTATAGATATATACGTTGCGTATGGCTCATGTTCTCGGCAACTTGGCCCGCGTATGGCCTGATTGCCCGCGTATGGCTAAGTTTGCCCGGTAACTGGCCTGCGTATGGCTTGGTTGCCCTGTGTATGGCTTGGTTTACCCGGTAACAGCCTATACGCCACGTATAAGGCTATACGTGGCGTATAGGTTTAAAATAAAAAAAATTAATTATTATTATTTATTATTAAAAATAAAAACCAATATATTATTATTATTTAAAATTAAAAACAATATATTATTATTATTATTTATTTTTTATTATTTAAAATTAAAACAATATATTATTATTATTTATCAGATATGGCGGATCATGATAATGATATTCATATAGAGGTGCTAGACGATCTTGCGCACTACCCTTTTTTGGGTTTTCCGGCTGACTCGGAAGCGTATGCCCGGTGCCAGAAGCTCCGGGAGGTGCGGTTGGGTCCAGGGACTGCAGTTGATTGGGCGTTACTCGAGGAGGTACAGGAGGCCGAGCGGGCTAGGGCCATCATCGGCCAGGACACGCCATGGTCGCGTCTTTTTGATCTATCGTTCACGGAGACCTACCGAGAGGTGGTCGTCGAGTTTCTTTCGACGTTCATCTTCTCATAGGCTGGGCTAGAGCCTCTTCCCGGGGAGGCGCCGGATATGGATCCGGATCATATTTCCTTTTCGATCTTTGGGATCGTTTACCGTCAGACCCTCCGTCAGTGGGCCGTCACGACGGGTTTCTACCACGAGCCTGAGACGGTCACGCCACTTTTTGAATAGGCGGTGACGGAGGTGGACAAGGAGGAACTCCTTGTTTTTTGGGGCTTGATTTCAGATAGTCCTTGGTTGGTTACCAAGGGGAGGGTCTTGGGTATTAGGGACCCTTTGTATAGATATCTGCACCGGCTTATTTCGACGTCGATCGCACCGCGTCTGAAAAGCCGTGAGTGGTGCACCGATAGAGACCTCTTCTTTCTCTATTGTCTGCTTACTGGCAGGCAGTGCGACCTATCGACGTGCCTTGCACTTTATTTTACATCTGCCTATATGCGGTAGAAGCGCGGGCTTTTGTATGGCGGTGCTTTCATCACGCAGATCATGCGCTCGGTTACACCATTTGACGTGCATGAGCCTGCGATGTCACCGGCCATTCCCCCTGTCCGATTAGACCGTCGCACGGCGAGCGGCATGCGCATCACGCACCGATTCCCGCAGGGCCTTTGGTTCGTTGGGGCCGTCCTGGACCAAGTTTAGGTCCCGGTGCCGTTGCCGCAGATGCCTGGACAGGGGGACCCGCCTATGCCTCAGCTGCTACATGGTGTGGCGAAGGAGGACGGGCCGCCGCACGTCGAGGCCATCCACGACCATCCGCCACAGCATCCCCGACACGTACGTCGGTCTGTTAGGCCGGAGAGGGCTACCCAGGCGTTGCTTGATGGCCTTGTTTCCGACTCACGGCGACAGGGTCGTCAACTCGATCGCATGGAGGACCTGATGATGTGGGCGGTTGGACAGATCGTTGATCTGTCACGAGCCGCCGGCATCGAGCCACGCCCACTACCACCGCGACGTCATTATCCGGACGACCCCGTTCAGGATGAGGGCGTGGCGGGTCAGGATGAGGGCGGAGGCGGTCAGGGTGACGGCGGACCCGCTTAGCTTTAGTTATTTTATTTGTATTTTGTTTCTTTCGTTGTTATGTATGTAAAACATTTTGATGTATATATATTTAATTTTTTGATGTAATGTATATAATGTTTAGTTAATTTGTTTGGTTGTAATGTTTAATATTTTGTTTGGTTTGTAATGTTTAATACTTTGCTTGTTTATACTGTAAAAATATAACAAATGTTTAAAAATATATATATATATATATATATATATAATTTATAAATAGATAACAAACTTATATTAACAAAATTATATAAATTAAAATAAAAATAAACAAAATATAAATAAAATAAAAAAATTATAATTAAATAAAAAATACCTATACGTGGCGTATAGGTCAATACGCCACGTATAGGATTCATAAACGAACAACTCTTCCAACTTTTGAAGCAAAAATATAACCCGTGCCTCATACGCTGCGTATAGGTCAATACGCCACGTATTGGACCAGCCGCCAGACATAGAATGACACGTGGCATTCTGTTGGCAGTGACTGAATTCTATACGCCCTCGTATTGCCCTATACGAGGGCGTATAGGGCGGCGACGGGTCCAATTAGCAATATTCCGTGTGTGGTTAGAATCACTCAATATTAATCAAGTTTTCCATATGTTTCATTTTAGTCATTCAAACTTTTTTGTAGCCACTTAAATTTCACATGTTGTTTCAATCTTATGCAATTATCATGTTACATATTACTTTTTTGTTGGATTTTATTATATAGATATGGTGAAAATGAAATCCAAAAAGAGTAACTAACATTTTCATCATATCCATAATATGAAATACAAAAAAAGTAATTTTAACATGGTAATTGTGCAAGATTGGAACAACATGTGAAAATTGAGTGACTTAAAAGATAAAAAAAGTTTGAGTGACTAGAATAAAAACTTGGTTACTATTTTATGAAGTTTTCCTCTAAGGGTCCTTTCATCCATTTCCAAATATATACAGCTAACTAAAGTAATATTATTATTTACTCTTATTATGTTTTCTAAGATAATTAATTGACGATCTAGTTTTATAAAATGAGGTAATTACATATATCCCCCTAAAAACTTCATTAATTACATATATACCCATTCAAAATTTTATTTACATATCCCCTTCATTAATTACATATATACTCAACTGGATGTTGGAATCGATCAGAAGCGACGATGAATGTTGGAATAAATCAGAAGCGGGAATCAGAAGGTTATGGTTGGGATCAATGGAATAAGAATAGCCGAATTTCTCGTAAGGTTAAAAGGGTATTTTTATAAAAGAGGGGGATATATGTAATTTAAGTTTTGGGTTTGGTATATATATAATTAGGGTTAAAAATAGGAGGATATATGTAATTTTACTAAATAAAATAACCATTGTTAGAAGCTTTTACATGTAAAGGACTTATATTCAGCAAGTTTTTAACTGTCTGTTTGCCCTTTTGTATATATTTTTGTTGTCGAAAGACCCTAGGGTAATTTGTAGTCTTATTTGGACTTTTCATTTTAGGTTATGGGTTGGTTTGGGCCGAACATAAGAACATAATTTTTATTGGGTCAAATTGGGTAAAAATGGAACGGGTTAGAATGGGACAGACGAAAACGTGCACGGGTCCGAATGAGCAAAATACAAAATGAATGTCGGTGTTTGGCAACATGATTACAACACTCCATGTCTGATTCTTTTTTTTTTTTTGACATCAAAGGTCACCCCAAAGGAGATTGTTGAAAATAGCTGTTATAGTTATTCAAGGATTGAATTGATAAACAAAATGAAAATGCACTCAATTTAGAGGAACTCTTGTATTATTATAATTAAGAAATTGACTCAAAACTTAGTTTGAATAATCCCTCATACAATAACCCTAAACATGGTTATGTATTTATAGGAAACTCAAACATGGTCAACAAGAAAACATTAAACCCTAATACACCCCATAAGCCCATTAACTACACTTAATGAAACTCCACAGGTCTATTGGGTCCAGGCCTTCCACTTACTCGTGTTGGGCCCACCTCTTTGAGAACGTAAATTACCAACAATCACCCCTAATTTCCGACTTGAAACTATGAGGTCTTTAACGCCAATAAATATCCTCATTTCATCAAACTTGAACCTCGCGAGGGCTTTAGTAAGAATGTCGGCCCGTTGTTCCTTGACACTTAGGTGCTCCACCGCGATCTCATTCCATGCCACACACTCTCGTATATAGTGAAAACGGGACTTGCTATGCTTGCTTCGATGATGGGTTTTCGGGTTTTTAACCAACACAATCGCTGATGTGTTATCAACCCGTAACATAACTCCCTGCAACTTTACCCCGATCAACTCGCTTAGTAATTCCCGTAACCACACCGCTTGACACGAAGTCGCGCTTGCCGCCATATATTCCGCCTCTCATGATGAAAGTGCCACGGTGCTTTGTTTCTGTGAACACCAGGTGATAGGAGCATCACCATAATAAATCACATGTCTGGTGGTGCTTCTTCCATCATCATGATCAATGTTGTGGCTGCTATCACTGTACCCAATCAATGTATTTGACCCTCCCCTTTCATATTTAATCTAAACCCGCTTGTATTATAGTCATGTGAGATTGCTTTGGAATTTGCATGTATCTACTCACCATCCCATCCAAAAAATGCCATGTTAGGTCTCGTGTGCATCAAGTAATGAAGGCACCTGACCAACTTTCGGTACTCCGTTGCATCAACATCAACCTCATCTTCTACCTTTGTCAACTTCGAATTTGGAGCCATGAGTACACAAGTCAGATTACAACTCTCCATCCCGGCCTCTTTCAACACCTGTTGAGGGTAGGCAACTTGATAGATTCAAATCTCATTTTCAAGTTGCAACACTTCGATCCCGAGATAATAAGTAAGCTTTCCCAAGTCATACATTTCAAACTTCTTAGACATAGAAAATTTGAACTGAGTAATATGATCGTTATTCGAACCGGTAATGACCAAATCATCGACATAAACACCAACAATAATAATATCAATTCCAATCATCCTCCGATACACTTCTTGTTCTTACGAGCACCTGTCAACTTTAAAACTCCTTAGAATACCATCAAGCTTGGTATTCCATGCACGTGGTGCCCAAGCCGTATAACGCCTTTGATAACTTATAGACTTTGTTTTCCCCACGGATTTAACGAACCCAATCGGTTGAGAAACATAGACTTCCTCATTGAGCTCCCCGTGTAAAAATGCCGATTTCACATCAAGATGGTGTAGTAACCATCCCTCGGTAGCGGTAATACCAATGAGCATACGAACGTTTCAAGCCTCGCCACCGGAGCAAAGACCTCGTCAAAGTCGACTCCGGGTTGTTGTACCTAACTCATTGTCATGAGTCTTGCCTTATATTTATTGATAGAACTGTCCGTGTTTCTCTTTACTTTGAAAACCCACTTCAACACGATTGCTTTAGCCCCTCTTGGTAACTCGGTCAACCTCCATGTATCGTTTCGGTTAATAGACTCGAGCTCATCCCGCATGGGTTTAATCCACTCTGGTTTAGACTTTGCATCCTCAAAGCTCCTCGGTTCAATCTCTTCTGCGAGTAAAAGTTCAACATTTTGATTTTCTTGTAAATCTAGTGCTAGCGACAAACTGGTCGCTGATGCAGTCACTGATTTCGTCGCTGAAAGTGTCACTGGGCTGTCAGCGTTAGCGATAGTAGTTGAACTGGTCGCTGAACTGGCAGAATTAGCGACAGAAGCATCAGAACTGGTCGCTGATGTTGTCACTGAACTTGTCGCTGATTTTGTCGCTGATTTTGTCGCTGACGTTGTTGGTTCCCATAGGCTCGGTTACAATTTTCCCAACTCCGGTATCAACAACCTCGTTCCAATCGACCCAAAATAAACTCGGTGCAAGCTTTGTTTCTTCATTTTTTTCTCGAATTAGGCCATACCCACGTCTTCGTCAAAAATCACATCACGTGGCCACCTTCCTTTCCTTTGGATCGTGTAACCGATAAGCTTTGGACCCGGTCTCGATTCCAATATACTCCAAACTCCTTGACCGATCATAATGCGTTTCCAGTTGAGTTCTGACTACTTTTGCATACGCCACACAACCAAATACTTTGAGATAGCTAATATTCGGTTTCTTTTGTTTTAGCATCTCGTATGGCGTCATCTCCTTCAATACCCGAGTAGGAATTCTATTCTCAATAAAGGTTGCATGTTGGACCGCTTCACCCCATAATTAATTCGGAACACCCATCTCCTTTAGCATACTTTGTGTCATCTCCAATAGATTTCGGTTCCGTCTCTCAACCACCTCATTTTGTTCGGGTTTGTATGGTGCGGTGAAGTTCCTTTTGATGCCTTCCATTTCACAAAATTGGTTGAAGTCGTGTGAGGTAAACTCACCACCTCGGTTGGTTCAGAACGTCTTCACTTTGGTTCCGACTTCACTTTCAACCAACTCTTTAAACTTCTTGAAAGCTCCAAAAGCCTCGTTTTTAGTCTTCCATAAATACATCCAAACAAATCGTGAGTAATCATCAATTAGAACAAAAATGTACTCGTTACCCGCTAATGTTGGAGGGGAAATCTGCCCTAAAAGATCACCATGTACGAGTTCTAGGGCCCGAGTTACGCTAAATGTCGCAGATTAAGGGAATAGTTGCCTCGTTTGCTTTGCGACCAAGCAAGATTCACACAACTGATTTTTATGAATAACCCGAGGCATCCCCTAAACCATATATTTCTTCGCCATGAGCTTCATCGACTCAAAGTTCTTGTGGCCAAGTCTCATGTGCCACAACCAACTTGCTTCTCTAATCCGATTTAACAAAGAATCCGGTTTTCCAATCTTCAACCGTATACGATAAAGCCGATTCATTGATTGAGTTTCATTCATCAATAATCTTCTTTGTCTGTCATGCATAGGAAGATAATCATTCTTTATCTGGATGTCACAACCACACTCTGAGGCCTGACCGAGACTTATAATGTATGATAAAGCCAGTATCCATCTTACAAGGTATGGGCAATACGAAGACTTAGAAGACGCGACTCGTTAAATGACCATACGGCATGTATGCTGCGCGTAGATCATGTACGCCGGCAGAAACATAAACCCTAATTAGAGCCTATATAAGCAATATAACGTTTATAGGGTTATGGATCATGACTTGGAGGCTGCAGAGGACTACTTTGGAGCAAAAGACAAGATCCGGACCCTAGAAGACCGAAGGATTGAAGATCTGGCTTTCTAGTTTGCGTATACGTGCGTAAATTGGCTCGGTTTACTATTATTTCTAGTTTTCTTTGAGTTTATTACTATGTTTTCTTCTAATGTGTTTATGTCTTTTTTTGCTTGTCCTGCTAAACATTAATAGCCATTTAGATAAGATGATTCAATGATTGTTTTGACATTTGGATTGATTCATGTTATGATTGTGTGATTTTATTCAGTTTGGTATCGTGGAACTTATGATATGTATGATTACTTGTTGACATTGGGTTTAAATCTGATTTATGAGGTCTCGTTGGTCTTTCTATGAAGTAATGTGTGTTAGATCCAATTAGTTCTATTTTTAGGGTATAAAGGTTCACTTATAACCTGAGGCTTAACACCTTAATTGGTAATAGAAAAATCAGAATTAAGTTTGGTAAAACTTGTGAGCTACCTAGGGAATAGATACGAATAAAAGGCTCTAGGAACTTGACAAGGTTTTCTTTGTTACTATAATCAGAGATTGTAAATCGCTAGGGTGCTTATCTGTCCAGATCAGTTAGAGAAATTCTATGTCATAAGGATTGGTAATAAACTTGTTTCACTTTATTAGAGTATTAATGTGTGTCTATAGCACTATCTCTCTTGTTTATGGGATTAATACCTTGTATGGGTTACATCCATCTTAGCACTTCACACACTGTTTTGTTCTTAACACAAAATTAAAAATAGTTCATAATAAAATCAATCATGTCTATCATTCCCTCTTTGATGATTCGAGACTAAACGGTTATCTCTCAAAACCTGATTTCCCAAGGCTTTCCAAATTCAAAATTTGTGTTATGTGTACAACCATTATTCGTCAATCAAATCTCTTTTTCAATTGTTAGATATTGATAGAGAATTTAGTATCAGGTGCCAGCTTGTCCACAGTGGTACAATTGGCTAAAAAGAGTCTTACAAGCAATGGTTAAAGGAGCCTTGCACAAGATGTAAGCATTGATAAAGGAGTCTTGCATGGGTTGCAAGCAACTGCTAAAGGAGTCTTGTGAGAAACGTTTAAAGGAGCCTTGCATAAGTCATAAGCAAATGATAAAGGAGTCTTGTACTTGTACAAGCATGTTTGTATTTGCTACAAGCATTTACCATGTTAGAGTTAATGTTAATATAAATGTTATTTTATTCTTAAAGTTATGTTTACAAAAATTTAAACAATGATTTTGAAATGATAAAGTTTGTTATCTTATTGTAAAGTAAACTAGAACTCACTCAACAAAGCTGCTTTTAGTATGCAAATTAGGATAAAGTGTAGGTATGTTATGGATGCTTGGGAGGCTTGAAGTGTTGGGGTTTCGTGCAAGGGTTTTAAAATTCTTTTAAAACACGCAGCGGTAAAACAAGCACGAACCTATATAAGCCAAAACCCTAGATCGCCCCACCAGGAGTTTAGATGCAAACCAAATATTCAATTAACAACCATAGGGGGTTTAGGGTTATATCTTTCGTGATAAGGAGACGGCAACCAAGTTGTAACACCATGTGACAACAATCCGGTCGCTAGATCTGGCTACACGAACAAAACCCGCAACTCTAATCCACCCGTACAATCCTGGATCTTTATCCGGTTTGACTTCAATTCACCCAAACACCCAAAACAAAGTCTATTTGTTTTCTTCTAGTCACCCGACAATACCAGCAATACGACCGTATCTAATACGTACAACACAACGGCCAGCACATACGAGCAAGATCCGGTAAGCCGGCGGCTGCGGTGTAGCGGTAGGCCGGTGACGGGAGGCATACGCGGTGGTGGTTGGCCGGAAACAGACGACGCACGACGGCTATGGTGCGAGCGACGGACAGTGCCCAGATGGAGGCGGTCAACCGGTTAGGGCAAGGTGGCGGCAGCGCAAAAAGGAGGGGAGGGGTGATTAGGGTTTTGACTTTTACCTCTAAGTTGTCATCCTAATTCCCTTGTACACCCTTTGTATTTATAGACTTGGGGAACCTTAATCCCCAAGTTAGGGTTTTAGATTTAGGATTAACTGCACTTTTAATCCCTATGATTATCTCATAATTACTAATTAATAACCAACATCTTTGGTTAATCACATAAAAACCCATAAAATGCAATTAATTCACTTTTGCAATTAATTAATTATATATATATATATCTCATATATACATATAACATAATCATTCCGTAATTCCAAATTTCGAGATCAGTTAATTTAGTCGTTTGTAATTCCGAATTACAACCTCCTTTCTAGCCACTGATTATCCCGGATAATATAGATGATTAAACAATCATCCCGCCAAGTACTTTATTCGTGAAAAGTTCGTTGAAATCCTTAAACAACCTTCTTGATCTATTGTTCTTTGTAGTGTAACTCTTTGGATCTTATCTCAATGGCCGTGTTGTCAAATGTCGTTACTCGGGCATACAAGTCCAACATGGAGCGCATGGATGGAGTGGCTACCCTATCCGATGACCAACATCTTTGTTATTTATGATTTATCTTTATTTTGTTAAGGATTTTGTATTTGACTTGAAAGGCATTATATTTGAACGATTTTTCGTTGAGTATGAATAAAGTTTATAGTTTAAGAAATATGTTGTAAATGAGTAAATCCAACTGTTGAGCCCCCGAGTTTAGGGAGTTTCAATTTCATCACCTTCCCATATAATGCATTTTATTTTTGTTAAATGTCATAATTATATCATTATTACATAATTGACCAATACTTAGCAAGTTAAAGTTTAAGATGTCAACATGTGCCACATTTTTTAAAATAATTTTATCAAGAGATTTGTTACCTTTCTCGATTACCTTTCCTTTAGTATTTCTATCGAATGTGACATTGCCACCATTACATTTTTCATAATCTTTGAATGTTTCTTTGTTTTTGGTAATGCATGAACTGCAACCACTATCCACTATCCATTCTCCCTTATGTGTGTTGCTATTGAGGCATACCTACATGTTTGGTTTAACGTTCATACTTGTGGTACCCAATGTTTCGTGGGTCCGTGATTGTTAGCACTAAACATACCAACCTTTATCCATTTAAGAAGAACTCCCATTGGTTTATAAAACTCTTGGTTATTTGTGTAAAATATTTCATTTGGTTAATAATCAAAGTTTCTAAAAAATGGTAATTATTTCTTCTTTGGTGAAAGTTTTGATATCCTTGAAAGTAACTATTGTTTCTTCTAGGATAATAATTATAAAATCGGTTGTTATTCCTTCTTGAGAGCATTCACAGTAGGTTTCCCTATCTTTATGTGAGCGAGTTCCCTATATTTTGGGGGTGGTTTAAAATGGTTGTGAGTAGAGGAGAGAGAAAAAGTATAAATTTTCTGTATATTTGGGGGAAACACTGTTCACCCGCATAATTTTTTAATATTTTTTGAAAATGGTTGTGAGTGGAGGAGAGAGAAAAGGTAATGATAAAGGTGTAAAAAAGTATTATTTAATTGAAAAGTAAAGAGAAAAGATAGTGATTTTAGTGTAATTATAGGTATGGGGATGGGGATAGGGGAACTACTACAAATGCTCTAATTAAGATTTGTAACAATATGAGATTTCTCAATTGAAACTTTCTTACTTTGGACTGCTTTCGACTTAGCATTCAACAATGTAATTTCTTTAGATGAGTCTACTATTACATTTTTAGCTTTGACGAATGTGATTGCTTTCAATTGGCAAGTTGAAGCAATATTGCAATCATTTTTTAAGCCCAAACCACTTTTGTCATTTGATGAATTTTGTGCTTTTAGTACAACAATTAAAAGTTCACTACTCTTGTTGAAAGTAGAGAGTATTTGTTTGTGATGTTGAAAAGTTTTCATCTCATCTTTTAGAAAATTATTTTCTTTTCTCAAATCATTTGTGTTTTTGAGCAAAGATTTCTTTTTCAAGATCCACAATTTTGCATCTTAACAAATCATTTTCTAAAAGGCCCTTTTCAAGTTCTTTGCTTCTTTCTTTCAAAATCTTATTTTTGTTAATGACCTTTGAACTAAGATCATATAAGCCATCATACTGCATTTTCAAGTTATTATAATTGTCAAATAATTCATTACTATAATAAGTGGAGTTGGAATGTACCTTATTTGTGCCGAATGCCATGAGGCATGTTTCTACTTGTTCTTTTTCATCTTCACTGTCACTCCAAACACCACCAACAAAAGCTTTGTTTTAGTTATCATTCTTTGGTGGCTTGGGGTAATCTTGGGTGAATTGGTTTGTATCACCACATCTATAGCATCTTCTTTCGTCTTTCGACTTATCTTTCTTTTCATCTTGAGATGATCTCTTGTTGAAAGATTTATTTTATTTGGTGGTTGCCTCACAAACTTTCCTTTTCTCTTATAAAGAATTTATTGGATTCTTTTACCGTCATAGCATATTTTTCTCCATCGGCACTATTGAATTGATCATCATCTTCTTCACTTGATGAGTTAGAGTGCTTGGCTTTAAGTTCAAGAGATTTAGTTTTCTCCTTCTTAACATTGGAGATTTCATCATCTTTCTCCATGATCACTTCATGGACTTTGAGATTTCCAATCAACTCTTACATTTGGAGTGTATTAAGATCTTTTGATTCTTCAATGGTCGTCACCTTGACTCTCCACCCAGGATGACTCTCCACCTAGGATGCAATACTCTCAAGAATTTCCTTACATAATTTTTGTTAGTATAAGTAGTAGCAAGAGCTTTAAAACTAGTAACAATAACATTGAATCTAGCATAACCCTCATCAATCATTTCATGTACCTCAACATTAAATTGCTCATATTGTTGTACAAGTACTTCAATCTTGTTGTCCATTACTTGAGGGTTACCTTGGTGGGAAATGACAAGTGTTTTCCATACTTCATTTGCATTTTGCACATGAAAATCCTTTCGTATTCTCTTAGACAAAACATTATACAAATTGATTTTGCTTCAAAATTTTTAGAAATAAGTTTCTTTTCATCGAAAGTTCATTGATCTTTATCAACAACAACATGTTTCTTTTCTTTATCATCATACCTTTTAGGTACAAAATCTCTATTTTCAATGATTTCCCAAAGATGCATATCTTCTACTTTAACATAAGTTTCAAATCTTTGTTTCCAATAGCAAAAACCTTCATTTTCAAGTAATGGTGGTCTAGTTAAAGAGTTCCCCTCAACATAGTTATTTAAAGCCATGGATCTAACTCAAAGTTTCTTAAAATTAGACTTTATTTTAAAAACTAGAGCAACTTGCTCTGATACAAATTGTAAAAAACTAGATGGGGGGAATAGGTTTTCTTAAAATCTGTGTTCATTAAAAACCACAATAGTATAATAAACACTTGTTTGAAACCTAATTAAAGATCTATATAAGAAATGTAAAGAGTTTTGAGTAAGAAAGACATAACCGATTATAGAGGTTCAAGTGGATGTTAAATAATCCACTATGCATCCTCTCCCTGATTCTCCAATCAAGAGTTGCTCCACTAAAACGTTTCTCTCGAATGAAAGAGATCACCAGTACACCAAACGTTTCACTAATCAAAAGTAGTGATCACCTTGTACAACGTCTCACTAAACTAAGTTAGTGATCATCTGCTTCAACTCACTATGTCAAGATAGTGGTCTTTGCACTCTCACACTAACTTACACTATATCAAGATAGTTGATCAACTCACAACTCTACATCATATCGAAATAGTATTTCCCAACTCGGTCATCAACAATATCAAGATAGTGATGATACTTAACTCACATACACAAGTATAGTGAGTGACCCTTACAATAATATCTCAACAAAGTGGTAACACACTAGCACACAAATTATAAGCACAAGAATAAAAAGATTAGAAGTTGCAACACAACTCTTCTATTTTGCTCTTTGATCTTCAATCCCTCACTTGATTTGATGTTTGAATACCAAGCGAACTAGAGAGATGTATATTAGATGTATATATGAAAGTATTTTGAGCAAAAGGGGTTATGGAAATGGTTATGGCTTCTATTTATAGACACAACATAAGAATCAAGAAAATAAAATTCTGCCAAGTCCAAGGTCGATCCCTCGACCTTGGGTCACATGGAACTTATTTCTTGTCTTCTTGTTTTGTGAACGTTGTGGATTGTCAAATCGATTATTCCAAACTCATTTTACACACTTACAGAAGCTTAAGAGAGGTGTAATTGACTTATATGCAAAAGTTAGGAGTTTATATCAAAATGGAAAGTTTACTTTTGCAATTGTAAAGATGGTTTGATGTTTTCCACTTTGATATTGGCTTTAACCCTTTTATGCAAGTTTGTGTCTTCAATGTTAAAACAAGTTTTTGGAAGACACATATTTACTAGATTCCATTTACTAGATAATTCAAAATTCAAATCCCATGCGATTCAAATTAATTAAATTGTAAAATATTTACAAGATTTGTTTTTTGGATTATTCACCTTTTACCGATTGGCCAATAATAATCCCAACTGAGAATATTCTTACCACCGGTCCCTACTTTCAAACTATTTTCTTACGTTGGTCCCCAGTTAAAAAAACTTAACGCCGTTAGATTTTATATGACGTGGACATCTGCAAACCGCCGGAAAGTCGAGCCAAGCTAGCAGTGGTCTCGTGGTCGGTTTTGAAATTGGCTCTGGCGGTGTTTAACCGGTCTCGTTAAACACCACCGTTGTCTATGTTTGGACTTGCCGGAAAAACGAGACCAGTTAAACACCATCAGAGCCAATTTCAAAACCCACCATGATACCACTGCTAGCTTGGCTCGACTTTCCGACGGTTTGCAGATGTCCACGTCATATATAATCTAACGGCGTTAAGTTTTTTTAACAGGGGGTCCAATGTAAGAAAATAGTTTGAAAGTAGGGACTGGTGGTAAGAATATTCTCAGTTGGTATTATTATTGGTCAATTGGTAAAATGTGGGATTATTAAAATCCAATAACAAAAACTTAGCAAAGATTTTATAAAATATTTTTGGAAAACATCATTGCTTTATAAAGACTTCATTTTTATTTATTAAGTCATATTATTTAAAACCATTTTAGGATTTCTCTATATTCCCAACATATTTATGTTATCGGTTGTCGGTTTGAACTTTAATCCTCACGTGTGGTTGTTGATTTCACGTGTTGATCTTTGTAACTTTGAATATCACCAATATTGTTGTTGCATATTGAATTTGATCTTTGCAATTGATGATTTACTAAGTGTATGGGACATGTATGTCGTATATAACCATTAATAATCAACAACTTAATAACACAAGTTACAAAATTTAATCACTATAAAAAAGGGACCAAGAAGGTTCATAATTAGCACTAAACCATTGTTATCCCAACAATGTTTATAATAATAATTATTATTGTAACTTCTTTTTATAAAATATTTTTATTAGTATTATCATAATAGTTATACTTAATATATGCATTTTTTCGTAAATTATTGCGATACATTTCCGACACAAAGTATAATAATAATATTTAGTATATTAAAAAAGTGTTTTTATTATAATTAAATGAAAGATGTATTTTTATTATAATTATTATTGCTTTTATCGTAATTGTGTCGCAAATTTACAACTTATTTGTGATGGGGGTTTCTTGATTTTGTCACGGTTTTGACATAAGTTTGACAAAAGCAGAGGGTGGATTTTCATTTTCATTGGAATTTTGTTGAAAATGTGTGTGCCTCAAATTTTTTGTAGAAAACATGTTTTTTTTTCTAATAATGGTAATTAGAAATATCATATAATATGCTTGCGATGTCTTCTAAAGCGTTATCTTTTTTTTTAAACCACCTAGATATTCTAGGATAATTGAGTTTTCTCGGGGCAACATCTAGAACATCTAGGACAACCCACCACAGGAGAAACCCCCCAACTGGGTAAACCCCTTTACCTGAGCACAGACCTCTTTTTGTTGTTGCCATGATTCAAACCCAAGACCTTTACTATGAAAAGTTTTGAAGTTATCATTGCACCAAATGGCGGACTGTTCTAAAGCTTTATCTTATACCCATAAAGTTTGAAATATGACATATGGGACATGTACGTTGGCATGTGATCTCGAGGTCCATCGAAATTAATGATTTTACCGAGAATTCAGAATGTGTGCCGGAAACAATGATGAAAACTGTAAATGACATCATGGCATCGATATGAATTAGGCACATGCACGTTGGCATGTGATCTCGAGGTCCATTGAAGTTAATGACTTTACCGAGGTTCAGATTGTGGAGAGAGAAGTTTTTTTTTTAACCGCAAATCTGAACTTCTACTTCTAAATTATATCATATAAATCATCTCATATTTTAGTTTGAACTCAGGACCTCTCATTTAAGAGAAAGTTCGCTTGACTAAACCAAAAAAAATAACTTGTCGCTTAGAGCCCTCAATTTTTAAGATTTAATTTTGTTTAGTTTTTAAGTTTTGAAAATGAGAACAAAAAATCAGTATATCTGAAAAACGGTTCTTACTAAAACTCACTCCAACTTTAATAAGTGTGATTG
Organism: Smallanthus sonchifolius; assembly: GCA_023525975.1. Taxonomy (NCBI): domain Eukaryota; kingdom Viridiplantae; phylum Streptophyta; class Magnoliopsida; order Asterales; family Asteraceae; genus Smallanthus; species Smallanthus sonchifolius. The sequence continues at coordinate 26,326,210 of CM042023.1, forward strand.
TGCGATTTAAGAAATTGCATACAAAAAATGTGCATCATCAATATTCTCATGTGGTTTTATATATCGCTTTAGACTCAAAAAAGTTTGAACCAACCCTAGAGAGAGAGAGAAAGAGAGAGAGAGTAATTTAAAATCTGTATAATATCCTTACTTTTTTATTTATTAAGGAACACTTCCTTACAAGTTGAGTGATTAAATCGAGACAAAAAAAGATTGAGTGACTTAATTGGAACAGTTGTGAAACAACACCAACAAACCATGACCAGTAAAATCCCACCAATAGACAAACTATTGGTAGGGTCTAGAGATGGTGGGATGTACGCAAATCATATCCTTATTCGTGAGGATAGAAAGGCTGCTTCCAATGAGACCCCTAGCTCAAAACAAACCCCGCTTTGGACCTGAAAAGAAAATAATAGGTACACAGCTAAACATTAAACAACAACATCATCTTGATAAAATATAATCTATAAGCTACAAAGAATAGTAGATGGTGAGAACATGTAAGTGGTGAAAAGTGATAATACATGTAGCCAAAGTAGGTAACATCACAAATCTAGGAAGAACTAAACCCCTAAGCTAACGGTAAGCCATCCCCTAAAAGTCCTTAACTTTAATCCTAACTCCTATCCTCGACCATGTCCTTATAGGGGTGCAAGTTTAGCAAATCCTGCCTAATCCTCTCATCCCATGTCATCTTGGGTCTGCCTCTACCCCTCCTCCCCTCTACTGTGAGTGTCTCCACTGATCTAACCGGCTCAGATATCTGTCTCCTCTTCACATGCCTAAACCATCTCAATCTTCCCTCCCTTATCTTAACCGAAATACTAGCCACCCCTAATCGTTCCAGAAAAATCTCATTTCTTATCCGATCTAGCCTTGTGTTTTCGCACATCCACCTCAACATCCTCATCCCTGCTACCTCTAGCTTACGCGCTTGTGTCTTCTTGATAGCCCAACAGTCTGTTCCATATAACATAGCCGGTCTAACTGCAACCCTATAAAATTTCCCCTTTAATTTTGCTAGGAACCTCTTGTCACTAGAGGTGTAAGTCAAACCGGTTCCGGCCCGGTTTACGGGGTTCTAACCCGACCCGGTTCAAGCTTCAAACCGGTTTCACACGACCCGGTCTGAGACCCTATTTAACCCGTAGGTGTAAGGCCAGTTCAGGAATTTTTTTTTTGGTAGCCGGTTCTTAACCCGACCCGATTTTCAAACCAGTTTGGTCCGTTGGAGCTGCACTTTTTAACGGCTTTATAGCCGTTACAATGGCTACATGACCGTTTTTTGTGTTTTTTGTGTATTTCGGAAACCCCCCCCCCCTCCCCCCAAACTTATATAAATAGGTGTAGGTTGTATTGGTTCAACCACACCATTCAAAAACACTCTTATTTCTCAAAAAACGCTCACACCCAAAACTCTCAAAATGGCTAACGAAAGTGCACAATCTAATGTTAATATTGGTGCTTCTACGAGTTTTATTACTCCCTAGGTTGTGCTGGTCATTCCTACTACAAGGAATCCCAATGTTTAGCAACATTTTGATTTATGTGAAATGTCGAACGGTGTTACTAAGGCTCGGTGCAAGTTGTGCGGGCATTTTTTTGGAAAAGATGCAAACACGACTTTGAAGATTCGCATTGAAAAAAACTATTGTTCGGTGTTGAAGGCTCAAGCTTCGCAAAGTCAAACCAGTATGACGAACGACGATAATATTTTTCGTGTAATGTTGATGCGGTTCGGGAGAGGATGGCGCATTTTGTGATTCACGAGAGTTTGCCTTTTGAACACTTTGACAACGAACGTTTGACTCGGCTTATTCAACAAATGCTCCAATCTCGCTACCCTCATGTAAGTCGTGCTACTCTTAGACGAGATTGTATAAATATGAGGAAAAAACTAAATTAGAATTAGTAAATGAATTTTAAAGTTTAAAAACCGGTATTATTTTAACTTGTGATGTTTGGTCAGCTCCCCACAACTTGTCGAATTCTTACCTTTGCGTTACCGCTCATTGGCAAAATCCAGAAAGTTGGCAAATGATTAAACGTATTATTGCATTCGAAATGTTTGGATACCCCCACACCGGTGACAATTTATTTTATATTTTAGACAAAATTATAAGAACTTTTAAATTAGAAAATAAAGTTTTTTTCTATATCTTCTAATAACGCCTCGAATAATACCGTTGCGGTAAACCAATTTATTTTAAAATATAACTCGATTTGTGAATGTATTTTTTTCCATAGGCGATTTGTTGCACACATTATTAATTTAGTCGTGCAAGAAGGTCTTAAACACATTGAAGATGTTAAAAATCAATTTAAACAAATGTTGCGTGGCATTTTTAGTACAAGTAAAAAAATATATCATCGATATATAAAATTTTGTAAAGACGGGCAAATCGAATGTTTAGGTCCAAATTCGGACGTTTCAACACATTGGAACTCAACGTGTAACATGTTCGAAAAATCCATTCAACAAAAACGAAGTTTGCAAACGTTTCATGACCAACTTGCAAGGAAAAATAAAGTAACAAAATATCCGTCATCGGGTTGGGGTATCATTGAAAGTATAGCCGATATGCTCCATGTTTTTAAAACCGCTACAACCTATTTATCGGGAGTTTACTATCCCACGAGTCCTTTGGTTCTAAACCAAATCTTTTTAATGGTTGAAAAATTAAACGAATATTCCATGCGAGGCGGCGTTTTTGCCATCATGATACCGCCAATGAAAGAGAAATTTAAAAATTATTTTAAAGAAATGCCTCCGATTATTACTTGGGCCGCCGCCTTAAACCCGAGCCTAAATCTTGGTTTAAAAAAGCGCGCCTCTAGGCGCGAGGCGACATAAGGCGCAGATCACTGAGCTTTAGGTTACATAAGGCGCAGGTGTGTACAGGAAGCGCGCGCTTTTGAGCTTTTCTGTGCTATTGAGCTTTTTTTTGGTATGTTTTTTTTTCTATTTTGGACTTTCGCGGGTGGTAGTAACTTGTAATTTTAGCCATCTTTATGGTTTATTGTAATAATTTCCTTGTTTTAGCCGCTTGTGGCCAAGACTAATCTTGTTTTAGGTTTGTTTGGTGGACTAATGGTTGGGTTATACCCTCTTTTGGATGTTTTAGATGTTTTAATAGTATGTGAGCCTCGCGTACGAAAAGCTCTGCGCTTTTGCAATTTGCGTTTTGCGCTTCGGATTTAGACCTTGTCGCTTCGGTGCGCTTCTCGCTTTTTAAAACCAAGGCCTAAATGTTTCGGGTGTTGAAACTTTACTTGAAAAAATAATTTTTGGTTTGGATTTATACGAAGACGACGTATTTTTAACGGATAAAGCAAAAAGTATTTTTAGTAAAAATTTGTCAAATTTGTTTACTGTTTATGTTAAAAAAATATGGTACAACATCTTACATACACGAATCATTTAGAAACGCTACAACAAGTGCAAGTAGTAGTCGGAGTTCAATATTAAACGCTTGCAACGAGCCTTGTTCGGTCCGCTTGATATCTCACACAAATAAAAATATTGCCAAACACTTGGCTTTCATGTAGTTTGAATAACTCTTACAAACGTTGAAAATGGACTAGCATTTTCAGCCATTTTCGAGATCATTTTTTGCTAAAGAAGTAGAAATGAGACTAGAAAATTGTGTGGTTCAACCCACACAACCAATAAGAATTTATATTAAGTTATGGCGTCTAAAAAAATGTTAAAAAACATTCAAAAAACAAAAATAATGGTTATTTTTTTATAAAAAAACAAGGTTGCCCGGTTTGAACCCGAACCGGTTTGGGCAGCCAACCCGGTCCCAGCCCGGTTCGAATCAGTTCCATCGGGTAGGGACCGATCTGCAGGTAACCCGTTTTGTGACCCGAACCGGTTTGGCTTCTAACCCGATCTAGCGGATCTGTGCAAAACCCGATCCGGGTTTGAACCCAACCCGGTTTGACTTTTCAACCTTGTTTGTACACCTCTACTTGTCGCATAATATGCCTGTGGCTGCTCTCCACCGACACCATCCTGCCTGGACGCGGTGAGTAACGTCACCATCTATGTCCCCATCATGTTGAACAAACGATCCTAAATACTTAACTTGGTCATCTGCGGGACCACTTGACCTTCGAAGGAGATCTGGAGTCCCTTTTTCCGAGAGACCCCACTTGTTGGATTTACTTATAAACATAGTCATCAAATGCTGAATTTAAATTAAAACATTTAAAGAGTAGCGGAAGCAAACATCATTCAATTACTTAGCAGCATAAGTCTTAACATAACGTAACATTGTCTTAACATAAAACTAAAATAAGTGGGATGCCAGTCTCGTATCGGGCAGCCATCACACCTTCGCACGTCCTTTCCGTTTACTACTTGAAGTGCATACTAAAAGTCAGCTAACGCTGGTGAGTTCTAGTTTAAAAGCAATATATGTATATGTATATATATCTGTACTTTCTTTACATATATATATATATGTATATGTATATATATATGTACTTTCTTTACTTTATTATTTTCGTATAACGTTCATAATGAGTACGTAAATAAATACATACATGCTTATTTCTGGGTGAACATTCACTAGTCATACATATATGGGTGATCAACCCGTTAGTTTGCTTACGTAAGTCATAAAGACAAACGTTCTAGAACTACCGTCGTAGCCCATTTCGTAAACCGTCCGGCACTAGAAACCGTCCGTCATATCATAAAACCGTCCGGCAAACCTTCGGTCGTCCGTCTAAAACCGTCCTACCGTCATAGGCCGTCATATTCGCCCGTCTGCCCTAAGGCATCCGTTTCCCACCCTAACTATATACACAGCCGGGCATCGATTTAGCGACTGATTACTACCGTAGTAGCCATAGTTTAGTCTACCTTTCTAGACTTTTAATTTTGGCTGCATAACAGTCGAGTCGTCGTCTGTCTACCGAAGTAGTCGTTATCATCGTACCTTCCTACCGAGGTAGTGCGTATTTCCGTCCATAAAGTACACATACATTCATAACATGCAACATATATATATATATAAAGCAAGATTTCATTCTTATACGTTATGTCATACTTTCATTTCTTTGTTCATAAACATACTTGTCATATTCCTTTGTTTATAAACATACTTGTCATACTTATACTCATCATGTATTGTTATATAACACATATCATAACACTCATTCATATCATATATACACCTCAGCCCCAAATCATTTACACGTAACCCATAGGGGGCACATAGAACTCACCTGATAAGCGGGTTCCTAAAGTATACTATCTGGTCGGTAGGCGTCTCTAGGTGTCACACATAATCTGTATAAATCATTCATATATGTTAAGATAACTGACCTAACGGACACTTCGTTTCTATCTTTAGGGCTAGGCGAACTTAGGTAAGTTCGCCATACTTAGCTTAAGAGAACTTGATAAGTTCGCTATGTTTTATGCTAAGCGAACATGATAAGTTCGCCAATTTTGTGTTGGGCGAACATGGTAAGTTCGCCATGTTTATCGCTAAGCAAACATGTTAAGTTCGTCACACTGGTTTTAGCGAACATACTAAAGCGAAGTTGTTAAGTTCGCTTTGTTTAGCGAACATGGGCTAAGTTCGCTACCTTTGCCTCAGGCGAACATGCTAGGTTCGCCTGAACCGGGTCCTTTCCCGAAACGTAATGAGGACGTCTAAGTTGTAAAATACTCTTATTTAATCCTAACGAAAATCGGACAGAGTCCCTTTTGTTTATATCTAAAACCCAACAATATAACTTGTCCATTTCCTTTACCAAATCAATCAATAATAATCCATAACGAATCGTGTTTTATCCTTCTAGTATCGATATCCATCTTTCTATACTTTATCAATTATCCTTTATAAAAACTAATTAAATCTCTTGTCGGTTATCGTTTATCAAATAAAATTATATTCATACGTCCTCCTCAAATACGATATTCGTAACACGAACTAATAATGATGATTAGCGTTCTACGAGTTTAAAGGATATACCTTCGCGAACACGAACCCGTAATGTAACCGAGACTCGTCTCGAACCGTCCTTTTCAATCGTACCCGCAACTCGTCTCGACTTGCCGGTTATACTTTCAAGCAACACCATCATTACCTCACCTTTCATTCACCACTATTTACACCACCGTGAGCCACCACTAACCACCATTAACAACCACATTTCCTCCATTGCTAACCTTAGTCATCCCGTAACAGCCTGTCACACCCCAACCGGGCGGCGGAACACGTCGGAGTATGACCCGAGTTGTGACCAGATTGCTCGTAGCACTTGGAACTATTAAAATTTCATAATTTTATTCAATAATATTAAAAGTGCCTCAAAGGCTACAAATAGTTCAAATAAACAAGACAAAACATAGTTCCAAACAAGATAAAATCAGATTTCAAATTTCTAAGTCCAAGCCTAAGTGTTGAACATAAATCAAGCGTTGCTTGAACTTGGTGCACCTGAAACATGTTTAAAATAAGAGTTATCAACAAAATGAATTGTTGGTGAGCAATCATGGTAAATATAGATATAGTAGTTTAGATAAAGTACAAATTCCATGCTAAGACAAGTAATACATTATAGTCTTATTGTATATACACACAGTCCAAATTAAACCTTCCTTTTAAGATTTATCCAATTCAGATTGTCCAACATATAGTTAACAGTTTTTCAGTTTCAGAATTCATTACATGCATCCTAGATCAAAGAAATGCATGGGGTAGCTAACCCACATGGTACCACTAATTCCATTCATAGGCTGTCGAAACAGTTAATAATATGAACTAGTGTAATCAACAAATAAGCCACATAATGCAATTAAACAAGTCTAACATAAGGGAATTTGTTTCAAGTTGTGAGATTTGTCAATAGTGTAAGTGTAATTATATAGGAACATGTTTCACCCCAAAAGTGATAAAATGTATAAAGAGGGGCATGAAAACTCACATGGTTCGTAAGTAGTTCCCAAGCTAAGTTTGATCCAAAGATATAGTCCAAAGTAGGTCACAATTAACCTATTATAGTTGTAGTTTAGTCATTTAGTTTAAAGGAAATAAGCTATGGTTCGTTCGTGTTCTCGAATTTGGGAAAATTAGGGTTTTGGAAAGTTTAAGGTTTGAAAAGTAATTTGGTTATAGTTTAAGGTGTGTAAGTATTTAAATTACTAAATTATTATGTTAATAAACATATTATTTTTAGTCGAAATAATAAATACGAGTAAATAATGTGACTAATTATATTATTTATTAGTTTCAAATGTTCCAAAAACGGTATGAAACAAAATATAAACATATAATATTTAATAATAAAAGTCACGGGTTAAAAATAATAAAACATATTATTTTTATCCAAAGTTATAGTTTTGAAAATAATATAAATATATTATTTTTATTTGATAATAACATAAATATATTATTTATAAAAGTGGGTATATTAATAAAAATAAGTTAATAAATTCATACCCGAGTCTACGGGTCGTTTCCCGGGTTAAAACACATTTATATATAATAATATTAATTAATAAAACATTTTCTATTAATTAAATATGACCAGAAAAAGTCCCAAAAATAATATGCAGGAGACCGGTCTCGAACCCGGGTCTCCTGCCTACGAGTCACGCGAGTTACCAGTACGCCCGCTAGGGTCATCGCGTTAAGAATCTGATTAGAATTGATTTTAACAACCAATTCAAGTGGGTTCCCCTCCCACATGCATGCGGCTCGAAAACCCAGCCCCAACCTACGCGAATTCGATCACGATTGGTCTTGGAATCACAGAGGTTTTGTTAATCGGGGTCTAGCGAAACTGAGGCAGGTTTTAATTTGAAAAAAACAACAAGGTTTGGGTCGTTTAATCCCGAGTTCGAGCCTCGAAACCCTAGATATGAACACTAATCCAATTTAGAAGATTCCGATATTAAATCTTGTTGAAATCATGGGGTTTTTATATATTGAGTCATTACGAATCTGTGGATGTTGGTTAATTGGATTGAAAATGTGTTTAAGATCAAAAACCCCAAAACGGTTTATGAACAAACCCTAGTTATAGGATTTGGTATAAATCGATGATATGAGATTGAATTAAGAGGGGGTTTTCAAAGAGTCGATCATTGCGAAGCTGTTGATGTGAATTAATTGAATTATAAACGTGTTTAGACCAGAGCTCGATTAAACCGGTTTGTGATGAACCCTAGATATGGGATCGAGTTCAATTCGATGTTATACGATCGAATTGACAGAGGGCTTTCCATTTGGGAATGAAAACGAAGCTATAGGAATAGTAATTTACCAGAATAGAGCTCGAATTGGTAGTCCCCGACTAAAACAGGTGCCGATGATGAAGAACTTGATCTCCGGCGGCCTTGACTGCTTCTCCGACAATTGTTGTGTGTGCAAAAGCTTCTACGATGTTCGTGTGGCGTGCGCAGTGTGCTCGATTGTGAGATTACTATATCAATTTGCCGAATTTGATTATCAAACAAGAACGTGACGACGGTTCGGCTTGAATTCGCATTATTAGGATTAATTCGAATCAATGTCGGGTTTAATTGTGTTAATGATGGACGTTTATGGCTTCAACGTGCGAATTCAGTTACAAAATCGATCTCAAATCGGTTATGGAATTCGAATTCGATCATTGTGGTACGGTTTGACTATCAAAAGTCAAACCAAATCAAGAATGAGAAAAAGTCAGGTTTAGTCCCTGTAGTTTCAGGTTTGTGAGTTTGCAAGAATGACAGGATTGGTCCTTAGGGTTTAGAATTTGTTAGTTAGGTTAAGTAGGGTTTTTTTTTTGTTAATTAATTTGATATATTTTGATATTTAAATGTATAAATTATATTTAAATTATAAAAGAATTGTTTATTTCTATAAAAATGATATAAAATGACGTATTTTTATAAAACTTCATTTTAAAAATATTTATTTAATTAAACTTTATTTATTTGATTTATTTAGGAATAAATCTTATTATTTCTTAAAAATTCATAATAATTTTATAAAAATCATTTTAATTTATATAATTTGTGTTTTAATTGAATAAAACACAATTAAGATTTTCCAAATTAAATAAGTACAATTTTTTTGTTTACACTTAGATAATTTATGAGATTTATTTTATATAGTTTAGGGACTTTATTCAAATACCATGAATATTAGCCCTAATACATAGTTTGAGTATGGTTTTTAGCCACATAGTTTAAGAAATTCATTTAAGAATTTTCACATATTATTAAATATGGATAATTAGGATTTACAATAAATGCCAAATGGCCGGAAATTGTAAACGGAAAAGTACAGATATTACACAGCCATCATAGGGAGTCCGTACCACCACCACCCTCGACTGTTCTCACCATCAACACCCTATCATCATCACCCTCCACCGTGAACCACCATGACCATCGCCAGGCCGCTAACGGCCACTAGCTGTCACTGTCGTCCTTCTATGAACCACCCTCTCCCTCGCGTGAAGCTGCTACAACCACTACCACTGCCGTGAACTTGCACTCAACCACCCTTAACCACCTCTATACCACCACTAGGCTGCCATACATTTATTCGTCGTCACCCTACCAATGCCTTCATACCCTACTGCATACGAGCCCCCATGGTGCTGCCAGAGCCATGGCAGTAGCTCTTTCGCTTACTGCCACGCGACGGAATGCACCACAGTTGCCGGCCATTAGCTTCGTTCCCCTCTCTTTCTCTCTCTCAATTCCGACTGAACTGCAACGATTGAGGTTGCCATGACCTTGTGAGCTTATTTACTATGAAAAATTAGGGTTGGTGGTGCTTGGTCATGATCAGTAGGCGACGAAGAAGAAGAAAGGAATTGAAATGGGTTTAGCGGCTTGGAAGATTAATATGATTTTTTTTCTTAAATGGTGCTGTATCCGACTAGTAGTTTCACAATAGGTGTTGGGTTTGAAAAAGTAACACAAATAGTGTTTCCATACTTGCCAACCACGAATTGTGTGTTTCCATACTTGCCAACCACGAATTGTTGGTTCCTAACCATTTAAAGTTGAAAATATTGGTTCCTAACCACGAATTGTGGTTCCTAACCACGAATTGTTGGAAACATTGGGTTCCCATCCACGAATTGTTGTTGCCAACCACGAATTGGGCAAATCCATGTTTCGCAACCACGAATTGAAGACAAATCAATGTTTTCAACCACGAATTCTCTCAAAAATTGTTTTATTGATTGAGGTTGTTTTATCAAATATTTTGTTTTATCAAATATTTTGTTTATGGTTTGCAACCAGGCATTTCAAACTCTTTATGGTTTGCAACCATGAATTTCAAACTCTTTTTACCACATGTTTCAAACTCTTTTTTATTCTTTCTTTCATAATTTCTTTAACGACAAATTTTTTATCTTTTGTGTGTCACGGGTTTTAAATGAGTTGATGTATCACTACTACAAAACTACAAATAAGTACATACATACATTTGTCTTTATGTTTCACATGTGTTTGTTTAGTAGCTAGTATCAAAGCCAGGAATTCTTCAATAATGATATCACATGATATCATTACAAATACATATTTATAAGTAGAATATCTTGTTTCAATTTTTATCAAATCACATTTTCACTTTTTATCAAATCACATTTGTTTCACAATTCACACATGGAACCACAAGTGTTTCCCGGTCCTAGTTGTCCAGAAATATTATTCCTTGAAAGAAACCATAGAGCTTATCAGTTGTTTCATTCATCATCCTATAGTCATGAAACACTTATTCTTAGACGTGCTGATCGGAAATTCTGGAATCACTTTAAAAATTTTGAGGTTCCGGAAAATGTAATGTTACATATACGAGAATCTGGTTTTGGTGGTGTTTTTTACTGTGGTTACCGAAAGGTGGACAATCACTTGATAACCGCACATGTAGAGAGGTGGCGTCCAGAAACACACACCTTTCATTTTAAATTTGGAGAAGCCACTGTTACATTGCAAGATGTTCAAGTTCTTTGGGGTATGCCGATCACTGACAACGTCGTCTCTGGAGAGGACATAAGATTATCGGAAACTCAGTGGAAAAGCCGTTGTTATGAAATGTTGGGTTTGGATCCTGCATTTTGTCATTTGAAGGGTTCTCTGCTTAGGTTATCTTCTATAATGGATGAACTAGAGAAGCCGCTTCCTGAGTCCACTGTATCGCCTATACAACGAGCAAGGTTATACATCTTACATTTATTGGGAGCAACCCTATTTCCTGATTCTACTGGGAACCACGTATCTTTACATTTTTTAAATCATCTAGAGGATTTAAAAGAATGTGGTCGGCTAAGTTGGGGTAGCGCTGTTCTTGCTAGCCTTTTTAGAAATCTCTGCAAAGCATCATCCCCGCAAGCCACAAAAATTTATGGGCCGATGGTATTGTTACAGTTATGGGCATGGGAGAGAATACCATCAATTGCTCCCATACGGACAGAAGATTATGCTAGAGAAAAACCGTATGGTGCACGGTAAGTTAAAAACAACATATATTATATATGTTTATTTTTAATTATTTATAAAATCAATTTTATACGATTTTGATGGTGGAGTGTTCCTTTAAGCTTCAGAGAAGCAACAAGTCATGTTCTTGTTATGTTTCGTTCACAATTTACATCTTTACAAACGGATGAGGTAATTTAAATTATATACATTTCTTTTTCATTATAAAAATATACTAATGTAATTTAGTTTCAATTTTGTAGTTCATATGGACGCCCTACTATGGGGTTATGTTGGATCTACCGGAGACGTGTAGAAGCGACCACCTTAGTTGGATGTGTGATACCACTCTCGTATTTTGGGACGTTGTTGAGGCCCATCTAGCAAGTAGGGTAATGCGACAGTTCGGTTTTGCTCAACCGATCCCTTCTAATGTAATGTTCGACAAGAGCGAACATGAAAATTTGCATAAATCTAATCGTAAGGGCAAGGGTAAAGATTGGAGACAACGACATCATAAATACATTACAATTTGGGAGTCTCGGTTAGAGCGTGTTGTCGACGGTGTCCCTGCTAATACGGTTTTTGCAAGTAATGAGTATTTGAATTGGTATTTTCCACGTACTGTTTTATTCATTACTAAACCTGGTCGTCATCATTCTTCACAATCGCATCAAGATCATGGTGGCAGACTTGAACTACTGGTAATTATATTTTATTATGATTTTTTTGTAAATTAAAAACTTTAACATTTATGGTTGGTTATTATAGGGAGATGGAATGAGTCAAATATATAGAGCTACAGGAGAATTAATGGGAATGGATTCACAAAATACACAATTTTTGCAGCCTTTACAAAATATGGCGAACCAATATATGAGGCTTGCAAACATGGGAGAGCATATTTATTGCCCAAGTTCACATGTGGCTACGAACAACAGTCAATATTCTTTCCCAACTGAACCCTTAGATATGGTTCAAAGTGTGCGTAGACGCGGTGGTAGATGAGGTGGCATACATGGTGTTGGTAACCAAGATGGTGACGATTTACAAAACCCTGATCGTGATGTTCGAAACCAAGAATCTGAACACCAAACACAAAATCTAAATTTGGAACTAGGCGGTTCATTGTCTAATAATGTTGGTTTTGCACAATTTTCAAACTTGATGGGTAATACTAGTCAAGAGGGTTTCGGTGGTAATTTTAGTCAAGCTTATTATACACCATCACAACATACTAGTCCCCCCGTTAACGTATAATCATTCAAACGATTTTGTGAACATGGTCATGCCTCAAAATATCAACACCGACACCATGACAGATCAACACGTACGACCATATGTAACCCCTATACCATTCCCAAACTTTGATACTAGTCAAAATCCAAATCTTACAGATCAAGAAGGGTGGCCTAGACGGACTTCTAGACCACCTTGGTGTGGCACGCATAGCAGACTAGATCGTCATTAGATTTTAATTATGTTTTGTTTTATTTAAGTTTAATTTTTTATTGTAATGCTTTATTTATAATAGTACATGTTTTGTTTTATTTAAGTTTAATTTATTATTGTATGGTAAAAGTACATGTTTTGTTTTTTTGTAAATGTCACGTGAATCTGATGCAAGTTGAATCTATTGTCTTATAACCATTATAAATATTGCCATTCACATACATCACACTTTCATTGTTCTAAATTTAACACTTAAATAAACATGTCTTCTAGTGCACCCGGTAGTGACATACCGGCACCTGTAGAGAACCATTTTTGGAGAAATAATGAGAACTGGTCTAGAAATGTTGTCCAATTCTTTTACAACGGAGATAGTGATTGGTGTAGGGTTTATTGTATGGGCGATGAAGTACTTGACTGCGAATTTTGGGGTACCCTTTTAGGGCTTTGTGGAGACGCTTTTATACAGGAGATTGTAAGTATAAAAAATTTATTCATGTCATATTAACGTAGATAGTAATTGGTGTAATAATAGTTTTTTTTGTACAGCATGTTCGCGCTTGGACAAGAAATCTTATGTATTGGAGGTTATATTACATATTAATAAGCGATGAGTTGCCGAGGGGGGATCGTTGGACTATTCTACCGCATAAGTTTATGGACCTAATAACTGACGGACATCACGATTCCTTTCAATATGGTGATGGGACGAACCAGCTGTATCCTGCACTTTGGGAGGTCGAAACGGTAAAGTTGTATAATTAATAAATAATTATAATTTATTATAAATAAATAATAATTATTTATATGTTTTAACATGCATTTTTACCTCTATCTCCTGATGGTGTAAACTGGTACCTTTTTAAGATTTGTATGCATTCACTACAAGTTCATGTAATTTATCCTTATGATTGTGTTGCAAAAACATGTGCTAATTCATGGTGCATACATCGTGGTATTCACCGAGTATTTTTGGAATTCGAGTTACATTTTAGATGGTTTCTACAACGTATTTTGTTTTTTCAACGCTCTGGCCTATAAGAAGTAGAGACTTTAGAACATTCCGGGGAAAGTGTCTGGCCTCCAAATGGTGTTCACATTGGTCGAGATGCGGGAGTCGTAATATGTATGTTATTACGTAGGCTAGTACAAAACAGGTCATTAGTGTGGGAGGAAGATAGTGTTCAAAATGCTTGTCTTAATTATAGACGTTTTATGGCAGATCAATTATATGGTAGTCGTATATGAACACCAATGTAAGATTGTCATTCAACTTTACGGAGATGGAGTCACATGAAATGTAAGATTGTGTAAGATTTTGATTCCTCATGTGTAAGATTGTCATTCAACTTTATGGAGATGGAGTCACAAATATTAATGTACAAAGATTCTCATCTTTTATTATTCTCAACAAAGACTTTTACATAAAACATTAAAGTTACATTTTTCAAAACTAATATAAGTTACATAACTTAATTCCATAGAAATATATGAAAACATGATTGGGCAAGAACACATCAACCTAAAATCTCCTGTTACGACCGGTTGGGACATCTCTTCCTGTTATGACCGATTTCATTGCAGATTCCGCACCTACGAGCGACAGATTCTTCACGGTAATGAACATCCATCTCGTTATGTATCCTACGTGCTCGTCTCCTACCACGTGATGTGATAATTTTTTATTCGTCTGCTATAATCCTCCAACCAGGATCTATCCATAAAGCAGGATGAGGTAGCGGCCGAAAATCACTCTGATATTGTTGTAGATATGTTGCATTTTTGTATACCCTATGAACAATGTCATGAGGTCTTTCACCTCGATGACGACAAATGGAAATTGCATGTGAACATGGAAATCTTTCAGCTTGCCACTTTCCACATGAGCATTTTTTGTTTTTATATTGGACAATATAATCGTTGTTGCCATCTTGATTTGTTTGCATCATTGAGGTAACCCTGTACCACCCTTCTTCTTCATTAAACTCAGTTACAATGTGGTCTTGACCCCGTTTGTCACGTTCATCAAAGGTGTGCCATACACGTGGGGGTAAAGATGTTTTACAATGCTTTGCAATGTCAGTATGGTTTCGAAATTGTTGCACGACTTTATTAAACGTATAATCAATACACGCCTTTATGGGCAGCACCCTAGCTCCACGTAATGCGTTGTTTAAGCTCTCTGAAATATTTTTTGTTAAGTTACCCCAACGACTATCTTTTTCATCGTGCATAAGTGTCCACTTATTGAAACCAGTTTGTTTCAAATACTCCCAAGCCTCAGGGTTGATCTTTTTCATTTGTTGTATACAGCTTCGATACTTTCGACGTTGTGTGGTGCTACCAATAGACCAACATAACCTTTTTATTATAAGCTAACATTCTTGAACTTCTTCATGAAGTTGCTCCTAATATGACGCAAACAAAAACGATGATATGCAAGTGGCTCCTTCCACATATCAAGATTATTCATTGCATGAATAATGCCTTTGTGTCTATCTGAAATAACACACAATCTTCTCCTAGTTAGACTAGCAATATGTTTCCATAACTGTATAAAAAACCAACCCCAGCTATCATTAGTTTCCTCGTCAACGATTGCATAAGCTACTGGAAGTATATAGTTGTTTGCATCTTTTGTAACTGCAATTAACAACTTACCACGATATGATCCCGTCAAATGTGTACCGTCTACGCATATAATGGGCCGACAATGTGGAAAAGCTTTTATGACATGCCCAAATGCCCAAAATACATATTTAAATGTATTGTATTCACTTGAACCATCTGTTTGATGATACCATTCCACAATAGTGCCATTATTTGAAGACATCAGAGCTGTAATGTACTTAGGTAACTCCTCGAAATTAGACTTCCAGTTACCGTAAATACTATCAACAGCTATTCTCCTAGCTCGCCAAGCCTTAATATATGAAATATAAACCTTCAATGTTTCCTTTATGTACGCCTGAATTTGTTTGATAGGGAAAGCAATGTCCGCACGAACCGCATGGTTGATGTATGCTGCAACATTTTTAGATGTAAGGCTTCTATTGTTGTTGCGAATGACTGACCCATAACAGTTGTGAGACGCAACCCATTTTACTATCCTCCACATGGTTTCACCATGCTTCACACGTGCATACACATACCAGTTACACGGAGGAGCATATGGAAGGTTACTTGTTTGACCAGCGACTGTGGTGTAGCATCTTGCCCACCATTTTTGAGGTATAGTTTCAACTACTATTAACTCTCTATTACAGGCAACATTCCACTTTCGAACAGCATACATCAACTCAGTTTTAGATTTAAAGTACATACCAACTCGAATTTCATTTAACTCATTGTTCCACAAATCTATGTGGTCATCTTCTTCAAAACCACCAGCGTCGTAATCTCTTAATTCCTCAACATCATCAGAATAGTTCACCGGGCCTTGAGAAAGCCCTTGTACAATTCCGAGATTATATTCTGCTGGAGTTTCACCGTAGCCGTCGTCATCAGTTTCGTCAGTGGACATGCTTAAATCCTCTCTTACATCTTTAGAATCTTCAGACCTTAATTCTTTAACAATGTTATCCAAGACTTCTTTATCGTCACCATGAATAGTGTCATCAACTTGTTCATGTGAAATATCTTCTACTATGGTATGTTGGTTTGACGGGCCGGCTTCAAAAGTTGATGATGATTGTATTGGATCATTGTATTGATAACAAGGGGGTGTGGGTGCCATTGAAACAGAAACACTACGAAGCAGATCCATACATCCGTCTCGTTGGACTGACATTATTGGCTGACAATTAACGTATATGTTAGCCCTGAAATTTGCTTCTGCTTCTGCTAAATAATACATAATATCTAAACTTGCATCACTAGAAATATAGGATGCTTCAGATATCCCTTGAAACTGATAATATAATAATAATCCTAAGTTAAAAGATTCTTTTTGAACACCAAGATGATCATAAACCATACGAAGCAATTCTTCATATCAGATTCTGTGGTGGATAATAAAGGAAGTCGTTCGAGTAGATTCATCTGAGGAAACAACTCCGTTATCATACGAAAAATTACCACCATAGAATAATCTAACAAGAAACGGACGGGTTAAGGACATTATGAAAGAAAGATTTAAAAGAGTTTGAAATATTTGAAAGAGTATGAAAGAGTTGAAAGGGTTTGAGATGGTTTTTGTTGAAGTTTAATATATATTTGTTGAGCAAATCTTCTATCACATTTTTCACAGAAAGAGAGATTCTTTATAAAAATAAAGCTGACAGAGATTCTCACAAAAGTAAGATTGTTTCTTCATAAAAAATAAAACTTACAGAGATTATCTAAGATTTTCACAGAGATTCTGATAAAAAAAAGTAAGATTATTATTCTCTCAACAAAATAATAAAACAAAAACGAACAAAAAAAATAAAACAAAAATTATTATTTTTGAGAGAATTCGTGGTTGGCAACATAAGTTTGTCTTCAATTCGTGGTTGCCAACGTACGTTTGTCTTCAATTCGTGGTTGCGAAACATGGATTTGCCCAATTCGTGGTTGGCAACAACAATTCGTGGTTGGGAACCCCATGTTTCCAACAATTCGTGGTTAGGAACCACAATTCGTGGTTAGGAACCACAATTCGTGGTTAGGAACCACAATTCGTGGTTAGGAACCAATGTTTTCAACTTTAAATGGTTAGGAACCAACAATTCGTGGTTGGCAAGTATGGAAACACACAATTTGTGGTTGGCAAGTATGGAAACACCATTTGTGTTACTTTTTCAAACCCAACACCTATTGGGAAACTACTAGTCGGATACAACACCATTTAAGAAAAAAAAACCAGATTAATATGGGTTTTAGGTTTTTGAAATATTTCATTTATTCCCCCTCATCTTTGTAGGAATTTTCACTTTCAGCTTTTAAGTTAATTAGTAGCGTTATCGTGCCATATTTTCATTCTTGGCAGTCTTAGTATTAAACGAAATCTCTCGTTTTAAATGATAAAGAAGTTGGGATGTTACACTTAACTTCCTTTTCGCCATTGAAGTCACAAAAGAGATACTCAGTCGTGGAGCAACTAATCCTTAAACATTTTCTCTATAGAGCTGTAACACCCAATTTTTTTTAAACCGATAAAAACCTTTAGTTCATGCAGAAGATGGTCCCAATAAAACATTTAAAACATGTTTGATCTAAATTAATTAAACATCCTCTTGATAACAAAATTAAAACTTGACATAACATCCCAACCATAAACAAGTATTACTTTTAAACAACCAAAAGACTTGTTTATAACACCCTCAAAAGAGGTAACAACAACCTCCAAAGAAATATATGCAAAAAGATATACATCTTCATGAGAAATCCAAACCGAAGCAACTCGAATTCCGTGGCTTAAACCGGAACATTACCTACACCATAAACACCAATGAATCATGTTAGTAATGACATACAAGATCCTCCAAGCCCCAAAGTGTAACACCCAAGAAGACCGGCTAAGAACGCATAAAAAGTTACAAAGCAGCGTTCTAGAATTCCACAACAACGTTTTGGAACTCCAAAGGCTGGTGGTGTTTTGGCAGTGTTTTAGAGGCATTGGACAGTAAGTTTTTCCAGCTCTCTTCACTACAGAGGTGTTTTGGAACTCCACAGGGGCGTTTTGAAACTCCCCGCTATCATACACTCCAATAACCAATTTTTAGCCAACCCATTTGGTTCAATTCCGACATGTTTTCATAACATGTTTAAACCTTAATAAGTTTTATATAACACCCATAAGTTAACATCACGTTCTCACAATTGCAACAACAATTAAGGGATGTAAGTAATCTTATTGCATGTACAACACCGATGCATGTCTTACCCACATCAAAACAAATCCCAAATGCAAACAAAAATAAATTAAAGGATTTAAGTCATCTGTAATGCATGTATAAAACTCCCTATACACGTCTTAATCAAACCAAAGATAAATCCCAATGCAAACACACAACATTTAAGGGATCTAAGTTATATACAATCCATGTATAAAACTCCATATACATGTATTAGTCAAATCAAAGATAAATCCCAATATAAACTCACAACATTTAAGGGATTTAAGTCATAATCACACAAATGTGAACAAGTCTCAAAACACCCATGAGATCTAGTCTCAAGTACACCCATGAAGATCATACCCTCAAAACACCCATGAGAGACATGTCTCCACATAAACACCCATGAGGTCAAGCCTCAAGTTACACCCATGAAGATCATGCCCTCAAAACACCCATAAGAGACATATCTTCACATAAACACCCTCGAGGCTTATGAGGTCAAGCCTCAAGATACACCCATGAAGATCATGCCCTCATAACACCCATGAGAGACATGTCTCAAGATACACCCATGAAGATCATGCCCTCATAACACCCATGAGGGACATGTCTCAAGATACACCTATGAAGATCATTCCTTCATAACACCCATGAGGGACATGTCTCAAGATACACCCATCAAGATCATGCCCTCATATCACCCACGAGGGACATATCTCAAGATACACCCATGGAGATCATGCCCTCATAACACCTATGAGGGACATGTCTCCACATAATCACCCATAAAGAATACGGTTTCAAAACACCCATGGGGACCATGAATTCACATTCACCATTTTGTTTACAAACACACACAAAACGAAATCTCATCAAATACACCAATTAACACATAATTAACACCCAATCATGTGTAAAGCATCAACTCAAAGTCAACAAGGAATTTAGTCATATAAAAACACATATGAACTAACCAATGCCAATTACTAAGTAAGTGTAAAAACTCTTACCTTTAATGCTAGGCGCACCCGGTAGATCTTCAACCTTAACACTCCGATTACTTAAACAATTACTCCTATTGTTTGGTAATCTAAAATCCCAAAAACACTAACTTGGTCAAACACCCATAATATGAACTAAAGTTTATCACCTGTGACAAAAAATGATCCATACAACTTAATCCAAACCTTAACCTCCCATAATCACCATTATTTTTTTAACCTTTCGATCACTTAAGCGATGGTTTAAAATGAGAGTGACATTTATGTAACTAATTAAAAAGTTATCCCCAATAACGGAAAACCTTCATAGAAATGTAAACAACTTTCACAACTTTTTCAATTAAGTCACTCAATCTTTTTTTGTCTCGATTTTTTCACTCAACTTTTAGGAAAGGTGAAATCCTATATAATTAACTTGTTTAACATGTTAAAGTACTTATGTGGCATTTTTAATTTTTCCTTTTTTTTCAATCCTATATATTAGAAGCATACCTCATTACTAAAATTTTAATTAATAATAAAACTTTGAAATCTACAAAATTTTTCGAAAATTAATAGTAGGATCGAAAATTCGTGTCCCAAACATACTTTTACAAAATCATAAACTTCCTGCTCGATTACTAAAATTTACTTTTCCAAAATCTAATTCATATTCATAAACCAAAAATAAAAATCCAGTTAATAACTTATTTTTCCAAAAATTTTAAAAATTTACTTTTCGAACCTACTGTTATTTTTCAAAAATTTTAGTAGGTTTCAAAACTTATTATTAAATTAAAATTTTAGTAATCATGTATGTTTATAATATATAGGATTTAAAAAAAAGAAAAATTAATAAAATGCCACGTCATATCACTTTAACTCGTTAAACAAGTCAATTATATAGGATTAGCACATTCTCTTTGCTCGTGATATTGTGCTAGCCATCAGGACGCGACACGTGTCCTTAGGGTGAGAGGTAAATGCATCCGCATAATAATAATAACGCGCACAAGTTATATAATAATAACGCAGTTTTATAATACGATTTTTATAAAATGATAATAACGCATGTTTTAAAATGATAATAACACATGTTACACGAATAACATGTTACATGAATAATAACAATAGAGCTTTTTCTAGAATGATAATAACACATGTTTTAAAATGATAATAACGCATGTTATACGAATAACCACCTATATTATATGAATAATAACGTTTGGTGATGATCACATATGTTATACAAATAATCACACATGTTATACGCATAGCACATTAACATTTTCTTAAAAAAGTTGATTTTTTTATATTAAAAGTATAGCAAGACTATAATCAAATTAAAAAGAATGAAATGCTTGATTTTATAGTGTAATTGTTTTTAAATAATGTCGTATAAAAAAGTTAACCGTGTTTTAAAAAAATGGGGAAACTTGAAAAAAAGTGAACAAATATAAGCTATTCCAATTTTACCACTCAAGATTCTTTTTACGCTTAAAAATATGCTTACTAGGCACACATTTCATCTTACTCCTTGATTTTCTATATCAGTGGTACAGAATCCTTCGTACACTTTATATGCACGGGCAGAGATAGGTACTAGCCATCGGAGTCAACCAACTCCACTTGATTCAAATTTTTAGTATCGGTATATTGCGCGAATGTCGAGCGACCCGAGTCTTTTTTCAAGGTTGACCCCATTGGTTTAATAAAATATATATTTGACCCCGAACCTTGAAAAAATGTACATTTTTTTTAATTTAATTAAATCTATTAATTAAGCTCATAAGTTAGTTTTATGTAATAAGCCCATTAGTTAATTAATTCTAACTCTTTAAGTCCATAAGTTAGATTTATTTTTGTAAGCCCATGGCCCCATACCCATTGCCCATTGCCCATTGGTGATTTGATCCATAATGCATTAAGACATTAACCGAACTAGTTAATTAGTAATAAACCTATTAAAATATGTGAAGACGGACTTGCGTAATGGGATGGATGATGAATATATGAACATTTCTTGCATTTGTTACGTTGAAAAAGAATTCTTTAAAATTGTTTCGGTCGAAGATGTAATGGATCATATTCAAAAGATGAAAACTCATAAGAAACAACTATAAGATCTAATGTTTTTTTATTTATTTCTAATAACATTGCCATTGGTTTTTAATGAGGATATATTTTCATTATCGTACCGTATCTTATTATGTGACCGACCCGACCCGACCCGATCACCCAAACTGGCTTCATCACTGTTTATATGATAAGAGTCATTTGTATTTAAACATTCTTTATATATATAAGGGCAAAGTGAATATGATGATGTTAGGCATCTATATATAAATATATTTATAATATTGGATGGTATTAGAAAAGAGAAAATCAAATAATAAAAAAATAACCCACCAAAGAACTTTACCATTGTAACGATTTTATCTAATTTATCTAATGCTAAAATTAAAAAATTAATGAGTAACATTGTTTGAGTTTTTTTACAAAAGAGTGTAGTTGAAAAAAATATTTATCAAATAGGTGTAGTTGAAAATTTATTTATTAAAATGGGTGTTTTCTTTATTTCCTTATTTTTAACTAGTATAATAATCATTTCTTTTATAAAATCCTTTGTTTTCTTAAATGCTTTTTTAACACAGTTAGATTTTCCTAAACGTTTTATCTAAGTTACGTTGTTTAACTCTTTTTTTTATGACCGTTCGTTTTTTTTAAACATCTCTCGTTTTTTTTAAATGCTCTTTTTTAAAACGTTCATTTTTATAACGTCATTTTTTAAATTGTTCGGTTTTAAAACCATTCGTTTTTTTAAATATCTTTTTTATAACAGTTCGTTTTAATGAGTTAATGAATCGACCTATTTAATTAAATCAATTAAACATCTCAATCGAATGCAATATGTTTATATGTAATAAAACCTGATCAGTTCTATATCATAATTGTATCGTATTTAGGAATCGCGTAAGAAATTGAAAACCCTGCATTTGCACGTATCATCTCATAAAAACAATTAATTACTAACTAATAAAATTATCTTTGATTGATTATAAAATGCCGTTGGTAGAATGAAAATTTAATTAGCAGTTAAAAAAAATTGATTATAAAATAGAGTAAAAGCATGCAACATTTGCATCGACAAGTATTTTAATGATCATGTATATTTATTAGCTAAATTTTATCTTTGATTGTTCAGTTTTTTATTAACTAATAAAATTATCTTCGATTGTTCAGTTTTTTTAAATATATTTTTTTCAAAACGTTCATTTTTTTATTTCTTTTTCTAAAACCGTACTTTTAAAAAATGAACGATTTTAAAAAAAGACGTATATACAAAACGAACGGTTTTAAAAAAGACGTTTAGAAAAAAACGAACGATTTCAAAAGAAAGACGTTTAGACAAAACGAACGGTTTTTAAAAAGACGTTTAGAAAAAACGAACGGCTTTGAAAATGACGTTTAAAAAAAATCCAAATGGTTTTGAAAAGAATATTTAAAAAACTGAACGGTTTTGAAACGAATGTTTAAAAAAGCGAACGGTGTTAAAAAAACATTAAACAAAACGAACAATGTCACGCGAACCTCCATCCAAGCGTCAGAAACTTCGATCATCCTCTTCTTTCTTCCCCGTAGGGCAGGTAGCCTTCCCCTGACCATGTACAAGTCGTGCACGCGGGGAGGTGGGACAATGGGGACATCCTTTCCCTTCACGCCAGAAGCGTCTGCCTACTTGTTATATTTCAGCAGGTGCGTCAACTTCCCTGCTTTAACCTACAACTCGATTTTTCGTTTTAGCTGGTAACAAGAGTCTGTATCATGTCCGGCGGCTTTGTGATAAGCACAATAACTTTTAGAGTCCCGCACGGGTTTATCTCGTGTGGGTCGGGATTCTTCCAATTTCAAGTTTTCTGATGCTAGGATGGCGCTGGGGGTTTTGCTTAAAGCTGGATATGATGACGCGGGATGTGAGGAACGATGAGAGATGCTTGAAGTCTCGCGCTTGGGTGTATAGGGGGTGCGCGTGGAGTGTGACTCGCGTATCCCATCAGCCCTATGATAAGGATTGGATAACTAGAATCTCGAATTACTTCCTGGGCGCTGGGTGAATCGATGAGATCGATCCACATCCCTCCTGCCGTAAGGTTCTAATGCCCGCCGCGTCTCCCTAGGTTTTTCACGCGCCCTATTCTGCGCCACTGATTTTTCTGCCTTTACATGAACTTTCGCCAGGGCCATGAGGGCCTCCATGGTTTGGGGCATTCCTTATGGACCATGAAGGCGCCGGATTAAATGGTCATCACGGACCCCATTTACAAATCCCGCCACTATGAGATCTTTAGTGGCCCCGCCTATCTGCAAACTCTCAAGGTTGTACCTAACCAAAACCTGTTCCACAGATTCATCGTCCTGACGTCTGATGTGAAGGATTTCTGTTTTATACTTAGTGTGATACTTTTGTTCGCTAAATTGCTGCATAAAACGCTTAACCAGGTATTCAAAGCTATCAATCCCGCTAGTGGGTAAACTGTCATACCACAAACGCGCTGCCCCTACCAAAGTTTGTACAAACATGTGACACCACATAGGAACAGGCCAATGCTCCACCCCACCGGCGCTCACAAAAACATTGAGATGATCATCCGGGTCCCCTGACCCATCCTACTTTCCTACAACCGACGACATACGTGAATTTAGATTTAGCGACTAAGGCCGCGGGTCGATATGGTTTAAAAAAGTCATCCGCCGCAAACGAGGGGGTAATTTGGTGAATAGGTACGATAGGTGAAACTAGGTTAAGATTTTGCGGTAATGGGCTAGCTGACCAATTGGATGCAGTTGGGGGTAAAGAACTTCCTGGGGTGATAGGCGTTTCCGCGCCATTAAACAAACGTGCGCGTACACTCGCCAACTGCGACTCACACATCCACTGTTCGTACTGCTGAATGTAGCGATGTTGCTCTAACCACCAAGTGGGAGGTGGCTGAAAGACGAGCGCGGGATTCCCTAGTGGGGTGGTGTCAACAGAGGGCCAGGGGTAACAACGGTAGAGCTGGGAACCACGGAACTACTGTTTGTTTTGGTGGAAGAAAGTGAAGCAAACGGTGCGAAAGGTATGAAAGGAGAAAATCCCAATGGTCCGAAAGGACCAACGGGATGTAGAGTGGTAGGCATGGACCCTGTCACCTGCGTGGTTGCAGGAGGAACAGTAGTCTGGATATCCCCTTCGGAAACAATAGTAAGGAAGAAGGGAAAAACTGGCGGCCCTATTGAGGTCGATGGTAACATGTGGGATGCCGATTGAGAGCTAGCGACGGTACGTATTTCAGAAACAGATGATTGTGTTGTAGAAGGAGCAGGAGTAGAGGAAGTCATTGGCTAATCGAAGGAGTGGAAATTGTGAAAAAAACAGATGTCAGTCACGAACGGATGACGCCAATGTAAATTCAAGCACCGGAATAGGTTTATAATCCGGTAACTGGATTACAGAGAACTCCATGGATAGCTCTTGGTGATAACTTCTTCTTCTCCGATGATTAATCTGCACGTTAAACAAACGCGTTAGGGTGTCACAGGGAGAGATTACCCCTGTGTCGGCCCTCCGGCGTGAGGATAAATTCTCGGAGTAGGGTATAAAATGGTGAGAGAGGGAGAGAGAGAGAGTGTGTGAATAAGTCATACCTCTAATGGTGATTTCTCCTGTTTATTTATACCTGGTGGGATGAGGTAGTTTTAGTGTTCACCATGTGGGGACCAGTGGGTCCCGTAATGGAGTCATGCAAAAAGAGTCCAATGCTCTTATTGGAGGAAATGGATCTGACCATTAGCATGCGGCCACGTGTCATTACCGCTTTTTAGTGGGCCGTGGGCCTTTTTGAGTTTTCTAGGCTTAGGAGGACATCTTCTCTTCAAGTTCCTAAGTCCAATGTTCTGTAACATGTCCATGTAATACGACGTTTGAACTTTAAGTAAGGATAATTAATAATAATAAGAATTTTAATATGAGTGGGAAGATTCCCCCTCTTTTTTGAATTTGTTTTTTTTAAAGGCCCTTTTCAAAGCTATGATGGGACGTGGGGAAACTTTTTGAAAACCTTGTGGTGACGCTTGGATTGCAGTCCAGGTTGGGATATATATATATATATATATATATATATAGGGGAAAGATCAAGAGAAAACCACAAAGTTAGGCGAAAACCGAGAAAACCACTAAAACAATGTGTAATACTATGGGTTACGTATATGTAACCGCAACTTTTTTGAATTTTTTTGTTTTCTGTTTACGTATACGTAACACTATGGGTTACATATACGTAAGCCAATATTTTAAAAAAATTTTGGTAAAAATTTGTAATATTACATTGATACTCTTATAAAAAAATAAAAATAAAATAAAATAAAAAATAAATATTATTATATTATTGGTAAAAATTGGTTTTTTTATTGGTTTTCTCGGTTTTCGCCTAACTATTGGTTTTCTCTGGAACCCACCCATATATATATATATATATATATATATGCATATTACTTCCTCCTCTACACGTGCTAAATATTTTTTTCATCTACAGCCTTTTAGAAAAAAAAAACTCAATATTATTTGATTTGTATGAATCTCTCCAACCCTCCTCAACGGTAATTATCAATGTAACCGGGCCATAACTAAACCCTCCTATATATATATATCATGCACGAATCACAAGCATTATTCATTATGGAGGCCTGGTTCCTTATTCTCGCTTCCATTGGCCTCGTAGCCATTATCAGATCCCTCGTATTCTGCTGGAG
The DNA here is from genome assembly GCA_023525975.1 of Smallanthus sonchifolius. Lineage (NCBI taxonomy): Eukaryota > Viridiplantae > Streptophyta > Magnoliopsida > Asterales > Asteraceae > Smallanthus > Smallanthus sonchifolius. The sequence goes on from CM042023.1 coordinate 26,352,708, forward strand.
GGACGGCAAGAAGCTGCCCCCTGGGCCGTCATTCTTTTCCTCCCACCTCCTCCTGCTAACCAATTCCATCCCCGCTCTCCAATCCATCGTTAAAGATCTCAAGTCAAAATACGGACCTCTCGTTACTCTTTCCATCGGCACTCATCCTGTCGTCTTTGTCGGCAGCCATTCTCTTTCCCACCAAATCCTCATCCAGAAAGGCGCCACCTTCTCTGACCGCCCTAAAATGTGGCGTATAGGCGGCATATCTTCAGCCTCATACGGCCCTAACTGGCGGCTATTCCGTCACAATCTTGCCTCCAATTTCTTGCACCCTTCACATGTGAAGTCCTACTCCTGGGCTCGCAACTGGGTCCTTGGTATTATGATAGATCAGCTCCAGGAGCAACAGGATGCTGTGGAAACAGTTAAGGTGGTTGACCATATCCAGTTAGCCATGCTACGTCTGTCCGTACTGATGTGCTTTGGGGAGAAGCTTGAAGATGGCCGTATTAACGACATCGCGAGGGTAGAAGGTGGTTTGCTCTCGTTGGCTAGCTCCTGGAGTTTTAACATATTCCTTGTGTCCAGATGGTTGGCGAAAATGTTGTTTAGAAAAAAATGGAATAAGTTCATTCAATTGCGGAAGGAGCAAAAGCAACTGCTAATTTCACTCATCAAATTTCGAACCGAAGCTGCAAGATTTGAAACGCAATCGGTAAGAGACGAAGAACAAAATGTGGCATACATCGACACACTTGTGAAACTAGAGGTTCCAGAGGAAGAGGCTACAAACAGAAAGGGTGGAAAGCTGACACAAAAGGAGATGGTGAGCATGTGTGGCGAGTTCCTTAACGTTACCACGGAGACCACGTCTAGTGCTCTACAATGGATCATGGCTAATCTCGTGAAGCATCCTTGTATTCAATGTAAGCTCTATGATGAAATCGTGGCAGTTGTTGGACCACCACCGCCACCAGGGGTGGAGACAGAATCGGTTGTAAACCAAGAGGACCTAAAGAAAATCCCATACTTGAAAGCAGTGGTTTTAGAAGGACTGAGGAGACATCCACCGGGGCATACGGTGCTGCCTCATAGGGTGAGTGAGGAGGTGGAGCTAGAAGGCTACATGATTCCAAAGGGTGCAACTATCAACTTCATGGTGGCTGAGATGGGTTGGGACCCGGAGGTGTGGGATGATCCCATGGAGTTCAAGCCTGAGAGGTTCTTGTCGAATGATGGGAGTGGTTGTGAGTTTGATATAGGTGGAAGCAAAGGGATCAAGATGATGCCTTTTGGTGTGGGAAGAAGGATGTGTCCTGGTTATAATTTGGCATTGCTTCATTTGGAATATTTTGTTGCTAATTTGGTTTGGTATTTCCATTGGAGTGCTCCTAATGGTTGTTATGTTGACCTTACAGAGAAGGTCAACTTCACGGTGGTAATGAAAAACCCTCTACAAACAAAAATATGTTCAAGGAACAAAACGACCACCACTTGAGTCGATAGGTACCACCAATTAAGTCTACAATGTATAATTTGGTACCAGCTTTGCATTTGCTTCTATGTTGTTGGTTTAGACCAGTAAAAAATAATCTAGTCCATTGAAACCTATTAAAAAGTATATATTTGTCCTTTTCTTCCTTTTTTTATTTTTGAAGTTTCATTTTACAATAAACTAGAATTAAACCCCGTGCGTTGCAGCGGGTTTGGCTACGATCGAACCGAAACGTAGGTAAAAATAAGCACATAAACAGGCCCAGCGGAAATTAACGTCATCGAAAACGTATAAAGAAAAACAAAAAGCTTATCGTTAAGCAAGAAAAATATATAAGATTTATGTTTATAAATTTAAACGTAAGAAAAAAATTATAAAACACATGAAAAGTAAACCTTAGATACACTGCCGAGACGACTAGGCCATGCAAGTTATTTGATTTCTTTGTGCTGCAACAAATATTTAAACCCTACCAAAATTTGAGAAAAAAGAAATAAAAACCAAAGCATGCAATTTTGTGTTGTACCACATGCAAAAGAATTTGTAGAGGCTCTACAGTAATATTACCTCACATCCATACTTTGCCTTTTAATAATATATTAATTTAGTTTTTTCTATAATAATTTTTTTAATACTTGATATTAAAAAAATTATGAATACAAAATACAGTTTAGTTGTCATACATATGTAGCAAATTTTATTGAAAATTAAGTTGTATGAGATATAACATATTTTTGATATTATACAAAACCGAAAAAGAATTTATTTGTATACAACTTAGTTGTGATACATATGTAGAGTACGTGTAAAATGTGTGTCTTGTGTAACCTAAACAAACCTAATAACATATGTACAATAGGCATAAAATGTCTTGTTATAACTTAATGTGTCTTGTTGTAACCTAAGATCATTTAAGGCCCAAAAATGTAAACGTTAGTAGACATACACATGTATTAGTAGGCCCAAAATGAGTTGTTGTAATCTAATGTGGCCTACATAGTGTAACATAACCTGACCCCTGACCCCGCTAAGCGTGGAAAAATCAGTCTCAATTAAAAAACCCTCTTAACAACACGAAATCTGTAGTAATCACTGATTTTCATGCCATGAAATCATGTTATCTTGCATTGATTCTCTAAATTCTTGTGCTTTTACGATTACCCATAAAAAGATTTTCATTTTCGTGATATGTTCGTTCTATATCCCCGGTTTCTTACTTGATTCATTAATAAAGTCCCATAGATTGTGGGTTTTTATGATTCAGTTTGACTGAACTAGAGGGCACAATCTGAAGAGATTCAGTTTGGTTTCTGGTGCGTGAGAATTTTGATTGAGATCTCATGAAATGTATGAGATTGAAGAGAAAGAATTGGGAATCGGTGTTTGATATTTTGTGTTGCCTGCCAACTGTCTAACGTGTTGTCTAAGAGAAATAGAGAATTTGAGAAGAGTTGACTACATTGGTTGACTTTTAGTATGATCAAAGGGTGTTGTTCAAGATCCATTATAAGATTAAAAAGATTTCAATTTACTATCAAAAGTCAAAAGTTGGTGTTGTGGAATAGTATGTTAGAAGGGTGATATGCTGATAGGCATCAGATTGTTTGAGCTTTCAAATGGCTGCAAAGTATTTGCATTGACTGGCAGATGAAAATACAGATTTGTAGAAGCAAATCAGATGCATGACTGGAGTCTTTCAGATCTTTAACCGCCACTATATTGTTTCCAGAAGGAGTTAAAGGAATTTGAAGCATATGCATTCTTTGTACTCAAATCTATTGTAAGGTCCCCAAACTCGGGAGACCTCACGCATTGAATTTACACATTTACATATAGTTCTTAAACCTTGAACTTCATTCATGCAGCGAAAAATTTCATTATAAAGCATTAACTTGTCCAAAAACAATTAAAGCATTGTCTTAACATAGCAAACTTTCAAAACGTAAACATAACAAGATGTCAGGTCTTCGACAGTTGGATAATTCTTCGTTGCAAGCCGAGCATCCACAAGCTACCTTTCGATCTACACTTAACCTTATGTGCATACTAAAAGTCAGCTACGCTGAGTGAGTTATAGTTTCACGTATACATACATTTAACAAAATAAGGACTTAAACACACATTTACATCAAAAACATGAAAAGACAAAAGTTTCACAAAAACTACACTTTCAAGTCATACCTTATTTGTCTATTATGTTTCTTTACCTTAACTGTCAATTCACAGTTGGTATTGTACTTTACGTCTCTTTGACCATAAATTACATTTACCTTGACCGTCAATTCCTATTGGTACTGTACTTCACGTCTATTTAACCATAAAGTACTTGTAGTACAACCTAAGACTCTTTACCTCTAGGTTACAACTGCCCACACAGTCTCCTAAGGCTCGTTACCTCTAGGTAGACAAAACACACTTAGGGTTACGTTTACCCTATGAATGACTGTCGTCATTCCTTATCACATGAAATCAATTATACAACCATTTGATAGCCACAAAGGTCCCTATAAAGGTCTTGCCAAACATAACATACAGTTACATCTGTTCCAGCATGAACCCTTCCCTTCCCTTTCCCAGATATAGACAATGTATAGACCTATAAAAACATTTACCTTCTTCATTTTATAAAAAACGTTCATTAACTTTCGTTAACTTTGATAAACATCTTAACTTGCATAAAATATTCATTTGCCTTACTTTAACTTTCGTTAAAACTTCATTCACTTACGTTTACTATCACACAATTTTACTAAACACTTTAAACATTATGCACACCACGTCAAAAGTAGCCATAAAGGGGATCTGGAACTCACCTGACTTGCTGTAACTTTCTCAAGTGGTTGGCTAGGGTACTATACTATCTGCATGAAAATCAACACGCGGAAACTATCAATTATGGCTAGTGGCGCCCATAGTGTTGTTTAACACTAGTGTCGCCATGGCTAGTGTCGTCTGACAGTGTCGCGGGACTATTGTCATGGACAGTGTCGCCGTCATCCCCAAGGCCTTGCGACTAGTGTCACCACTAGTGTCGCCTTATGAATGTTCATCAACTAGCCCTCATTTTCTATCCAAAATCATATTTTTTTACGTCCAAATCGATTGTTTATCTTCCATGAGGCCAAATCTATAGTTTCTAGGCTATATCATACGTAAAAATCCAATCTTTAAAGCAAAACCCTAGTTTTACCCACTTTAACCCATTTCAAAGAAAAACAGCAGATTAGGATCGATTCTCACCTGGAAACGTGTTGAAGCTCATGCTGTAACTTCCTTAATCGATCTACCACAACAATGGAAGCAAAATGTAGGCAAAATGATGTTTCTTGCGCTTTCTCTCTCTCTATAGAAGTGTGGGGATGAAGATGATGAATGCCAAAGGGGAGGGGGCGCCTAGGGTTAAGGCGGTGCTCCCTTCCCTCTCTTAGTTACAGTTCTAGCCCCGCCCTTTTACTTCCTTTCGTTTCCTTTCCTTTCGCTTCTAGACCTGGAACATAGTGTCGGGTTTTTAGGGTGTCACAAGTCTACCATCCTTATAATAGGTTTCATCCTAAAAACCTGCCGCTATGTGAATAACAATGGGTATAACTCTTTCAATTCTTCCTCGGATTCCCACGTGGCTTCCAAGCCTTTCCTGTGCTTCCACGGAACCTTTACCCGGCTGATAACCTTATTACGCAACCTCTTCGCCTTTCGGTCGGTGATTGCCACTGGCGACTCAAAATAATTCAACTGATCGTCCACCTCAATGTATGTAAGCGACACATAAGCGGTTTCATCGGCTAGACATTTTCGCATATGTGACTCATGAAATGTCAGGTGAATTCCATTGAGTTATTCTGGTAGCTCCAAACGATAAGCTACCTCCCCCACTCGAGCGAGAATTCAAAACGGTCCAACATATCGGTGGCTTAGCTCCCCTCGCTTGCGAAATCAAATAATACCCTTCCACGGAGATACCTTCAACATTACTTTGTCCCCAACATCAAATTCAATCGCCCTGCGTTTTTTATTTTAGTATAGGATTTCTATGTATCTTATGCAGCTTTCAAACGTGCCTTTATCTGATCGAACTTTTCTGATGTTACCTTCACAACTTCCAAACTTTCAACTCTTTCTGCCAATCTCACCCCAACACACCGGAGTTCTGCACCTCCTAACATAAAGCATTTCGTAAGGCAACAAGCCTATAATAAATTGGTAACTGTTGTTGTAGGAGAACTCCACGAGTGGCAGGTGAGTATCCCAATTTCCACCGAAGTCGATAATACAAGCACGAAGCATATCCTTTAAGGTTTGAATGGTTCTCTCAAACTGACCATTCATTTGAGGATGATATGATATGCTGATGTTTAACCTCGTTCCCATTGCATCATGGAATTTCTTCCAGAACCTAGACGTAAACTGTGTGTCTCTATCTGAAACATTCAACACCGGCACGACATGCCGAGCTATAACTTCATTGATAAACACCCATGCCAACCGTTCTGGAGTGAACGTCGCACGAATAGGCAAGAAGTGAACACTCTTAGTCAATCGATCCATAATCACCCAAATGGTGTCATAACCATTAGTGAGCACTCTTGGTTATGAAGTTCATGGTGATGTGTTCTCACTTCCACTCAAGTACCTCTAGTGGTTGAATCTTGCCATAAGGCTTCTGGTGTCCGGCTTTCACTTGTGAGTAAGTCAAACACTTGCTTACATAATGGGTCACGTCATTCTTCATACCCGGCAATCAGTAGTCTTTCTTAAGATCCTGATCATCTTCGTAGTGCCTGGATGGATGGAATAATGGGACTTGTGAGCTTCGTCTAGAATCTTAGCCCTAAGCTCTCCTTCCTTAGGCACCCAAATTTGGTCAAACCTGATCTTTACATCATGAGTGTTAACTTCCATGACTTATTGTTAACCCACCATTCTTTCTTTCTTCACATTCTCGTCTTTTGGTGCCTTTTCCTGCGCCTTGCTGATTTGACCAAGGAATCTGGCGTCACAATCAAACCGTAAGACTTCACTCGGATAGGAGTGTGGTCTACCTTTCGGCTGAATGCATCGTCTACAACATTAGCCTTTCTAGGGTGGTATAAGATTTAGCAGTCGTAATCTTTCAACATTTCTAACCACTGTCTCTGTCTCATATTCAAATCGTTTTGTTCGAATAAATACTTCAAACTCTTGTGATCAGAATATATGGTGCACTTAACTCCATAGAGATAATGCCTCCAAATCTTTAACGCAAACACCACTACAACAATTTCTAAGTCATGAGTCGGGTAGTTGACCTCGTGTGTCTTTAACTTTCGTGATGCATATTAGATAACCTTTCCTCTATACATAAGCTCACATCCTAGCCCCTAATAAGAGGCATCAGAGTAAACTGCCAAGTCCTCATTACCATCAGGTAGAGTTAGGACCAGAGCCTGTGTCACCTTTCTCTTCAACTTTGCAAAAGCACTATCTTGAGCTGGACCCCATTCATACTTTACTTCCTTTCGGGTTAACTTTGTCAAATGCAAAGCTAGTTTCGAGAAATCCTGAATGAATTTCCCATAATAACCCGGTAATCCCAAGAAACTCCGTATCACGGTCAGCGTCTTTAGGATGTTCCATTCCATCACTGTCTCTATCTTTGATGGGTCTACCATGATCGTGTGCAGGTTAATAACATGACCTAGGAATTAGACTTCCCTAAGCCAAAACGCACACTTGGATAATTTTGCATACAACTTCTCTTTCTTCAGGATCTCCAATAATTATCTGAGGTGACAAGCATGATCATTTCACTATTCGAGTAGACCAGAATGTTGTATATGAATAATATCACTAATCGGTCCAACACTGGACGACAGACTTTGTTCATCAAATCCATAAATGCCGCAGGGGCATTGGTCAATCTGAACGACATCATGAGAAACTTGTAGTGTCCATAACGCGTACGAAAAACTATCTTTGGTACATCCTCTACTCTAACTTTCATCTGATGGTAACCCGACCTAAGATCAATTCTTACTATGTGCTTGATCAGCTCCCTATAGTCAATGAACATCCACATGCTACCATCCTTCTTCTTTACAAACAACAGTAGAGCACCCTAAGGTGAAATGCTCGGTTTGATGAAACCCTTATTCAAAAGCTCTTCTAGTTGAGTCATCAGCTCCTTCATTTCTAATGGTGCTAATCAGTAGAGTGCCTTCATGACGGGCTGGGCTCCTGGCGTCAAGTCTATCTGAAACTTTGTCTCCCGATCAGGTGGCATTCCATGCAAGTCCTCAGGGAACACCTCTGGAAAATTACACACCACGAGTACATTTTTCAACTCTGTAGCCTTCACTCTATCATTAATGGCATATGCCAAGTAAGCCTTGCAACCGTGTCCCATAAACTTCTCAGTCTTGACCATGAAAATGACGTTAGCCGTTGTACAATCTCTATCTTCATAAACCGTAATTAGACTACCATCTGGAGCTCTGAGATGAATCATCTTCTGTTTACTTACAATTTGTACCCTACTGGCAGCTAGCCAATCCATTCCCAATACTATATTAAATCCTCCCAAAGCTAACAGAAATAACCTAGCAGGGAATCTATGACCCTCAATCCCTATCAAGCATTCATTTGTAGCTTCTACTACTCTGGTGATTTTTCCAATAGCAATTTCTACATTAAAGGCCCTTTCTATATTCCTAACTTTACTTTTTAGCGGGGAACAAAATGTGGGGGATATAAAACTCCTACTAGCACCTGAATTGAAATGAACTGATGTATAAGTATAATAAGCTAGGAATGTACCTGACATGACGTCATGGTTCCCCTTGCTTCCTCCTGTGTTAGGGCGTAGGCCCTATCTCTTGTTTGAGGCCTATCATATTTCTTCTCAATGTCTTTCCCCTACCCTAATCCACTAGCCCTTGTCTTCCTATAATCCTTGCTCAAATGTTCGGTTTCACCACAGCTATAACATATGCATTCGTTCAGGCATTCCTGAGTGTAATGGCAGGTATTTCCACACTTATAGCACCTATCCGTCCCCACTATGCATTTATCGTCGTGCCTTATTCGACACTTACCACACAAGTCCTCAGTTTGCACTATTGGTTTCTTATCCTTGAAACCATGAAAACTCCCACCAGTTTGTTTACCTGTAAGGTCAGCTTTTTGTTGGGCTCTTCGGGAACAGAATCGTTTAAAAACAGATCATCATATAGTACACTGCTCAGCTCGACCACCAACTCGAATGTCCGAGGGGTGTTCGCCTTCACAAAGGTGCGAACCTTGGATGGTAATCCCTGGATGTAACAGTTCATTCTTCGCTCTCCAGGGGTAACAAGGTAGGGTACCAATAGCGCCATCTCGTTGAACTAGTAGGTATATTGCCGGTGCGTCATGAGTCCGGCCTTCAAACCAAGGAACTCCCTTTCAACCTTATCGATCTCTCTTCAGGGACAAAATTTCATAATCATGAGTTCCTTCAAATCTTTCCACCTCTTCAAACTGATCTCTCGATCGCCCTTAGCTTGCTTCACTGTTTCCCACCAATGTATCACCTCCTCTCTAAACGAATGTGCGGCAAACATGATAGCTTGGTCTGCCCGACAGTTGTTGAGACGAATGCTGGCCTCCATTCTAATTACCCAGTCAAAAGTGGTAATTGCATCCTTCTTCCCATCTAGTACTGGCAGATCACAGCACCGAAAGAACTTGTAGTTGAAACCGCAGGCATGTAATGCATCATCCACCACGTTACTCGGTGCCCCAGTACCAAATTCCCGAAAGGACTTGTAGCCGCTAGGATGGTTGGGATGGTGTCTTTTATTCTTTTGGCTATTAGTTTTTGATGTTCAGCATTTTGATTTGTTTGATCGATATTTTCCTAAATTTCTACAATCTTTTTCTGCCTCCCCCTAGTGTTCTGTGAGGGTCCACTCTTATTTCCTTGCTTCGACATGCTATAATCAAGGAATTTGTTTTAACTTATATATAAATATGTAAATGCAAAATGTTACAATTACTTTTTACATATCATAACTTAATACATCATTAAAGTTAGATCACTGTCTATTTTTGTTGATTTTTTGCTTCTTCTAAAGGTTGTCATAGCATTCTATTTTGGGCTTCCACTTCAGCCAATCTTTCAGTTTCTCTTTCGAACTCGGCTATTCTATTCCTCATAGCCCTTATTTGCTCACTACTTGTTGTCTCTTCGTTAGTACGGAGAGCAGGAACATTTATAGGTTCATAGGGATGAAAATATTCATAAGGTATATTTGAATCTGCCCTTTCTTCTCATTTCTTGGAACATGAATATTTTCATAAGGAACTTCAGGTAATCGTACGTAATAGTATGGATTGTAATATGGATTATTACATAAGCAGGATTATGGCTAGCAACCGTAAGAGCAGAATCAAAGCTTATAGAAGTTACATAAGGATTAATAGGAGATCCTAATTCTCCTAAACTTCTATAAGTACTTCCAGATTTTTATGTATCTTCTCCGAGTTCATAGTCGGATTCGTTAGTTATTTGTAAGTCATAATTTGTTGGAGCATGTCTACAGATGAAACTTAGTCCTTTGCATTTTCCTGGCATTCTATAGAAAATAAATTATTTTATTATTGGAAGAAAATAATATATATAATAGAAATCGAAAAGGTTACATTATAAACTAATTTTTTATCAAGTCCTTTCCTATTTTCTTTAACTTCTTTCCATACTTCAAGAGTTTTCCTCCAATTAATTTATTCTTTTTTTTTATTATCTATCAAATCCTTTTTAACCTCATATGTCTCCCGTAAGGCATGGTCAAGTGTAACGAACCAACTTTTGGTTTATTAAAATAATATATTTTATATTATTTGAAGTGGTGAAATAAATAAATTGAAAGTTTGGGGGTGTTATGTTGTAAATAATTAGTTTTGACTAACTTATGACAAGAAGGAGATCAAAAACGAACTTGAGGGACTGATTGTGTAATTAAACCAATCTGGTTTTGGTTTTGTTGGAGAAGAACGCAGACACACACATTTTGTGTGTGAGTCTTGCGAAAATGAGAAGAGAGCAAGAAGGGAGAGATCAAAAAACGAAATTGATGGATTGCATGTAGAATTTGGATGATTCAAGGTGTTCATCTTCTTCCAAAACATCAAGTAAGTTGTTCTATCATCTCTAAAGCTTCATCAATAGAGCTCTTGGTGGGTTTTGATAGAACAACCCAAATTGGGTCAATTGGTGTGGTGATTCGGATTAAATCTTGTTTAGAAGCTTTAATCTAGCATTGTTGGTGCTGGAGAAACAAGAATTACTTGGTTTTAACACCTAATTTGATGTTTGGAAAATTAGGGTTCTTGAGGCCAAATTATGGTTTTTTTATTTGGGGATGTTTGAATGTTGAATTGAGGTTGGGTAAGTGTCTAGGGAGTTATTAGACACATAATTAACCATAAAACACCAATTTTATGGTGACTTGTAAAATTAGAGTTTTGGATGAATTTGGGTGGAACCCAAACGGGTCAAATGAGTTAATGATTGTGTTGGGAGGTTAAAACTTGTTTAAGGTGTAATTAATCAAGTTTAGAATGGTTATAATCCATAAGGTCTAGGGTGGGTGTTAGACCTCAGTTGGTGAATGGTGATATTGGGAGTTTGACTTTAATGGGTCAAACGGGGTCAAATGGGTTGAAAGGTTGTTTTTGGATGTTGGAGGTTTGGGTAAGGTTGTGTTAACCAAATTAAGTTGGGATATTGATCTATAGATCATAAGGGTGTCTTAAATCCCAATTTGGTGTGTGGATTGAGATCATAGGATTGCTAATTGAAATTGGATTGATAGGTGATCAAGGTATAAAGGAGCTAGCTTTGAAGACCAAGTGGATTCGTCTCTAGCTAAAGGTAAGTGCTTTGCACTTACTTAGTAATACATATGGTGTTAGTAACATGTAAATAGATTTGTGTAGTTTAACTCTATTTATATGTGGTGATTTGGTGTAAGTTGAATTAGTGTGGTAAAGAGTCAACTAATGTGTGAAATATGTTGATTTGGTGTAATTTGACTTAAGTGGTAATGAGTCAAACTAGTGTATGAAATATTTTGATTTGGTGTAATTTGACTTAAGTGGTAATGAGTCAAACTAATGTATGAAATATGTCGATTTGGTGTAATTTGACTTAAGTGGTAATGAGTCAAACTAGTGTAAGAAATATGCCGATTTGGTGTAATTTGACCTATGTGGTAAAGAGTGAAACTAAATTGTGGAATGTAGTATGTTAGTGTAATTTGACTTAGTGTGGTATGAGTCAAACTAATTTGTAAAATGTGGTGATTTTGTGTAATTTGATTAATATGTGGTAAGAGTCAAAGTACAATGCAATTGGGTGAAATTGAAGTCATTGAACCTCACTTATGTCGTTGTTGTTTGAAGTCTAAGAACCTCACCCGATAGTTAATTGAGGTCGTGAACTTCCCTAATGTTGTTGTCGTTTGAAGTCTTTGAACTTCACTAATGTCGTTGTAGTTTGAAGTGTAAGAACCTCACTCGGTGGTTAATTGAGGTCGTGAACTTCTCTAATGTCGTTGTCGTTTGAAGTCTTTGAACTTCACTAATGTCGTTGTTGTTTGAAGTCTAAGAACTTCACATGGCAATTATTTGAGGTCATGAACATAACAAGTCGTATTGTGGTATTTGAAGTCTAGGAACCTCACATGGGTGTTATTGAGTTCATGAACTTCACATAGCCGTTTTGTGGTGTTTGGGGTCTTTAGAACCTCACAAAGGAGGATGGTCGGGTTAGCGGGTGTTTAACTAACCAGCATGTACATACATAGGTGGTAATGTATGTAAGGTATTATATATGCTTATTGAAGTTTTTTGGGTGTAAATTGATATACATGTATAGGCATTAATACATGCTACCAGAAAAGCCCAAACTTCTAGTAGGTATATCTCAGGATATAAAATGAACTACGAAAGGCATAACATATGAATTTGGGGTGCCTCAACGCGAGGAATTCAAAAAAATGGGGTCTGCACTGGGTTAGGCGTAATATACCGCCATTGGGCATAAATTACGGTGGCCAGGCGCAAATTACGCCCATATGGGGCTGTTTACGGTCCTATTTACGCCCAAAATGCCAAAATGACGTTTTTGTTCGATTATTGTCGTAAGGGTCTAGGGCTTATATGAAAGTTGTATATCATTACTAATGGTTTTATTGTGTTTTCTTGTAGATAAAGCTCCGGTCGAAGTCTCGGGTCACACTTCGTGTCGGTTTGGATTCTCATTCATTTTCATGGATGTTGGCGGTTGGAGTTGGAACCCTTTGTTGGGATTCATTAAACTTGTTTTGAGTCATCTCTTAGATATTGAAACGTGTTGTTGTTTTAAGATGTCGGTCGAATGTTTTAAAACAAGTTATGTTGACATTTTGTTGCAATTTAACATGTGTTGTTTTATCAAGAGTGTTAACTGGGACCTATTTTCCGCGTGTGTTGAAAGTTAAAATCAGTTGATAATTTTAGGTGTTACATCAAGACATTCGATGGGTGAAATCGGTTGAGTCCGAGGATAATTATATTGTGGTGGGGGATCTCTAATTCCTATCACAACATCATTATAGATATTCTGGTAGGGATCCGTTGGTTCTAATGGAGGAACATTGGTCATGTAATCTTCATATGGATCCATTGGTTCTTCTCGCGGAGAAGAGTTCTCTAGATTATCAAACGTCGGGAATACATAAGGATCTAGAAAATAGGAGGATGATTTTGCGGTTCTTCATCGAATTCCTCGTCCATTGATAAGTTCTTGTAAAATTCTTCTATTTCGTCAGCCGACGGTATTCGTACCATCTCTGTTGGCATTCCCACTTGCATTCTTGGTTTTGTGGGTCTGCTAGGTCCAACTTCTTCTACACCTGCATTTATTTGACTTACCAATGGCGGTGGAGTATCCATTCGCCAATTATCTATATTAGAATCCTCGTCATGTCCGGCGCAATCGAATCCACACATGTGATTGTGACCTTCCTGTCTCCGATTCTCTTCGGAGAGATGGTACTGTTCATAGTCGGGAATTATAATTGGCATGTCCAGAGTTCCTGGGAATTTAGGAGTTTCCTTTTGTTCGTTTACAAAGATGTAAGTATAATAATTATTATCTCTTGACATCCTATATAATAATCACTAGATCTAAAATACAAGTATGTACAAGTAACAACCTACTTTTACCTAGTACGCATTGCATTTTGGTCAAAGCTTAGATACAAAACCAAATATCTTATTTGCTAAAACCAATGATATCATCAAGGTTAGAGCTTAGATACTAATTCTACTATCTAATTTGCTAAAACTTGCGGCTCTGATACCAACATGTCACACCCCGGTTTCAAGACCCCGAGCGTGCAAGCAACAGTTGGTACTTGGTTTCTATTTTCATTATTTCATAGTTTTGAAATATGCAGCGGAAAATAATTAAGAGTTTCAATAACTCAAAATATTTCTTTTTGTTACAAACATGGAATTTCACCCTGAATATTACAAAACATTTGTTTGACCAAGGATTTACAGAGCCAACAGTTTACTGTGGATGTCTAAGGAGTCGTCATCCCTATGACATCATATCTTTCTATCATCCGCCAAGAAGTCGTAGTCCTTTTCGGCATAAAACCATTCAAATCAATTATCCTTGGTTACCTGAAAATGTTTTGAAAACATATCAGCACAAGCCGGTGATTACATTTTTGTGATACTAATTAAATTGAAGTAATAAAACAATTTGCTCATATTTAGATTAGTAGTTTACACATTCAGTGGGACCGTTTCACCCAAAAGTATAACCACTGATCACATTAGTATTTACTCGGATGATCTTTGTTTTATGTGTGCCCACAACCAAGCCTGTTACTAGCCCCAATACAACGTTTCATCTGCAACACGTGTATAACTTGGATCCAATCATACGTGAACTTATGACCTAAATGCTATCTCGTAAACTACCTTATGTAACCAAATGGTTTTAGTAGTTCATTTTAGTCAGACCATAAACAAAATCAGTTCACAATTTTGAAAGCATTTAAATATTTTGAGAGCATGTATTCACCTTAACAGAGTCTTGGTTTTCGAAAAGCTTTCAGAGTTCCTAATGTCCTTCTCTTAACCGGCAACACCTAAACACGTGTTTCTAACCTCGGGTTGTTTTGGTAGAGCTTCTACGTATTTTTTCCATGCTGAACTTGCTTAAATACGAGTTTGGTATGATAATTAGGAGGTGGGTTTGAATTTTAGAAAGCAAGATTAGAAGTTGGATGTTTGTGAAATGAACGAGCCTTGCTTCTAAATTTATAGGCTGATTTTGCACACGTAGCGGACCGCTAGGCAAAGGGGTAGCGGTGCGCTACCGCCTCAACCCTAGCGAGTCAGCGGGGACACGCGTCATGCGCTCCAGACACCGCCTCTTATTGCGGCGTAGTGGACCGCTAAGAGATTGGTAGCGGTCCGCTACCCTTGACACGCGGCAAAAACCCTAGACGTCTCATTAGGATACGTGTCATCATTCGAGGATTTCCTTTGGGGCTACGTAACGGATCGTTAAGAAACGGTAGAGGTCCGCTACCGATGGTTTTTCATAAATTTTTATTTTTAGTCCCTGAACTTTTACTTAATTGATGTTTTAGTCCTTCTAGTTTATTTTTGTACTATTCTAGGGATTTGAATATTGTTAGGTGTTACATTCGGTATTAACTTGTACATCAGCATGAACATTGAACATGAGTATCGAGTTGGTCATATTATAACTTATTTTATTAACTAATTTATGGTGTCATTTTGTAACGGTACGTTGATCAAAAGTTGACGGTAAGTTTTCCAACGTGTGTGTATAGTGTTGAAGTACTTATATTAGTTAGTAATGTTACTCTGGGTTGTGACTCGATGTTATTCATAAGTTAAAACAATTAGATATTTTAGTTGGCATTGTGAATGACACTGAAATTATTAAACTATAATTATTTAAAACATGTAATGAAAAGGTTCGATTTACGATCTTTATGTTGTCGAATTTACTATAAATGATCTAATTCTATTCTTTTTTTGTTAAAGCATACAACATATTACATGTGTTAAAACCGAGCCAAAGGCCCGATTTAATACTAAACATATGCTAAAACCAAGCTGAGGCTGATTCTTTACGAAAAATTATTTTAATTCTTTTAGTATTGTAATTTAATTTTAATTTCTAAAATTTAAAATTTATTTTTATTTTTCAAGAATTTTAATATTATTATTTTTAAATAATTATTATTTCTGACGGATTAACAATGGCAACTTCGTCGGTAAAACTTAAACGATTATGTCCGTAATACGTTGGATATTGTATGTCG
The DNA here is from genome assembly GCA_023525975.1 of Smallanthus sonchifolius. Lineage (NCBI taxonomy): Eukaryota > Viridiplantae > Streptophyta > Magnoliopsida > Asterales > Asteraceae > Smallanthus > Smallanthus sonchifolius. The sequence continues at coordinate 26,368,560 of CM042023.1, forward strand.
GTATACCCTCTCTAATGTATCCCCCTGAAAAGACCACTTTGGACTAGAGATGGGCAAAAAAATCGATTTAAAATTTCAACCCGGTTCAATGAAAACTTGTTTAAGGCAAACCGGTTTAAACCTGTTCCAAACCATCAGTTCAGAACCGGTTTGGAGGATTCTGATTCAACCCGGTTCATGCAACCCGATTTAAGATAACCGGTTTTTTCACTGAACGAATTATAGTCGTTATATAACAGGTATATAGCTCTTGGAACGAATTCTAGCCGTTTTTTGACCTTTTTTCACCCATAAGACACTATAAATAAGTGGGGGTGTTTTGGTTTAATCACACCTCTCTATACACTCTCTAATCTCTAAAATCGCTCTCTAAACGCTCGCAAACGCTCTCTAAACTCTAAAAAAAAACTATGGCAAGTGCTAGTGTTGGTGTTTCCTCAAACAAAGTTATCGTTTTGCAAAATCATACCAACAACGAGTAACCCGACAATTTGGTGTAATTATGATCTATGTTTATTGTCAAACTGGAAGGAACGTGCTTGGTGCAAAATGTGTGGTGCATTTATGGGGAAAGATTCAAACACTAGTTTGAAAACTCATATGGAAAAATCTTGCCCGACGTTGAAGAGAATTCTGAGTGAAGGTCAATCCTCGATGACAAGCGATGGAGGAATTTGAAACTTTGATCCAAGTATGGTTCGAGATAGAATGGCAAGGTTAGTGATTCAAGAAGCTTTGCCATTCAACCACTTTGACAACCTGCGCTTGACAAGGATGATTCAAGACACACTTCAACCACGTTATCATCAAGTAAGTCGCACTACTCTTAGATGAGATTGTATAAAAATGTGGAAAAAAGCTAAACAAGAATTAATTTTGGATTTTGAAAAATTGAAACCGGTGTAAACTTAACCACTGATGTTTGATCGGCTCCACATGGTATACCCGATTCTTATCTTTGCGTTACCGCTAATTGGGTTGATCCCAAAACGTGGCTAATGATGAAGCATACAATCGCGTATGAGTTGTTTGAATATCCGCACACTGGTGAAAAATTATTCTACATATTAGATGGTGTTATAACCGAATTTAAATTACAAAATAAACTTTTTTCAATGTCTTTTGATAATGCGTCTGATATACAAATGCGGTTGAAAAGCTAAAAATAAAATATAAACCGATTTGCAACGGCGTTTTTTTTCATAGTCGATGTTTTGCACACATCATTAACTTGGCGGTGCAAGACGGGTTTGCAAGTCAAGATGTTTTAACCTTAACAAATGCTTTTAGAGTCATGCTTAAAGACATTTTAGTAGCAAAAAAATATACCATGATTATATTAGATTTTATCGTGAAACGAATAATCGTTGCTTAGGTCCGAATTAGGACGTCGAGACAAGATGGAACTCGACTCATAAAATGTTTCATAGTGCTTTACGACAAATACAAACTTTAGAAATGTTCCATGAAATGCTTTCCTCAAAACCTCATCGTAGACTTCAAAAGTTTTCGTCTACGAGTTGGGACATTTTAAAAGATATAACCGAATTACTTGAAGTTTTCAAATCTGCCACCACTTTTTGTCCGTGGTCTATTATCCCACAAGTCCATTAGCTCTTAAACAAATATTTTTAACGGCTAAAAAGTTAGCGGATCTTGAATTTAAAAGCACTCTTTTTACAAACATGATAAAACTGATGAAAGAAAAATTAGTAAAATATTTTAAAGAAATGTCTCCCGTTATAACTTGTGCCACCGCGTTAAACCCTACAATAAATGTTTTCGAGGTTGAAACTTTTATTGTTAAAATTACTCATGCTTTGGATTTGGATTATGTAGATTTTCATTTTGGACAAAACACAAAACCACATTTTAACAAATGTTTACAATATTTGTTTGATGTTTATTTACGAAAATATAGAACTCCGACTCCACATGATACAATGGGTGCTATATCAAGTGGTAGCTTGAGAGATGTGAACTTGAATTTATATAACGAAATGATAAATGAATTTAGTAAACGGACTCGAGGTAGCGCCCCAAGTAGCGAACTCGGAAGATATATTGGAACAAACTTTTTATCGTTTATGCATCCGTCCATTTTTTAGGGGTTTGATATTTTGGCTTGGTGGAAAACAAGCGAAGCTTCATTTCCGATTCTTTCCGCTATGGCCCGTGATCTACTAACCGTCCAAACTTACACGGTAGCTTCGGAATTTTCTTTTAGTGACAGGGTGTTATCGATACGAAGAACTAGACTCACTCCCGTGGCGATTGAAATATGCATTTGCTTGAAAGACCATTTAGATGCGATGGAAAGGATACAAGATAAAACTTCACTCGAAGACGAAATTCAAGCCGAAGAAACCATACACGACAACGAGGTTTTTAGCCAAATCGGTTTTGACCAAAGTTTGACCAAACCAGTCCGGTTCGGTTTCAACCGGTTCAGTTTAAAAAAATCGGTTTGTGCACCTCTACTTTGGACTAGCTTCCAAAAGTTGTCGGTGATCAGTCAGTGATCCCTCGGTAAATTCGTCGGTAATCTGACAGAAAAGAGGTTACCCACGACCATAATCTTGATGAACGTTTACAGACGATTTTTTGTCGGTAACTACGGATTTGAATATTGGTGAAACTCTTGTTTTGTAGTGTTACAAGTAGCGAGCTCACCATTTTACAATATGTTCAAAAAGTTTGCCATTTTATAAACGCTTTTCTTTTTCTAAAAGTAATTATTTTTACAAAACCTCGTCCTATACTTGAACCATCTTTAACAATTGATGTTAACTTTCACTTAAGATACTGATTTGTTCTAAACACTTTCAACCAAGTCTACGCTTTTTTTGAAAAGTAATGTATATTTCAAAACATATACTAAAACTTTCGTACTTTTTTTAATTTTGAAAACTAATATCACAAGAGTTGCTAGTTGCAAATACTCATAAAATTTAAGGAAAAAAAGTAACGATATAATTTAAATAATAAATTACAGATTTTATCCTTTATGTATATGCAAAATTATGAAACGTGCCCTTATAAAAACATTACACTTATTGTCCATTTTTTCAAAATTTCTTTTGGGTTTCGTACTTTTGACTAACTAAAGTTAAATATATTTGTTAAGTTAAGGGGATTATTGTCTTTTTACTTAAAAAGGACTATTTTTGTAAATGTCAAAAAACAAACCTAGTGAATCCTACTTATAAAATAAAGTAGGGTCCGGAGATGGTTAGATGAATGCAAACCTTACTTTTTTTTCTCAAATGATAGAGATGTTGCTTCTAGATAGACCCCAGCTAAAAAAACATTTTTTGAAAGAAGATGAAACCTACAACAGAGAACCATGATTAGAAATCAAAACGATATATGAACAATAATGCATAAAGTAGTTTATACTAAGGAACACCTAAGATCGCCAGCTTATCTAGAAAAATAAAGGCATACTTAAACACTAAAAAACACTACTAATAGCAAACCTAAGCCTAGAGGCAAAACCAAAAACTAAGCAAACCACCCTCACGTACGACTAAAGGTAGCTTAAGTGAAGTTCAAGCCAAAGTACGAAGCCTTGATAAAGACCAAAAACTATGCGTCCCACTAGAAATCTCTAACCATTATCCGACGTCTCCCCAGAACTCTCATCACTAATCATATCCTTGGAGATGTGCAAATCTAACAAGTTTGGGTTTGAGCGTAACTGGTTTCGTGTCTTAAATATGTCGACACATTTAAGACACGATAAAAATCGTGTCTTAACAGGTGATAACCTGTTTAACATGTTTGGATACGATAACTTACCTGTTTATATTTTAAATATTTTAAAAAATATAAATATTTATTATTTAGTTATTATTTATTTACTTTAAACAAATAAAGTAAACCTTAGTTTTTTTTTTTTGAATGCCAACACCTAAATATTCTAGAATAATTGGGTTTCCCCGGGTCAACACCTAGAACATCCAGGGGGTGGAGGAACCCCCAACTGGGTAAACCCCCTGACCTGGCCACAAACCCTTTTTTTTGCTGTGGCCAGGATTCGAACCCAAGACATCCACTATGAAAAGTCTTGGGGCTACCATTGCACCAAATGAACAACGGTAAGTAAACCTTAGTTATTCATTTGCCCTGCCTCCCTCCTAAACAACAACAATTGATATGAACTTGAGCATAGGCGACGGGCGACGACCCTACTCCTTAATCGGCGACCGGCTACAGTCTGTCCAATCTCGTCGACGGGAACAACCCTCCTACCGACGACTCCATAGTCTGTCCAATCTCGCCGACGAGTGACGACTCCATAGTCCCTCTTGCTCATAAGTCAGAAGGCAATAAGTTTGCTTAAGTTTCTTGCCTCAGTTAAACGTCGACACTGTTTATGAAATCAGTGTTTGAGTCTCTTTAGTCAGATTCAATTCAGATTCATTGTTTGAGTCTGTTTATGAAATCAATTTGCTTAAGTTTCTTTGAGTTTGTTTAGGGTTAAAGGTTCAATTTAGAATCATTGTTTAGGACTTTTGGCAACTTTTGTTTCACAAAATCTGTGATATTATTCATGTTTCTTAACAGGTTTTATCGTGTAACATGTTTCTAAACAGGTTCGTGTTCGTGTCTGAAAAAAATGAACGATTAGTTATCGTGTCGTGTCTCTAACACTTCAGGTAATCGTGTCTTACCGAGTCAACCCGCTCAATCATGGACAATCGCATGCCATCACTGCCGCCGGATGTTAAAAAAAACCATTTGAATTAACTTTAATTTTTAATTCTTTTGTTGAAGAAAGTTTGTGATACATTAGGTGTTTGCATTGTTTCAAGATAATTTTATTTTATATCCTGCAAGTTATTTTGGTTGGAATTGAAATATAACTTATCGTCAAATGTTAAAAAAAACCCAAAAAACAAAACATAAAAAAAGTAAATGATAGTAATCAAGTGTTTTACCTACAAATGAGAAAGTTTAAATGAATGTCACTGGTAAAACTTTCACATATTGACAGCGAAAGAGGTTGGGTGCAATTTTTAGGCTTTTGCGACAATTGCTTTTTAAAAAAATGCTACTAAAACCCAAAATTAATACTCTTTACGAACACTTTCAAGAAGTGTCACAAATAACTTTAATCTACCAATATAAGCTGTGTCCGTTAACTGGGCCATAGGCTCAATTAAATTTCCAGCAAGTGCTGATAATGACAATACAATGAGCTCCTTTTTTATATTTTTAGAACGTGATTTCTCAGCTATTTTTGGGTTCCTTTTTGGGTCGAAAATCAGTTTAGTCGGTAGCTTTATTTTAGAGTTTATTTATTTTATTTTTAGTTGGTATTTTATTTCCTAGGTAGAGAATTTCTAGTGTTTTAGCTCAACCCGACCCGACCCATTTTCACCCCTTACACTCTCAGTCCATTTTCCCACTTCTATAGATTACTCGTCCATCTTTCTCTCTTTTAAACATGTTAATGAACACCAAAGAATCTAAAAGAAGAATAAATCAAGTACTCAAACGATTACAATTGATAGATTGAAACAGAAATTGAATGAACTCTTGACTACTACTGCTTACGACCCTGATAAAAGGCTAACAACCAGTTAACAGAAAATTAACATAAAACCCCGAATTACCCCTTGAACTATGAGGTAATGAGTAATGACTAAACAGACCCTGAACTATGAGTTAAGAATAATGACACATTAACAACCCCTTGCAGTTGTTGACTTTGACTTATTTGGTCATTATTCTCTAACAATCTCCACCAATAATGATCAAATCAAATCAACCAACTCCCAATGTCTTTAAGCACATCTCAAATTAAGTTCCTGACAAAGGTTTGGTTAACATGTCTGCAGCATTTTCACTTGTATCAATCTCCTCAACAAGCACTTCCCTTGACTACACAATATCCCTAATGAAATGAAGTTTAACACTTATGTGTTTTGTTCTTTCATGAAAAATCTGATTTCTGGACAGTTGAACATCACCCTGATTATCACATAAAACAACTGCAGAAACATCTTTGACCCCCAATTCTGCCAACACTCCCTTCAACCAAATTGCCTCTTTGACTGCTTCAGTAAGAGCAATATACTCGGATTCTGTAGAAGATAATGCCACCACATGTTGTAGAGTTGCTTTCCAACTTACCAAGCTGCCCATTACTTTAAATGCATAATCTGTTATGGATCTACATCTATCCATGTCTTTTGCAAAATCAACATCTACATAGCCCATCATAGAATGACCAGTTTCAAAGTCATTTCCAAATGTCAACCCAACTTCCTTGGTTCCACTTAAGTACCTCAATATTCATTTGTCCGCCTCTAGTGATCTCTGCCAGGATTAGCAAGAAATCTGCTTACCAAACTCACCCCATAACCTATATCAGGCCTGGGTACATGAGGCTTCCAACCAAATTAGCATATGGAATATGCTTCATCCTTGACACTTCTTCATCTGTTTTTGGACTATTCAACTTGGACAATTTAAAATGTTGTGCAATAGGGGTCTGAACAGGTTTACACTGTTCCATAGAGAAATTCTGCAAAATCTTGCCTACATAAGATTTTTGTGACAGAAATAACTTTCTTTCTTTTATGTCCCTCTCTATCTCCATTCCTAAAATTTTCTAGCATTCCCAAGCTCTTTCATGTCAAACTCTTGCATAAACAAATTCTTTGTATGGCTGACCATTTCCTTGTCTTTGCTAGCAAGTAGCATGTCATCCACATATAACAGAAGGTAGACAAATTCACATTCCCTATACTCCTTGAAATAGACACAGTTATCATACCTGCCTCTTTCAAAACCAATATTAATAATGTACTCATCAAACCTACTATACCATTGTCTTGGTGACTGCTTTAAACCATATAAAGATCTTTTCAAAAGACATACCTTTTGTTCTTGGCCAGATTCTTCAAATCCCAAAGGTTGTTTCATGTAGATATCTTCATCAAGTGTACCATGAAGAAAAGCAGTCTTAACATCTAGGTGCTCCAATTCATAATCTCTTAATGCAATTAATGACAGTAACACTCTTATAGATGTATGCTTCACGACAGGAGAAAAGATTTCCTCTTTATGTGAAACCCTTGGCCACTAACCTAACTTTGAATTGTAACATCCCGAAAATAATAAAGAAAAGAAGAATAAAATGAAAGGCGACGGGTAACGAGTAAAGAAAAGAACGATAAAAGAAAATAGGATCACGGGCTCGTGGGCTTGAGTTGAGCCGGATAAGTGGGGCGTAAGGATGGGGGTAAAACCCATCTCCTCTTCACTACACCATTTCCACCTCCATCAACAAGTTCTAGAGAGAGAGAGAGTAGTGAGAGAAAGCTTGACCACCCGCACCCGAGGCCTCTATCTCGACTGAGATCATTACTGGAATGTAGAGAAGAAGAAAGCAAGCAAAGACCAGGTAACAAACACTTCCAGATCTGAGTTTCGTTTGAAAAATGGGTTTTAGGGTTTGGAAGTGAGTTTCAATCAAAAGTTGGGATTTTTACGTATGAATTAGCCTAAAAAGTATAGGTTTAGCTTCATGGAAGCTAAATAAGTGTTTTGAACGTAAAAAGATTCAAACTGGAATAAAAAACGATGATTTTGGCCAAGAACATACGAATCGTCCGAAATCTCATTGAATGGTCCGAAAACTCCGGCCGTCAGAAAAGTATTTTCGGACATAGATAGTTTTCGGACAGAACATGTCAGATCGATATGGTTTTCAGTCGAAAAAGATTTTGACCGAAATAGTTTCAGGAGCAAACGATTTTAAAAGGAAAAAGATTTCGGTCGAAAAAGATTTCAACCGAAATAGTTTTTGGATAGAATGTTTTCGAACGAAAATACTATGCGAAGTGAGACCTTTCGAATGACTAGTTTTCAGTCGAAGAAGATGTCAATAGAAGTAGATTTCGATCGAAATAGATTTCGAACATAGAAGTTTTCGGACAAAATGAATTGGTGTTAAATTGTCTAGTTCGTGACTCTTAACAGATCCATTAGCCTCCACCTAGCTCGAAGTTCTTGTTGAGTGAGTAAATCCTTAAAAGAATCAGGTGAGTTCAAGAATCCCTATTTTTACTATTTTAGGGTGGTGTCGTACTCAAGAATTAGACGTTTATAATAAATGTATTTTATTACTTAAACGTTTTGTAAGAAAGAAAGATAAGAAAGATAACTGTTTATTAATTAAACGTTTTGCAAGAAAGAAAGATAACGGTTTATTAATTAAACGTTTTGTAAAAAAGAAAGATGAGAAAGATAACGGTTTATTAATTAAATGTTTTGTAAGAAAGAAGGATAAGAAAGTATGGTTTATTCAACTATATGTTTTATAAACAGAAGATAAGAAGAAGATAATGGTTTATTTAACTATATGTTTTATAAACAGAAAGAGAAGAAAGAATGGTTTATTTAACTATATGTTTTATAAACAAAGAGAAGAATAATAAGTCAAATACATTGTCTAATCAGTAAGAGTATGCTTATACGATGAAAGACCTGGGGTAGTAGTATAGTCCTCGAGACTAGTGGTACCCTAAGCATAGTAGCAAGTCTTGAGTTAGTAGTATAGTTCTTGAGACTAGTGCTACTCGAAGCCGATGTTGCGTCATGGACGAGTCCATGATGTACCATGAGAAAAATCGGGACAGTGCTCGGCAGGGCACTGTAACAAGGATGTTGTACAACTGGTTAAGATGAGTAACGACGGTTACTCTAGCGGCGACGGTTGCTAAGTAAGAATGAAGAAGCCCGCTTGGGGGCACAGAAAGTGGGTATCGGCCTTTGGACGTTGAGCCTTAGGGAAGAATGCCTACGAAAGAAAGTTCCTTCGGGAAATAAGAATGAAGAAGCCCGCTTGGGGGCACAGAACATTTTAGACATTAATGTATGACTTAAAGAAAAGAGCACAAAGTAAATACGTATGTATGTAAAAGAAGAAAGAAAGATTTTATTGTATTATGTATATAATATAATATGTATGTTTAAAGAAAACATTTTTAAAGAAAACATTTGTTATAAAGTTAAAAAAAAAGAAACACTTGAACTCACCAGCGTTAGCTGACTATTTTAGTATGTACATCAGGTAGCAAAGGAAAGAAACAGACATGATGTCGTAAGGGCTTAGAAGAGGATGGTTGGATGACTGCTGCTGACAAGAAGACTGACATCCCCATTATTAGATTATGAATGTGAACAATGTTATGTTTTAAAGTTTTTGTTAACTTTGAATTTTGTACAAGACTTCCGCTGTTAGTGTGTTAATGTTTAATTCAAGGTTTAAGAACTATGTTTATGCTATGTTTGCCAACTATGAGAGGAACCCGGTTTGGGTCCTTTCATGAATCTAGGTCCTTCTACACCAGGTATTGCTTCTTTAAGCTTGTATATCCATTTACAATCCACTAGTTTATGACCCTTAGGCTTATAAACCAAAACCCAAGTATTGTTCTTGTATAGGGAATCCATTTCATCCTTCATTGCCTTAATCCAAGACTCCTTATTGACAGATTCTATAGCTTCGATATATGTCAAAGGTTCACTGTTATCCTCCAATTCATCAACACTAAAAGCAAATGCAGACATGTCTACATTGTAGCTGTATCTATCCGGTGGTGTGATGTTTTTTCTAGGTCTATCCTTAGCTAAACTGTATCTAGTTTGTTCACCCCTAGACCCACAAGCTTGATTGGAACTTTCCCCCACATCATGGCCGGTACTTATATCATATTTCACCTCAATTTGAGCTTTATCATTTCCTGAATCAGCTTCAATAGTTTCATCTTTATCCTTATTTATAACATCCTCATACATGATGCTTTCTCTAAATACCAAATCTCTACTTATTATGATCCTTGGACTTTCATTGTCCAACCTCCATAACCTATATCCATTCACCCCTTCTGGATATCCAAGGAATATGTATCTATATGCCCTAGGCTCCAGTTTTCCTTGACTAATATGATAGTAAGCTAGTGATCCAAATAGTCTCAAATTGTCATCCTTAGCAGGACAACCTGACCATACTTCCATATGTGTCTTCTATTCTATGGCAGTGGATGGAGATCTATTTATCATATACACTATAGTACTTGCAGCTTCTACACAGAATGATTTAGGCAGTACAGAACTCATCAACATGCATCTAACCTTATTAAGAATGGTCCTATTCATCCTTTCTACAAGACCATTCTGTTGGGGTGTGCCAGGAACTATTAGATGTCTTGCAATTCCACTTTCTTTAAACAATCTATCAAACTGTTGGTTACAAAACTTCAACCCATTGTCTGACCTTAGTTTTTTTATTTTCCTACCGGTCTGATTTTCAACCAAAACCTTCCATTGTTTAAACTTTTAAAAGGTTTCATCTTTATGTTTCAAGTTATGAATCCAAACTCTTCTAGAAAAGTCATCCACAATTGATAGAAAATACCCTGTGCCTCTAAATGAAACATGTTTTGCTAGGCCCCATAGATGTATATGCACATAATCAAGGATTCCTTTAGTAGTATGTGTACCTCTACTAAACCTGACTCTATGAGCCTTTCCCATTACACAATTTTCATAAAAATACAAGATTCTTTAAGTCCTTTAATAGATTTTGTTTATGTAATTCAGTAAGCCCTTGATTACTTATGTGGCCTATTATATTATGCCATAACATAGCAGACACCTCAGTCTTATCAGCAGCCACTGTAATTGACCCTTGCTCTACACTTCCATCCAAAACATAGATATTATTCTCTCTTCTGGTCCCATACAACATAACCATTGACCCCTTCAAAACTCTGGCTTTCCCATTCCTAAGACTCACATAGCATCCATAACTTTCAAACACACCTAGAGAAATTAAATACCTAGTTAAGTCTGGAATATACCCCACATCTTCCAGTTTGAATTCTGCTCCACTATTAAGATTCAAGATGATAGTTCTATATCCTTTGATCTCACAGGGTATATCATCTCCTAACGTACTGTTCCAAGATTCTCAAAATACAACTCCCTAAAGTATTCTTTATGTGGAGTCATATGCCAAGAACAACCTAAATCCAATATCCCAGATACATTTGAAATTCCCTTTGATACCACTAGAACTTGAGAGCTCTCATAGCCATCAATGGATCTCTCGAGAGATGAATTTCCTTGATTCTTGAATGAGTTAGACTCACTCTTCTTCTTATATCTTTCAGGACAATCCCTCTTTATATGTTTCTCTGAATTGCACAAATAACATTTTCTTTTGAACCTTGATTTGATCTTGATTAAGACATAGTTTTAAAACTTCTATTCTCAGGCCTGCCCTTTACAAATAAGCCCTCACATGATTAATCTTTCACATTAGATCTCTTCTTAAGTTCTTTAGAATTTAAGGCTGCCAAGACCTCTTCGATAGACAAGGTATCCCTACCATACATCAATGTATCAACAAAGTGTTCATATAATTAAGGTAGGGATATCAAGAAGATTATGGCATGATCTTCTTCATCCAAATTAACATCAATGTTCTCAAGATCAATCACTAGCTTATTGAATTCATCAGTGTGATCATCTGAGTTTTTCCTAGGGATCATTTGAAAAGTGTACAATCTTTTCTTAAGGTATAGTCTATTAGCAAGTGATTTAGTCATGTATAACCCTTCAAGTTTAGACCAAATACTTGCTGCCGATGTTTCTTTTGAGACTTCTAATATTACATAAATTATACATGTTTTGCACGCATAATTACCCCTGAATTCATCACAATTAGAGGTAATATGATAATAATTGATATCAAAACCACTCAATTGTGTTACAATAGGATAATTGACCTTGGTTTGCAAAAACATGAAGAAATCACTCAAAATCAAGGAGAAATCAGCATTCGGAAGTCAATTGAACGAAACCGGACGCAGGAAGTCAAAGCTGGAAGTCAACAAGTCAATAGGGAGCAAAACAAGGTAATGTACGGCCGTGCATTGCCTTGCACGGTTGTGTAATACTTGTTTTGCCTCCCTATCCTCCCTAAAGCTGCCAGATTCCGCACGTCAAAGAAAAGGGTACTTTGCACGCCCGTGCAATCCAATGTACGGCCGTGCATTGAAAAAATCTTAGCCTATAAATACCAAACTCATTCTAGTGTTTTAGATTTCCAAGACCAAGGGTTGTGAAGGCCCTAGTGCTCTGCTAGAGCCGGAACTCGCTCCGTTTTGGTCCGTTTTAGCTTTTCTTTGTTTATTTTTCTTTTCTAAGTCTTGTAATATGAAATGATTCTTCTAGTTCGAGTAGGCAAGAGGCAACCTATACCCACTCTCCCTTGGTGTTGGAACACTTCCACACATTGTCTAAGGGTTAGTAGAGTCACTTGTATGGTCATTTGTGGCTAGTCCTCTTGCGTTGCTCGGGTTAGTTGATCTTTAATTAATTAATGAAGTATTTTTAGTATGTTACATTCTTAAAGTCTTTCCTTTAATCTATATTAAAAAGACAAGAATAAGTGATCTTTAAACCAACTTAATAACCTTAAATCTTGTAAGTTACTTAAGCAAGACTTCTTGTTTGAAAGCTTATTCGAGTTTGTACGCTACCAACAGCCGAGTTAGTATAGATTTAATCTTATGGGTTGATTGGAGGTTTGAGTAATCAACGAGTCGTTCGTGTCCTAGCTGGATCTTATGGTTCGTGTCGGTATTTCTTTACTTCTCTTGTGTTAGCTTGCAGAGGACTTCTAGCAGGAGCCATGAGGCTTGATCTTGAGGATTAAAGTTATATTTATTTAAAATAATATTATAAGTAAGGCAACTATTTTAAGAATATAATTTGTAGGTCAGAGCGTTCATAAAGTAGCTCTAGAGGGAGTTGTGCATTACAACATTCCAAAGGAAGTTACACGACTTGACGTACGTCAGTCGACGGGATAATTTTAGTCCGAATAATAAATCACGGGACAGTCGGCGGACTTGAGACTCCGTTAGGATCCCGGGACTTATTAGGAACAGTTGGCCAACCATTTCCACTGTTCCGTTACGAAATGTTAACTCCCCCATCGAAAGGGTTAGTATTAGTAACTTGACCAACCTTACTAAAATATAACATTAATTAACAAGTGATAACAACCCGAGTCACACCTTTCAAACAAAAAACCCCTTTTTCAACTTATTATCCTAGTCAGACAATAGTGAGGGTTGAGTAAGAAATCCGTGTCCATGGTTCGATACTTGGTTCTTACCCAAACTATATTACGCTGCGATAGGTACACTTGCCTATTGTGTGTGTTTTAAGTTGAAGTAGTTATCATTTTAATTTATAAATTTAAAACCTGATTTTGTGTAACTCTAAACCGAACATCAAGAATAGTACATGTATATGTATTAATTACATCTCTTGCATTTGACATAAGTTTTTGGTGTCATTACAAGAAATGTATATTAATACATTTATACATGTGTATTTTTACACACTAAAACACGCTATCAACTTCCCTTAAGACTCTATCCCCCAAACTTAAGATAATAGCATTGTGGGCCTTTTCCAGAATATCTTTGCGTTCTTTGTCGGTCAGAGTTGCATGTAGATTCATTTCCCCTTTTAGAGCATCCACTATGCCTTGGTGAACCAGCATCACCCTCATCTACAATCGCCATAATCCAAAATCGTTTTTACCATCGAATTTTTCCAATTCGAACTTAGTAGACACCATTGTGATCACCGATTAGCCCTAATCGAATTCCAATTTCTTGAATCGAGCCCTTACCAACTGTTAATGAACACCAAAGAATTTGGAACAAGAATCACTCAAGTATTATTCATTACCAACCAAAAGATTTCCACTCAAACGATTACAATTGAAAGATTGAAACAGAAATTGAATGAACTCTCGACTACTACTGCTTACGACCCTAATAAAAGGCTAACAAGCAGTTAACAGAAAATTAACATAAAACCCAGAATTACTCCTTGAACTATGAGGTAATGACTAAACAGACCCTGAACTATGAGTTAAGAATAATGACACATTAACCCCTTGCAGTTGTTGACTTTGACTTATTTGGTCATTATTCTCTAACAAAACACACTAAAGTGGTTTCAAAACTTGAGAAAACTCAACAAAATAGCACTGATATATTAGTACAACTCATGGTTATGAAAGATTTTAATTTAGGCACCAACTTTAAGGGGTTGAAAAATACAAATTTTTTTTAAATAATCAATCTTAAGTCAAGCCCGCAGAACTGATACAAAGCAAAACGTGCTATGATTCTGAATGAGAATGAATAGTTTTTTTAAATATATCATATATGTGTGTACTTATGTATGTAGGTGTGTGTAAGACTCAGATATTTCTAGTCATTTAAAAAAAAATGACTGCACTTATAATTTAAAAGATATAAACAGAGTTAAAATGTCAAGTGTGGTTGATTCAATGAAACAAATGACATGCATCAGATCACATAATCCTTGAGTCCTATGTAACTATCAAAGACAAAAAGAAACCATTTCAGTTTTAAATCCAAATCCAATGTTTTTGTATATATTAGTAAGAAGCTATTAAAAAGGCGGGGACTTTATAGTTAAGTTTTATAAGGGTCATTTAATCATGAAAAAATAAGTCCAATGACATATGTGCAAATTTACCAATTAGCTCAACCCGACCCGACCCATTTTAACCCCTTACCCTAAAAGTCTGTTTTAGTCCAAGATTTTGGTCTGAAAAGTGGGTTAAATAGTGGAGTGAGGACATGCAAAAACTGTTTCGTATTCAAAAAAAAAAAATTTTGCGTTTCTGGTTTATGTCGATGAGGACTGTTTACGTTCTTCTTCTTTTTTTCCAGGTGTCCTATGTGAAATTGGACGTTATCACTGTTGTTAGTCGGTATGTATCGCGGCTATTTTTTTGAGCCCTCTATTTTAATTTGCAGCTGTAGCTTATGTTGAAGGGCTAAAATGTTCCATTTGGGAAGCGGGATCTTGATATTTGCTGCAGACTTCAACACGTTTATAATTATAAACCGTTTACTTTGTTTTCGTAAACTGCATTTTCATTTCTTTGGAACTGTAATAAGTGTAACTTGCATATAAAACAGATAGTTTATAGGTTTTTGTGTGTATATATATGGTAGTTATTAACATGGTCTTTGTTGTATATTATCCACTAATCCCAGACACAAACAAACATGACCTTTCAATGAAGGTGCAGCCTTTACATTAGTGTTGGGGGTGCCATGTGCATTTAAATGGTCTGTTGGCTCAACCTACCCAATGGACCATGTCCTGTGAATCAATTAACATTGGCATTGTGGGTAACCTAATAGGTCTACAATGGACACCACATACTTCAAAGTTCAAATAATCTTTTTTTTTTAAATAAATAAAGAGGATACAATGATCATTTAGTAGTCATTCTTCATTTAAAATAAATTTGCCATTCTTTTCAAGTAATTTACTTTGTTTTTTTAACAAACGATCATAATTTATATTTGCGGCTCAAACTAAATGAGGAATCACTACTGGATCGTCCAGTGAAGCTTGATTTAGCAAAGGAAAGAGGGGCATACATTCCTAGTAGCGGGTACTGTCCGTTGCCTTCAAGTTTTTAACATCTGGTTAGATAATTGACATCTGAATTAGATATTTTTCGCTGTAACAATTTCCATAAAGGTGGGCAGACACAAGGAGTAACCGCATTCATAAGGGGATTTGGTTATGATGAGAATTTTGACACTGTATGCTTTTATACCAGAGGACCCACATAATACATTTTTTTATTTTATTTTTTTAACTCTCCATGTTAAATTTTTTTATTTGTCTGCAGATTAGGAGTGCCCTTGAGGGGGTCTTTGGGCAATGTGGAGAGATTTCAAGGATGTCTTTTACTTAAGATTACAAATCTGGCGGTCCTAAAGGGTAGGTTTGTTTCTTTTACACAATTTATTTATAACACTTTTTTCATAACATCCTGTGTAAATAAACATGGATGTAGTTTGTTCATTTGTTAAGTTTTCAAGTTTTCTGGGAGTGATTATAAGCATATTTTTTGGCTAATTGTACTGGCCACATGCTGGACCGTGGCGTACTCCCCGGCGCCACGCGCCAGCGGGTAATCCACTAGTTGGTATTTATAGGTTTCGAAGGGGTGCAACCCTTTAACGAACCGGTGCTTTGATTACATACATAACCGCCTAAACTTTAAACTTTAGTATATTAATAATAATAATAATACAATTACACTAATACTTAGGATAATTGTATATAAGAATTGATCTACTTTCTGATATTGACATCCCATGAGATTTTAGCTTGTGGGTAACTATACTAGCTAGCAACCCACCCTTGATTGGCATGCTTATTACCACCCTTCTTGTTACTTCGAGTGTAAAATGGTATAAGCACACACACTCCACAGATAGTTGGAAGCAAGCTGCTACCAATTTTCTGTAGCCAACTTGAAGAAACGAAAACTGAATACAAAAGTTCACGAAAGCATCCTAGAATTAGAGTTGACGTGTCACATAATACAGTAATCAGAGGTAACATTAAATACATAATTAAATAAATCAAAGTCAATATCCTCACATAAATTCAAATCCAAATATTAAATGTCTCAAAATAAATACTAAATTCTTACTTATTTCTTATTTCTTATTTCTTATTTCATGACTTCCTAGCTTGTCCTTTGATCATTTTCACACATCCCCGTTATCCCCCTGCATACCTATTGCGAAAGAAATAATGTGGCTGAGCGAGTCTTCAGTGAACAGATAAAAGAGAGTTGACACGAAAACCGTAACAAATTCAAATTGGTATTATATATATATATACGTACACACGTGTATATAATATAATACACATATTAAATACAGGAACAGAATTACAGACTTGCATAGTTACTGATTTCATATTTAAATTCCATAATAGCAGATTATTGGTTTTCAAATGAACATATTAAAAGAACATATATATATATATATATATATATATATAGGGGAGAGTTACAGAGAAAACCACATAGTTAGGCGAAAACCACTAAAAAAACCAATTTTAATCAATAATATAATAATATTTATTTTTGATTTTATGTTATTTTTATTTTTTTATAAGAGTATCAATGTAATATTACACATTTTTACCAAAAAAAATTTAAATATTGGCTTACATATACGTAACCCATAGTGTTACGTATACGTAAACAAAAAACAAAAAAATTGCGGTTACGTATACGTAACCCATAGTATTACACATTGTTTTAGTGGTTTTCTCGGTTTTCGTCTAATTTTGTGGTTTTCTCTTGATCCCTCCCCTATATATATATATATATAGAGAGAGAGAGAGAGACTAACGGCTTTTAGAATAAAGATTGCATATAGACATATTAAGGGATTAATGAACGGATTTTAGATTTCAGATAAAAAGGTTTACGGATTTCAAATTTACAGTTACTTAATTACGTATTAACGAATTACCTATTAAAAGTGTACAATATTAGTTGATTATCCTATTTCATATTAACATATTACTTAACAGCCATGTGCCCTTTTGGCAAATCTACAAGTTCTCAAACTTCTTGTCTTTTGAATTGCAAGAGTTCTTCCTGCATGGCTTCTATCCCGCTGTCGTGTCTTAGTGCTTCATCAACTTTATTTGGTTCAACTTAGGATAAAAAGCACGAGTATAAGCAAATATTTGCGTCAGCTGATTTGCTTATGTCTGCACTCCTTGTTAAACAGTTCCTATAACATTCTCAAGAGGATGTTCCTTGTTGATTCTTTGAGCAGAAAACTACATCAAGTTGTGCCCATATTATTAGATTACTATGCAACTATGAGATTAGCCAATTCCTTAACGGATATCATATTAGCATATTATTTAACATATATCAAATTAGTAGATTATTTAATAGATCTTAGATTAGTTGATTACTTAAAAGATCTCATTATTAACATTTTTCCTAACAGGTTCTAGATCAATGTACTACAAATGAACAAATTAACTAATTTAAAACTAACTAGATTACAACGATTAACAGATTTTGAACTTCAAACTATACACAGATTAGCACAATAACATATACAGATTACTGATTTCAGATTTCATATTAAAGTCAGAGAGCAATATATTACTCGTTTCATATGTTAGATTTCATATTCAGATTAAGGGGTTACACCGTTTAACATAACTCAGATTAACAAATTCATTTAAAATATTAATAGGCAAGTTATGGATGTGAGTTAAAGTTACTGTAGAAAATATACATGTTTATATGCCTATGGTACAAGCATGAACATGCATGATTTGTTATTTTTGTTCTTATTTTGGAAGTTGTCAAATATAATTCCTTTCTCAATAAGAACACAAACGTGCACCGGTGGGGATGGTTTAGGCGTTTGCCTCTCTTTTCCATGGTCTTGGGATCAAATCATAGGAGGTCACCTCTTACTTTTTTTTTGGAAGTTTTTATTTTTCTACTTTCTCATATCCAACATTGGTTTAAAAAGTTGTTACCATTTTTTTGTTGCGTTCTTCTACCGAACAATGAGTTTGCCTAAAGGTTTTGACTTTATTTTATAAGTTTTTGAGAACGTTAATTTCTTCCGCGGTTTAAGACGTCGCAACATGCTTGTGTAAAAGCTAGCGCTATCGCTCGAAAACCGCCGCAATATATCACAGTAAAGAGATTTCACATTTCTATAGTGTATACAGATTAACAGAAATACCTAATAAGCCAGATAACATAACAATATTAGTAACCATGGTGTACATAGGGTTGTAGACCCTAAGTACCACAGGTGTGCGATGGGGTGTTGGCATACATTCACCATCCACCAGATATTGAAATATCCTATGATCGATCTATACGCCTTCGTAGTTGTACAAAATGTACCATGGTTGCTCCTTTATCCTAGGATATAATCCATACGCCTCCTAATAAATAACAGATGTAGCCAAGTGCTACTTTGAGCACACATATATAATGGAGACGTCGTGGTCTAATCACACCATCATGGATGGTGCCAAGTCAACGAACCTGCAATGACAAGTCTATGTAACCCCCACACAAATGTGTTTGAGTATCAGAATTCAGAGTTCATATTAGCATGTAACATTATTATAATTAAAATAAATAAATATAAGGTAACCTAATTTCTGACAATTACCTAGTCAAGCAAGTCAAATAAGGAGTCAAGTATAAACATTATAAAAAGTACCAAACCAGAAAACTAAATCAAAGAGTAAGCAAAGTAATGAGATTCTTGAAACTAAAACGTGTCGGATATCAAAGGTATGTGAAGAAAGAGTCATATACAAAACAACTAATAACAATAGACGGAGCAAATAAAAACTAATATACGCCATAATTTTAAATTTTAAAAGTAAGTAACATAGGGATTAAGGCGTGATCCACTACATAATGTAAAATGAATCAAATTATCATACCTTAAGCAACCGCTATAATAATTCTGACAAAGTAAACTCATTCTCGAACGATCACAAACACTACTAGAAAGCTGGGCATTTGCGACCGCATTTTCAGTCGCAATTGCCTAGTTGCAACTGGATTTGTGACGATAAAAACCGTCGCAAATGTTGTGACTGCTTCAGTTGCGTCGGGTATTGCGACCGTTTTGCGACCGCTTCACTTACAACGGGTATTGTGACCGCTTCAGTTACAACGGTTATCTCGACCGTTTTGCGGCCAAAATGTGTTTTTATTTTTTTTATTTTAAACCTGCTAATAATGCTCATATTTTTAAAATATAACCATTTATCGAAATTTCATAATTATATAACACAATCTACTTCAAATTACAGTATAAGATTTCAACATTATGTTATCCTAACATAATGAATAGCCTAAATGGGTGAATTGGTCGTTTTGAGCCATATCTTTTAATATTGCTTCAATGTTTGCCATCCTATTGAGCATAACATCTTTCTCACTCTTATCTTTTTCCTTTTCAGCAACCAACTCCTTAATAGTTTCGTTCAGCCTTTCTTTCTCTTCTTATGTTTCTTTAATAATCTCCTTGATATCCACGTTCAAATTTTCAATCTACAAAGCAACCAATGTATAAAGTCAAGAAGTTTAGAACTAAAAAAAGAATAGATAACAAGTCAAGTCTGAACCGGTCAACAAAAAACTAGGTATATGTTTCTATTGCAAAAAATTGCTGCAGAAATCATGTTAAAGTAGTAAAACTTATGGACCAACATGTACTTTTGTAAAGATGAATAAAATGCCATAAAAGCCAAAGGTTAAAAAGATGATCGTGTAAAAGAGAAAATATGATCAACCTACCTCCAATTTAATGGAACAAGACCCCACAACACATTGGCCCAGTGATGTTTGTTGGACTCTCAGAAGTGGCTGTGAATAAATAGTTGTTGAAAATGCTTTATAGCTGGGAAAAAAATGGGACATTGAATTAAATGCTTGATAAAATATCAATACATGTATTCAATTAATGTAATCTTGCACATTGATTTAGCTACAGAAAGAAGAAACAAAAAGAGTAAATTACAGATATCGTCTTTATGTTTATACACTTTTTCAGATATCGTCCTTTAGTCCAAAAAATATCAAAGATCATCCTTTATGTTTAAAACTCTTACATGTCATGTCCTTTAATCTAAACGACGTTAACTTTTAACATTAGATCTGGTCATGTGGAGGGTAATATGGTCATTTCATTGTTTGAGGAACTATTTGTGTAATTAACTAAAATACTTGGGTTTAAAAGAACCCTCTCTCTCTCTCTCTCTCTCTCTCTCTCTCTCTCTCTCTCTCTCTCTCTCTCTCTCTCTCTCTCTCTCTCTCTCTTCAAATGCCTCAAATTGAGATCCAAATCAGTGGCAAAAACTTAGAGGAATTGGTTGGTCGATTAAGGAAGCTAGTTCTCACCTCGCTACTGCCGTCATCCTTCCTTCCTAAAGCCGCAGCCGTCATCGCCTCTCATCCCTGAAGCCGGCGACGTTTCTTCCTCCACCCCTGAACACCGTTAGACCTGCATTTTGGGTCTTCGACAAACAAGGATGGGGGGTGACGCCGAAACCCTGATTCGGCCGCTGTTGTGCTCCTGTCGGAAAATCAGTCGGATTCCACCCATCTCTCTCCGGCTATCTTCCTCTTTGAAGATTCTCTCTAGAGGTTTAGGGTTTGCAGTTGGGGCTGTAGGGGAAAAGTGGAAGGGACGATGGTGGGGCTGTTGAGTCGCCGACACGAAGGTCCGCCATAGGTGGCCGGCTCCCCCTCTTACTCTCTGGTCGGCTCTCTCTCTCTCTCTCTCTCGTACTGGTTTCGGTAACGCTCGTTTTATGCGTTTGATTCGGTTTAATTTGCATGTGTTTTGTTTGATTCAATCGAAAGTTTCAATCTGGATCAGTGTGTATGAAACTATGAATTGAGTTCCAATTAGTTGTGTAATTTGATTTGGAGAGAGAGAGAGAGAGAGAGAGAGAGAGAGAGAGAGAGAGAGAGAGAGAGAGAGAGAGAGAGAGAGAGAGAGAGAGAGAGAGAGAGAGAGGGTTCTTTAAACTCAAGTATTTTAGTTAATTACACAAATAGTCCCTGAAACGATGAAATGACCATATTACCCTCCACATGACCAAATCTAACGTTAAAAGTTAACATCGTTTAGGCTAAAGGACATGACGTGTAAGGGTTTTAAACATAAAGAATAGTCTCTGATATTTTTTGAACCAAATGACGATATTTGAAAAAGTGTATAAACATAAAGTACGATATCTATAATTTACTCAAAAAAAGACAATTTTAACCCAATTACTTATAACGAGGCTGATTTGGGTTTTTTTTTATCGTTAGCAAGAAATGAAAAATAAATTTATAAATAAATTACTAGATACATGAAGACGATATCGTAAATAAAACAACAATGAAAACTATTACTAACTCTTAATTAGAACCCCTTCAACTTTGTTTAAATTGTAAAACTCATATTTCTATTTTGTAAAGTTTAACTTTACTCTCTCAAATTTTTCAAGTTTCGAGTTTACCCTCTTAGTATATATATAATCTAATTTTTCCTCGATAACTTTCGCATTGGTTTGTTTATTTTTTTGTTGGCGTCCCGGTGTAAATTTTGTTAAAAACAGAGTCGTATTCAAAATAAAGTATTTTTTAGGTATCGTGAGTTATATCGACTGACAACCGTGAAAAATGAGACCGAGACCGAGACCGATTGAAAAACATCGGTACCGTTATCTAACTGTCTTTTATCTATGTTTCGACCTCCAGAACTGAGTCGCCGTAATTTCATACGTTTTTTTTTTGTGCTTAGCCATGTTAATATGACCGTCTCAACCGTTTAAAGTCCGCCTCCCGTCGCGGAGCGCGGAGCAAAATTTATTTTTATCTATGTTTCGACCTCCGAAACCGAGTCGCCGTAATTTCATACGTTTATTTTTGTGCTTAGCCACGTTAATGTCACTGCCTTAACCGTTTAAGGTCCGGTTCCCGCCGCAGAGCGCGGGGTACAATTTCTAGTTTATGTAAATTACCAAGCCGTATATGAGGGTGGAGGGAGTGGTAAACAAAAAACCCATGGAACCCTCTCATTTTACCCAATTAAAATGTGTCATGTCATTTTTACCTTCTTAACCCTCTCCAACCCTAAGAGGAGGGTGTAGAACCAATAAGCCCTTGAATTTTTTTTTCTCTCTTTCAACATCTTTAGCCGCCTTAAATTCGGAACGAGGTCGTTGCGGTTGCACCGTGAGGTTGACTTGAACGAGGTCGTTGCGGTTGCGGTTGACTTGAACGAGGGTTTTGCGGTTGAGAGGCACGCACTTTAGGACGGTATTTTTTACAGGAGGATGAATCCATTTTTTTTATTTGTGAAAGGGATTGAGAGATAGTGTAAATTTTTTTTGTGTAAAATGTATATTTATAGGTGAAAAATTAATTTTTTTTATTTAATACCCAACCCTCCACCCCAACGGTCCCCTCCAACGGCTACAAAGTCCCCAACGGCTAGATTGGCAACGGGTTGTAACGGGTTTAAATACCCGTGCTAGGAAGCCCGTGCGAAGCCCGCACGCATTGCGGCGGTGTAGCCCGTGGAGCCCGCTCTACTCGTGAGAACCCGTTATCACCACTCCGTCCTCCCTGAAAACAACAAAACTGAAACCATTTAACTTGGAAGTTATGTAAAGTTGTAAACTACAAAGCAATGCAAATATTTGCTAACAAAGATTACTTAAATTAACGAGTAAAGTGTCATTTTCGTACCCGTGGTTTGGTCATTTTAGCCACTTTCATCTAAAAACTTATTTTTTAGCTTTTCCGTCACTGACTTTTCAAAATCTAGTCATTTTCATCCACCTGACTAACTCCGTCTATATTTTAACGTTAAATTATGGGCAATTTGTTCTTTTCAAAAATCCTTCTTGAATGTCATAGAGAGTAGAAGGAAGTTGAAAAGACCAACGTTAAAATGTAGACGGGGTTAGTCAGGTGGATGAAAATGTCTAGATTTTGAAACGTCATGGACGATAAAGCTAAAAAAAGTTTTTGGATGAAACTGGCTAAAATGGCAAAACTACAAGGACTAAAATGACACTTTACTCTAAATTAATTACTAGAGATAATGCGTGTTGAAAATGGAAAAGATAGATTGTAATATAACTAGGAATCGAACCACTCTTTCACGCACGAAAGCGTGATTTTGAAAGTTATTACATGATTATTGTGAATTCAAGTCACAAAAACCTTTGTTTGAGTAACCTACTTCTGCTTAGTGTCAAATAATCAGATTAGTGTCAAATAATCAGTTTAAGATAGATGCAAAAAAACTGATTTTGATGACCTAATTATTCAAGGTTCATTTTACATGTAAAACGTTAAATAATTAGAATTTGTCAAACACTCAAAACAACAAATTATCTGATTATTAGTTTACCACAACATCAAACAGCAAAAGCAAATTAAAATACTATCTCCTACAACCCATATTGTTAAAATGATAATTCGGTTTTTGATTAACCGTGAAAGCCAAGTTGCAGAAGAGGTTGAATGTGTTCATAATGTGATGTTCTATGTTGATGATGAAGATCTTAGTGGTCCACTACCTACAATTGAAAACAAAGCTGTAGAACTTGAATCAGAGGAGGATAGTGAGGAAGATGTTAATGGTCCGGTACTTGCAATTGAAAACAATTGCTTTAGTAAAAATCCGAGTTTGAATACTGATGAAGGTTCGCAGTGGCAAAATGATAATATCAAAAGAGGATTAGGTGGGTTTTCTGCTAGTGGATAGAATTCAATACCCAAGAAAACAAATAAAATGAACACTATACCCACTTGCCCTTGGGCAATACAGATCTCAAGACCATTTACCGAGCATCTTTGGTGTGTGAAGACAATCCGTCATGAACATCAATGTCTCCAAACCAGAGATGTTGGTCTTTACACTATGAGCTTCATAGCCAAAGAGATCGAACCACTGGTGGAAAGCAATCCAAAAATACCTTTGCAAGCTATTCAAGATCAAATTCAAAAAAAACATGAGGTCTAAGTTTCAATTCAAAAAGTATTCAGGGCTAAGATGATTGCTACAAAGAAATTGATTGGTGATTATAGAGACCAGTACGGTTTACTAATAGATTATTGTGAAGAACTGATAAGAGGCAACCCTGAGACTACTATGAAAATCGATGTAGAGCCTGAATGTAATCCTAGTAGTCCTACTAGACAATTCAGCAGAGTATATATATGTTATGAAGCTATGAAGAAAGGTTTTAAGATTTGTGGAAGAGAGATTCTAGGATTAGATGGTTGTTTTATGAAAGGTCCTTACCCAGGTCAGATCTTAAGTGTAGTTGGTATAGATGGTAACAATGGTATCTATTCGGTTGCATTCTCACTTGTGGTAGCAGAAACATATCAGTCATGGTCATGGTTCTTATAATGCCTAAGAGAGGATCTTGAGTTACCTACCAATTGTAATTTCACTTTTATTAGTGACCGGCAAAAGGTAATTTCACTTTTAAGTAGAAACATATCTATGATGTGATTTTATTATGTTGTGAGCTGATCTTTTCTTGTAGGGTCTTTCTAGGATTATCCAAGGTCTTCCCTAGTGCTGAGCATAGGTATTGTCTTAGACACATACATGAGAACATGAAAAAGCAATGGTGTGGAGATGTCTTCAAAAACATGTTGTGGAATAATGTTGTTGCTACCACCATCCCTTACGATAACAAGGCCATGGAGGAATTAAAGAAGCAAGACAAAAATCTGTTTGATTGGCTCAAACAGATTCCACTAACCAGCTGGTCAAGAGCCCATTTTACAGGAAGGGCAAAGTGTGATGTTCTATTAAACAACATATGTGAGGTGTTTAACAAGAAATTGGTTGGAGCAAGAGACAAGCCTATTATAACATGTTTGGAGTACATCAGGGAATACATGATAAAAAAATATTATCAATGTGAAGAAGATCAAAGCAAAAAAGTCAAGGTCCTTTAACACCCGCTGCTACAAAGATTTTCAATGCCATAAAAAAATGAAGCATCACAATTCACTGTTATGCTGACAGGTTCTTCAAAATACCAGGTAATACCTTTTTTAATACCATCTTTCACAATATCCAATACTTAGGTTGGGTTTTATTTTCGTAGGTGAATGGTCTAGAGGTAACCACTGTGTTATGGTTGTGGATTTGAAAACATGCTCATGTAGAAAATGGGAGTTGACTGGGATGCCATGTAGATATGCAATAGCAGCTATTTGGGACATGTCTAAGAATGATATGGGAACTGGCATACCAGAAAACTGGGTTTCTGAAGTTTATTGGTTGGATACATGGAAAAAAGTCTACATGCATACAATAGATCCAATAAAATGGCGAGATATGTGGACTCCATCACAATGTCCAACAAAACTGACACCACCAAAACATCATAAACAGGTTGGAAGGCCCAAAAAGAAGAGGAAAAGGTCAATTGAAGAGGTCTAAGAAGGGTTTGCTTCTGTAGATAAACTGACCAGAAAGGGGAAAACAACACACTGTGGCAAATGCAAGAATCCGGCGACAATAGTCGAAGCTGCAAGGGTCAGGGTGAGACAGAATCATCAAAGGTTGTATCAAAGGTTGGTTCAAACCCATCTCAAGATGCCTAGTGGATGTTTCTTTGTTTGATTAGTATGATTATGACTTGTTTATTATGGATGTCTTATATTTGAACAATGTGGATGTGCTTTGCTTGAACAATGTAGGTTTCTCATGTTTGTTATGCTTATGGTTTATGAACAATGTGAGTTCTTTGTAATGGATGTACTAGCTTTTAACTCTGTATACATTTATTAAGCAAACTAAAGTAACAAATACATATAAGCAAACATCATATTGTCAAATTCATAATCATTTCCAATGATAATCATCATTTGACTAGTCTGAATCTTCCTCGTCTACGTATAGATTATGGTAATCCACCTCGTTCTTGGGACTGTCATAATCCCAAGCCTTTTTCAATACAATCGGGTCATAATCCAACTCCTCTTCATATTGTTCTTCCTCCTGCTGCACTCCTGCTTCTTCTTCCTGTTGCATTACATCTTCTTCTTCTTGCTACACTACTGCTTCATCTTCAACACTTATGTTAGCAGGTTCAACAATCTCATCAACTGGATGATTGTTATATGATAGTCTTTGATCCATTTGTGAAGTGAATGACTGTTAGATGGGAATCAAACATGTGAACAAATTATATAGTTGTAGAAATAGAGTCGTTATAATAGTTGTAGAATTAGAGCCATTATAATACAAACAAACAAGTAGAAATAGAACCGTTATAAAGACTAAACCGATTCGATAGAACAAAAATATAAAGACTAAAATAGGGATTTCAATAGAACAAAACATTACATTAACATTAAATGTGTCAATTGGTACACACATAAACCACAAAGAACAACAAACTGATTCCTAAAACAATCTTCATGTTCCTCACTTCCAAAGCTCTAGTCCTAGCCAATTCCTCTTTTTGGTTTAACGACCTAAACAGACTAGGGATTACCCTTTCACACCCGGGACACATGGGAGGATCAACCCAGCTTATCCATCCACATTTAGCCCTCTGTTGGTCAAAATCATAGCTTCAGCAAGTTGGAATTTGAGAGAAGAATTAACAAATAAACAGGATGGTGAATGAGGATAACTTACACAGCAAACAAACCTTCGACCTGGATTTGCGTCGGTCCAAGAGGTGCGAATGCAAGTACCTGGACCACAGTAGCATACTAAGTTCGATTTCTTGTAACATTTTGAAAACGATTTGGAAGATGATGACGATGATGATTGAGACATTGTAATGGCGATGATGCTAAATTAGGGTTCGTTCAATCAGACGGTAAATAAGATAAGTTAAGGCAGAGATAGAGATAGCAGAATGCATCCCTGATGGTAAAATGGACAATTTTTGTGTTTTCTAACAGTTCTCTGACGGCCGATAGCCTCAGGGACTCAATAGAAGAAAAATAAAAACCATATGGGTCCATAGGTCGAAATTTCAAACGTAAGGACCCAACGTGTAAATTGGAGTAAATCACAGGGACGCAAATTACAGTTTACTCTTAAAGTTGTCATAAAAAAGGTCATACACGTTTTGCCCTTTAAACAAATTTCCTGGTTGATTCGGTCCAACACTCCTAGTCTGCTACAAGATCCATTTTCTTTAAAAGTATATATTTGACAGTTTAACAAGTTCATTTGTAGGTTACATGTGACTATGTGAGTGGACACCACATGTACAGAAGTAGGACTTAACTGTTTTTTCAGTGAATGTAAACAGAGTTTTTTGCAACAAAAAAAAAAGATTAAAAATGCCTCATCAGTCCAGTTATACCTTCACAGCCACTAACAGGTAAAAAAATATATACTTTTCAATAAAACAAAAAAAATGCTTGCATGACAGAATCAACCAAAAAATTTGTTTAAAGACTTCACTGGATTTTTTAAGAAAGTATTTAGAGTTTCTTTTTTTTTATGATAACCCATATTTTATATCATAATTATAGCCTAACACAGAAAAAGGACATAGATCAGTAAAATCTTGTAAACCAGCAACTCTAGATATTATCAATTTATCAGGCGTCTATAGTTAATAAATACACATAAAAGATAAAAGTGCACTTGCCTTCTTACCAAAAAGTGATGCAGCTAATGATATAAGATGCTCCTCCAGTTCCTCTTTAGATCTCTTCTTGTTTTTGCTTGTTGGAATCTGAAGTTAAATCAAAACAATGTTATAGCATAAAATATTTTAATTTTGACAACAAAAATTATGCCTTTTAAACAATCAGCTATAACTTGCAACAAATGGTAGATGATCTGATAAAAGTACAGAACACCCTACTTTTTATTCTTTTATTTTATCAGAGGTTGCGCGGAATTAGGTCCCAGTTTTTCAAAACCTTGCCATCGTGGTGACACAGGTATATTTTATTTATAAAATATTGTTTACAAGCAATATTACATTATACGTAATCTAGGATCTAGGGATTCTTCACTCCGGCAGGCCACGTTCCCAGGAAACTTCATTCACTCCGAGTGCTTTTCCTTGCAGTGTTTCGAAACGTTTTTACATTAGCTTACGCTAAGTAAGAACACTGCCTTTTTCCTTTATTTATGGAACTCTTTTTGTTCCAAGAGCTGAAAACGTTGGTTTTGTTCCTTTGAATGTCAAGGAACTCTTTATCATTACTAAAGATTGAATTAATGTGGTGAATGTAGGGAAAGCTCCGGAGTGATCTCGGGTCTTGCGTCTTGTGGATTGGATTCTCATGACTTGTTTTCTAATTGTTTTTGTTAACCATCTCGTGGGGTGTCTTTGCAAACATTTTGGAGTTGTTACAAGTTGTGGATAACTTGTTGTCGTTAACTTATGTCTAAACTACTTTTGTGGAATTTGGGTAGTTTAATTTGTGTTGTAAAACTTAAACGTGTGGGTACGTTAATTGTCGTTTTGGGACCAAACTTTCGCTTGCTTTTAAAATTTAAATTTGGGTCAAAATTTTTGGGTGTTACATTAGAACTGTTGAAGGATTATGACTGTGAGATCTTATATCACCCGGGAAAAGCTAATGTCGTAGCCG
The DNA here is from genome assembly GCA_023525975.1 of Smallanthus sonchifolius. Taxonomy (NCBI): domain Eukaryota; kingdom Viridiplantae; phylum Streptophyta; class Magnoliopsida; order Asterales; family Asteraceae; genus Smallanthus; species Smallanthus sonchifolius. The sequence continues at coordinate 26,397,646 of CM042023.1, forward strand.
ATGGCTTGGCCGAAAGGAGAACCACGCTCCTATCCAAGTGAAGTCTTACAGTCTGATTGTTACGCCAAATTTCTTGAGTCAAATCAGCAAGGCGTAGGATGAGGCTTTGAAAGCTGAGAAGGTGAAGAAAGAAAGAATGGTGGGTCAAGAAGAAGTCTAGGAAGTTAACCCTCATGCCCATGGTGTAAAGACCAGGTTTGGCCGGATGTGAGTGCCCAAGGAGGGCGAGCTTAGGGCTACGATTCTAGACGAAGCTCACAAGTCTCGTTATTCCATTCATCCGGACACTAAATGTGAGGAAAAAAAATAAGCAACTAACTTTAAAGGGTTATTGAAACTTAAAACATATAACGGATTGAAATAATTAAACAAATCAAGAATTGAGTGATTAAGATAATACCTGAATCCGAGAAACGGAATGATCGATGGAATATGATTCTGAATCGATGATGATCAATGGAAGCCATGAGTTCCACCTAGCGATTCTGATTCTGCGAGCTCTATTAGGTGAGCTTGAACTTCCAGCAGCTAATGACCTGCATTTACAGATTATTAATCATTATAGTGAAGAAAACTTTGAAGATTTCCCATAGATTTATAGAAATCTAACATATAGAAATGGATATATTTCTCAAGCAAAACCACCTGATTTCTTTCCCAAAAGTAAAATATGGGCCTTTGTTAGATAAAATATTTAGCAACAGCAAAAACTAAGATGATGAATATATCGCCCATGACCAAATTATTAACACGTTATAACTCAAAAAGATACCAATGTATCCCAATATATCATATATCATCATTTTCCATTTTCCTGTTGTTTCTATTTATCTAGCACCACTAGCAAACTATGTATATCCAAATATATTGGGAGTTACTATCCTTAACCTCAAGACATACCAACTGCATCTCTCTCCACCACAAGAAAAAGGAACGCAGGCCGAATATCGACCTTTCGTAATTTGTTATTACAGTCGACTACTTGGAAGCTATTTTAAAGCACAATTACATATACATTTCGACTATTAAGATCAAACATACCAAATGTAGCAGCAGTAACACAAATTTAGACAACGTGTCCACATAGATATGGCATGAACCGACAAGAATAAAAACATAGACAATATAAGTAGCCATAAATCCAGGCATTAGCAAGCAAGCAAAATAGACTCAACAACCAAACATCATGATCGAGGCATATACCCAAAAGCAGCAAACAAGACAATTTCATAGTTTTTGTAGAAGAAAGTACCAGCAAGGCCGTAATTCAATTTCAAGAGCCAACAGGGAACAAAAAAACTTGAAACATAAAAAATCATGCTTTCAACTATCTTGAACATTAAGAACTTGTTTTTGGGAGAACGACAAATATGACTTTTAGCCCACTGTAACACTTGAGAAGTTGTGTGCCTTCAACTCATAGATTACTCCTTTCGTTCCAAAACAGGGGGCTGCACGTCAATTTTATGGTGTCAAACTATGCAATCCCTGAATAAAAAATTGATTCCGAAGATTAGTCTTGTTAATGTGCAACAAATCTGTGCACATAGGAGAAATCATTGAATAAATCAATGGATGTTGGATTTTTGGATACAGGTAAAGAAACAAATCAATACAAACAAATTGATTGAAGATGGAAATTGATTGAAGATGGAAGAACAAATAGGAAGACACAAAATGAAGGAGAGTTATAGGAACTTACTGATTCATATCCAAGCAACTGCATACAACCTCTTCAAATTGATAACCCTAGTAAACAACTTTTTTGGGGGCCCTTCCAAAATGGGGGCCTAAAACGGCCGCTTTACTCTTTCTAGTGGAAGAGCCGGCCCTGCCTGTTTAAGTTATGTAGCGTTCGGGATTCAATTGCAAATTTGCATGTGTAATTTCACCTTTAAAGGTTACGGCCTATGTTATAAGTTTATGACGGTAAGGCAAACAGACTAAAGTAAAATGGACTAAATTATTGTTTCTTTTTAATTACACTTATAGTCTCTAACTGAAAATCGTTAAACTATAATAATATAGTCCTTTTGACCCGTTTCCTATGTTGTTCGGTTTTTTTATTTAACCTTGTTAGAGATAAAACATGACCCAACTTAAGCTTAATCAACCCATTTATAAGCCACATGGATTGAAAATTCCATTTGTAATTTATTTGTTGGGATTTCTTGCAGATGGCAACTTCACATTTCAACATGTATGATATGATTTATCTGTTTTGTCCATCTATGATATGATTATCTAACTATCAAATATACCAAAAAATTAGGGTTTATTCCACATCATTCATACCACCTCCAAATTAGTAATTTATAGTAATTTGAGTCGGAAGAACACAAGAATATACCTTGAATCTTTCAGCAAGTCACAGGCCTAAACTGCATTGCTTGGAACCACCAACCATATATCCATTACTACTGTTTGCTGAAACCCCAACTGATAAATTAGGGCACTAAACCCTCAAAATCCTCCGTCTAGCCCACCAGGAACCAGCCTGAAATCGAACCATAGTCATCATCCTCAAAATGAAATTAACAGTTCCATGACTCCTCTCACCATTGGTGCTATCCCGGTCATTACAAATACGCCGTCAAGGAAGCAAATGTTTCCCTAAGGGCAGTCTCGTTGTTCGTTCCCTGCACAAATGGCGGCACTGTGGTTTCTGAAATCTAATCCGATTTTGTAGAAGATAGCAGCTTCGATTTGCTCATAGTAAAGCTTGATTTTGGAATTAGGGTTGCGAGAGACGAAACTAAGAGAAGAGAAAAGTTCGGTGGTGGGAGTAGGCGGTGGTGGGGAGGCGATTTTGATTTAGTCATCGTAAAGCGTGATTCCGGCTGCCGTGGGAGTAGGCGGTGGTGGGAGGCGATTTCGTGGGCGGGAGCGGTTGCAAAGAAGAGAAAAGAAAAGTTAAAAGAGGGTTTTGACTATGTACTATTATAATTACAGAAAAATATTAATATTTTAAAACATTTTTGTTGAAACTCCGGTTTTAGTCTTACTTACTTACTGCGTGGTTTTAGTCTTACTGCGTGGCTCAACAAGTCCGTATTACATCACACAGATTTGGTGTCAGCCCACTTATGAGAATTTCACTCATAAGACATGTATCCCTTGATCAAGTTTAGATATATTTATGGCCTGAATGCTATTCATACAAAGCCATTTATGCATTAAAGTATTTAATATATGCTTTGTCATTTTCGCAAACGTAAACAATTTGAAAGTTTTAAAATCAATAAATGTATCCACCTTATGAGTAGATAACAATAGCTAAGGTTGGTGGTAGCTTAAGAGCGTGGTACTAGAGCTCTATCACCTTATCTTTGTTTCCTATGCGTTTCCTCGTTTGTCGGAGCATTTTATCCAAAGTGCGGCACTTAAGCAAGTGCCAGAGGTTTCTTGAGAGTGCGGTGCGTTAAAAAGGTGGGTTACAAGTTCTTGAAGTGAGAATTCGCTTGAGTTGTGGTGTAAAAAGTGAACATGTGTGGATTTCAATTTATAAGCCAACTTTGGCTAAATGACGGACCGTTATGGGAGGTGACAGTCCGTCACCGCCTCCTCGTGATGGCTCGTCACCGCTTTAGGATTGCGAGTCAGCTTGACACGCGTCAGCTGCTGATTAGGTTGCGGCATGACGGTCCGTCATAGGGTTACACGCGTCACTTCATCATCATGAGTCACCCGGACACGTGGCATTCTCTCGTCAATTCCTTCCTCATGTCATAACGGACCGTTACAGGCGGTGATGGTCCGTTACCGCCTCAGAATTCCAAAATTTTGAATTTTTGATACTTGGCTTTGTGCTATTTACACATTCAACCGCTGGGGTTTATTCCTTTCTAGAATTGGGACCAAAATTTGACGGGTGTCACATGACGGAATGATTAGCGACGCATATTTTAGACATTAAATGTATGACTTAAAGGAATGATAAATGAATGTTCTGTTAAACCATGTTTTGACGATGATTATGAATAATCATAAAAGATGAATGATAAAGCCATGTTTTCTTATGAAATGAATAAACCCTATTTAATGAATGTACGATGAAACAATTAACAAACCCTTAAAAAGCGTGGATATTCTGTTAGACGCCGTTAAAGGCGCCGAAAATCCACCGACGCCGTTAAAGTCGCCGAAAAACTACAACCCTTAACGGCTTAACGCCAACCAATATATTGCATACTTCAGGTGAAGCGATGCGTCCGTTCAAAAATAGTGTTCCGGTATCTATAAATAGGACCGCCGGTAACTCATTTGAATCAATCGATTATCAGAAATCAACAAAATAAAGAAATCGTTTCGACATCTGAAACCGGATATGAAACGCATACGGGTGTTTACGGAAAAGAAGACCGGCGAATTAAAACGATTACCGTCGACCGGAACGGGATCTGAAACGCAGAATTGGTTTGAGGTCTGAAACGGTTGGCCGATCTCCACCTTCGCGATTCCTTTTTAGACATGAAACCCGCCGCCAATACGAATTCAGGGTCAGTGGTCGGACCAGATTGAACGGTGGTTTTTTAAGATGCAATATGTGTCAGAGAAGAAACTGTAAGGCCCCCAAACCGGGCACCATACAGTTGGCTCTCATCACTAGGTATACTCATTAAAACACTTAACTTTCATTTAAACGAACAACGGAAGTCTTTCTCAAAATAGTAATTATCTTTTACGTCTGTTAACATTCTTAACCTTACCTTACGAATGCGTATACACCAACTGAGTAGCACCGCTCCCAAGCTAAGATTCCTCGTCAAGGTTAGCTCACCTGCAACACAATCTAACGTACATACAAAGTCAGCTACCCTGAGTGAGTTCTAATAGTTTGATTAACAAAATCAAATCGTCACAAAATCATTAACACTGGCTCACGACGTCCCAGTCCTTTATAAAATAGTTTATCAAATAGATGACGTTTGGTGTTCCACCTTACCGACCCATTCCCTTAAGAACTCATCACACAAGACTCGTCCACAAGTATAACCCAGTAAGTCTCACAGATATAGATTGAGCTTACTACACTACTAACTCTTAATTAACCCCATGCCTCAACCCGAGGTCCAGTTAACATACCGGCAATCCCAAGACATAATCGACCAAACCATCACCAAGACTCTTATGAGGTAAACTAACTCAACAGTTATAATACGACATTGTCCCAACACAAGGGTTAATCTACTACTCATTGCCAAAGTAACAACATCATTTCACAAGGAATATCGACTAACACTCGCATGCAATTAATACACACAACAATTACCTTCGAAGGATTTACTGGTCTCGTCACAAATACCCTCGTCAGGATTATCCCCGTCGAAATACTCGTCATGAGCTCACCTCTACCCTTGTTATAGGGCCCCGCTACTAAACATAACGACACACTCATCATCTACTATGACTTCCCAGCCACCCTCGTGGTGACAACACCGAAGGACCTCATCCTTCACATCATGATTTGCAGTGTCACAAAGACAACGACATAAGCCCACATAGCACACACACAAGTAACACATAGTAGCATACATGCAAAGACTCTGACTCGTTACCTAAGCACATACCACGTACATGCGCCCACCACAACACCCTCTAGTCGTACCCACACGACATGTAAGTTCACTCCCGACCCACCCCTACTAGGTCACTATACGACACACGACCATTAATCTCACGTCTAACCATCATACTCTAAGCACAAGACACATTCCTGTAGTCCCGTATTTAGATATTTAAATTCATAGCTCATCGGGTTAAACCCAAAGCCCTTAACACGTTTAGTTCACAAAACAAGTTCTACATGTACGTACGATAGCCCCAAAACGTTTAAAATATTTAAAGAGGGGATTAGAAACTCACAGTTATGAAGATTCAACTCTAGTTCTACAACGGTCTCCTGGCACGAAACCCGAACCTGTCAACGTATGATCACATGGTCAGAGTATGTCCTAAACATGTGTCAATTACGTACAAAATATAAATATCCCTGACACTCGTCTCATCCGCACACCCCTTTATCCATGCAAAACCTTAGCTCCACGTTCATAAGAATCGGGCCGTCCTTGACCCGTTTAGAACCTGCATGCATGCACGTACACGTGCCATGCAAAACCCTAGCCTCATAGGTCACACGTACTCGAGCCGAGATCCCCATGCACATCCAAACCTCTCCATGAAATAGGCTCACAAACCCTAGTCGTGTGTAACCCGACTCTATCCTCTTCCTTATTCATCACCGTGAGCCACCGCCATCACGTTTAGTCACCTCGAGTCACCCCCGCGTTCCCGTCACCTTTCTAGCCATGAGAAACCCTAACCGGGTTCCCTTATCACGTAGGCACACAACTACCACCATCCCCTGCCATCCCCGCCATGGAACACCACCACAGCAGCCTCCGGTTGCCGCCGAGCAGCACCACATGTTGCATTGTCGTCTCTAGTTATCCCCGAGGTCACCATCACGCTACCCGACCTTTCTCTCTCTACCTATCTCCTTCTTTTTTCTCTTTCTCGGTCGTCGGCCTCCACCCCACCATCCAGACACCACCATCACACGCCACCACCACCTCAGTCAGCCACCACCATCTCAGTCGGCCACCTCCTCCACCGTAGATGTTGTCCACGGCCAAACCATACCAACCGAACCCTAATCGGGTCCTTTTTACCCACTACACACGCAAACAAACACATAACAAGGACAAAGGAGGATTACCGTGGCTAGTAGTGGAGTTCCTCGCTCGAAACTGTCATGAAACCGCTCCTTTTTCCGGTCACCTCTCCCCTCTCTCGTTGCTCCATCCTTCGCGCGCCCCCTGGGCCGATTATGGCCTAGGGTTTCCTTTTTCCCTTGTTTTTGCATGCTACTAGTTACACTCGGGTCCCTGCATTCCCTTTTTCGTGTTTTAAATCTCGAGTAGTTCCCCTTTTTGCCAACCGGGTCCCTCGTTTTTCCAAACTTCCGGTTAATGCGTGAAAACCTTGCTAACCGAGCCTTTTTACGTCCTTGAATAGGGTTTTATGTGAAAACCCTCGTCAAACGTCTCGCTTACCGGAGATTCGGGTCACCCATTGGTCTGAATCATTAAGGGTAGGTTTTCGGGATGTTACAGAAATGGAGTAAGTCGGAGAACGGTTATTTCTGGACTGGATTGGACCGCAAAATAGACGGCGGCGCTGTCCTTCTCCTTCATTTCTTTTTCAACCTCTGGCGAAGATGAAGACGATGATGGTGTTGATGATGTTGACATCGCCGAGGATCGAGAGTAAGAAAGGCCAGAGATGGCGGTTGGGATGTTTCTTGACTGAGAAGACAAACAAGAATAAGTTGAAATGAAAATAGGCAGGGAGATAAACGTTCACCGGTTTGGAATCCGCTTTTATTTTTTCTAGATGGTAAAAGTGGGTAATAGGTTTGAGAGGCTATAAGGTGGTTTTGCAAGCTATCAATTACATTAAGTAGATGTAACACCCTAATTTGAAATGGACCAATAACACTTCAAAATTTTGCAGCGGAAATAAGTCCCAAACGTTTTCATTTTAAAACAACATAATTTTTAGTTTACCTAAATTTTGAATTGTTATTTTTTACAAATTAATACAAGGGTGTTTTATTTCTATTTTTAGTTTTAAACAAATCATTTCCAATACTTTCAAGCTAGGTATGGTTAGTTGTTTGTTATAAGGTTTGTTCTGGCCGCAATGCGCAGGGGCGCAAATACTAGTTTTTCCTAATAACGAATGAAAGAATTGGACTCACCAGCGTTAGCTGACTTTTAATATGCATGTCAGGTTAAACGTAGAAGGATGATGGGCAGATGCATTCCTGGCTACTCTCGAAGAGTTACCTAACGATCGAGATCTAGCATCCATTATGATTTGTTAAGAGAGTTTCATGTTGATAAACAACGTTTTAATTCGTTGTTAAACTGATACAATGTAATGACGTTTATTCCGTTGTTATGAATGCATTTTAAAGTTTAAGAATTGTTTGTAATGAGTAAATCCAACAAGTAAGGCTTCCGGGGACCGGGCCTTACAATACATAAACACTGGCATACACGTATATATACAAATACACACACTATACACATACATATACATATGCATACACCCACATAGATACACGCACATACTCATATGCATACACACATATACATACAAATACAAACGGATACATACACATGTAAATACATACTTATACATATACATACAGATACATGCCCATACATACACATACGTACACATACACATAAACATACACACACTTACACCTACACATATATACATACACATACCATAAACGAACACACACATACATATATACACATGCATACATACACATACGCACATACATATATACATGCAAATACACATGAATACATACACATATAAATACATACTTACACACATAAATGCATACATACACATACATATACGTACACATACACACATAGTGATCAACTATATATCAGTATGTTAAGTGATATGTAACGTCATAAGTGACGTATGTTTAACCGTAATTGATCATTAACGAGCATAATGGCCTTAAATAACCATCGCTTACTCTAGTTGGCCATTATTAGCACTAAATGATAACCAACGGTCCCAATTGACCATTAAAAGGGTAATTTTATTTTAATTATTAAGATTATTACCGGTTTTTGTCGGAAATTGCGACACATTTGCGACAAAAACAGTATTAATTATTATAAATATATTAAAAATGTATTTTTATTTTAATTATTAAGATTATTACTAGTTTTGTCGGAAATGTGTGGCAAATTGCGACGCATTTACGACAAAAACAATATTAATTATTATAAATATACTAAAAATGTATTTTTATTTTAATTATTAAGATTGTTAACGGTTTTTTTCGGAAATGTATTGCAAATTGCGACGCATTTGCGACAAAATCAATACTAATTACGATAATTTTGTTAAAAAGATATTTTCATTATAATTGTTAAGATTATTATTGGTTTTGTCGGAAATATGTCGCAATTTGCTACACATTTGCGACAAAGGCTAGGGTTTTCATTTTCGTCACTATTTTGTCACAAATGTTTCACAAATTGCGACAGAAATTTTGCGTCACAAATATTTCTTAGCAAACTCTTTTTTTTTTCTAGCAGTGTAATGAAGTTTCCGCTGCATTAATGAAGTTTTAAATTTAAGAACTATGTGTGAATGTAAGGCCCCGAACCCGGGAGGGCTCACTTATTGGATTTACTAATTCACAAACAGTTCTTAAACTTAAAATGCATTCTTAAACTTAAAATGCATTCATTGCAGCGAAAATAAACATCATTACATTGTACCAAATTGTCAACCATTTAAAACATTGTTCAATAACATAAAACTTCTCATAACATGTTATAGTGGATGACATATCTCGAACGCCGGGTAACTTCTAGGGGATAGCCAAGCATGCATACACTCATCGTCCTTCTATACTTAACCTGACATGCATACTAAAAGTCAACTAACGCTGGTGAGTTCAAGTCTTTCATTCATTTCAGGAGATGGTTTCATCATTCATTCATTAAATAGGGTTCAATATTTCATAAGAAGAAAGTGTAAGGCCCCAAACCGGGCACCCTACAGCTGGTTCTCGTCACTAAGTATTCTCTTTAAAACACTTACTTTATTACAAAAACATACAGCGGAAGTCTCCCTCAAAATCGTAATTATCTTTCAATAATGTTATTACAAATTACCTTACTAAACGAATGCATGCACACCGACCAGTGTAGCACCGCTCCCAGGACAAAATACGTCGACCCCGAACTCACCTACAAAACAATCTAACGTACATACAAAGTCAGCTACGCTGAGTGAGTTCTAATAGTTTAATTTAAGTAAAAACCATCTCGTCGCGAAAGGTTTGTTTATCTCCACTCAGGACACCCCAGTTCTTAGTAAAATAGTTTTGTCATTTATTGACAAGCGGATAACCCCTGTTATCTTACAATATCCCATAAAAGTACACCACCCAAGACTCATCCCATAATTAATGACCCAGTAAGTCTCACCGACAGGGATCGAGCTTACTACACAAACAACTTATAATCTACCACACGTATTAACTCGAAACCCGGTTAACACAACCAACCCCTAGACATTGACTTAACCAGCCCTTACCCAGACTCTCACAAGTCAACTGACACAACAGTTGTAAACACAACGCATCCTCCCGATACAACGGTCAATCCAATACTCAACACTACATCAATATCATCTCATGCACAATAAATATAACTCAACACTGGCATGCAATTTAAACACATATAAATGCACACAAATACATACCTTGTCACATGCACCCTCGTCAGGGTTACCCTCTTCAGGGCGTTCGACACACCCCGAACTCATCACTATCCTGTTAGACATTGTCACCTTTGGTGACCTCTTGAATTCAATCCCATTTACCGTGTCACAAAGACGATGATGCAAACAGAAAACTATAACACAAAGCATATAACAACATACTAGCATTTACACAACTCTATAGTTGAGCATGCACCACACACATCTACTCAGGATAATACATCCTACCTAAACCCATAAATAGCTAACTCATATCCCGTCTCACCCCGACTAAATCATAACACGACACACAACAACAATCCTCTTACCCCTAGCTCACACCATTACAAGGACACCACATAGACCCGCGAGCCTCATTAATTAATGTTTTAGTTTATAAACACGTCGGGTTAAACCCAAAACTCTTAACACGTTTAATATAATAAACATCTCTTGTAAGTATGTACGATAGACCCAAAAACAGTAAAACGTTTAAGAAGTAGGGGATTAGAAACTCACAGGTTATATCGAGCCTCAGTCCTTGCTCTGCAATTCATCCTCTTGCTCAAAACCTGAACCTATCCACATACGATCACATGATCAGACACGTTCTAAAGATACGTCGACGAACACATAAAATATAAATCCCAACACCGGCTCGTCAGCCCGTCATTCTCTTCTACGAAACCCAATATTCACAAGTTCCCAAGAATCGGGTCGTCCTTGACTCGTTTGGAACCCGAATACCCGAACCGGCTCCATGCACGTACGTAACCCACGCCATGCAACACCATAATCTCACGAGGCATGTGTACTCGAGTCGGGTTTCCATGCATGCATGTAGAACACGCCATGCAAACCATAGTCGGGTATACCCTAACAGGCCTCGTTATCGCCTTCCGTCTTCTCCACCGTGCACGCGTCTTCGTCTTCCTCATCGAGCCGAGCCCTACCCGGCTGCCACTCCACGCCCGACTCCGATGGCTCCCATCTGAGCCGTTCAACACGTCGGGTGCCACATCTTCATTGACCTTCTTCATTCGCCGTCACAGGACACTCCCACAGCCGCCGCAGCCCTCGTTGGAGCACCACTACAGCCCCCACGTCGCTCCTCCTTCCTAAATTTCTCTCTCTCTCTCCTCTCGACAGCCAACCAGTCACGCCAACCTACTACTTCTGTGCTCCTTCCGACCGTCTGCCACCACCGCGTGTCACCGCCTAACCGTTCCCGGCAGCCTTTTACAGCCCGTAGCAACTGCCGCTGTCGCCTATGACCACCGCCGGTCGTTCCTCGACAACCTCATTGTCATCGAATGCCATCTTTACCCGAAAAAAAAACCTAATCTCTACTTCTCATTCAAATTGAGCACGTAAATGGAAAAGAATAGGAACGAATGTTACCTTTACGTGATATGGAGTCGCATGGTTGAAATGCACTTCGAGCACCACCTTCGCCGGCCCCTCTTGATCTCCGGCGTCCGCCTCTCCCTCGTCCCTTGCTGCCGTCGCGTACACCTAGCCAAAGTTGCCTAGGGTTTGCGCATAGAGTGGTTTAAATACCACGCGCTAGTTACGCTTCAGGTCCTTTTCTGATGTTAAAACGCCCTTTCGTGACAAACCTTTCTCAACATAATATTTAATAAAGTTTCGGGTTGTCCACTACCCGAACCATTGGCTTCTGGATTTCCGGGATGTTACAGAAAGGGATTTATCATTCATCATTCAATCATTGTCAAAACATGGTTTAACATAACATTAATTTGTCAATTATCATTCGTTTAAGTAATACATTTATTATCTAAATTTGCGACATTGTTCTCCCGTCATTTCATATTATATTGCCGCTAAGGCTTAACTACATGAAGGCCGACAATATAATACATTCCATCAATTCATTATATATTATCCCTATGGCTTAACTGCATGAAGGCCAACAATATATTTCAAGTCCTTTAATTACCCCTATGGCTCTTACATCCATAAACTGACAATGCGCTTCGGCGGCTATGGCACTTACGTCCATAACATCGACGGATCATAATTTAACCTGTATGGGTCACGTTAACCATGAGTAGCTGTTGTTCTCTGGTCCCAGTAGTACAATGTCAAAACCATTGACAAGCCATTAAGGCATTGCCCCTGTTATGTTTATGGCTCTATGGCTCTTATGTCCATAAACAGCCATAAGCTGGTAATAAGATCAATCACGTGGACTGGATCGCTACCTCTAGACTTCATATCCATCAGTTCTTTCCCTTAGTAGATTAGACATGTAATGTGTAGCATCCATGATTTTCTTATGCTTTGTTTTGTGCAATAACAACATTTCAACTTCAATTCTGGTTAATTTCATTGTGTCACATTAACCATAATTAAAAAAGTGTATTAAACTCATAATTTCATTCATACAAATTTATCTTTTAGCCTTACAAAAATAAATATATGTGTATGATGTGACATCCGGCTATTTAGAGATGACTCCGTTAACTCAAGTTCTGTTATCTCGCACAAACACAATTAGTCCAGTTAGTCCAAGTTATCCAATCACAAACCCCAGGGACTAATTCTGCCATTCCTCAAACTCAAACATCAAACTACAAGGATTATTTCTGTATATAATCAAAACTGAAGTAGACACGGTCGCGCCAGTGCACGAGCACGGTCGCGCCAAGTGCCCAGGCACTGTCGTGCCTAATTCCAGGCACGATCACGTCTCATGCACAGTCAAGACGCAAACTCAATCCGTAACGCCTCAAAACGTTCAAATTCGCAGCCATAACTCGACATTGATTGTTTCGGACATCATTAGGCCGTTTCTAACCATTCATCGCTGCCAATTAACCCGAATTAATTCCAATTATGGACTTTAAGTCATAACCGTCGAAACCCCCAACGATTACACTCGAATTCGCACCAACCCTCTTTTCATTCTGCAATTAACCATCTACACACCTCAAACGAGTTCCACGGAACCTGTAACATCATTCGATTTCACCGGATAAGGAAATAGAGCCACCGGAGAACAAGCCACTCGAAGGCAAACCTGCTTTTGCTCGAACTCCATCAATTCGATATCGTTAGAGGTAATTAAACATGTCCACAGCTTCGTTTTCATTCATAGATTAAAAGCCCTATGTTAATTTGGGCTTACATTATCGAAATTAACACAAACGAATTCTAGGGTTTATATTCATTCGGGTTTGATCGAACAGCACCCTAGAATCAATCTAAATTCAATTAAAATATATGGATAAATTCACCATCACCTACTCTTTGAAAGCCCCATGATTCCACCATTTAACCTTATACGATTTAACAAATTCGTTTTCTGGAAAAGTTCAGACACGGTCGTGCTAATCGATTAGCACAGTCATGCCTCGTGCCCAGGCATGATTGTGCCTCCTTGCTAGGCATGGTCGCGTCCCATGCCTAAGCACGGTCGTGCCCATACCCTGGCACGGTCGTGTGTCCCCTAATCAGTTTTCTTTTTAAAAAAAATCATTTTTAATATATTTTGTTTAAACCCATATTTCTTTATAAAACCCAACGCACGAAAATTGTTTTAAAAACCCAACTATCAACTTGGGAATTTTAAACCATTTATTTGATCCTTCCAAGCGGATATAAAACTAAAAATTCTAAATAAAAAGTTTATAAAATTATTTTATTCAAAAGATATACAAACTATTTACTAATAAATATTTACAATATTTCTTGGCACATTATTATTAAATGAATAAATGAGATAGATTTATTTATTTAAACCCTAAATAAATTTATTTATTTAAATTAATTAAACATAAACCCTAAAGACAAATATTATTTTTCATATATACTTTGAACTTATAAATTTATATATCAAACTTTTCTCGACTTACATCCTGTCACATAAAATGACACAACCGTTGTACAAATCCACACATATCAAAACGATGAACATTTGATCATGACATAGACTCCGTACACATTATTAATTCAAGATCATACATTATCACTCTAGGTTAACTTCGTGATTTACAAGAATCACTTTTACTACCTATTGTTCGTGCTATCTACACCATCTATACAGGTGAGTTTACATAGCCCCTTTTTTACATTATTTACATTTTTAGGGTGGAACATGAGTTTCAAGTATACAATGTTACAAATTACACAATACAATTCCACCCTACATTCATGTGTGCAATTTGAGCTTTATGCTTGAGTACTAGGTGTGCAAACTACAATTTTTTGTGCAAATTACATATACAATCATTAACTACACAAGCCGACGGTTAACAATGATAGATCTATTAAGTCTGACAAACCCACCCAGGTAGGGTGATTGTTACCGACAACACATTTTGGTTTTGCATGCTAGTTACAAAGATTTGATTGTACAATTTGGTTTCACAATAGTATCTCTCCATATTTGCCTTATTAACCATGATTTGTATGGATTGTATGCACACAACACAATACTACCATTTAGAGTCAAAACCTATATATGCTCACCAACTATTTTTAGTTGACCCTGTTTTCATCATGTTTCAGGTGTAAATCTTTGAGTTCATGTTTGTAGTTGCTATATATAGGACATGAGGAACTAGTTGAAATAAACCAATTGAATTTGTTGATGTATTTCATTTTCCTTGATTGTTAATTGTTTTTGTTGAACATTGTTATGAAATTTATTAAATTTAATATATGAAACGTTAGTTGAATCATGTGCTTATGAACAGTCTACACGTCCACCCCGACGTATTCCGCCGTCGGTTGTGGTGTGACAAATTGGTATCATAGCCTTGGTTATAGGGAATTAGGTTATTAGACACACATGACCTAGACTATAACCTTAGGACACCCATCTTATGCCATGCTCTAAGTTACATGGTATTTGCCACATTACTAAATGCTACATGTTTAATACTTTGTATGATTATCTTACATGATATCCTAGGTATTACACCGCATGATACAATACATGATAGCCTATGTACTACACTACTTGATACTCATGTGCTAATAAAATTGATATATACATGCTATTTGATTCCATTAAGTGTTATCCTAAGTTTTCCCATACACTTATCCATACCTAAATACACCCTCATCCTTACACACTATGACACCATCATCTTTTGTTAACAAAACCCAACCCATTGGGCCTAATGCCCATTAATAAGAAACTAAGGAGCCCACTTACCCTCCAAGAAGAGGAAGCCCGCTGGAGTAAATAAACCTCACCTTTGGGCATCAAATCCATAATGATTCTCATCATGACCATGAGCCCAAACGATAGTGTTATTAGTACATGATGGCTGGAAGAGTGTGTGTAGACCATGAGAGATTCTGGATAAGGAAGGACTGGGTACTTAAGCTTGTCCTTTATGACCCACCCTCTTTCCTGGGAATTCTCTCCATGGATACAATACTTATAGGTCAAATGTTACTTCTAAAATATTATTGTGAAGACTCGGTGTCGTGACTAGTCAAACTCTGAAAGTTTCCATATTTAACACTTAGTATATTTCTATATACCACTTACAATCTTTTCCCTTCTTTTCTTCTAAGACATGGACTCCTACTCTCCTCCCTCCCAGGTATACTATCCCGGAGCAGAGTCCGAACAAGAAGAAAACAATGGATCACCAAGCTATCGGTCACCAACACCCTTAGCTGCTAGGTCAAGTTTTGACATAAAAGCAGATTGGATCAGGAACACTCGACCGAGACTTCGAGCATCTGGATCACCTCCATCAAGAAACTCGTATCAGGCACCCCATCTACACAACCAGTTACCACCCCTATGAGAGACCCCTACCTAGCACCCGACCCATATCACCCTGACCCAAGGGCAAGGCAAACCATGGCACCCACTAGTGTTATGGGAGTCTAATTTGATGCCATCCACCAATACGTGAGAACCTCAGAGTTTGTGAGACAAGGGATGGAGCACAGAATAAGACATGATCTGCTAGGACAAAGGATTAACAGCCTAGGAAATCAAGTGTGCTGCCAGGAGGAAAAAATTGCAAGCTTGGAAGAAGACAGGGAGATACTTATTGCACGCACAGAAGCAGCAAGAGCTGAGGCCCAGTTTGCTATTCGAGTGATCATAGCAATGTTTGTCTTGGTGCTCATTTATTTCCTCATTGAGAGCTATCTGAGACGCAAGCTGGATTGTTCTACTTTTGCCTTTAAATTTCCGTTTGAAACCGCTACCTTATGCTTGGATTAAGCTTTTGACATTTTATCATTTATGCTAAGTTTTATTTTACAACTTTAATGCCATTATTCATTGATTCAATATTACCGTCATATTTTCATCAAGGTCACCCAAACATCGCAACCTCATTCATTACAAATTAGTAGGCGTACCTAAGTCCCCCTTACAAACTAATCATTTCAATTATTTCAACAACACCGTTATTTTGTTCAAGCAAAGCATCTATCAAACCCTTAGTTTATAAATATTATTTGGAATATAAAAAATTTTTGGCGGATCTTTTTACTTCGAAAGAAAATTTAAGCACGACTCGTTTTATAAAACATTATCTAAATAAATCATGACTTATGTTTTATAAAATTTTATTATTATCAAACCTTGGCTTAATTATAAAACAATCTAGCCATTATATTTTTTTTCTTTCTTGGAAACATTCCCGTTATGATAATTAAAATAAAAAAAGGGGTTTTCCTAAAAATTATCCGTTTATTTAGATTATTCAATTCATTAGTTTCACCATCTTATTTATCTACAAACAAGAATAAATTACAATTACTTATTTATTTACAAACAAAATCAGTTATTCGTAAGCACATTACTTAGAATATTTTCAGAACCTCCTCGTTATCTTGCACCTTCGGTAATGTATGAGTGTACTTACCACTTAAAGAGATAAATCATTCCGCATAGGCACAAACCATCCATATAAACCCCAAAGAAGATTGAAAACCCAACTACCCACATTATACATGAAACTCAGTTGTTTACAACATGCATGATATACGATTGATTACATGATACATGAAACTCAGTTGTTTACAATATACATGATACATGCAACTCAGTTGTTTACAATATACATGATACAGGATTGATTACATTATACATGAAACTCAGCTGTTTACAACATACATGATACAAGATTGATTACCTGATACACGAAACGTAGTTGTTCACAATATACATAATATAATATTGATTACATGATACATGAAACTTAGTTGTTCACGATACACATGATATTTAACTGTTTACATTATACATGAAAACTTGGTTGCTTACAAAATACATAAATATTAAATTGTTCACCTCATACATAAGACCCATTGTTTACTATATACATGGTACTACACTATTCACATTATACATGGAACCTATTTGTTTACAAGGTGCATAACACTAGATCATATATGAAGCTTGAGTGTTTACATTATACATGGGACTAAATTGTTTACAATTGTTACAATTGACTGATCACATTTTAAGCTAGGCATGATCATACACTTTATTCACTAAAGTTGAAAGCTATAACACTTTGGAGCTACTCGGGGTTTGCGTATTCTTGTTCAAACACGATGAAGCTGTAACATTTTGAAACTACTCGGTGTTTGACATATTCTTGTTCAAACACGAGTAACCCATGGAACTTTAGGATATACTACATTTTTACTCCTTAGCTTTCCTGATTGACCTTACTATCTAGGGACAAAGTTATCCATTAGCAACACATACGTGAAAACAATATATACGAACTAAGGAAATTTTGTGACCTCCCTTGACCTACACACAAATAGAATGATCTATACGACCATGCGACGATTCGAGTAATTACGGGTGCACACGTAATTATAAAAATCAGCGCATGGGAAAACATGGTGAATTTTGTCGTGTGTAATGATCTAAAACCTATCGCGATATATAGCAACGGAAATAATGTGATATGACAAGGGCATGGTGGATACGTCGATGGTACTTCCTATATATAAGTGCTCTGTCACATTATTAGAAGTAGCGTTGTTTGTGTCACGTGAAGTTTTGACCTAGACCAATGTTTGTGAAATCCCCTATCCACTAACAATTCTTGAGCATAATAGACTACAATCTAAAACAAACCCTAATCATCAAATTCCCATCAAATCCATTCCAAGTAATGCATTTCACCTTTATGATCCAAATTATTATTTGACAGATTTTCTCCTTAAGTTCATTTCAAAACTAAATTCACAATCATCATTCATGCCTGACTTTGAGTATCATACCTAAACCTTATTATCAATCGTACTCCCCAAACCAACAGTCAAAGTTCGTTGGGATTCTAGACGCGGTCCCGAGTTTACTTGGGAACAAGAGGACCAAATGAAGCTTAAGTACCCACATCTTTTCCTGAGACAGTAGCTTCAACTAGTTGACATTCGGGACGAAATTCCCTCAACTAGGATATACTGTAACATCCATGATTTTCGTATGCTTTGTTTTGTGCAATAACAACATTTCAACTTCAATTCTGGTTAATTTCATTGTGTCACATTAACCATAATTAAAAAAGTGTATTAAACTCAGAATTTCATTCATACAAATTTATCTTTTAGCCTTACAAAAATATATATATGTGTATGATGTGACATCCGGCTATTTAGAGATAACTTCGTTAACTCAAGTGCTGTTATCTCGCACAAACACAATTAGTCCAGTTAGCCCAAGTAATCCAATCACAAACCCCAGGGACTAATTCTGCCATTCCTCAAACTCAAACATCAAACTACAAGGATTATTTCTGTATATAATCAAAACTCAAGTAGACACGGTCGCGCCAGTGCACAGGCACGGTCGCGCCAAGTGCCCAAGCACGGTCGTGCCTAATTCCAGGCACGGTCGCGCATCAAGCACAGTCAAGACGCAAACTCAATCCCTAACGCCTCAAAACGTTCGAATTCGCAGCCATAACTCGACATTGATTGTTTCGGACATCATTAGGCCGTTTCTAACCATTCATCGCTGCCAATTAACCCGAATTAATTCCAATTATGGACTTTAAGTCATCACCGTAGAAGCCCCTAACGATTACACTCGAATTCGCACCAACCCTCTTTTCATTCTGCAATTAACCATCTACACACCTCAAACGAGTTCCACAGAACCTGTAACATCATTCGATTTCACCGGAGAAGGAAATAGAGCCGCCGGAGAACAAGCCACTCGAAGGCAAACCTGCTTTTGCTCGAACTCCATCAATTCGATATCGTTAGAGGTAATTAAGCATGTCCACAACTTCGTTTTCATTCACAGATTAAAAGCTCTATGTTAACTTGGGCTTACATTATCTAAATTAACACAAACGAATTCTAGGGTTCATATTCATTCGGGTTTGATCGAACAGCACCCTAGAATCAATCTAAATTCAATTAAACTATATGGATAAATTCGTCATCACCTACTCTTTGAAAGCCCCATGATTCCAGCATTTAACCTTATACGATTTAACCAATTCGTTTTCTGGAAAAGTACAGACACGGTCGTGCTAATCGATTAGCACGGTCGTGCCTCGTGCTAAGGCATGATTGTGCCTCCTTGCTAGGCACGGTCACGTTCCATGCCTAAACACGGTCGTGCCCATACCCTGGCACGGTCGTGTGTCCCCTGATCAGTTTTCTTTTTAAAAAAAATCATTTTTAATATATTTTGTTTAAACCCAAATTTCTTTATAAAACCCCAAGGCACGGAAATTGTTTTATAAACCCAACTATCAACTTGGGAATTTTAAACCATTTATTTGATTCTTCCTAGCGGATATAAAACTAAAAATTCTAAATAAAAAGTTTATATAATTATTTTATTCAAAAGCTATACAAACTATTTATATACTAATAAATATTACAATATTTCTTGGCACATTATTATTAAATGAATAAATGAGATAGATTTATTTATTTAAACCCTAAATGAATTTATTTATTTAAATTAATTAAACATAAACCCTAAAGACAAATATTATTTTTCTTATATACTTTGAACTTACAAATTTACATATCAAACTTTTCTCGACTTACATCCTGTCACATAAAATGACACAACCCTTGTACAAATCCACACATATCAAACCGATGAACATTTGATCATGACATAGACTCCGTACACTGTAAGGCCCCAAACCCGGGAGGCCTCACTTGTTGGATTTACTCATTCACAAACAGTTCTTAAACATGAATATCAAATAACGCAGCGAAAAATACTTCATTAAATCATAACTATTACATTGTTCATACATGCGGAAGCGTAAACATTGCTTAAAACATAAAATAAACTAAGACAAAACATATCGGGATTGCCAGTCTTCAAAAGCAGTCGGGTAACTCTTCATCTCTAGCCAAGCATCACCGTCCATCCTCATAACATGCCTTAACCTGAATGTGCACACTAAAAAGTCAGCTACGCTGGTGATTTCTAGTTTTCGTTCGATTTCAGAAATGGTTCATCATTCAAAACATTCAATAGGGTTTAACATCACGTATAAGAAAACTGGGCCTTTCATTCATAAACCTTCAAACATTTAAACACATTGAACGGATCATTTGTTTAAAACATTTAACATTCATTTAAGTCATACATTATTATCTAAAATCTGTATCTTTCTTTACGCGTCTCTGTGTCCCCGAAGGAACCCTACATGTCGTGGAAAACCGTTACGTATCGCCGTCATTGCCACAACATTCCGTCAATTCCCTTTTTGGTATTGCCCCCAAGGCTAACTGCACGAGGACCGACAATACCCATTCGGTTGCCCCCTATGGCTCTCAGCCATAGACCGACAACCTCCATTGAAGGCTATGGCTCTCAGCCATAGACCGACAACTTCCATCGACGGCTATGGCTCTCAGCCATAACACTGTCGGATCATAATTTAACCTGACGTAGGGTCACGTTAACCCTTGAGTAACCGTCGTTACTCCATACCAGTTGTACAACATCAAACCATTGGCAGGCCACTAAGACACTGCCCCTGTTGTTCTTATGGTAACTATGGCTCGCTGTCCATAATCTACCACAAGGCTGGGAATCTCATTCCCAGACTTCATTCGTCAATTCCATTCATTCAACAGATTAGATTTGTAATGACTTCTTTAAAACCTTTGCCCTTTTTCTTTCCCTTTCATAAAACCTTTCACTCATTTTCAAAACCCTTTACCTTTACTTTAAACCATTTCTTATTAAACATTCGTTCGTAAACATTCCATGCATAAAACCTTCTTTCCATAAACCGTTCATTCCAAGTCATTTCATTTCATAATCATAGTTTCATAAAATATCATTTCATAAAACATCGTTTCATATGTATGCACACCAGCCCGAAAACATTATATAAAACATTTAAAAGAGGGCTTCTAGAACTCACCTGATAAGCTAATCCGGGTTGCCCTAAACAAAGGTCCCACTACGTCACTTCCGATCTGAATTGATTAGTTACATACACATCAGACCAAATCCCGACTCTAACGGTTTAACCTTCTAAACATACCGACTGTACCTAATCAGCCTGATGCCTGCGCACTTAGCAAGTGCACAGACCCCTCTTCCTGCGTACTTGATAAGTACGCAGGACCTGCTCCGTAAGTGCGCACGACATGTTTCTTCGCAAAACCCTAACTTTCGCATTCAGGTCTGATCTCGTCAAGATCTCGAACCTGTTTGCATCCAAAACGTTCGTTTTCCATTAAGGAACTCAAATCTATGTTTATCCTTCAGTTTCATCCGTTAAAATGTTACATTTATCATTAATTTTAGTATAATATTGCTATATTGAAAAGAAACTTTTTTAACGTGACAAATTTATTCGATACTACATATATACAGTATCATCATATGATCATACTACATATATGCAGTATCATCATAACAATGACGTTTTACCATTATAACAAAAAATGTGTTTGTTTACCATTTATAATTGTGTTGTGTTCAACATTATAAGTGTTGTACCATTACAACTATGTATTTATATCGTAAAACTAGCATAGTTAAACACACACACACACATGTGTGTGTATATATATATAGTATGAGGCTAGGCTAGAAAGAGAGAAAACCTTAAAAAGGGTAGGAAGAGATTTGGGTAATTGATCTTGGAGATGAAGGACTGTAGGGGCGCCACATCCTTAAAAACGTGTGACCTATCCACCTTTCCATCATTTTCTTTCTCCATCTCTGGTCACCCTCCCCCACTCTCCGTCGCTCATCCTCTCCAACCAACATCTTTTGTCTCCTCGAAACTCCTCGTCCCTTTCTATTCGAAGACGTGAAATCGATCTAGTCATTTTTATTTAGCGTCACTCTTCGTTCTTCTCTATTGACACATCCGTACTTACCACCATTACTCAGAGAGGGACAAAGAGATATTTATAGCCATGGGTTCTTCTTCATTCAGCTTGAAAACATAGAGATATTTTGTCCCTAATGCATCAACCAAGGGATATAGAGGTCGCTTCCAATAAAACCCTCGACTCCAAAAAATTTCATCTATTTTTCTATTTTAATATATTTTTTAAATTAGCTAGCATAGATCACATGACAAAAGTAGAAGAAGAGGGGATAGGATACCATGAAGAAACACAAAGGGACACCCAAAAAAATAAAAAGTAAATATTATCATATTCAATATCTTATTGCTTATGAAAAAGTTATTAAAAAATTTGTGAGAAAATATTAACCCTACTCTCTCTATATATATAATCTTCAACCCACGCGTGGCTAGTTTGAAAAGCCTTTTTAGTGGCAACTCATGTTCATATCATTCTTTGTCTCTATATATGGAGAGATGTGTGTGTATATATAAATCCGTCATCAAATACATTCCTACTAAACATACCCTCCCCCCCCCCCTCTCTTTCTCTCCCTGAGCTACACACTTAACAGAGAAATGGAGAGCCTAACAAGAAGCTTTTCAACTACTTCTGTTGATATTAACAAGGCTTGGAGGAGGAAAGTCTACGATGGAAAAGTTGATGGCAGCCCGGATCTTCGGAAAGACATTAAGACTGCAAGGTTTGGGGAAAGCCACCATGGCCGGTTTTGGAAGATCAAGAAGTTGTTCAACTTGGATCGAGGCTCAGAACAACAAGAGTCGTCGTCGTCGCCGTCGAAGAAAAGTAAATCGAAGATTTCGGGTTCTAGAGATGATTTTGAGAGTAGGCTGATGTTTGAAATTTATAAGAATATGTCAGCTTCTCATGAACTATCTTCCATGTACAACTAATTAGATTGTTACATTTTGTTGTCAATTTAAAAAAAATAAGAGAGATTTTGATCCATTTCGATCATCATCTCATTTCACAATTTGTTTGTCAAATTGCAAGCACGATGGATATATTTAATTTGATATCTAATACTTATATTATGGACTTAGCAGAAGGTAATTTGTATCATTGATAAAAACAAATTTAAGAATATTTAATTTGATCCTTTTTTTATAAAATATGAATACAGGTGATCTAGATACGAACCTCGTGGTAGTTTCAAAGTAATTTTAACTTTTAAATTAATATTCAAGCCACATTTAATAAAGTCAAAATAATGATGCATTAAAGTAATTTAGACTTTTAAATTAATATTCAAGCCAAATAATATAATAAAGTCAAAATAATGATGCATGTTAATGCTCTTTATTCATTGGCAATGACTTTACTTTTTTTTTAAAAAGTAACATCTAGATATTCTATGATAATTAGGTTTTATGGGGCCAACACCTAGAATATCCAGGAAGCCCACCCCAGGAGTAACCCCCAACTGGGTAAACCCACTGACCTGGCCACAGACCCTTTTTTTTGCTGTGACCAGGATTCGAACCCAAAACCTCCACTATAGGAAATCTTAGGGCTACCATTACATCAAATGACTAACGGTGACGACGACTTTACTAGCTATTCATATTTTGAAACCAATTGATTTTTTGGCCCAACTTAATTTGTCAATGATGGCATACAAATATTTTCCATCACCTAACTAGTCCGAGCCTGTAATTTATTCTCCATTATTATATATTTTTTTAATAATATTATAGAAAACCAATATATTTTTTTTATTTTTCATAAAAAAATTCATACTAGCTTGTCCTATTAAAATCTTTTAGTTTATAAAAAATACATGAAAAAAGTCACTAAACTAAGTTTTAGGGTTTAGGGTTTTGCCCCAATTATACCGTTGCCTATTTGGTGCAATTGTAGCCTCAAGACTTACCATAGTGGAGGTCTTGGGTTCGAATCCTGGCAACAGCAAAAAATAGGGTATGTGGTCAGGTCAGGGGGTTTACCCAGTTGGGGGTTCCTCCTGTGGGGGGCTGCCCTGTATGTTCTAGAGGTTGACCCGGGAAAACCCAATTATCCTATAATATCTAGGTGTTGCAGTTCAAAAAAAAAACTTAGTTTTATATATTAAAGTCTTTCTAAATTTGTCCAAAATTTACGTACTTACATATTTTTTTTAAATAATGCCTCGTTAATATAGCGAAAATAGCTTTTAGACTTTTAGCTATTTTTCATCAAAATAAAAAATTATATTAGTTTTTATGGTATTATCCCATACTCTTTCTATAAAACTATCATACGTATAATATTTTGCTTAGCAGTTACGTTTCTAAACTAGTGGGATTTACGCATGCTATGCTTAGCAACACCGTTGGTCATTTGATGCAATTTTAGCTTCAAGACTTCCTATAGAGTAGGTTTTGGGTTCGAATCCTGGCAAAAGCAAAAAAGGAGTCTGTAGCCAGGTCAGGGGTTTACCCAGTTGGGGGTTCCTCCTGTGGTGGGCTGCCCTGGATGTTCTAGGTGTTGCCCCGAGGAAACCCGATTATCCTAGATAGTGTTGCCGTTCAAAAAAATTGTCGCGGGAATTTGGTCGGTAGCGATTCGGTCTGTTAAGGTATCGATGCGGAACCGGCACACGCTATAGCAGACAAAAAAAACTAAAAAGATAAATTCGTTACACATCCAAATGAATATCAACATGTGTTTTGCGTCTATCGAAAACCAAAAAAGCTAAAAAGATTACCGGTACCGATTCCAATGATATTGACACCAGTACCGATGTTGTTCAGTCGGCATCAGTTAAGTGTTAAAGTTTGTAAAGCTCGGTTTCGATGACCCATAGACGGGTATTCACCCCACTAAGGGGCTGTTTGGTAGCCTCTTAATGATTTCGTTAAGAGGCTTACCTCTGAATTGGTCAGATTTAAGGGTGTTTGTTTCGTTAAAAGTCCACCTCTTAATGGTTCATTTTACCTCTTAATGGTTCAGCTTTGGAACCATGCTGAACCATTAAGACCTTTTAATGGTTCAGCACTTAATGATTCAGATTTTACCAAACAGCCACTAAAAAGAATCAAATCACGTTGAAACGACATAAAGGTTGTAACACAAAAAAAATAAAGAATCATCCCACGGGTGACTCAAGCATTTCTGGGGCCTAAAGCGAAGTAAAAATCCGGGGGCCTTTTCTAAATTTCGTTTGTTATAGCTATTAATTGTTTTGTTTTATTTATTTTTTGTGATGCGCTAATAAGTTAGATTGTTCTTTTGGAAAAAAAAAACAAAGTTCAAAAGAATTAGTAATCATGTGCTAATTTACATTTGAACATTATTGAAGATAATTCATGGGTAGGCGAAAGAAAAAAATAGCAGTTGTTTAGCAAATGAAAAATAAAAAAATATGTGTAATCAATAAGAATACGTAGCCTAGAGAGCCAAAGATCAAAGGAAGTTTGAGACTACAACAAAAAATGGTCATGTCTTTCATTGTTGTCTTTAATAGAAAAATCAAAGGAGTTATTAACTATATTTCAAATCAACTATCATCATCATATACAAACTTGGAACAAACAAATAAAATCACAAAATCATTGTTGAAGTATCGTAACTCTTTCTGAACAAAGTATGCCTCTCCTCTTTATCTACTTGGATATCAATGGTGACATAAGGATCACCACTTTTGTACAATATTCAAGATTAAACTTATGAACTTTAGACCTAAATAGTTGATGTATGATTGACTTGAATGGATCATGTAACACATAAAACGTATCTGTACAAGTCTAGATATAGTTATGCAGCTCCAAGATTAATAAAAGTTAACTTTAGAAGAAAAATTGATATAATTACATCAAATAATTGAAGAAATACTACCTTAAGAACATCTTCAAGATCAAAATCTTCTGTTACGACCAAACTGTGTAGTAAATACAGTTCTCCCAAAATTGGATATGAACGTAAGCTATTTTTAATAAATGGTCAACTGTTTTCAATAGATGACAGAGAATCTTAAACCCATCTAGCATACAAATATCAAAAATCAAGAATAAAATTATAGAGATCAAGTAGAAATCAATCATAATAATGAATTGGAGAAAGAAATGGGTAATACCCTTAGATTTCTCTTAAATCGTGAATGAGATGGAAGAACCAGATCGCCTCTTGAAAAACGGAAGAACAAAACCGAACTCTTGATTCTTGAAACCTTGACTCGTGAATCGAGCAATCACCATTCGGTATATCAGAGTGTGATCTCCCCAACTCCCCATCGATTCGCGACTAAAGTGCCCTAGGTCGAGGTCGGTATATCAGAACGTAAGCTATTTTTAATAAATGGCCAACTGTTTTCAATATATGACAGAGAATCTTAAACCCATCTAGCATACAAATATCAAAAATCAAGAATAAAATTATAGAGATCAAGTAGAAATCAATCATAATAATGAATTGGAGAAAGAAATGGGTAATACCCTTAGCTTGCTCTTAAATCGTGAGTGAGATGGAAGAACCAGATCGCCTCTTGAAAAACGGAATAACAAAACTGAACTCTTGATTCTTGAAACCTTGACTCGTGAATCGAGCAATCACCATTCGGTATATCAGAGTGTGATCTCCCCAACTCCCCATCGATTTGCGACTAAAGTGCCCTAGGTCGAGGTCGAGAGCAATAAGTATGATTTGGTGATTGTGTGAAAAAAATCAAAATTAGGGCCCATCTCCCATCACATAAAACGTCGCTGCCGTTGTCCCATGCCTCCCACCTTTGTTTTTTTCAGTATTTTCATTTGGACCAGCCCAACAAAAGCCCAACATACATGAATACTTTTTTTATAAAAATGGAGGCCCTAAGGTTTTGGGGGCTCTAAGCCCTAGCTTTACCCCCTTGACCTATTAGGTCGCCCTTACACACCAAACACCACAAGCACTCAAAAATGTTAGAAGGGCCAACATGAACTCGCTTATAGTAGTTTGTCCGCACGGATGAGGCTGCGCAACACAACGTCTGTGTGTCGCACGACTAGTGAGTCCTAGTTGGCATCCATATGACCCCGTTCGACACGTTTATATAAATGAGTTACACAGATAGTATTTTGGTTATATGATTTTAAGTCTGTCCGGGTTAATGTTAATGCTTTTTACACAAATAAATATATTAGTCATGTTCAGGTTGAACAATTAAATCTGTCAACCTTACACTCTATTCGTATTTACATATCACAATATGTCAAGTTTGATGAGTCCACCTTTCCACTCCCCCGACACCCCACCAATATCTACCATCATTCTCCACACCCCTATGATAATTTTGTGATTGAGATGTTAACCAAAGTTTTGAGAGTTATAACTTGTAAGCATAAGCAGTAAGGCCCAACTAGTCAAAGCCCATTAGACCATTGTGTTGTGTCACAATCACATCATTTAAGTAAAATACTAAAATCCAACTAGTCAAAACCCAAGGCCCATTATGGCCCACATGTCTTTCCATCACCGGTCAAACAAAGAACAACCTTATCTACCAACTACCTCTTCAAACATCAAATCCGACCAAAAAAAACCACTCACAATCAAAACCGATGAATCCAAATTCCAGTTATATCAACGGCGTACACACGAAGAACAAGAAGAAGCAGGAGCCTCCGGTGTGGAAATGGAAGGGATTAAAGCTGACCGCCGACACAGAAAAGGCCTACTCCATCGCCGATTTCATCCACGAAAATGCCCCTAAGGTAGAAGACTCGGTCCTGGGTCCGGGAGGAGGTGCGGGGGTGGGGTGCGGGGTCGGGGTGGGGGTGGGGTTGGTGGGCGGCATGGGGTTTGGTGGGTCCGCGTGGAATCATGTAAGGATTGCGTTTGGATTTGGGGTCGGGTGCGGTGTTGGAGTTGGGTTTGGATACGGGCAAGGGTTCGGGTACGGATCTAGATGGGAGACCCTGAAATCTCGGATAATTAGACCACGTGCAGGTTCAAAGAAGCGAATTTTGATCCAGATTTGATTGTTTGATTTTGTTTTTAATCGTGCGATTTTTGGGTTTTTTTTTAAATGAGAGAAAATTCAAATGTGTATTTTGGGCATATGAAACATTTTGATAATCCACATTTGTTGCTTGTTGATCTAAGAATTGGTTTGATTCATATGAAGTTAGAGGCGAAAACAAAGCAACGGGCCGGACGTTGTGAGAAACTGTCATGGTCGAATTGTTCGATTTTGAGATCCAAATCCCCTCGTCTCGAGTCTTGATTTTGACTATTACGGGTTTTCCTCATGATTTTGATTTATAGTGTGTGATTGTAAAAACACATTAATCATGGAGTTTACTTGGTAGTTCAAATTTAAGCATGACAAATTAGACAAATAGCACCAGGAAACGAGTCGAAACAAGTTCGGAACACACTCGATTCGTGTCAAAAGGATTCTCAGTCAGTCCAGATCAAAACACATATATGTAAAAAATGTATTAATTTGGTGCGGGTGAAAACAGGATTCGTGTCAAAAGGATTCTCAATCCAGAACAAAACGCACCTATCTAAAAAAGTATTAATTTGGTTCGGGTCAAAGCAGGTTTCAACCAAAATCGGCTCTAGTTCAAACAAGTGGTTTTAGAAAGAGTTCACATATTTTTTAAAATCAGATCCAATCCGTTACTGATAGGGGTGTAAACGAGTCAAGCCGGCTCGAGAGCTACTCGAGATCGGATCGGTAAGAAGCTCGAACGAGCCCGAGCCCGAGCCCGAGCCCAATCTCGAGCCTAAAGTATGGCTCATTTAGTTATCGAGCCCGAGCTCGAGCTTTGTCTTCTAAGATCGTTCAGGCGCGCGAGCCTTAACTAGCCTAGTAAGATTTTATTTTATTTATTTTTATATATTTAATATATTATTCAATTTAACCTCCCAAATCGAGCTCGAGCCGAGCTTTGGTTCGTTTAAGGCTACCTATAAACGAGCTCGAGCCGAGCTTTGGCTCGTTTAATCGTCTTGAATAAAATCGAGCCTTGCCAAGCCGATCTCGACCTTTATTTTCACTCCACGAGCCGAGCTCGATCCAAAAATTATGGGCTCGAACCGAGCCGAGCTTCAGGATAATCCAACAAGCCGAGCTCGATTAGTGTCAGGCTCAGGCTCGGATCGTTTATACCCCTAGCTACAGACGATACTGAGTGACGTTTGGTTCACAAACTTAATTTAAGGAATTAGAATATGCCGAATAAATTGAAACTTGAACGAAATGAATTTGGAATTAAAATTATTAAGGGGACTGAAATACATCAAATGAATTTAAATTTGTAATGTATTTAGTTGATAAGATAAAGTAATATACATGTTTATTTCTTTTTGTTTGTAACTTCATTAAAGATGTTGGAATATGGTGGTGGACTGGTGGTGTCGGTGTTGGTGTCACAGGCAGCAAAGGAAGACAGAGGCAAGGCGGCCAAGGCAAACGTCGCCACGAAGATGGTGTTGTCAGTACAGTGAGGAAATGAATACGAAATAAGATAGTTACCCCAACAAGTCAGCCACAGCTAGAACCAACTCCGCCACCACCACCCCAATCACACACATTGTGGGCACCAAATTGTCATAACAGCCACCTACCAGACACCACCTACACTGCAACAGCGATGATGGCAGCGGGGCGTTGTAAATGATGACAGATAGGTGGTGACGGTGGCAATGATGGGGTGACGATCAATAGGTGACAAGGCAGCTACGATCCTAATTCTTTTTGGTTAAATTTCTTTATAATTTGAGTTAGGTTTCAATCCACCAATGCAACAAGCTCTAGCCCTGATTCAACAGCAAATATACACACTATAGATTCAAATCACCAACCCACCAAAATCAAATCCATAAAACTAAAAGCAATAAATTGACCAAATCCATAAAACACATGAGTAAATCCCTATCAAAAACCTAATCGATCTCTTGAAGAGACGCAACATCATCAACACTAAACTTCCCTTTCGATTTATCCGCAGCACGACCCTTGGCCTTACGCTCAAGCAACGACTTCCTGTCCTTATCAAGCTTCAGCTTCGTAACCACCACCTTAGACGGATTAATACCAACGTTAACGGTCTGCCCGTTAACCTTCTCACGTGTAATCCGCTCGATGTGGATCACCCACTTCCGACGGTACACCTGAACCACCTTACCTTCACGCCCCTTGTAGGTGCCCCTAACGACTTGGACCTCGTCGTCTTTTCTGACGGGGATGGAGCGAGCGTTGTACTTGGTGCGGAGGTCGGTGGAGAGGGGTGCGCTCATTAGCACACGGCGGACGCTCGACGGAGCGGTAAAATGCGCCTTGCGGCATTTGCGGCGGGAGCTGGTGACTCGTGGGTTGTACTTCATTGTTGTTCTGGTTCTGATATGGCGTTAGGGTTTGGGGGAAGAGAAGGGACGGCGATGGAAGATGGAAATATATAAGGTTTATTTTAGTGTGGGTGGTCTAGGGTTCCCTAGTAAATGACTATAATAGCCTTCCGGGTTGATGATTTTGCTATTTTTGGGCTTAAATGATCTATCAATATTTTGGGGTTGGATTATGTTATTTTATGGGCTAATTTTATGGTGTAAACAAACTATTTTAGGGATTAATGCGTAGCATATGTAGTCTTGTAAGTTGTAACTAGAGGTGTAAAAAACCGGTTTCTAAATCGAAATCGGAAAATTAACCCGACCTGAACCGGTTTGACAAAAACTGGTTTTGGGTTGAACTCGAATCGCTGGTTTGTAATAGGTTTGTGAACTGCGATGGTCGAATTGGTTTGAAACCGGTATAACTCGAACCGAACCAATTTTGACTATCGATGACTCAAACCGGAACCGGTTTGTACACCTATACATGTAACTATTTATATTGAATTAAAATATTATTTATTTTTATAAGGTTTTCATTATTTTATAAGATATAAGAGTGGGTTTCTCTAACCCTTTAACCTAGTTGTCGTCATAGACGTAATCTCATTCCAGTTTGTGTTAGTGATGCGCCTTGAAACTTTATATATTTCGTGTCTTTTATTTGTTTTTTATTTTACTTTTCACGTCTTAAAATAAGTTTCTGCTAGAGAAATTACCGCCTTTAATACTAAACCATTCATCCTCCTTATAGGTGTTTACTCAAATTACACAACTGGTCAACTTGGGTTGATTCAAATTAAACACGGAAACATGTCACTAATTGAATTTGGTAGTATGATAATAGATGAAGTTCTTGAATGCACATAACCATCAAAGAGATTGTATCGGATAAATACACACATCTATATAAAACATGTATGCATTTCTACAAATCAAGGAACATAATTCCATTTTTAAACAAAAGATTGAGAAAAGGTTCAATGCTAAGTAAAAAAAAAGAAAAGATTTGAAACAACTACAAGTTTTTCAAACTAGATACAAATTGAAATAAAAAAAAGCTAACAACGAAATTAGAGTAGACGACATACTTGTTTAATTAATTTGAGGAAATTGATGATAATGACAATGTCACTTAGGTTGTGTAGTGGTTAGTGAATATGAGTCAAAAAGTGGTGTCATGTAGGCGTCATGCCGACAGTGGTGGTCAGAGGCGTACCTAAGCTTTGGTAATTAGGTCGATCGCATCCCATGAATTTTTACTTTTTTTTAGTATATATGCAATTTAATCCCTACCAACACCTAACCATTTTGACACTAACCCCCATGAAATTTTGAAACAACCTCATGAATTTTGAATCCGGCCTCATGAAATTTTGAAACGACCTCATGAATTTTGAATCCAGCCTCATGAAATTTTGACATTGGCCCCCATGAAAAAAAAATTAATTTTAAAATTTTTATAAATATAAAAGTATTATGAACTAAATAAACAATTAAAGTCAATAGTCAGTTAAACCCACTAAAACAATTTAATGCAAATACCCATTAAACAATTTAACTTATTACCCATTTTTAAAAATTAAGCTCATAACCCAGTAACATTTTAACCTAATAATTAGTAAAATTAAGCTCATAAGCTACTCAAAATAACGATCGACAAACAGAACATACGTACGTGGTATTAACGAAGGGTCATGACTTCGGGACGATCGTCGATAAAAAATCAGCACCGTGCCACTGCGATCCGCCAAATCACATGCTGCCGGATTTTGGACAACCGCCGTTGCCATCCACTTGCATCCCTCTTTGCTTCATTGCCTCCCGCGACAAGATTAATTAACATTTCAATAGCCCCAAATTTAGGTATCTTTTAAACTTTTTCTTTAAATTGTATTTGAGTAGTTGATTATTTGCTAGATTATTGATTAGTGGTTTTATCTTTTATTAAATGTCACACCCCAACCGACGACGGATTATACGTCGGGGCGCACGCGGTTGTTCAATAGCACAAGGTTGACTATTAAAGTTTCAATATTTCATTAATAATAGATTCAAAGGTTCAATACAAAGGAAATAACAAGTATTCAACATTTATTTAATAAGTAGTCTAGGTCCAAAGCGTCCTATGTGATCACAAACAAGTCTCATGATGTAGAACCTGAAACATGTGAAAGAATCTGTCAACTACAAAATAGTTGGTGAGATGCAAAGGTTTTGACACAGTTTAACCAGTATTTGGAAAGAATTACAATTCACTATGATATATACATTCTATAATGTAAGTATGAGAACAAGTATCTTAAACATTGTGCACTTCAACCCTCCAACCAAGTTTAGGCATAACCCGCAGATTACCCTTATAAGTCTCAAGTTTAAAGTTTAATTCAGTAACAATCACCAAGGGCTCCCCCCGAAGGGTCAATCAATCAAGGTGGATTGGTCAAATGCAATAGATCTATCATTGTTACTATAGGCTTGATCAAAGTTAATGAATGTGCTAGTTTTAAGTTTAATCTAAGCATACAAGTCTCAAGTTTAACATAAGAATAAGCATCTAGTCATAGTTATACAAGAATTGTATAAGTTTAAAGTTTTGAACATGTTTCACCCCAAAAGTATAGAAAGGAAAAAGGGGCTAAGTATACTCACTTGGATTGATGAAGAGTATCCGATAAGAGTAAGTTTGCAAGACTTTGAGAGGGAGAACATCCTCACAATAAGCCTAAGAATGCATGTCTAAAGATTTAAGTTTATTTCTAAAAGTCTAAGACAAAGGATCTAAGATTTCAAGATTCGACTAGGGTTCCAAATGGGAGATGAGAACGATTTGTGTCATAAGATCAAGTTTAAAATAAAGGTTTCAAATGAATGACGCAAGACTTGAATATCGAAGTTTAATAAGTTTATAGTTTAGAATAATTAAAATAATTATTCAAAAGTTTTACTACTATTAATTACCCCTGTTAAGTAATAATCAAAATAGTATTATAAGTATCCGTAAATGGAGTTGAAGTATTTGTTAAATGAAAGACTAAATAATTATTAAAGTTTAACCATAATTATTCAAGAAACAAATAATTATTAAAGATTTATAATAATTATTTAAAGGATATATAATGATAATTATTATTTTGAATTTTTAATAATAATTAGGGTTTTAGTATAATCATTTCAAGAATGCATAATTATTAAGGATAGATAATTATTTAAAATATTTATCTAATTGAAAAGAGTCAAGATAAATCATTTACGATTCATTAAAGCATTTAAGTATTAAGTATTTATTAAAACACATATAGTTAAATAATGATTAAAATGTGGTTATAGGTTTAAATAATAAGCATTTATAAAAAAGTTAAATAGGATTTCTCTACAACGTTTACATTATAAGTTTATAAAGCTTACAAGTTTATAAATATTTTTAAAGTTTCTATCGAGTGTTATAAGGTTTATAAGTTTGTAATATTTAGGAAATAAATAACAAATTTCCAGCTTCGAATTTTTATAAAGTACCTCTTGTTTAGAACATAAGTTTTATAAAGTTTAAAAAGTATTTTTTTAATTTTTAAGGGTTTAGAACTATTTTTAAAGGATTATTTAGTACAAGTTTTAATTAATTAAAATAGTTCCAGAAATTAAAAGTATAAATAAAAATCATCTTTGAGTTTATAAAAGTTTAGCAGAATTTATAAAATTTATTAAAAGTGTAAAAACTGCTTGGAAATGGATAAAAAAAATAAAATGGACAAAACCGGTTTACGGATTAGAACTCGGGTCTGGGACCGAGTTACTAAGTACACACACAAGTCTAACCACTTCGCCTACGGGTCTCGGTGGTATTTATCTGGAAAAAGAAATTTTTAAACAACACTCCCAAACAGCCCCAAATTGATATGAACCCTAGAATCGAATTCGTCCAAATACGGATCGAATCACCCTCTGTTTATGAAATTAAACAGAGGGCTTTTGATCCTCTCGTGAAACCGATCGTGATGCATACAAGGATTACCTGATTTGATGTAGTAAAGAGTGAGAACGCGCTTGAAGGTTGAGGTCGCGGTCCACGGTTCCAATCGTCAAATGCAGGTGTGTTTGAACGAATTGAGAGAGTAGTGAGTTGTAGTGTGTTGTCGTTGATGCTACTGGGTTCGATTTTATAGCCGATTCTTGCATTCAATGCGTGAACGGTTGGGGAGGTGGGGGTTGAAGCCGACGGCTTTAAATTCGGACCCATGCGCAGCCGTGGCGGCAAGTCGAGCATTGATGGTTGTTGGTTTCGAGTCGCATGCGAGCTAGGATGCCCGAGGTTCAGTGAACCTGGACTGTTTTGCATTTTTGGGAAATTTGTGCTTGAAACCGGTTGGAACGGGACTCGAACCTGGAACCATTTGTTGCTTTCGAAAGTTTGGGGAAATTACGCGGTCGGTCCCTGTAGTTTGCTGTTATTTTCATTTGGTGTATAAATCTTGAAATTTAGTTTAGAATAAGTTTTCCAAAGTGATAGTTTTAGTCCCTGGACTTTTGGGTTGAACAAATATGTTTTATTGTATATATATATATATATATATTTTATATGAATAAACAAGTTTTATAAGTTCATAAGGTTAGTTTATAAATTTTAAATAGTTAAGATAATTTTATATTATCTATATATTTACAAAGTTTTAAGAGCTTATATATATGTATATATTTATACCTTTAAATAAATTTCACATATATGTATACATATATATATATTTATATGCTTCAAGTGTACATTATTTATATATTAATTTAAAATCAATATTTATTGTTTTACGAGAATAGATTTATCATGAAATCGAGTTTTAAATTTAGTAATACGTGCAAAAGATAGGTCGGAATATCTCAGATATTACATTAAGTACCTGAGCCAACATGGACAAAAAAAAATTAATATTTAGCGACCCCAAAAATTTCTGACCCCTATGAAAAAAAATCACAGGTTCGCCACTGGTGATGATGGTCACACTCATTAAAATGGTGTAGTGGTTAGTAAGTGTAATAAAAAAAAAGAAATATGGGATGGCATGTTTTCATTGACTTGTTAATTAAAGGAGGTTGAAGAGGGCAAGAACAATCCACCCTGAAGCCGGTGGCTCTACTCACGAGTGGCAAGTGCAATGCCCCCTCACGCCCCATCGGCGCGGTATACCACGCCGCTAGCTCAACCACGCGCCTTTATCCAATGCCCCATTACACAATGCCTTACATATCAGGATATGGTTCGCAGCTGCCTGTTGTTTCAGTCATTGCCGAGTATGCTTATCATATTCCATCTGTGTAGATTTTAAAAGAAAAGAAAAGGAAAAAACTTCATTATCCTCTAGACAGATAGTGTCGATCTCTCTTCCCAAGCTCCCATCAGAGCTCTATGTTAATTTTTTCCAATACAAATAATACATTAAAAATATTTGGGTCTATTCACTCATAGAAAGCTGGTTATTTGTGACTGAAAAAAAGGGTCGCAAAGTTTGCGACTGATTTGCGACCAAATTCACACCGGTCGCTGTAACGAACCAAAATCCGGGTTTCGTCTTCAAATAATTAAATATTTATATTTAATATTATGATGGAAATAATATTTTATAAATAAGTTGAAATAAGTGGGTTTCAAGTTTGTAATGGGATTATGTTAGTTTTAACTAACTATAGAACGAAATGGGTGAAATGGAAGTTGAAGGACTAAATGTGTAAAATGGCCAAAAAGCTGCCATTTGACTTGATGAAGTCAAAATTGGCTTCATTTACACATTTTGAGTCATTCTTGAGCAAGAGAGGAAAAAAAGGAGAAAAGTGTGTTGAAGCCATTTTCGTGCAATTGAAGCTTGATTAGTGAAGGTTTTGGCTCACACAACACCTTCCTAACATCAAGTAAGTGATTCTCTTCCTCTTGATTTCACCATGTATGTGTTCTTGGTGGGTTTTGGGTGAAATCCGAAATTATGTATGCATGTGATGAAATGGTGTTAGATTATTGATAATCTAGCTAAACTAAAGTTAAAGAATGATGATTAGCATCCTAGAACCCTTTGATTTTGATTATGAGAAGTTAGGGTTCATATGGTGAAAATTGGGGGTGTTTGGGTCATAATGCTAGAATGGTGAATTAATGAAGATTAAGTGTTTTTAAGATGTTAGACACTAGAACAAACATCAAATTAACTTAATAATAATTTTTGAAAGAAGAATTAGTGTTAAAATTAAGTTAATGAAACTCAAGTAGGTGAGTTTGTGGTGAAAGAGGGTGTTTGGTTATGAGGATAACCCAAACGGATCAATTTGGGTTGGAATTGAGAAATTGAGTTGTGAACTCAATTGTAATGAAATTTTGGTATATGTTAGATTACTAAACTAGGCGAATGTGTTTAGGTAATCAAATTGCAAAGCTTGAAAGCGGTGCGGGATCTTCTAACCCGAAAGGTAAGTGCTTTTGCACTTACTTAGTTTTGATGATAAATGAGTTTTATGCAATATTGTATGTATAATGTGTAAAGTTGCATAATTTGTTATGTGGTATGAATGAGTATAAAATTGTATGCATAATTGAAGGAATGTAGTTATAGTATTTATACTATAATGGATATGTTGATATGGAGTTATGGTCTATGAACCATAATGGATAGAATGGATATGGAGTTATGGTCTAAGTACCATAATGGATAGATTAGTTATGGAGTTATGATCTCGTATCCTTTGGGATATGAAGTTATGGCCTACGTGCCATAATGGAAATGGAAAAGTAATAATAAAATGATGAAAGTAACTTGTAGGTGATATACAAGTGTATGAAATCCTTAATTGGCCAAATGGGTGTTAACGGGTCAAATGGGTGAAAGGTGTGAAAACAAGTTGTAATCACTTGTTTGTTATGTTTAACACATTACAATGGTAATATGTTAACGAAATGCTAATGTATGGAACCATAATTGACCAAATAGAGGCAAACGGGTCAAATGGGTGAAAAGGGTGAAAACAAGTTGTAAATACTTGTTGGTTATGTTTATCTCATTACTAATGGTTATAAGTTTATGTGGTTATTCAGGGAAAGCTCCGAAATAGGTCAAGGTCAACGTCCAAGCTTGGAGGGTTCTCGTATGCATTTTTGGTATTTTGAGGATTTTCGTAAAATCCTTGTAAAGTGGTGTAATTTGACACAAAAGTTATGTTTTGGTGTAATCATATGTTGTCATGATGTTTTTGGTCAAAAATCTAAGTGTTGGTAAAGTTTTGATGTTAAGCAAAATGGAAAAAAAGTTGGAAAAATGGCTAAGTATGAAAATCTGCAACTGAAACTTTCTGTGAAAACATGTCCCTCGCGTTACGCGAGAAACCAGGTGGGTTCTCTCGCGGTACGCGAGAGACCGGGTTTCCGGCTGACTTTCTGAGACTCCCTCGCGGTACGCGAGGGAGGTGGTCAATGTTCCTCGCGGTACGCGAGAGGTAAAAAAAAAAAAATCTTTCTGCGATTAAGACTTCTGCGCGTTAAAGTATAGTTTTTAAAAGTGGTGTGTTTCAGTCGCAGAAATAACGACTGCATTCATTCCAGTCACAAAACGGTCGCAAATTTTACGACCATAAGAATTCATTCACAAAACAGTTGTAATTTTTGCGAAAGTTACAAAACGCCGACCATACGTCGATTTTGGGCTTTTGGGTCAATTTTTGGGGTATGCTTATGGGGGGTTGTTGAAGCATTGTCTTTCATTATTAACATGATTGTGGGTGTAGGAAAATCTCCGGTCTAGCCTCAGGATGCAAGTCAAGCGGGATTGGATTCTCATGAAGACTATATCTTGTTTAAACATCCTACTGAGGTCTTTAAATTAATGTTTTGTTAATAAACAATATATGGTGATTCTTGTTGACGGTTTATCATCTTAGCATGGGTTTTTGACGTATTTATAATGATGTTGTCTTGGTGTTAAACCTTTAAGATGATTTGAAATTTGTATTTGGGACCAAACTTCCGCTTCGTGTTAAAAGTTTTAATTGGTTTGAAATTCCGGGTATTACAAAATCCATTACTATTTTGCTAATCAGCAACTAAATTTCAATTTACAGAACAAGAACGAAATTAGATCGAAACAATTACGACTACTACGTAGGTTTTCAAATCGATACGTATTTCTAAATCACTTTAAACAATCAAGCCGCACATGGTTAAATCGAACATCTTCAAGCAGAAATTGAACAATCGATAATTCTAACAAACTAAATCCAGTATCACACTCTTGTCTTGAATCTAGAACGTACTAGTTTAGTTTCAATATATAGAATTAGTTAAAAATAAAAGCTTCATCAAATTAACTGTAGGTACCAAAGTATTATGCATATATTCAGAGTAAATCAAGGGTTAAACTGTTAATAAATCTCATAAATCGGTGAAGACAAGAGGACAGAATGCTTAATTGCATTACAATCTGTCAATCAAACAAATCACCAAGAAATTCTTCCCCTAATAGCCACCGGCTTTAGGGGTTCAGTTTTAATTGATTTCGTTTACTTTTCAAAAAAAAACATACCCCTAACAAATCTGTAATAATCTAAAATTTCTAAAATATAAAATAATAATAAATAAGTAAAAATATGTAATAACAATAATAAATAAATATAAAAATATACACATATATAATTTATAACTATATAAACGAATGCATATGTTATAAATTTTAACATCCTTATTTGTAATTAATAATTTATCTAGTTAAGTACAAGGTTTAATAAAATTATAATATAGATTAAAGTAGAAGCCTTATCAATAGTATATTTTTCATGTTTTTGATTTTTGACACAGAAGTTTTATACATTTTCATTTTCACCCCTTATAATATATATAATATACGTTTTAAACCCGTTTCATTTTCTAATAATTTTATTTTCGTTCAATAACTTTCTTTCGTTAACTTTACTTTTCATGTTTTCGATTTTCACCATAGAAGTTTTATATATTTTCATTTTCACCCCTTATAATGTATAAAACCCGTTTCATTTTGTAATAATTTTATTTTCGTTCAATAACTTTCGTTCCTTAACTATTTTTCAAAACGAAGCGTGCGTCTGCTTTTAGTTTTTTTTTGTCAAGATTCCGATAAAAAAAAAATTTAAGCGGAGTTGTATTCAAAATCGAGTTTTCCTTTTGGTATCGTAGCCTATAGCGAGTGTCGTTACCGTTGTGGTACCATGACGAGCCGAACTTATTATGAGCGAATAACATTATTGCCGGTATTGGTATTATCAGAACCCGTTTCAATATTCGGTTTTCTAGTTTTTGATTACCCGAACCAGTAATATTTAAATTTTTTTCCTTTTCTATTATTTAGTTTTATGTTTCTTTTTTATGACATTATTTTTACCGTTACGCTTACGTTTTTATTTAAATTTTATTAACGATCGACCTGACACCCACTGCGAATCGTTACCGTTGTTCTACTGTGACAAACCAAACCTCCTATGAGCAAACTAGGTGACCAAATACCCGCCGCGAATCACGGAGGTATTCATCTAGTTTAAATTAAAGTGAAAGAACTAGTATGAAACTTTTATAAAACATAAGGGAACATTTATAAAATTTTAAATATATACACACACAAACAAAAGATACTTATCTAATTAAGATCTCAAAAATCTCTAGCCATATACGTGTCCATCTTTCCTTCGATTATTTCAACTATTTAACATGAAATTGCCACATACAAACTAGCTATGCCACATGTACCGTCAAGTTATCACACCTATGTATTTTTTTTATATGTTTTCCGAAAACAGGTGTAGCCTCCACATGAACCAAAACCCAGTATAAATTTGGGTTCAAAATCTTTCCATCTAAAGAAAAAAAATCGTTCTATTGAAAAATCTCTTTTCCAAACTCAAAAACCCAAAAGCCGAAATTTCCCGGCGAGTCTTGTGATTTCCCGGCGAGCATCATGGAGAAGAAGTAACACATAGGTATTATTCAGATTATTTTATTTCAGGTTATAAAACATAAATTAATTCAACCATCCGATTTTCTTTTTCCTTTTTGTGCTAAACCCATATTCAATTTAATTGTTTACTAACCAAACCAAGCATGACATTTTATAATAGTTTCTTATTAAATGTTTAGTAATCTTTATTTTTACTTTTTAATAAAATGATATAATGCGAAATGTTTTGGAAATTTAAAGTTGTATTTTATAATTGTATTTCTTATTCAAAAAGTAGAATTTATATTTATTATAAGTAACAAAAATATGTAAATTATATTGTATCATATAAGATATGTAAATAAATGTGTCATAAATATATTTTTCATGAAATCGAATACTGTTAATGAAGTTTTAATAATCATTAGTATAATAGTAATATTGAACTTTTAAAGAACAACTATTATATATAAAGAATTCATTATATAGATGTATTTTTCATATATGGTGAAATAAAACAAAAGAATAATCTATTAACTTAATGTTTTTAGGAATGGTTAAGTTTGCAAATTAAATAAGGTTATTTTAAATAATCACACGGTAATGTTGACAAGCAAACCAAAATACCATAATCCGAATCTAATGCATATAATTTTAAATGCGACTATATTGTAGGATTTCATGTTCATCTAGACGTAAATTGTTATCTCGGTTTTATAATCATTTATTAAGGTACGGATAGTCTGAACTCTTTCTTTTGATACGCTATGTCTGGCCTTTGGGCATTTAATTCCATATTTTATATCAAGTTTATGTTACGAATGCATGTTTTAAATGGTCAAAGTATCTCGAAAATGTTTTATATCCATTATTCGAAAAATGGTTTATGAAATATGTTATTTATATGCGAGTTTACATGTTTGTAAGTTACTTGTTTATGAGTTTACGAGTTTGCATGTTTTACGGGATTGCATGCTTACGAGTTTACGAATTTATAAGTAAACAAACTTACATGTTTACAAGTTACAGGTTTTGTAAGCTTACAAAATTTAAATATGTAAAAGTTATAAGTTTTAAATACTCTCAAGTTTACAAGTTTATGATATACCCAAGTCTGTTACTACTTGGGAAGCTGACCTCAGGTACATCGTTGTGGCATAGAACGGTGTAGTACTAACTGTGACAGTACGTTGAGATCACGGCATCTCAAACTTATAAGCTCAAAGAGCAACATGGTACATTATGTACAAATACGGAGGCGTATGGATCGATCCTAGGAAAAAAGTTAAATGAATATGTTACAAAGGGAATTGGTTGTGTGATTTGCCTGCACGTCTATTTCCATATGGACGTATGAGCTAGCTACCCTGCGTTACCCATGTTAATTAAATGAACCACGTGGAATTTGGGTAAATTCTGATGTTACAATGATTTTTATATGAATTGATTCTGAAAATTCAAAGCGTTTTATTGAAACGTGTTTTGAGAAACTTAACTTTCTACTCGAACAAAACATGTCATCATATACCCTCTATTCGCTCACTAGGCAAAAATACTTTTGCTCAGACGTACCTTTTTGTGTTTTCTTGTACGTCAGGTTATCAAGACAATCTGGGACAGTTCATGAATAAGTGCTCGAGAGTAGGAAAAGACCTTGTGTAAATAAATTTAATATATTAGATTATGTATTTCATATTAAGTTGTAAAACCTTATAATGAATAAGCATTTATGGAATTATGTTTTTGATCTGACTCTGTAAAAGTGACACGTCAGCCCACTCCGAGTCGGGGTGTTACAAAATCTATCTACTAGCCAGTTCATATATCTCAGTCAACACAAACACATAAAATCCAAAATCACGGTCCAGTTATCATCGGAATCCACACAAAGCTTCAAATCCTAGTCCAGTTATCATCATAATAGGAACAGATAAGCCTTCGACTAATATGATATAGCCAGCGGGTATGTAAATGGAGAATTGTACAGCATAGTTGTCGTAAACGACTACTTCAGATCGACCCTTCACCGTTAAACAAACACAAAGAAAAATCTTCAATTGTTGATCGCGGTTAGGGTTTGTGGCACACCACATATTAGTCCAGATTGTGAAGAGATCACGATTAGGGTTTGGGTGATCGATTGTGAAGAGATAGCGATTAGGATTAGAGAATTAATTGGTTTTTATTAGAGAGAAAGATCGCATGTTTTCTACTCAAATCAGACGATTCTTCCGGTAAATTCGGTGGCTCGCCGCCTTCATGAATCAAGATCCATCACACTGTTGTCGACATAAAGAACTAATCCTTTAGGTACACTAAGGTTTGAGAAGGTCATGAGTTCAAGTTCCACTCTCACAGAAATAAAGAAATTTGTCTTTCAAAAAAAACCGGTTGAATACATATCAGGTGTCCGGAGAACGGGCCGAGGTGTCCGAAGAACTAGCCCCTTTTATAACTTATATAAAATATCTAGCAAGAAGCTAGAAGATTGAATACATGCACCGACATTCAATAACGAAGATTTGGTTTAAATGACATAAAGTTCA
The DNA here is from genome assembly GCA_023525975.1 of Smallanthus sonchifolius. NCBI lineage: Eukaryota > Viridiplantae > Streptophyta > Magnoliopsida > Asterales > Asteraceae > Smallanthus > Smallanthus sonchifolius. The sequence goes on from CM042023.1 coordinate 26,441,072, forward strand.
AATTATACTATGACACAAAGTTTTGTCATATTAATGGAATGAAACTAACAAATAAACAACAGTGTTTTCTAGACAATTTATGGCATATTCAAACCATGCCTCATGCATCCTCCTTTAAAATTCAGATTTTAAATGCGCTAAGTATATACTTTAGCGAACAAGGGGTTAAATGCCCTGAAAAACAGCCTCCTCCTCCAAAGTTTACACACTATATAATTTTTAGAAGCACCAAAATTGGCATTTTTAACAAATAGGAGACAGTTGCAAAGTTTATACAGTGTCCCGGACCAATTTATAAAGGTTATCAAAGCTTTTCTGAAGCTTTGAAAACAGCCAGAGATCACTTTGGTATAGACAACTTTTTTATTGAACCCGAAAAGGTTCAAACTTTTTCACATATTACAAAGACGAGTCATGAACAAATTATAAAGATTCAAGAAGAGACTATTGCAAGTTTGCAAAACCAGCTTATACAGCAGGGAAAAAATACACAGTCTATACAAAGCCATATAGAAAACAGTATTTTAAAACAAAAAGTTGGTATTCTCGAAGCAAAAAATATACAATTATTACAAAGGCTTGAGAAAAAAGAAAACAGTTACAGAAGCTATGACTCCTTTAGAGCCATAATGTTAGACACTCCCTGGAAATCTTGTCTTCAAACTGTATTTGATCAGTTTTCAGAGTTTGAACAGATTATATCACAAAAAATCAACACTGAATTCCCACTAGTATTGTATGAGTTACAACTCAGGTTCATGACAATTGCCCTAAATGAAGAAAAGTACAAAGGGGTAACAGTCGTTGAGAGAACAGATGACGATGGAGAAGGAACTTGCTTGCTCCTTCTTCAGATAAACCTAAAAGAAACAGATATGCCAGATGACCTAATTCTACAATTCTACCATAATGGTATGATAGACTACATAGAATTAGATCTAAACACAAAGACAGAAAAGATTATAAATCTCTTTGGAGAAAAAAATTTTATAGCCACTGAAAATATCTCTACACACATATTTCCTCCACACATTGGCTCAAAATCTTTTCTTCTTTCCCTTATGTCAATGACCATACGTACAGACCTGCCAGAAAAAGAATATTCATAAGCCACAATATTTCCGAAAAAGACTATTTTAAAAGCTCACCATACAAACTGAGATTCAATTCTCGGAACTTTACTGGGTTGATAGCCTCACCAGCCTTGCCACAGAAAAACCTGAAAAGAACAGCCAAAGAAAAGATACTACACAGTTTATTTCCCAAAACCAGAAGACTCCTACATTACCACCAGGCTTTCACCGGGACACCTACCACCTTCTCGCCGAAGGACACTATATACAAATTTGGAGTCATAAGAATTGGAACATGCTTCTTCCCTTCATTGGTGAAGGATAATCTCTTGAATTACAGCATATCATGAATTTAGAAGACTATTATCTGAACAAGGAAGATTTTGATTTAGATACAGGCACACCTCCAACCATTCCAGACACCCACAGAGATTTCTAAAAAGATTGCAAAAAACGTATGCAATGACGTCTAAACCCACAAAGTCTACAAAGGCAACGACACAGTCTACAAACTTTCAATAATTCAACCGACACTTCTCTGTAGATAAAAGAAAAGTTTTTTGTCGTTTTTCTACTTTAATTTGTGGCCGTTTCTTTTATGTCTTTTAGCTTAGTGCATTCTTAGTGCAAACTTTATCTTTTTTGTTTGTTAGCTTAGTGTCCTGCCTATTTAAAGGCAAGAGATTTCATTTGTAAAACACACCGAAAAATATCAATAGAATCTCTTTCTCTCAGTTATGAGCATTTAAAATCTCTTTTTCTGATTTCTTCTTGTAAACCCTTATTCTCTTAATAGTTTTCTCTAGTTCTTCATATTATATCCTGAACAAAAAAAAAGATACTCAATCCGCTGCAAATAAACTCATCCTCCGCTGCGATCCACTGCAAATATACTATAAGTTTTTATGTTTTACTGCAAGTGTCGAAAATCTCTGATGCCATATATATATGTATATATATATATATACACTTTTGTAATGATATCTACAGGTGTTCATCGGTTCAGTTATCGATTAATCCGGTTAATTTTTTTTCAGTCTTAACCGTTAACCAAAACGAACCGAATAATCGGATTAACTGTTTTGTTCGGTTTACGGTTATAACCAAATTTAATATTTTGTCCGGTTTTGGTTTATTATTCGGAGTGCATCAACAAATTCAAACAAAATAACCTGTAACATATTTTAAAACCAACAGTTTAAAATCAAAACAAAACGTACAAAACCCGAACATATTCTAAAACAACACTGGAAGTATGAATGACATTTTGTTATTTTGATTAGATTTTGAGTTAATAAATGGGTCATGGGACATGGACTAATATGAAATGGTTATGGGTTTTTTGTTATAAAATTAAGACTAGTAGACTACGATATAGTACATTAGTACATACAACATGAGCTTTATTCGGTTATAACCGAATTTAGAATATACATAACCGTTAACCGACCCGATTAACCAAATACGAATTCGATTAAGGTTAAAAACTTAACCGAAAAAAAATCGGTTCGTTTTTTCCGATTACGGTTCGGTTTTCGATTTATTCGGTTTTAACCGAATAATGAACGCTCCTAATGATATCATTCTAACCGTACTACCGTAATCTCTTTATATTTATAGTTCGATTTTTGAAAATTAGTTCAAAGAAAATTTTACTATAACAATTTTAAAACAAAAATAGCAAAATTACCTTTTTTTAGTTTTATAAATTATATAAAATATCTGGTAAGAAATATTTGATTGGAAATGACATAAAAGTCAAAACTATACCATGATCTCCATGTTAATATATTCTTTTCGCCCTTCATCCGTGAATAAGTCTTGATTTGGTATTCAGAGAAAATATTATTTTGTATTCATTTAGGATAATTCTTACACAGGGAAGGAACACCAACATAAATAGAAAATAAAAGAGCCTAAACAAGGTAACTAAAAACTGGTGACAGCCTGTAAGATCTTCTAATTAGGAGACAATATTGGGAAGTCGACCATTACTCCTTTGACTTGTGTTTTTTCCTTTTTTAATATTTTAACACTCTTCCTCAAGTTGTGTAGTGGGATCCTCAATACCCAACTTGGTTAAAACTGATTTAAGCGCTTTAGTTGCAACGGCCTTTGTCAGAATGTCTGCCAGTTGATCTTCCGACCTGACGAACGGGAGTTCGATGGTACCGTCTTCAATCTTTTCTTTAATGAAGTGACGATCTATTTCAACGTGCTTGGTTCTGTCATGCTGTACCGGGTTTTCTGAGATTTTAATGGCAGCTTTGTTGTCACATCTTAATTTAGTTGGACCTTTAAGTGGAGCACCAATTTCTTTCATTATCTTCCTTAGCCACAGGATCTCAGTAATCCTTTTAGCGATACCTCTAAACTCAGATTCAGCACTTGATAAAGATACTACCTTTTGCTTCTTACTCCTCCACGTTACCAAGTTACCTCCAAGGAGAGTGAAGTAACCGGAGGTTGATCGTTTGTCATTCGGATTTCCTCCCCAGTCGGCATCTGTAAAAACTTCAGCATCTAGGTGGCCGTTTCTCTTAAACACGATTCCTTTCCCTGCTGTTCCCTTTAGATACCGGATAATCTTCTTCCCCTGCCTCTAATGGCTTTCTTCATCAGGGTTGCCCATAAGGCATAGTTATCACCCCCGAGTTTAATCCCTAAGGATAGATTTTCAGAGTTTGTTGTTGTTTGCTGTGTTCCGAGACCATTTCTCAGAAGAGCAGCAATCTGCATCGTCAATTCATCAGGAATTTGGCTGACAATGGTTTCTTACTCCTCCACGTTACCAAGTTACCTCCAAGGAGAGTGAAGTAACCGGAGGTTGATCGTTTGTCATTCGGATTTCCTCCCCAGTCGACATCTGTAAAAACTTCAGCATCTAGGTGGCCGTTTCTCTTAAACACGATTCCTTTCCCTACTGTGCCCTTTAGATACCGGATAATCCTCATAACCGCCTCCATATGATCTTCTTGAGGGTTGTGCATGAATTGACTTACAACTCCCACTGCGTACAAAATGTCTGGACGAGTGTGAGCCAAGTAGATTAGCTTTCCCACTAACCTTTGGTACCTTCCTTTATTTGTTAGTTTGACTCCTTCAACCATTCTCAGTTTATGGTTCACAATTATAGGAATATCATTGGGCTTGCAATCCACCATGCCCACTTCAACAAGCAAGTCCAAGATATATTTTCGTTGAGAGATAAAAATCCCTTCTCTTGACCGAAGCACTTCGATCCCTAGGAAATATTTCAATCCCCCAAGGTCTTTCATTTCAAATTCGGTGAAGAGATTCTTCCGGAGGGAGTTAATTTCTTCTTCATCACTTCCTGTTATGATCATGTCATCGACATAAATTATGAGACATGTAACAAGAGTTCCCCTCCTCTTGTAGAACAAGGTATGGTCGGCGTTACTCTGTTTGTACCCATAACGTTTCATAGCCATAGTAAACTTCCCGAACCACGCGCGCGGAGATTGTTTGAGTCCATACAATGCCTTTTTCAGTCTACACACTTCATTTCCTTTAAAATCATCTGAGAACCCTGGGGGAGGGTCCATATAAACCTCTTCTTTCAAGTTTCCATGCAAAAACGCATTTTTAACATCAAATTGATGGAGAGGCCAGTCTTCATTTGCTGCTACTGAGAAAAGAATTATGATAGTATCAATTTTAGCAACTGGGGAAAAAGTCTCAGAATAATCGATACCATAAGTTTGTGTATATCCTTTGGCTACCAATCTAGCCTTGTGTCGTTCAATGGTGCCATCGGATTTATATTTGATATTAAATACCCATTTGCAGCCAACCGGTTTCTTCCCTTGAGGTAAAGTACATTTTTCCCATGTGCCACTCTTTTTCAAAGCCTCCATTTCTAAATTCATTGCCTCTCTCCATTCGGTCGTCTCCTCGGCTTCTTGGACCGTGGTAGGGATTTTTTCTGAAAGAAGTGTGGCTGAGAAGGCTTTTGCAACTTGTGCCACCCTCCCCCTGTTAGTTTTTACTGGGTATTTGGGGGTACGAGAGATGTGCTCCGGGGAATACCGATTAGGAGGGACTCCCCTGTTTCTTCTGGGAGGGAGGACAGGAGTGTTTTGTTGTTCTTCGTGTTCCACATGCGAGCTTTCTAACCTGTCATGATTAGTAACATTTGTGGAATTATCGTGATGTTGTGAGTCGTTTACCTCATTGTTTGTCATATCTGAACTTGGCTCTCCGGCTTCGACTTCTTCGACTTCATGTTGGACACCATCCTTAGGAGAATCGTTGGTTGTGTGCGCTAACTCGTCATCCTCTTCAACATTGGCTGAAGCAGGTTCGCTGGCGCCATCTACCGGCTCTGTCGGAACATCCGTCGAGCAACTATGATATAACAACCAATCGAACCAATCGAGTGACTCACTTATTTGCTCCCCCTGAGCACTAGATTGATGATCGAAAAAATAGTCAGATTCGATGAAGTCAAGATCCATGGTTACATGAACTCGACGAGTGACAGGATTGTAGCATCGATAACCCTTTTGGTGGACACCATACCCAACAAAAACACATTTTTCAGCACAGGCACTAAGTTTGTTTCGATTAGTTTTTGGAGTGTGAATGAACACCGAGCATCCAAAAACACGAGGAGGTAAGGTCATTATGGATGGAACTTTTACTTAGGTGGCTAGTACATCCAACGGGGTTTTATGTCCTAGGGTTTGAGTAGGAAGACGATTAACAAGATATGCCGATGTGGCAAGAGCTTCTGGCCAATAGGACAAAGGGACATGAGATTCAATCATAATTGCACGCGTTTTTTCGAGTAATGTGCGATTTTTCCGTTCTGAGGTACCATTCTGTTGTGGAGTATTGGGACAAGTAGTTTGATGAATGAGACCATTTTCTTGGAAGAAGGTTTTCATTGGTTTGTTCACAAATTCAGTCCCGTTATCGGAACGGAGGGTCTGTATTTTTTTTCCAAATTGAGTTTGAACCATTTTATAGAACATAAAAAATATTTCGGGGACTTCTGACTTATGTTTCATGAAGTATATCCAATTCATACGTGAAAAATCATCCACAAAAAGAACAAAATATCTGAACCGACTATTGGTGCTATTAGGGGCCGGGCCCCAAACATCAGAGTGGATTAAAGAAAAAACAGACTCAACTCTAGTATTGTTTTGATTAAACGAGACTCTATGACTTTTTGCAAGAATGCAAGTTTCACACTTCTCCTGAACGGAGTTATTCGAAAAAAGACTAGGAAACAAAAATTTAAGATAGCTAAAAGAAGGATGACCAAGGCGTCGGTGCCATAACCATAGTTGTCTTTCGGTTGTCCCATGAGCAAGCATGGCATGTCCCTTGTGAACCACCTCATCAACGTAGTAGAGTCCTCCTTGTTCAGTACCACGCCCAACGATCTCCTTCGTACGAATGTCCTGTAGAACACAAAAATTGGGATACATGAGCACGACACAATTAAGTTTCTTTGTAACTTGGCTAATGGATAAAAGTTTGGAGGAAAGAGAGGGAATGTATAAACAATTGTTAATTTTCATTTTTTCTGAAAAAATGATAGAACCTCCCCCTTTGACTTGAACCATTTCCCCACTAGCGGTCTCGATATGGGATTTAGATGGGGCTGATATATTACAAAAATCTTTGGGATCATAAGACATGGTATCTGTGGCCCCACAATCAAAGATCCAATTCTTTGAAGCTTTAGGTTAAGATATGGGCTGAACATGGCAGGCTTTAGATTTTTCATTTCCATTTCTTTTTTTATTAAATTCAGCAAATAAAGAAAGATTTGGGGGAAAAAGCTTAGAGTTAAGAGTGGGAGGGCTTGAGATGTAATTCTCAAACCCTTTACCTATCGAATTATCATCGGTGGTTGCAGCCAATCCCCCAAAACCGCCGCTCCTGCCTTTTTCGATCGGAGCCACTCCCCCACCTGCCGCCGGCGTTCCTTTGTCATCAGCCCTCGAATTCTTTTGCTTCTGACCGTCTCCCCACCACTCTGGATAACCGACGAGCCTGAAACATTGGTCTTTCGTGTGTTTCTTCATTTGACAGTGGGTGCAAAAGAGCTTGGATTTGTCTTATTTATCTCTAGGTCGAAGTTTTGTTCTTTGTGACCAGTCTTTTGCAGCCAATCCCATCCCAATCTCTGTTGACTCATTATCGGATGGTGCAGATCTTAGAATATTCATCCTAGCAGCTTCCCTGCGTATGGTGGCGTAAGCCATTTCCACCGTTGGAAGCGGGTCCTTTTTTAGGATATCCCTTTTTACAGGTTCCATTTTGTCATCGAGTGCTGTGAGTAATTGGTATAACCTTTGCTCTTGAGTCTTCTTATTATAGATCTGGATGTCTTCCGGGTCTTTCATGGGGTTTGGATCTCTTCTATCAATGGACATCCATATGCTTTGCAGTTTATTCCACATGTCTTCCAAAGTGTCAGATCCTTGTCTGAGGGAGTTGGCTCTTTTATGGAGGTCAAAAACTTGTAATGAATCGGTTCCGAACCCGTATGTAGTTGCCAAACCATCCCACAAGGCTTTTGCGGTAGGATACTGTGAAACGTTATTCACCAAGTTGGATTTGAGATTCTGGATAATCCAGGTGAAGACACACTGATCGTCTTGTTCCCAGCGTGAGTAACCTGTGTCGGTTTTTGAGGGAGGCACGGGTTCGCCTGTAATGTGAGAGCTTCTTCCCCTGCCTCCAATGGCTTTCTTCATCAGGGTTGCCCATAAGGCATAGTTATCACCCCCGAGTTTAATCCCTAAGGATAGATTTTCAGAGTTTGTTGTTGTTTGCTGTGTTACGAGACCATTTCTCAGAAGAGCAGCAATCTGCATCGTCAATTCATCAGGAATTTGGCTGACAATGGTTTCTGTGTCAGGCATCTTGAAGCTTAGAATTTCCCAGGATCAAACATGCTCTGATACCATCTTGATTTGGTATTCAGAGAAAATATTATTTTGTATTCATTTAGGATAATTCTTACACAGGGAAGGAACACCAACATAAATAGAAAATAAAAGAGCCTAAACAAGGTAACTAAAAACTGGTGACAGCCTGTGAGATCTTCTAATTAGGAGACAATATTGGGAAGTCGACCATTACTCCTTTGACTTGTGTTTTTTCCTTTTTTAATATTTTAACAATAAGAATTTGTCATGACCGACTTTAGTGTTTGATAGGGATCGTAGGGTTCATCACCACCATCCCTTTTCTAAAGTCGTGTTTCTATCTTTCCTAAACAGGTTCATACCATTCGGGTCATCTTCAACTCATCTTTCTTATAGTAGAGGTCTTGGTTCGAATCCTTGCCACAACAAAGAAGGGGTCTGTGGACAGGTTAGGGAGTTTATCCAGTTGGGGGTTCCTCCTGTTGTGGGCTACACTGGATGTTCTAGGTGTTGCCCTGGAAAAACCCAATTATCCTAGAACATCTAGGTGTTGTCATTCAAAAAAAAAATTTATGCATGATCAAGTTCAACGACTTTGGCACCAAAATACATGTTAAAGTAGTCGCATGATCAGTTTATCGCCAATCCAACGATCGATATTTGACGGTGGTGTATTAAATATTTAAATCGGTACCAATCTTTTTTCAAAATTTAAGAAAATTGACTTTTGGGTCACTAAAGCATTTACTGTCACCTACTCACTTCCACTTATAAATTGTGACACACTCTCGGTAGCGGCGAGGGGTTTCAGATCTGTGGTGAGCAAGGGGGTGGGCGGTCAGACAAGAACGGTGGAAGAAGATGATTGAACTACCCCCTCTCCATCCGTGATGCTCATGTTCCTACTTCGGCGATGTTGGTTCAAGGGATCAGGATCTATGGAGTGAATCTGTATTTTGCTGATCATGTCATGATCAGTTGGTTAAGCAAGGGTATGTGAATTATGATTATGATGAAAATGGAGATTCGGGTGTCGAAAGTGACAAGTTTGAAGGCGATCGAGCTAGGTCCGGATGAAATGGGGAGGGTTTTGGGGCAGGTGATTGAGACAATGTTTGGTACTTGGTTACTTACATCATAATGCATCCCTGAAGGTAAAATGGACATTTAACTTGTTTTCTAACAGATATGTAACGGACGCTAGGATCAGAGACTCAATAGAAGAAAAAAGAAACCATAGGTACTCAGAGGTCGAAATTTCAAACTTAAGAACCTAAAGTGTAGATTGGAGTAAATCACATGGAAGAAAATTACAGTTTGCTCTTTATTTTATTACGAAGAGTACCTGTCTTTATATAGCCTGCACGGACTCAGAAAAAGCAACAAAGCAAAGAAATATTCACAAAAACAGACTCTTAAACGTGGACTTCTAAACGTGGGTAAATTCCCATTATTCGAGTTTGGCTCCATCCAACACCACTTGACCCGTAACCCGTGACCCATGAATAAACCGATTACCCCAAAAATCACACCCCTTAATCGTTTGTTCACATCACTCGTTCACAGCAGTGTCGGTTCCTCTTCAATTAGGTTCGCCTCTTGCTTCTCCCATTTTGGACACGCGTTGTTGTAATGACCAAATTCACCACACTTGTAACATTTAATATGGCTCTTATCTCGCTTGACCCGTTCATTACCATCTTGACTCTTCCCAGAACCCCGACCTTTTCCTCGGCCATGTCCAAAGCCACCTCGATTTGAACCGCCACAATGTTCACAACCGTGTTGATTCCCGTCTTCAATTTCTAACCAACAATAAACTCCCATGAAGGTCTTCTCCTTTGTCGGATCCTTTGATACGCTCCTCGTATGTTTTCAATGTTCCGATGGCCTCATCGAAAAACATTGAATCCAACTCGAGACATTGCTCTATTGAAGCCACAATTTGAAGAAAAGACTTAGGCATCGAATCAAGTAACCTTTTCACTAAATCCACTTCTTCAATCTCATATTCAAGACTCCTTGCCTTTGAAGCTAAATCGGTCAATTTAGTTGCAAAATCATCAACTAATTCACCTTTCTTCACTTGCAAACCTTTAAGTTCCCTCTTCAACGTTGCAACCCGAGCCGTTCTCACCTGGTCCACTGTTGGGATTCGTGCATAGGTTTTAAAACTCTTTTAAACACACAGCGAAAAAATCAGCACGAACCGATCTAGGCCAAAACCCTAGATCGCCCACCAGGAGTCCAGATGCAAACCAAATGTTCAATTAATAACCATAGGGGGTTTAGGGTTATACCTTTCGCGAGTAGGAGATGGAAACTAAATCGGGACACCACGTGACAACAATCTGGTCGCTAGATCCGACTACACGAACAAGAAACCCGCAACTCTAATCGCCTGTACAAAAAAAATCGGATCTCTATCCGGTGTGTCTCTGAATCACCCGAACACCAAAACGAATCTCTATTCGTTTTCTCTCGATCACCCAGTACACGACACGGTAACTGTGATGCGTAACGACTCACGAAAGCCTACAATGGTTCATGTAGGCAACTGGCTACAACCCTAAGACTGGATTCCAGTGGAAACTGGGATCTCAACACAAATGACTTCTACTGCTGGAACAATCTTATCTGCAGTAGGTACCGAAGTCACTCCTTCAGTGACTACTACTGAAGCACCATCTGTGGTAGCTACCGAACCCACAGATGAAGAAATTGTTGCAATGAAGAAGAGTAAAACGAATCTACCGGTAAGTGAAAAGGAAGAATTTAAAGTTGTTCAGGAAGAGGAAAGCCAAAGAAAACTTGAAGTCTATAGATCTAAAGCAGTAGTTAGGCAGCAAGAACTGAGAAGGATCAGTCAGAAAGAGAGAGACACGGTTCAGAAAAGATTGGAAGAATGAATTGGTGGCCAATGAAAAATTTCATCCGAAAGATCTATATGGAATTAAAATGTCCACCTTGAGTGAAATGGTCAAACATGTGAGAAGGGAAAATGTAGAGACTCTGCAAAGAATTACTCTCAGTATTTCTCCACAACCTATCATGTAGATTAAACAAGAAAAGGGAGAAGAAATGAAAACGGGTGTTGAATTTGACCATCAATCTCCACCTCAGCATCAATCTCTTGAACCTCAACATCAATCTCTAGTCGACATCAAACTCCTTCACCAAAAAAAAACAAGTCTCCACTCCTTCATATTAAAACAGAAAAGAAGAGCATAGCTATGAAGTTGCCTGATTCCGATCTACAAAATATTATGAGTCTAGGAATCGACAGGAACACTGAGAGTGACAGTGCTACTAGCTTGACAGAAGTTCTTAACATAAAATGTTTTTTCGGGTTTGAAAGAAAAGAACAAGTTGATGACACTCCCATTGAACACATTCCAATTGTTTATTGGGAATACTTAAGCAAGATGGAAAGGTTTCTTATTACATTTCAGAATGGAAAACACATAATCTCTCTTTGCAGATATATTGATTAGTCTAGTTCCTGATGACTTGTAGGCACTTATTGATCTTCCATTAATCAATGAATTGAAAGATCCTTTTGGAAATTATGTTGTATAGTTAATCAATAGAAAGCTGGAAGATCTCTCATCTGATGACACTTTGAGTAATCATGAAAATGAAGAATCTTATCAGTTCTTTGGAAATGAAAATGAGGAGGATAGCATTGATAATGAACAAGATCAATCAGTGGAAAGCCAAATGAATAATTAAGAAAAGGAGGAGAACCAAGAACACAAGAAGAAAAGGTTGAGTCACCAACTCAATCAGAATTCACTGAAGTACCTCTCACTCACTCACAAGATCCAATCAGTGAGTGGTTAGATGATACAAGTTTGCAAATATTTGTAATCAGAGTAATTGATGGTACATATTCAACCTTTCGTGAAATCACTGAAGCGAATGCGTTGCCTATTGCTGAGTTGAAACTATTGAGCCTCCTACCTATGTTAGTAGAAACTGAGAAGGGAAAAGAATTGTCGAAAAAGATAAGACGGTCTTTGTGGTCTGTGATAGGGCAGGAAGAGGTTGCTCCGGTATCATCATATATTCCAATCATCTATTGGGAATATCTTAATGGTACTAGTACCTATGAATTACTTAGAACAGATGGATCAAGGGAGATGTTCAACACATCTAAACTCTTGTGTTTGGATGAAACCTCATTGCAGCCTTTGATCAACAAAGAGATGAATGAGATGGCCTTTGGAATTGAAAGAGCCATCAAAGCTTTTGCCAAAAGATAGAGTGGGTTTTGGTAGCATCTGTCTAGGGGGAGATTGTTGGGATATGGATAAAGATAGATTGCTACTGCAGTTGCAAGATACTGAATTCTACAAGATTCAACTTACTCCCGAAGCATACTTACTACTGAAGTCTTGAGTAGTTGCTGCCTAGGTTTGGTTCCTATATGTTTACAAGTCAAAGAAAATTAAGATTAAAGAAACCGAAAAATATGGGATTCCACCTTTGACTATTCCTTTTATATGCAACAGTCTATCTACGCAATTATAGTATATGTTGTTATTTTTGGCTTAGTGTTGTGATTGTGGATAATATCTAGCAATAGTTATTATCAAACATGTATAAGTATCAGTTTTTTTCGTTGTACACATTATCAGTCTTATTCAGTAATATACGAGTGTTTGATAGTATTTTTTGTGTTCTTATTCTTATCTTGAATACTATCAAAGATTATCTGTTTGATTGTTTCCATCTTTCTAAACAAGGTAGAACCACTATAGTCGATCCTGACAATATTAATTAACAGACTTAACATAGTTCTACTAATTACAATACGACCCCTAGACTTTGTATCCTCCGCAATGAACGAGATTATATGTAACACCCGGATAATTCCCAAGTATTACAGGGGCTAAGAGTATTCAAAGGAAAAGCCTAAGGGTTGAAAATGTAAATTCTTGAAAATTGAAGGACCAAAAATAACAAAATGGAATTTTTTACTGTGACGGACCATCACAAGGAGATAACGGTCCGTTACGGTGATGAAGGACTATCACAGGTAGTAACGGTCCGTTACGGGCTCGGCACGACAATAAATCCAGGAGTGACACGTGTCTGCTGGCTAGCGGTTCGTTTTTGACACGTGGAAACCCTATGACGGACTGTCATGATGGGTAACGATCCGTCAGCCGCAAAATGAAGCCGCTCAACCTAAGGCCACCACATGGCAGCTGACTCAGGCCCATGACAGACCGTCATGAGGCGTAACGGTCCTTTACGTTTGCCGCCCAGATTGGGTGACGGACCGTCACCACTGGTAACGGTCCGTCACGACCGTGGAACTTGCCCTATAAATAGAAACCCGATCTCAACTCATTCCTCGCACCTTTTACACCATCTAAAACACACACACTCTGGAGAAGTGTTCCCGAGCCGTGGTTCGCGTGCGAGAGTCTGGTATCTAGCAAAACGTCCGCAAATTGCTGTAGATAGTACCAAGGTAAGGTTTCCGAACACCCTAAGGTTCCTTTGTGTAAACCTAAGATAGGAATATTGTTTATGATAATGTCGGTTATGATTTAGGGGTCTGTCAAGGTGTTGATTATTGTATTAATCAGAAGGAGATTCTTCTTAAGGTGAGTTCCTCTAAACCGTGCTTAATGTAAAATGTTTTGAAATGATTTTATCGAAACAAGTCGGATCCCTATTTGAATTCCATGTATATATACCTGTGAATAGCGTTTATTACAGTCAGGAATGGGATGGGACTGAGCGACAAAACTGATCCTCTTGTTTTTAGACTGGTCCTTGTGTAGCTAGTAGCCGGAAGGTCTCAGTATATATATAATAAAAGCTCAGGATCCTTGTGTGGCAACTGGGTGGGGATTGGGATGGATGATCGTTCCGTATGATGAATATGATTGTGAAAACATGATTTGTTTATGAACTCACCAGCCTGGTACTGATCCAAATGTTTTCAAATGTTTTTGAGCACAGGTGACCACTAGCGTGTAGTTGACATTCCAGGAGATGTACAGATGTTTTGATATAGGGATGACTGAGGGCAGGTTCTTGTGTAACCGTAAGGCCTGAGTTGATGGCACGTTCTCAGTGAACTATAAGTCCAGAATAATATGTGTTCCTGCTAGGAACAATATGTTGTATTTACCAGTCAGTCCTTATTGTAAAACACTATTATCTATGAAATGAAATAGTTATGATTTTAAGTCTTCCGCTGTGTGTTTTTGGTATCAACGTCACAGTAACTAGAAGGCAACCTTCTGACCGGTATGTAGTTATCTGACGAACGGAATGTTCTGTCTAAAGAAAGAGCGGTGTATAAATCTCTCCTAGACCCGTCGTTCTTTCCTGGAAACATATCTGTTAGAGGTACTACTCTGGTTAGATAACTGTCCTATGTTATGGGTGTGACATTATATCCACATGAGGAACTTTTGATGGCGGATACGAGTCAAGGGAAAGAAACCTCATTTTGGTTGGATAAATGGTCCGATTGTGGCAGATTAGCTAAATTATTCCCCTTATTTTTTACCCTTGAACAGGAGAAGAACTGCAAGGTGGCAGAAATAATACTCAAAACAGGAGATAAGGTTACACCAAAGTGAAAGTGGAAGAGAGAAATGACAAATGAAGCTGAAGTTACGGAGGTGCAACAATTCTTGAAGATAGTAAAAACCTTGGTTATTAGAGAAGGACATGACAAATGGAAGTGGTTAGGGGACAATTCAGGAGTCTTCTCGGTCCGGTCTGTTCGTCATATGATGGAACAACAGATTTATACTCAACAGAGTTATATACATCGCTGGAATAATTGGATACCGATAAAGGTGAACTGTATCAAATGGAAGTCGGTGTTGAATAGAACTCTATCGTGATAAGAATTATCAAAAAGAGTTGTAACTAGCATTCCAAATGTGTGCATTTTCTGTGGAGCAGCAGGTGAAACAGTGAACCATCTCTCGGTCACTTGGGCTAGGGGGTTTTCTCACCTATGGTGAGTTTCCTCCTAAGAGAGGTGAAGATGGTCGGGTGGGTCAGTGGCCTAAATTGCCGTTAAAAAAAACAAAAGGAATATGGTTGCAGGTCTTCGATTGGTGGAGGATACTTGGGTCTGATTACAAAAAGGTACTCACCCGATTCTCCTCTCTACTTGCTCGTTTGTGTGGAAGGTTCGGAAAAATAAAATATTCAACAATAATTCGAAGCCAAGCGAAAAAATATTGAGTAAAATGCCATCTTAGTTCATGTGGTTTGGCCATTTTAGCCACTTTCATCCAGAAACATTTTTTTAGCTTTTTCGTCTATGAATTTTCAAAATCTAGCCATTTTCGTCCACCTGACTAACTCTGACTGACCAGCTAAACCAGCATAAAAACCCGAAACCTTCCCTATCTCACTAACATACTTGTAGGCTGCATCAGAGAATGTATCAAGTGCAGACTGCTGAAACCCTACACTCTCACACACTTGCGCCACCACAATCCACGCAATCGCCTGCACGAATTCGTCATTCTTACTCCTCTTTACACAAGGTTCAACTTCTTTTGAACTCTCTCCATCGCTCATATTAGCAACTTCATATCACTTCATTACACAACATAAAAGATTTAAAAATCTATCCCTTTAAAAAAGATTGAAATCCTTCACGGAAGCAATCCACTCAATCGCATTGTTGTTTGAATTTGAAGATTAAAGATTTAAAATCCCATTGTTTATCATTAAATGTAAATCTGCTGAAAGAAGATTCTGAAAATCGTGAGAAATAAACTTACTGGTGGTGTGCGCATCAGACGTCGGTAATTCAAGAACCAATTTGGGGCAGGGCAACAGGGTTTTGCAGAGAGGGGGGGGGGGGTTAACGGGGAATAAAAAAAGATTTTTAAAAAAACCAAATTGCCCTGAGTTAACGTTAAAATTTTAACAGAGAGTCTGGTGGACAAAAATAGCTAGATTTTAAAAAATTAGAGACAAAAAAGTTAAAAAAATATTTTTGAATGAAAGTGTTTAAAATCACTAAACTACGTAAACTAAAATGACACTTGCTCAAAAATATTTAAAAACATCAGACTGGCTACATCTTTGGATTAAAAATGGTAGCAAAATCGAGTAGATAAATAATAAATTAATGTGATAGTTGGTCGATTTGGTCCAGCCACCTGCTGGTAGTTTGATCATTTTATAAATTATCTGCTCTTCTAGAAATAAGATAAGGGTAAACATGTGAATAAAAAATTGAGTGTAGAAGATGATTAGAGCTTAGCCGCCGAGTCTACTTAGGCTCCAAGTCTAGCCACGTATTACACCTTTTTTACAATCACATGGCCACTTTTCAAACTCCACTATTGTCTTACTTTCAGGATACTCCAAGCTTCACTTATTTTCATAATAAAAAAACTCAAGAGGTTGTAGTTTACATTTTATAAACTTTTAATGCATCATCTATATGCTTTATATAAAATAATTTCACATAAAACAAGTTATAGATATTTCTATATTTTATAAAAACATTATATGTATGTAGTCCTATTGTAACCCATACGATTTAAAACTATGTGAACAGTGACATACGAATTCTTATGCTTGGGTTACAAGCATGTCTATTTCTTCGTTTTTTTTAGAGCTCCACACATCCCGTCAACCCTCTGTATAAAACAATTAATAAAGAATCTCATGGGTCCCATTTTAGTGATATTATCTATATGTAGTTCTTTAAAGGAAAATTACCAAAATCTCATTTGACCGGTCAAACTTATATTTTTTTTAACGACAACACCTAGATATTCTAGGATAATTGGGTTTCTCCGGGGCAATACCTAAAACATCCAGGGCAGCCCACCACAGGAGGAACCCCCAACTGGGTAAACCCCTGACATGGCCACAGACCCATTTTTTGTTGTTGCCAGGATTCGAACCCAATACCTCAACTATGAGAAGTCTTGGGGCTACCATTGCACCAAATGGCCAATGGTGGTCAAACTTATATAAATGGTCAGATTTTTTTAGCCTACTAATTCATGGTCATTTAGGCTAATAGCCGGCTAAATACGGCTAGTTCTAGACAATTGTGTAAAACTTTCATATTTCATTTAAATTAAATTAAATCTTTGGTCGATAAAATTATCTAGTTGGTTCCTCGCGCTTCGCGACATGATGTATCCACGTAAAACAAAAAAAGAGTTGAATAAGCTTGTATAAACGAACACTCACGTTTCGTCATGAGAGTTTGGTCGTTTTTCGCCTACGCCACGCGACAGGAGTTTGATCGTTATCGGTTCGGGCCATCGAAAACCATAAAAGCGAGTACCGACACCGGTTTCAATAATACCAATACCCGCAATGATGTTCGATCATAATAGGTCCAGCTCGTCACAGTACCATAATGGTAACGAAACTTGCTATAAGTTACGATACCAAAAAAATACTTGATTTTGAATACAACTTCGTTTAAAAAAATTTAGAGTAAAGTACACGGATGGTGTCTGTGGTTTACCAAAATTTTGGATTTAGTCCCTAGCTTTCCAAAAGTATACGGATGGTCCATGAGGTTTGCACTTTGTAACACATTTAGTCCCCAAACTTTGCCAAAAGTACATGTATGGTCCCTGTGGTTTGCACTTTGTAACACATTTAGTCTCTAACTTGGACCTTCTAAAACTTTTATATTTGTTGGTTGGGAACTAAATGCGTTACAAAGTGCAAACCACAGGGACCATCCATGTACTTTTGAAAAACTAGAGACCAAATCCAAAATTTTGGTAAACCACAGGGACCATCCGCGTACTTTACTTAAAAAATTATATTGGAACGTTGACAAAAAAACAGCGGCGCATCTCGTTTTTTAAAAAAAGTTAACGAACAAAAGTTATTATAAAAAAACGAAATTAATACATAATTAAACGGATTAAAAGCGTAAATTATATCTACTATAAGGGGTGGAATGAAAAAAAAAATTATTCAAAATGATGCTTAGTAGGTTCAACAGCCTACTAGTAGGGTTGTTCACGAGCCGAACCGAACCGAGCTAGGGTCAACTTGAACTTGGATTGGTTTTAAACCGAGACAGCTCGGTTCGGTTGGGCTCGGGTTTTAAAAAAATAAATACAAGTTTTAAGGTTCCAGGTTCTTTTATGCAAAATAATATGAGATAGTATCACCAACTAACAATAAACAACACTGTTTAAAAATACAAAAAGAAAGGACAACACTAACGGAACATCTTTCAAGTTTTCAAAAACAAATTAAGAGAATACATAAAATAAAATAAGTTCAAACCTCAACAAAATACAAAACAAGTTCAATAGACGTCATCATCAACAAAATACAGTCGGAGTCCTCATCAAATCAACAAAACAAGTTTAATTTGCAAGTGCAAAATAACCGGTTAGTTCTATAGAAATGAAAAAAGTTTAGGAAATGGTAATAAAACTACCAAAGTACGATGGGTTAACAAATCTTTAAAGAATCCGATAAACTTTTAAAAGATATAAAAAGGTTAATTATTAGGTCATAAAAATATTAAAATTTGAGTTTAACTTAAACGAGCCAAAACCGAGTGAGCAAGCGAGAGCCAATTTCAAACCGAAATGAGCTCAGTTTGTTTACAAACCGATCCGAGCTTGGCTCAGCTCGTCTACAACCGAGCTTTTTCAAAGCGAGTCACGAGCTATTTAAACAGCCCTATCTGCTAGGCTGATTGACTATTTATACGCGTTAGTGTCTCATATACTTAGTAATGTTTGCAGTATTGTTATTTTTATGTCCAAAAATTAAAAAAAAAATTATATTATTAAATATTGGAAAATTGGTTAACATAATCCTTATTAGAGAACAAAAAATATTATTCTTACTTCAAAAAAAGACAATTACAAAATGAGACAGTCGATACTTTACACAACAAAAAACAAGGGTACAAACAAAACAGCACGACGTACAAGATGCGTCTCTGCCACGTGTCAAAATATTCCCATACTCCATGTGTCACGTCACGTCCCGTCACTTTGACCTGTCCGTCCGTCACCGTCACCGTCACACATTTTCAATTATTTAACTCCAATTCGTTTCTCGCTCAACTACTCTCATCTCACTCTATAATTACCGATCGGAAAGTTCCGATAGAACGCCGGCGAACCTAAATTTGTCTCTATTTGACGGAAATCTGTTTCAATTTGATTAATCGCGCTTAATTTGATCGGAATCGATGACGACGCTTCAAAAATTCAAGCTATTAGCGACGCAATGCGCCGTCGCAGGAAGTCCGACACGTAGTCCAGCGACGAGTCCGGTGATTCGCCTCCGCCGTAGGAAAACGTTACGGATGTTTCTGAGTCGCGGCGGTAGCCGGAGACTACCGCCCGGTGATGAATTCACAGATCGGAGAGGTGGTGATATCGATTCGCAGGAGAATAGGAAAGACGACGGCGTGAGACGGAAGTTGAAGGACTTGCTTGTGTCCTCACCTCCGCCGGGCGGATTGTTTAAGGATAACGGCGTTGACGGTGACGGTGAACAGGAAGCGAAGAGGTGGAGTGTTGGTGGCGGTTTGGTTGTCCGGCGCGGTGGTGGTTCGAGAGGGTTGAGGCCGTTATCGGGGACGTTACGGCAGCGGTTATTGAGACGAGCGTGGAGACCGGTATTGGTCACGATTCCAGAGTGAATTATTGTATTATTTTTTTGGGAAGTGTAGAGATAGTAATGATGATGTATGTTTGATTCAGTACCAAATTTATTAAGCTAATAATACAAATGGGTGAATCTATTAAGACACGGAATATTGCTAATTGGATATGCCGCCGCCCTATACGCACTCGTATAGGCCAATACGAGGCGTATAGGGTTCAGTCTCTGTCAACAGAATGCCACGTCGCATTCCCGGTCTGGCGGCTGGGTCCAATACGGGCCGTATTGATCTATACGCAGCGTATGGGCCACGGGTTTTAATTTTGCTTCAAAAGTTGGCAGAAGTCGATTTAAAAACCTCTATACGTGGCGTATTGCCCTATACGCCACGTATAGGGTATTTTATTAATTTAAGTTTGTTGTTTTTTTTAATTTAATTTATATAACTTTGTTAATATAAGTTTGTTATATTTTTTAATTTAAATTACATAACTTTGTTAACATTTATTATATTTTTGCATTTATAATTTATCATTACAAACAAACAAAAAATTAAACATTACAACCAAATAAATAAGTAAAAGACTATATACATTACATCACAAAATTAAATATATACATCAAAATGTTTTTACATACATAACCGAAGAAACAAACTAAATACAAATAAAAACAACTAAGCCTGACCCGCCCCGCCGTCATCCTGACCGGCCCCGCTGTCATCCTGAACGGGGTCGTCTGGATAATGACGTGGCAGTGGTAGTGGTGGTAGCTCGATGCCGGCGGCTCGTGATAGATCCACGAGGCTACCAACCGCCCACATCATAAGGTCCTCCATGCGGTCGCTCTGACGAGCCTGTCGCCGTGACTCGGCAACAAGTCGCCGTGAGTCGGCAGCAAGGGTCTCAAGCAATGCCACGGGGATGCTGTGGCGGATGGTCGTGGATGGGCTCCACGTGCGGCTGATGCGGCGCCGGCAACGGCACTCCTAGTGGCGGGTCAGGCATCTGCGGGCCCCCCTGTCCAGGCATCGGCGGCAACGGCACCGGGACCCAAACCTGGTCCTGGACGGCCCCTACAAACCGTAGGCCGAGCCCCGGGAAACGGTGCGTGATGCGCCATATCTGAAAATAATAATATATTTAAAATAATAATAAATTGTTTATTTAATATAAATAAATGATTTAAAATAATAATAAATTGTTTTTATTATTTAATAAATTATTTAAAATAATAAATAAATTGTTTATTTAATATAAATAAATGATTTAAAATAATTTTTTTAAAAACCTATACGCCACGTATAGCTTTATACGTGGCGTATAGGGTGTTACCCGGGTAAGCAAGCCATACGCAGGCCAACCAAGCCATACGCAGGCCAGTTACCGGGCAAAACGAGCCATACGCGGCCAACCAAGCCATACGCAGGCCAGTTACCGGGTAACTTAAACCATACGCAGCGTATAGCCCCATACGTTGCGTATTGTTTCATCTTCTTCCTCTGATGAACTATACGCCACGTATAATTCTATACGCTGCGTATAGTTCATCGAATTCAACTTATAAATCTCTATTTCTACGCAATTTTAATGACTAATAATCAAAATTAAACCTATATTATATATCACGAGTCTAGAATACGTACCTTTACGAGTAAAAGAGGAAATTTTTGACCCGACAATCTCAATCTAGCGTCTCCTCGTAGCGTTTGACCCGACCTTCTTCTTACTATTGATCGGAAATACCACCCCTACGATTCTCGACAACAGACTTTTTTTGACCTGATCGGGTTGTGACATAATTTTGTTTCTCACTTGACCAAGTACTTTATCCACGTCTACATTTTCATCCTCGACAAACGACGGTTTTAGATCAAGCTTCGTCCAAAAGACGTCCACCGCATCTAGCGGGATTCTGCCACCTGTATTAAAACGAGATAGTCAGAAAAGTTTGAAATTAGATAAAACAAGATAAATATTAAAAGGTTGACCGGACCTGTAGCTTCGATATTTGCCAGACGACAGGCACACGGCAACCCACAACTACTGAAAAGTTGGCAACCACACGTTGCATTTTGTTTCCGTATAGTTGATAACTTATACCACTCGTTTTCTAACAAATTTAAAGCTTTATGCGAAACCTTACCGTGTAGGTTATCAAACAATTCAATACTTACGTGCCTGTCCATTTTCCTTATTAGGCTTGTTCCAAACCCATGCTGTAATTGTACATACTGATCTGTTACAATTTCATCAACAAACCCAACAAGTCTATCCAGCGAGCTGTTAGCATTTCTAATATAGCTCTTTAAGAGCGAATGCTGGCTCTCGACTCGGTTCGTGGTATGTTGACCAAAATTGAGTTTTCTGTTGGACCAGGCCGATACAAACTTTTCTTTATATGGGTCCAACCAATTTTTTGTCACATAGTCAATAACTCCTACAAAAATAATTTAAAACCTAATAAATATTTAATATTGTAAATAAATTAAACCATAATAATTATTTAATATTCAAAACTTACTTCCTCGTTTGGCTGCATACAGTCGTTCGTAAAGCCGGTTGAAGTTGTACTGGTATACTTCTGGCGTAGGAGACTCACACAATACCGACCAAGAATACTTGAAATTTTCCCAATCTTCGTCTGTAAACGATGCCTTGCAATGTTTTGAGATATTCTCGTGTATGTGCCACCGGCATAGGTTCTTGGAACTTTCCGGGAATATTTTGTCACACGCGTTCATAAGAGCTTTGTCCCTGTCTGTTACTATCACGCGCGGCTCCATACACTTTTGCAACATACCTTTGATTTGCAATAGCAACCAGACGAAGTTTTCCTCCCGTTCTTTAGATATAAATGCATGAGCGACGCAGAACGACTGGTGTGTGGAGGTCACACCGACCACTTGGACAAATGGAAGTCTATACATGTTTGTTTTGTACGTTGCGTCGATCATCAAAACATGCGGGAACGCACGCCACATCTCGTAGGATTTCGGATGAACAAAGAATATCTCCTCCACGACATTTGTGACGGGATCCTCCCGGGTATAGTAGACGTAATGTTTAGAAGAAAGCAGGTGCTCCAGAACCTGCATTGGAGTTTCACCGACTCTCGTTTCGTTTTTTATCTTTTGTATTGCATTATAAATGTCCTTTTTAATGCAACTACTATCGGGGTTTTGCTCCATTATGGTTGCCAGAATGTTTCGTGGCATCATGTTTTGCGAATACAATTTCGCCACCAAAAGTTGTTCCGACTCAGACAGTCTCCTGGCAAACGAGTGCGCCTCAAGATGTTGACTAGGATCGTGGTTATGACTGTCATCCTTCACCGTTAATTTCCAATCACCAGTATTTACTTGGTACTCTCCTTCCAATTTAAAAGGACAACCTGTTTTCTTGCTACCGACACGTCGAACCGTGGCAGTAGATTTACGTTCGCCGTGACGGTCACACACAAGCCACACCTTGATAACCGGCTCCGACGGGTCGTCGCCTTTTCTCCTCGATCGTCGGGTGACAATGACGTAACCATTCTCACGTCCTCTGCGGACAGCCCAATCCACCAACTGATCACGAGTCTGAAAATTCTACAACAACGGTACGGTAAAAGTTAAGAAACAACAAACTAAATGTATGCATATATATAGGAATGTTATACCTGGTCAGTTTTATACGTCACGAAGCTGTCGGTTTGTTGTGTCGGGTAAGAGTCTTCACCGTACACGAAGTCGTCCGTGGGTTGTGTAAGGTAAGAGTGTTCACCGTATACGAACTCGGGATTGCTTAGTGGCTCGTTCAAATCGGGAAGCCTTACCCGTTGATTAGAATAAACGTCGGACGAGACCTCCTCCCGGTTCACATCTTGAAATCCAGAACTTTGCGGGTTGTTTTCCAGCGACTCGTTAGAATATACCTGAAAACCGTAGTTACCATCCCACCACCAAGACATTGCTATAACTTTTTGAAAACCGTAAATTGTTTGAAAATTTTTGAACGATACGTTCAAATGAGAATTGTGCATGGTAAAATACACAAAATTTGGCCCCTATACGCATCGTATAGCTCTATACGATGCGTATAGACTCCTGGTCAAACCGACAACATCGTATAGGTCAATACGGTGCGGTTTAGGGTACGAGGTGACTTCTGCAACTAGTCATCCATCACATCTCTATACACCACGTATAGACCTATACGTGGCGTATAGCGATGTGATGGATGACTAGTTGCAGAAGTCACCTCGTACCCTAAACCGCACCGTATTGACCTATACGATGCGTATAGGGGTTGGAATGTCTAGGAGTACGATGTTGTCGGGTTTGGGAAATTGTGAAGGCTATACGCATCGTATTGCCCTATACGATGCGTATAGAGCCCGGTCCAGATAGCAATTCCCGTGTCCCATTAGTAGTCCCCAATACAAATATATTGTTTGTTTAACAATCATATAGAATCAATTTGCGTTTCTTAGGTTAGCAAAGCTAAATGAATACATATAGATTTTTATACGGGTTGAATAACATTTAGAAAATGTTTTCAGAATAAGTTAGAAAATGGTTATAAGATCAATGTACTTGCATCGTAACTTCGTAGGACTATGGTACCTAAGTAACACAGTTTTTGTAGTAAATGAATCGTGACAGGTGACTGCACTTGTAGTGTAAGGCTACGATGCTTCATCGTAAGCAATATTTTTAGATTTAGACCGGATAACAAATCGGCCGCTCTAGAAGTTCACTGGTCGGACCGCTCGGACCGGTTAAACCGGATTTATGAATTTGATGAATACGTAAATAGTATAAATATTAAACTATGTATATAAATACAAATTATAAAAAAAAAATTACGTTTTGATGACAATTTATAATTTTAATGAGTTGGAATACTAAATTAATTAGAAAATGAGATTTAAAAATAAAATATAAAAAAATGGAAATCCGGTCCGACCACCCGGTTCAAACGAAAACAGTTTAAACAGACATAATCGGACCGGTTCCCGATCCGACAGGCCGGTCCAATCCGGTTTCGAAAACATTTAACGTAAGTTATAGGGGTGTAAACAAGTCGAGCTCGGGCTCGTTTAACTTACTGAGAGCTCAAGCTCGAGGTCGACTCGATTCGAGCTCTATTTCTAAAGCTCGGGCTCGGCTCGTGAATAGTTTATAAAGCTCGAGCTCGACTTGGGCTCAGCTCGTTTGTTATTTATTAATTAATTTTTATATATATTTATAATTATTTTATTATAATTTTTATATATAACATAATATATATATACACTACTAATTATTATTTTATAAATATATATTTAATATATTAATTAAAAAATATATATAAATAATAGGCTCGTTAAGGCTCGCGAGCCGGCTCGAGCTCGATAAGTGAAGCTCGGGCTCGTTTATTAAACAAGCTTATTTTTAGGCTCGAGCTCGTTTAAGCTCGGCTCGATTCGAGCTTTTAGCGAGCCGATCTCGAGAAGCTCGCGAGCCGGCTCGACTCTATTACACCCCTAGTAAGTTACAATGTTTTACCATAAGCCTACGGTGCTTATGAAAATTGACATAATAACAATAATAAATATTTAAGATTCGAGTCTTCAATTTGGTGAGGATCAAATGATCTTGACTTAAATCTTTTTGAGAATCATGTCCTCATAAGTGTGGATAAAATGATCTCAGTTCAACTCTTGTGAAAGTAAGTCCTCAATTTTTTAAGGATCAAATACCTCTGGTTTGTACTTTGTGAAAAGGTTCTCAAATCTAGGAGAATAAAAAAAAAGAAAATTTTGAACGGCAAATCTACCATAGTGTTACTTTTAAATTACACAAGATAATTCATCTCATGTCTGGGTTTGAACCCAGGATCTCCCATCTAAAAGACAAGAGCCTTTATCAAGTGGGCTAGTCCCACATTAATAGGAGAATCAAATATGTTTTCAAATCAACTTTGCTTGCAAGTCTTAATCACACACTAACATATAATTTGTAACAAAGGACTAAAACTAGTATGATACACACTTTAAACAAGCACCCGTAGCAACATAGACTCCAAAATGATTAATTTTTTCCCTAAAGCTTGGACACTCAAAACTAATTCAAACTATAATAAGTGTGTAAATTGTTGGGCGAAACTATCATTTTGATAGTTTCGCTTGCTTAGTTTCGCTTTGTTTAGCTAGTTTCGCTTCTTTGATTCTTTTCTAGTATATAAGCATTTTTGTAGTTTATAATATTTGGCCCCATTACTTTGTCCATACCGATCAGTTAACTCGTCCCAAGTTGACGAGCGGTCTCAACATATAGAACATTCTCACTAATATCTCGAGATAGAGTGTTTAGAATCTAAGAGATAACCATGTAATTACATCTCTTCCATAAGTCAAGATTGGGAGAGGTAAGAGGCTTGACAACAGTCCCATCAACAAACCCAATTTTATTCTTGGCAGAGAAAGTAATAGACATAGCACGTTTCCAAGATCCGAAAGCAGAACCGTCAAAAGTTTTGAAAACGAGTAACAGACCCGGATGATCAGAGGAGTGTAAAAACAATGGATTTGAAGAATCCATAGCCAAAATGACAGGAGCATCAGAAGTATTCGACATGAACACGAATACGAAGCAAGAAATGAAGCAAAGAGTAGTTTCGAAACTAATAAGAAAAGAGAAATTGGTGGAAAAGTGAAACTAACTGAGCGAAACTGACTAGGTTCGCCTACAGAAGAATAGTTTCACCTGAACTGAAACGAAGAGTTTCGCCCAACGAACTCAAAACCCCAAACTCGAAGTTTGAAGTCCAGAAATCATCAAAACAAGCAAAACGAATCGAAAACGAAGAAATCCTCCGATAGGAACGAGTAAAACCCCAAATGACAAGAAAAGAGATCGACTTCTTGGTGAAATCGAGGAGAAATGAGTAAAAAGAAGCTAAAAACATGAAAACGAGAGCAAGTGACGAAAAAGAGACAAGAAGCCACTGAAACAAGAAGATTCAAGTGGAAACCTCGTCAATGAATGCGGAAGAAGAAGATGAAATCACATAATCAAGCAAAAATGCTATTATACCATGTTGTAATAGTGAAAGAGACTGAAAAAGACAGAGAAATTAAGTGGGAAAATGACTTTGGTTAATAACTCAAATAATTATTACAAAAATGCTTATATACTATAAAAGAATCAAAGAAGCGAAACTAGCTAAACAAAGCGAAACTATCAAAATGATAGTTTCGCCCAACATAAATTGACATACATTTTGGATTTTCTTTTAATTAATGGGTATTTTATTATTGGATCTTTAAAAAGAGGGTGTTTTCTTGAACGTATTTGACAAATGGGTTTGCCGCACTTAGTAAGTGCAACGTCTTGGTCTTTTTTTTCTTACCTTGCAATTATCAGTCAAACATGGTGCTGTTTTTGTCATTTTCCTGGAGATGTCGCAATGATAAGTGTGACAACTAACTTTTCTTCATAGACATGTCATGAAAAGTTGATGTAAATGTTTCAAAGACGCACACTAAGCAAGTGTTGCATCTACATGATTTCATTCAAACCGTAACTTTTGCAATTAAGCCTTGGATTTCATTCAAATCACTTCCAATGATGATTATAATCAATTTCAATTAATAATTAATTATTTTAACACAACTTCTCGTCTTCTCATACAACTTCACTCAAGGTCAAAATTGATCATAATTACTCGAGAGCACACCTCCCTAATCTCGGGGTGGCTAGTTTATCAAATTTAAACCTATCCTACATGTTCTTACCATAGCATATCATGTTTCTAAGCATTGTTTTCAGAACTGGACCGGACATCGAACCAGTCGTCTTACCGGTTCACTGGTCGGACCGGATTTAAGAACCGGATAACATAATAAATAATATATGAATAAAATATAAATATATATATGATATAAAAAATATAATAGAAAAATCTAAACATTTAAAAAATTGGAAAAAAAGTTATTAACCAAATACAAACTAGTTTAAAAACATTAATCATCACTCTCGTAAGTTCAGTGAAGAGGGAAATGAAACTTGTTCTGCATAGTATACTTATAAATAAATTTCAATATAGATAAACATCAAGTTACTTGGTAGCACAATTGGTAATTGTTTCTTTGTTGTATCCAATCTGTTCTAGGTTCGAATCAGGGTCTATACTCTCTTTTTAGCATATTGCCTTCTGTTCCCTTTTTACCATTTCCTCTCTATAAAAAGTATGCATCTTGAAACACATTAATCCAGTCCACTTGGGGCAAAACGGTTTGACCCGAATTCCGGTTGAACCCGGTCCGACCACCGGGTTGCTGCAAGACCGTTTCAACATACACACACACTAAAACATTTTATCTGTTTTCTTCTTAGACCAACCTCAAGAGAGTGCTATAATGTCCCTAAAGGCCCTTCTAGTATCATTTATTCAACCAAAGAGTTGGTGGTTTTTATAATAACCTTAATTTTAAATTTTGCTTACTTTTTAATCCAACGATTCAAATATTTTAACTAAACTTGCTTTAAATTTATGTAACCAATAATTAGAAAATGGTTATAAGGTGAATGTAAGCTTATGGTAGTGTATCGTAACTCTGTAGGACTATGGTATCCAAATATGTCGTTGTTACCAGCATATTATTTATGTAACTTATAATTATCTGATACATTTTTTCTTGTTTTATTAACCCAAATATGTTGTTGATACGAATATATTATTTCTCTAAATTCAGTTTAACGTTAGTTTTAAATTTATATAACTTAAAGATTATCTATTCAAGCTACCAAATTTAAATTTAAATCAAGTGGCAAAGGAACATTTGTAGAGGAACCGAGCACGCGAGAAGGGGACCCGAGAGAGTGCTTCCTTTTGGCCTGAAAAGGTTTCATTATTTACTTCATCAATCATCTTCTTAGTTTCTTTTTTTTAAAGATTGTATACAAAATAAATGATAAAATTTTTAAAAATACGGGATATAACAATCGTTTTTAAGTTACTTAAATTTAAATATATAGTATTTTGGAAAATTTTATTTAGCAAACGGGATAAAAATATGTTTCTTTAATAGAACTGATCGATTCGGTGTATATATAGATTCTTTTTTAGATAATCAATTTATAAAAAACGGATAACAGTGTTTTTGAAAATGGATAGGTTATCAAACAGGCACTGGTCGGACTAGTTGAACAGGACTCAAACTGAATAATATATTTTAAAAGAAGAAGAATAATAAGTTTTTTTAAGAAGATTTAATTTAGCTATAAAAAATAAGTCATCAACATTCTTTTTACATTGTATATATCACACACACGAGAGATCAAGTTTAAATCCAATATTCATAAAAAAAATTCTCTTTGATAATTTTTTTTTTAAGAAGTTGAGAGAGTATTTAGTATTTAATTTAGAAATGTATAACGCTCACATCGAAAAGAGTTTAAAAGAGTTGAAAAGCTATTTAATTAGATATCTAGAAATACATATATGACAAAAACAACTTGACATATTAGTTCGCAAACACTCTCTCATATATATGAGAGGTCTCAAGTTCAAAATTTTGTAATGTTTCAAAAAGTTTCTTAAATAAAATTATTTAAAACAGGTACAATCGTTGAATCGAGTCATTGGTTCAACCGTTACTCGTCAAAAACCGGTTGGTCCAACTAGTGACGGTTCAACCCACACAAACCGTACTAACAAGGGTCCAGTTCCCGGTCCCGCGGTTGGTAATGTCCGGTTACAACAAGAGAGTCAATTCAAACCTTCAACTTTAATTAAACAAAAAATACATAATGCACTTATTTGTGGGCCAAATTCATCTAAAAACCACCCGATTTGAAGCCTTAGTCAAAAACTAGGTTGGATTCTAATCTTCTTTAGATTTGGTGCCTAGATATCCTTCCCACCAACCTTATGTGGTATAAATTTTATGCTCAAAAAACTATTTATTTATTTATTCTAATAACACGGTTTATTTTACTCAGCTAGAATTCATACCGAATTTGAATTCTTTTACTAGTTTGAATTCGGTTCTTCAAAAAAATAAAAATTTGATTGATTCGAATAACCCAGTAATCTAAAAACCAATTCGATAAACACCTCTAATCAGAGACAGGAGTTTTTATTAACCGATGTTATTCGATACGTTTTTGTTAGTGGTGACAATCATGTTGGTTTGAATAAATGAACCAAAACACAACTCATATATTTGTTCGTATCAAAGTCATCAATCTTGACCCGAACACACTTAAATTGTGTAACCCTAAAACGACCCTTGTAAATTTATCTAAACAAGCCAGACATTTTTACAGGTCGTAAGTGTGTTAAATGGATATAAACAGGTCAACCTTATAAACTTTTTTTCTAAGCGAGTTGACTGGTTGACTTACTTATTTAAATAAGCTAAACAAGTCAATCTAACCATTTAATTAAATATGTTATATGTTGGATCAATTGGATCAAAACAAACAAACAAACACATTTATTTTTGTAGTAAAACACCTACGACTCTTTCAATATTATTAAGACCAAAAACCACACTTTACAATGATCTCTAACCCCTATTTATGCTAAAAAAATAAACTTGATCACTATGCTATTCTGATATAGTAAGAAAACAATTCTCCTAAATTAATCCTAACCCAACTCAAACTCAATTAAATAAACTATCAAACTTATGTCCCAAGTTTTCTCGCCTTCCAAGGTTTAGAATTAATTCCCACATTCTCCACCTTAATTCTTAACATGTACCGCGTAGGCCTCTTTCATCTTCACCTTCTGGGTCGGATATCACACCCCTGCACCCTTTCTTCACCATCATGATAATCACTATCATGATTTGTATCTTTATCAATAACCCGAATCACTCAAATCTTTCACACCAACTTGAATCACTCCAGTTTAATCACCTTAACAACTTTCTTCTACATAGGTATCCACCTTCATCCCCAATCTGAATCACTCAGATTCTTCGCCCCGTTTCAAACGGTTTTCAATCATGTTTCACACAGAATCTTCGCCCCTGCTTAATCACTCGTTGATCACAAATCTGCATTGGTTACTAATCAATCTACCAGGGATTGACAACCACATTCGTCACCTCGTTCGAACCGCAAGTTCTCCTCTTTGATCTTTTCCACAACCCGAGTCACACATACTGTTCTTATCACTTCCTTCTCGTTTTGATCGTATCACGATCTTTCTTCACTTCTCTTGATCGATAAAATCTATCACAGATTCAATCGGGTGGCTTCGTTCTTTGTTCTTTGTCTTGATCTTCCTCTCACATGTCTCGATCTCAGCCTTCTTCCCAGGATGAGCTTCAGCTAAGCTCTGATACCAATTGTTGGATCAACTGGATCAAAACAAACGCACGAACACATTTATTTTTGTGGTAAAACACCTACCACTCTTTCAATATTATTAAGAACAAAAACCCCACTTTACAATGACCTCTAAACCTTAGTTATGCTAAAAACCAAACTTAATCATCAAGCTATTCTAATATAGTAAGAAAACAATTCTCCTAAATTAATCCTAACCCAACTCAAACTCAATTAAATAAAATATCAAACTTATGTCCCAAGTTTTCTTGCCTTCCAAGGTTTAGAATTAATTCTCACATTATACAGGTTAACCCAAACATAACCTATTTATTTAACATAGTTATTTATTTAACATATTAGACATGAAACATTAAATATTTTCCCATTTTCTTTTAAACACATACTCAAATAAAACATACACTAAATTAATATTTGACCTAGCCCAAACTTTCATGATGGAGATGTGGGTCTTTATTGTGGGATATATCTTCATATTTCCCTCTTATTTTATGAAAAAAGCAAAAAAGGGGCTACACATTATTGGGACATGTAG
The DNA here is from genome assembly GCA_023525975.1 of Smallanthus sonchifolius. Classification (NCBI taxonomy): domain Eukaryota; kingdom Viridiplantae; phylum Streptophyta; class Magnoliopsida; order Asterales; family Asteraceae; genus Smallanthus; species Smallanthus sonchifolius. The sequence continues at coordinate 26,472,542 of CM042023.1, forward strand.
TATTCAAAATATGAAGTTTGATCACACTTTACAAAACATATTTATTTATTTATTTGAAACAAAAGCGACAAGAAAACTCATTTGTTTATAGAAACCCGTTGAAGTTTTTGAAATCAAAAAGGTGTGGCAAGCAACAAACAAAAAGAGTCGCTAATAAGTGCTTTAATAACTAATAAAGAGGTTGAGTTCTTTGATTTGAATCAAAGCTTTCTTGTAAACTTTTCAAATATTCGAACTACTAATTATATTAGCCATGAGATCATGAGTGTGTGCATTTATGCATTGGAAACGAGGCAAAGAAACAAACGGCTAAAAGAGCCAAGAAATATTTTGGTGTTTTTCGTTTGATTAATATTAAATATCAATCTAATTTCTGTTTATTGTCCGTAGCTTAATTGAGGTTTTAAAAGGTAGAGAATCAACTAAGGATTAAAACTAGGGGTGAGAAAAAAACAGAATTAATTGAACTGAAACAGAATTAACTGAAAAAGGCACACCGAAAAAACTTACCCAAACTAAAAACCGACGGTTTGGTTTTATATTTTTTGAAAACCGAAAATTACAGTTCGGTTTCGGCTTTGTATTTTTTGAAAACCGAACGTATGCATATATACATTTATAATATATTGTGTGCATGCATATATTTGTATTAATAGTAGGTTAAGATTTATATTTTTTATTTGTTTTATAGATTATAATGTATATTTTTAAATGTTAAGTATTTTATAAGAAACTAATATTATTTAGCCCCAAAAATTTTTGACCCAAATATGTAATAATCAATTAATCATTAGTTATCAAAAAATTTTATTCCAAAAAATTCAACTCCAATTGATAAAACCAAAAAAACCGAAGCTGAACCGAACCCATTGTAAAAACCGAAAACCGAAACCAAACGGTTTTCAAAAAACAAAAAACCGAACCTTCATTTTTGAGTTCGGTTTTACCCCATGCACATCCCTAATTAATTAAAACTCAGACCACTCTTACGAATCATGTTTAATGAACACTATCAAAAAGTAACATTCCATCCACAATTTATCCGAGAATTATGAACTTTACTTTGGGATAATCCACATATTCACTTTTGATTTTAAGAAAAAAAACAAGAGCAAATCAAGTGAATATTCAATATTGTTATGACTGTTGTTTAGTCTTTCTAAACACAAAATTATCTTATTTTTAAAGAGTAAAGCGACTTGGATTTTGGCGATGAAAAGGCATGACCTTTGACGAGACGCCTTCGTGGCTAATTCAGTTGGCAATTGGAAAGTTAGTTGAAGTTGATCGGTGGTTTCTTACCTATTGGGACAATACCGTTTATAATTAAAAATTATAGTACCATGCAAACTATATGCAATGAATTAGAAATAGAAATTAAACCAGAATCAACAAAAACATAATAAATAGAATAAGCAAAGATTCTAGTTATGGTCTCGTATTTGACATGCTTTTCTTAAAATAATTTCCACATCGATTCACGTCTATCTCCTAGGGTACAGTAGACAGTGCAATAATATTATCGAAGATGGCAAACTTTATCAGAATCGAATTAGGGGTTTTCTATGGTGTTTCTTTCATGGAGTTGAAGAAGTGGTAGGTGTTTTTGTATGTTTCATATACGGAACTAGACAAGAAAGTCCGGTCTCTTAGTCAATCTCTTCTATAGTGGAACTCAAACATTGTGTCAGTAACCCTCAGCCTTTCTATATTTGCTACTATGTTAGGTGAATGGACCTTGGTCTGACCAATGTGGGGTGGATGTGAGGCTCAATATTTGTTCATGCAGGAAGTGGGAGTTGACGGGGATCCGTGCAAACATGCTGTTGCAGTCATTTGGGACATGGTTGCTCATGGTATTGAGGTTGGTAGTCAAGAATCATGGGTTTATGAGGTTTACCAGGGTTAGATACTTGGAAGAAGGTCTACATGGACACACTTGATCTAATCAATGGTAAAGACCATTGGATACCATGCCTACCCAACCACACTTACTACTCCTAAGCATTGCAATGGGTAATCTAAGAACAATCGATAAGACACGGAAAAGCAAAGATACTAAGAAACCTAGGGAAACCTCCTTTCAGAGCCATTACACCTAAATACCTAACACCAAAGACTAACCGACTATCCCTCACCTTTTAACAATCTAGATAGGAAGAACACTCAGCTCTAACAAACTCTCAATCAGCGCTCCTATGGATTACTTAGCTCTAGTGTTATGAACATAGGCTCAATTAACCAGCCCGGTCCAGTGGCCCAACAAATTGAATGGCACGGTGAGAACGAGAAATTACTACTGCGGAATATAAGCAAGGAGACAGAGAAGAATAGGGCAAGAAGATTGTTAGCAAGCTGATTGTTCTTCCCTCATCCATATCTGTTGTATTCTCATCCCCTTCTAGGTTGTTCTGATTTTGATTTTTACAGTTGTAACCTTCTTAGAGATTTTTCAATTTGAGTTCACTCCATTGGTGCTTTCATTGATTCGTCTGCATCGATGGCGGACGAAACGCTAATCTTTGATATCATGGATAACATCAGAACCATGCTCGAGAATAATCGTCGTATGCAAGGTATTGTGAAGCGGATCTCTACAACTTTGAATAAACAAGACTCACTTCTTCTCCAAATAGAGGATCACATTCAACATTAGACCGAATACCTTGAGCAGCTAAGCTCTACTCCATCCTATTTTTTCATTAGAAATTCAGATAATGTTCCTAATCAGACCTTCAATGTTACTGTGATTGATTTGTTTAAAATTGAGGACTCGGTTCCACATCCTGATTCGGCTGTGGAAATTTCCGATCTAGAGCTCGACCAGGTAACAAACTTGATTGTTGTTGCTCTGATTCACTCCGATACGGTTGATGGTATAGGTTCTGCTTCGCCTTTGCAATTGGATCCATATTATGTTCAGATCAGTTATACTTCTCCAATTGAGTCTGAGAATGAGACCACCGATCATAAATTGGATGTTGTGGAGTCACCACTGCACTATAATCCATCGATGCCTTCCATGGGCGATTCCCATCTAGCGCTCACACATTCTAATTTCACACATACACATGTTGTTTTTCCATGTTTCGTAAATTCTATTGAGGTATTTCCTCGATCTACACGACTTGATTTTGGACAAATTACAGATGATCAGTGGGGGTTATCTTTGAGTGGTTTCCATGATGCACACAAATTGTTTGATCAAATGTCTGAGATTAGTTTTTGTATGAATTTGGTCCACTTCATGCAATTTGGAAAATTTGGATACAATAATGTTGTTGAGACTACTTTGATCACATGTGTGAAACAATGGTTGTTCGTTTCGGATTCAGTAGTTATTACCAATTTTGAGTGGAAACCGGGTTGGCAATGTGGTTCGACGCTATTGTTCGTGAATGAAAGAATGTGGCTCACTTGTTTCACTGGAGCTAATTCCGATCTATGGATCGCTCAAGCCACCAGGTATTTCGAATTCAATGAAATTCCTGAAACCAATCGTTTTGCAAGTATCTTGTGTCGATTGGAAGAGGCGCCAGCAGAATGGTTCAATTGGCTGCACCGTCACAACCAATTGAACACTTGGCACACCTTCACCGTTGCCATGGCTAAACGATTTGTCTCTCGTGGTTTGAAATTCAATAGTGGATTGCAAGTGATGGCATTAGGTTTTACTCATGGTTTAGTTTCTTTTGCCAAGCCTTATTTTCAAAGGAATGTTACGATGTGTAAACCTGCTGGTGCGTCTTGCATCTAATAATTCAGTTTTGGGCCCTACTTTTGCTGTAATTAGTCAAGTTATGTAGACTTTTGAAACTCATGTTGGGGTATTCGGTTGTTCAGAAGTTTCTGATTTTGCTCTCTCTTTGGAAAAGTATAATTATCGAGAAGCTCTTAGGGGGGCTCAGAATGCTAGATGTAATAATGTGTTGCTTGAGTTTCCAATGGGAGATAGACGCCTTTGTTTCAAAGGGGGGACAACACGTATACTTACTACGATAGGTCAACAGGTGTATGTCAGGACACATATATACTTAGCTCATATATTTAGAAACAAGTACTTCAGTGCACTTCTAAGACAAGCGGTGAGTTATTTCAGTGATTTCGTGCATGGGAAATCAATTGATACTGCTCACATTCAAAAAGCTCTGAAGGAAAAGATGGTATATTTCAATGCTAACATCCTTACCTTCCTTACTGGTAGTGTAATATCCAGGATTTTCCGACCTATCCTTATCCTAAACCTTTACGCATATTATAAATTTAAATCTTGAAAACTTAATTAAAACCTATTTTTTTGGTATATAGTTTAGGAAGAAAACGGTTATACTAGAAATATATATATACATATGTATTTAAAAATATAGGTTATAAATGTATTTAAAACCTTAAAACTTTATAAGTTTATAATTACATTTATAAACTTATCCTAAATACTAAAATCCATAAACTAATTTCATAAATTATTTTATAGAATTAAAATAATAGAACTTCTAAAACTTATTTGGATTTTTATATAAACATATTATTTAGCTATAAAAATCCAGGGGCCAAAGCTGTACATTCTGAAACTTATTTCAAACTTAAATTCTTGTTTTGGCATAAAATAATAAAGACTTCAAACTACAGGGACTAAATGTGCATTTTGGCCATTTCCCTGAATCTGAAAAAACAATCTCGAGTTCGATCCCCGTAGGAACCGGTTTCGAGCTCGACTATTCGAAAATCGCGATTTCGTCCAGGTTCACTGAACCTCGGGCTCGTTCTCTCGCGTGCGACCCGTCCCCAAGGTGTCATGATGACCCATTTCGGCCGAGACAATGCGTGAAGCCAGATTTTACTCCGACCGGCCCAACCGTCCTCTTCCCACCCGTTCGCGCATTCAATGCCGAAATGGTTATAAATACCGACCCCCATAGCTCAACATCATCACACCAAACCTCTCTCAAGTGCCAATTCCACATAATCGTGCCCACATTCCCCGATTTGGAAGCCGTAACAGTCGACCCAAAGTTCGGACTTGTTCTCCGTCATCTCGATATCGAAATAGGCAATTCTTGTGATCAATATGTTCGTTGCATCATGAAGATCGAAAGCCCTCTGTTTGATTCCATTAATAGAGGGCAATTCGATGTGTAATTTCGGTATTAAGTTTCTAGGGTTCATATGGGTTGGGGGATAACCGGAACTGATGTTTAAAAATTTCTGGTTTGGTTATGTTACCAGCGAGGCTCGTAGCCGGGTTGGTTAAGGCGCTTGTGTGGGAACCGGGCGACCCGGGTTCGAATCCGGTTAGCCCAGTTTTGCTTTTATTCATTTTTTTAGCCTTTTTAACAACAGATTTAAACTTGAAAAATTTTTATAAATTCTGTAAAACTTTTGTAAACTTGAATCTAAATTTTATTTATACTTTTATATTCCAGAACTATTTTTAATTTATTAAACTTAGCTTAAACTCATAATAATTAATTCTTTAAAATAGTTTTAAAATTCTGAAAACTATGAAAAATACTTTTGAAACTTTACAAAGCTTTATTCTAAATAAGAATTTATTTTTATAAATCAGAAAATATAAAATTTTTTCTATATTTTCTGAAATAAGCATATTATTTGTTTTTTTTTAAATTATAAACTTTAGTTTAACATTAAATCCAAGATTTATTTATTTATTTAAATAAAGCAATAAAATAAAAACGTGTTTTATGCAAGATTAGAAAAACATAAAGATATAAACTTATAAACTTAGAAGTTAATACTTATTAAATTATGGTTTCTTTTAAACTTTAGTTATTTATACACTTTTAAATAAGGTAAACTCTATAAGAAATTCTATTTAACTTGTTCTATACAAACTTATAAATATAAACAAATAAAATGTATAACTACATTCTAAACATTATTTGTTTACAAGTCAAATTATAGAAATAAATATCTAATACTTGAAACTTTAATGATTTATATGTTTTGTTCTTATAAATAATTATTTATCCTTCGTAATTATATACACTTTAAATAATTACTATTAATCTTAAATCACTATTAGTCTTAAAATACTTTGTATTTAATAATTATTTTACTCTTGAAATAATTATTATCATTAATTCTTATCTTAAATAATTATTTTAAACTATAAACTTATTAAACTTCGATATTCAAGTCTTGCGTCACTCATTCAAAACCTTTATTTTTAACTTAATTTAAAACTTCACAAACACGACCATTCCCATCTCCCATTGAAACCCTAGTCGATCTTGAAATCCTAGATCCTTACCATAGACTTATAGGATCATACTTAAATATTTAAACTTGCATACTTAGGCTTATCGTGAGGATATACTCCCTCCAAGTCTTGCAAATACTTATCCGTGTCGGATACTATTCATCATCCAAGTGAGTATATTTAGCCTCTTTTTCCTTTCTATGCTTTTGGGGTGAAACATGTTCAAAATTCTTAAACTTATACAATTCTTGTACAACTATGACTACTTGTTTATTCTTATGTTAAACTTGAGACTTGTATGCTTAGATTAAACTTAAAACTAGCACATTCATTAACTTTGATCAAGCCTATAGTAACAATGATAGATCTATTGTATTTGACCAATCCACCTTGATTGATTGACCCCTTCGGGGGGGAGCCCTTGGTGATTGTTACTGAATTAAACTTTAAACTTGAGACTTATAAGGGTAACCTGCGGGTTATGCCTAAACTTGGTTGGAGGGTTGAAGTGCACAATGTTTAAGATACTTGTTCTCATACTTACATTATAGAATGCATATATTATAGTGAATTGTAATTCTTTCCAAATACTTGTTAAACTGTGTCAAAACCTTTGTATCTCACCAACTATTTTGTAGTTGACAGATTCTTTCACATGTTTCAGGTTCTACATCATGAGGCTTATTTGTGATCACATAGGATGCTTTGGACCTAGACTACTTAAATTAAATGTTGTATTCGTATTATTCTTCCTTGTATTGAATCTTAAATTATTCATTAATGAAATATCGAAACTTTAATAGTTAACCTTGTGCTATTGAACAACCGCGTCCGCCCCGACGTATAATCAACCGTCGGTTGGGGTGTGACAGATTGGTATCAGAGCCTTGGTTATAGGGAATTAGGTTATTAGACACATGACCTAGACTATAACTTAGGAGACCCAAACATGAGTTATCTCATGTCCTTTACTAGGAATTCTCTCCTCATTCTATTCTTAAATCTTATACGTGAACGCTTGGAGATTTTACGATTCTACTTACCTACGTACCACAAGAGGCTACTACATCGAGGATACATTCTTAGGCTTTAAGTCTAATCCACCACTAAACTCTCGTCAAGAATATTTAAGTTCTAGATAATGTGTGAGAACTTGTGCGGACCGGAAGGGTGGATACCTGTATTCTGGGAAATTCTGTCAAGGAAAGCATTTCGTATAAATCCAAATCAACCGTTGGACCCGTATGCTTTCCTGGGAATTCTTGGGATGAGTATCCACTTATAGGAATGCACGACTTCTCTAAACGTTAGTGAGCTCAAATTTCTCTTGATATGTCAAAATACTCGCTTAGTGATATGCACCAAATGAGTACCATCTCAAATACCTTACGCTTCACAAATTCATGATTCAAAAACTTTCCTCTATAACCTTTATTCTATGATTCTTAAGTCCCGTCTTGTCGCATGACAGCATGCTTACTCGTCATGACCTGAAGAAGTTACCTTCAAGGAGAAATTCTTACGAGATTTTACTAAAAAAAACTACATACATAACTTATATTTATAGATACTACCCAGTAAACTTCGTGATCGTTGTAATATAACCCTTAAAACTATGTATTACTCTACAAATTCTCCTATAAACTTCATTATTTTATGAACATAACACTTAAGGGGAAACCCTTGTGTTTCATCTTATTTCCATCACTCAACCAAACTACTCTAGATAACTTACTCAAACTTTTGCTACACTTTTATACATCTCAAAGTGTTCATACATCCTTAAACTTCATGATCCTTGTAATACCAGCACATTTAAAACCATGTATTATCCTACAAGTCCTTTTTTTTACAAGCTTCATTATTTTATAAACTTGGCACATAAGGGGAAACCCTTGTGTCTCATTTCATTTTCGTCACTCAAGCAAACTTCATTTTATGACTAACTCAAAACTTTGTTACACTTTTAATCTCAAAACCTTCATACGTCCTTAAAACTTACACATCACCGTTTCTTGTAAACAAAACTTAACGTCTTTTAAACCTAAAGTACATTAACAAAGTGATTAGTAACCTGATCGTTTTCGCACAAGGGAAGAAGCCTACTATAGGATAAACAAGCTCCACGTTTAAGACCCTAAGCCCACAATAAACCTCAACATAGTACCTTAAACCCAAATATCGGTGACAATAACTAAAAAGTTGTAGACTCACGAGGAAATTCTGGCTATGAAAATAGGGTACATAAGTGAGTCCTTGTGACCCGCCCCTTCTTCCGGGAATTCTCTTCGTCAGCCCATCAACGTCAAGCCAAAAACCATTTTAATAGTACTGTGATGACTCAATATTATGAATAAAAACCTTTTGAACATATTACGCACTTTAATTTTCCGTTTAAATTGTATTATGTAAGGGCTAGAAGTCCCAATTTTGAAACATTTAACGAAAGTTACTTTGAAATTTATCTTGTTATCACTTACTAGCTTGACTTTCCTTCTAGCACTACACTCTTACCCACACACCTTCGTCAAAAGTAGCTCACATTAGTACTAGAGATAATTAACAACGTGGCATTAAACTATAAAAACCCTAAGTGACACGTGTACTTGAAGAATAAAAACTTGAACAAATCTTCTAATTCGTAAGCACCTTTTCAAAAACAACACGACTTACGAATCATTACCCTAAACAACCATGACCCTTACTTCTTGTATAGACTTAACACTTGTAAACTTGATCAACTTTTCGCTTGACCATCACACCTATCTTTTATAAATCTTACTTGTACTACTTATCGATGCCTAACTCGTCGTTTTTGAACATCTTAATTACATTCTATACAAAGGAAAACTATACTTTCTGTTATGAATCAAGATAAATTGTTTGCAAACACACTATCATAAACCTTATCGAAACTTTTCCCGTTACCCTATGCTTGGAGACTTTCCTCATTCAACTCTTGTCACGTAAAATACTTACTATAAATCACGACGGGGAATAAAAACTTAAATACACGTTCGTATACACGGCTATAAGGTCAGAGACTTTTGAGTCATGTAAAACTTGTACAAATACTCAATCCCGCATTCTTAAAACTAAACATGATCAATAAAGGATCATGTAAAGCTTGATACTGAAACTTGAAACTCAACTGACTTATCGTATTTTCAAACTTATACTTGGATCCTTAGTCTTGAAAACCTTGTGTGTTCATCTTAACCAAACCCTATAAGACTTGATAAACGTACATTTCGAATACACGAGAAAATTCCATTCTTGATACAAGAAACTAAAATGAAGGGAGACGTTGCTCTCTTTAGCAGAATACCTCCCTAGTCTTCCCTTCAAACCCAAACATCGGGATCCACTAATCTTCTGGACAACTCGAATCTTCTGTGAGAAAGCGTATAACGGTTAATCCTGTTCCAAACGCTGTCCCATACCTCTCTTAAACACTAGAGTATTTAGATAACCTCTTTATACTCGAAACGTAATCATATACTTCTATACACTGAAGCTAAACTAAGAGACTTTAAGCTATTCTATGTTTGACGTATTCTTGTTCAAACACAATTTAAACTATTCTATGTTTGATATATTCTTGATCAAACACAATTTAAACTATTCTATGTTTGATATATTCTTGATCAAACACAATTTAAACTATTCTATGTTTGACGTATTCTTGTTCAAACACAATTTAAACTACTCTATGTTTGATATATTCTTGATCAAACACAATTTAAGCTATTCTATGTTTGACGTATTCTTGTTCAAACACAATTCTATGTTTGATATATTCTTTGTGACAACCCGACTTTTCTGGTTAACTCAGTTAGCAAATTCTGTTAACTTACCGTTAAAAACCTAACCCCGTTAGTCAAATCTAACCCCAAGGTCTAATTCGGTCACAATATTAATTCAAAACTTCAGGGACTAGTTGAGTGAATCTACCAAGCCAAATAAATTGACCCACCAAAGTCAATTTTATCAAAATTACTTCTGTTGACTTTTGGAAGTCAACATTGGGATCCCTTGATTTCCAATTCGCGAATTATATCCCGAAATCCGTTGGAATTAGAACCGTTCGTGCATGATAATGATCATAACGATCATAATTGATCCATTAAACACCTCCAATTTAATCGAATTAACACTAATAATGAGAATTAAACAAGTAACCGTCGACCCTATGTCTTACTCAATCGAATTCGACTGTAATCAGTTACCAATTTGCAAACCAACACACTGCACACCTAAATCGAGTCTCTCTGAAACCTTTGCACTCGTCAAATTGATCGGATTCATAGCAAGAGCCGCCGGGAATCGAACTAGTCATCGTCGGACCTGCTTTAGTTGATCTCCACCGTCCCGACACCAATTCAGGTAACTAGATACATCATCAGCTTCGCTTTTATCTCTGAAATGAAAGCCCTAACCCAATTAGGGCTCACATTATCAATTCGATCGAGTTCTTGATCCTAGGGTTCATCATCTGACTGATTTAGTCGAGCCCTAATCTAGACCCAATGAAAATGAAATTAACCTATTCAGAAATATTCGCAACACTTTTTCTACTGAAAGCCCTTTGCCAATTTCAAGTTTTAATATAAAAATCTCTGTAACCCGTAATTAGGGTTCATGCGAACTCTATCTGTCGAATTCAATTCTAAACCATTTTTAAATCAAATTAACCTATTCCATTAGATTCGCAATCGTCTGTAGAGTGAAAGCCCTATGAAACAACGGGCTTCCACTATCGAATTGATCATGAACCCGTAATTAGGGTTCATATGCGTTCTAATTTGGGGTTTTCGATCTTAAACATAAATTTGATACAATTAAACCATATATGCAGATTCGCAATCCTCTACTCTACAAAACCCCTATGAATCCAGACATTTTCATTATAAGAATTAATCAAATCAATCCAAAATCAAAACTAGGGTTTTTCGGTCCTAGTTTCTGTAATTTAACAATCAAAATCCAATTGTTTTTGCAATTAGCTTTCACCACAGAGTCGTTTTGAGTCGATAATCAAAACCCCTATGATCCTTTGTTGAATCGCGACCGAATCTGAGGGTAATTGGACGGGTTTCGAACCGGGTATGCGTGGGGGAGGGAAACCCATTCGAGTTACTTGATAAAACCAATTCAATCTGGATCATGTTGCGATAGCCTAGCGGCCGAGACTGGTTAGAGCTGTGTGCGTGTGTGGGAGAGACCCGGGTTCGAGTCCGGGCTCCCACAATTATTTTTAAACATTTTTCTGTTAATATTTAATTAATAAAAATCAAACCTTTTAATATTATATTATTATATAAATGGGTTTTAACCCGGAAAATAACCCGTAGGCTCGGGTTTGAATTATTAACTTATTTTTATATATTATACCCACTTTTATAAATAACTTAGTGTTATTATCCCCAAGTGAAAATAATATGTTTATATTATTTTTAAACCGTGAATTCATATAAAATAATATATTTATATTATTTTCAAACCGTGACCCGTATTATTAAATAATATATATTTATATTATTTCAAATCAATTTATAACATCGTGTGTCGATTGAGACTAAATAATAATATAATTGGTTATACTATTTACTCGTATACATATATTATTATTTTCTTAATTTTTGTAAATGACAAAACACCCGGTTATAATTATTATTAGTCGTGTCATTCGTCGCGTAAAGTAATTCCTAACTCCGTGGACACTTTCGTCCACTCTTGAATATTAGAGCGTTTCTTTAGGACGCTTCTCAATCCGTGTCATTATCACATTTCCCATTTTCCTTTATCCCTAATTTTATGTGTTTATAATTTTAGGACATTCGTAAGTCTTTTGAGACTTACACACTTGGTTCCAACTTTTCCCTTGTGTGATTCAAATCCTTACTCAAGCTCAGGTGAGTTTTCACGGCCCCTTTTTACTGCTTTTAAACTGGGGGAGAAAACATGATCCAACTCTTTTGATTTTTGTACTTCATTTTATATCAATTGTTATGACTATGCGTAAACTCTATCATGAAAGTCCTCACATTGAACCGTTTAAATATGAATATAGCGAGGTATGTTGGGTAGTACTACTGGGTTTGACAAACCTCACCCGCGTTAGTCGCGCTAACACGATTGGATATCGAACGGGTGCAATATTGACCTAAACGTGCACCGTGGTTGATAGACCTGGTGGGAGGCAATACAAACAGTCAGTTTACGGTTGCGAGCGTAATAGCAAACAATGAACACGGGTTAGCTACTCATTTGGTATTTATGTTGATTGTACAATAAATCTGGTAAACGTTTATTTATATATTGAAACCTGTGAACTCACCAACCTCGTGTTGACACTTTTTCTCACATGTTTTCTCAGGACGCTAAGCTAAGACACAGGTGCACGTTAGGGCATGCATGGGATTCAACTGCTTTGCTTTGTGTCTATTTATGTTGATTGAATTATTTTAATGTACTTTGTTTGGTTGAACGTTTGGACTTTTGGACTTTGGTTTTGGGCGCGTGTATTTTGCGCATTTACTTTCTTTACGCTTCCGCATTGAAACTCTGATTTAAAAGGATATTTTCATTTGAGTCCCATGTAGAGTCGTTCAATGTAACTAATGTCTGAGATCCTGGTTTGTCACTTCCCAAACGGTAATACTCCGTTAGTGGAATTTGGGGGTGTGACAGATTGGTATCAGAGCCATTGGTTATAGCGAACTAGGATTGCATACTAGACTATAGCCTCACACATTAGTTACATGTCATTTGGATGTTTGGCACTTATACAAATTGTTGCAGGATCATGTCGTCAACACCACCTCCATCACCTAACGCATCAGGGCATAAGGCACCTGTACCCTCATCCCCGGAGCCCAAAAGGCGCCGGACTACCTCAATTGAGCAAGGTGAACCGAGCAACGCACGGGCATTGGAGTATGCTCTCAATTGGGATATGTACCCACATATGATCCAAAGGTGGATCGAAATGGGAGATGTTCCATCACCGTACTTTGCATCCACATATTCATCGCCTACACTGCCTAGCTTACCATGTACCATGGAACAAGCTTTCGCAGCATTTGTGTCCTATATGTTAAAGGAATTAAGTTTTGTACAAGATGACACCGAGGAGATACCTAAACTCCTAGAGAATGGAAAACAAGTGGAAAAGAATAGGGTAGGAATAGAAGATTCGACTACCGAACTAGCTGCAACGGATCATGTCTACAACCTTTTAGTGAATCGTGTAGCACACCTAGAGACGAGGGCTGACATTATGGATGATGATATGCAAGGAGTTCTGGAGAGATTAGCTGCTATGGAAGCTCAGCTACATGTGGCTAACCACACTGCTGAAGGCCTTCAAGAGAGGGTGACTCACTTGGAAGCCCAACTGCAAGCGGCCCTACACCCGAAAGACATTCCAGTATCTGACGATGAGGAGGAACCCTTTGAGGAAGAGCTCTTTGAGGAGGAGCCCTTCGAGGAGGAACCCTTAGAGGGGGAACCAGCTGAGGAAGAGCCAGTGGAGATTGATGATGCACAATCATATGTCTCTTCTGATGACAAGGATATTTGAGGATCTTCCTATTCTATCTTCCTTTTCATGTTTGTTTTTGCTTATTATATTTCCCTTTTCAAACCTAGATGGGTAAGGTTGTTCCCATCCAATAAAAGCATGAGAAGTTTAATATTTGAGTTATTTATTTTGTAGCCTTACAATTTATTTAATTTTCAAAATATTAGATGTTGTATTTCCTTACCCGTACCTGAATAATGTTTAATATGCGATATATTTCTCATTGTTTTCATTTGTGATTGTGAAGAAATATGTCTGGGAGAGGACGAGGAGGCCGTACCGGTGGTCGTGGTACCATCAACATGACGGCAGCAGAACTAGCAGCCTTGATAAACAATAGTGTGGTAGAGGCCCTAGCAGCACAGAATGCTGCAGGTAAATGCTTTCAACTATTGACTAGTAGGGTCAATCCCTTTTCCTAAGAATATCTTTCTAAACTCTATAATTCCAATTCAATTCGTATTTCTAAATCCAGGTCAGCAAAATCAACAAAATCAACAGCCAGCCTGCACTTTTAAGGCATTCATGGACTGCAAGCCCCACACCTTTAGTGGAGCTGAAGGAGCAGTTGGATTACTTCGCTGGTTTGAGAAGGTTGAATCAGTAATAGCCATGTGCAACTGCCCCGTAGCTAACCAAGTGAAATTTGCTGCTGGAACTTTAGAAGGCCCGGCCCTAACATGGTGGAATGCCCAAGTTCAAATGTTGGGACTAGCAATGGCAAATGGACTCCCGTGGGAGGAATTTAAAACCATGATGAAAGAAGAATACTGTCCACGAGATGAAATTCAAAAGCTAGAAGGAGAGTTCTGGAACCTTAAGATGGAGGGTTCAGAAATTGAACTCTACACCACCCGTTCGCACGAACTTGCCACCATGTGCCCACATATGGTGACTCCGGATTACAAACGGATTGAACTATACATTGGAGGTTTGGTACCTCAGATTCAAAGCATGGTGACCTCATCCAACCCTACCACCATCCAACAGACCATCAGACTTGCTCACAAATTGACCGATCAGGCAGTGACACAGGGAACTTTACCTCCAAGAGGTTCGGTTTCTAAACCCACCGATAACAATAAGCGCAAGTTCGACCATCACTCCCACTCACACAACCACTCAAATTCTAAAGGATCACAATCCAATCAACCTCAGCACCAACAACAGCGAAAGTTTGAGCATGCTAGAAACTTTAATCAAACAACCTCATCAGGTCCGAATCAAGGGGAATATGCTGGGAGGTACCCCAAGTGCAACAAATGCGGCTATCACCACACGGGCACTTGTGACCGACAACGTTGCCAGCGTTGTGGTAAAATGGGCCACGCTGCAAAGGACTGTAGAGTTGCACTCCCGAACAAACAACCATTTCAATCACAGGGATTCACGAGGGGATGTTTTCAGTGCGGTAAAGAGGGGCACATTCAAAGGAACTGTCCTCAGATGAAAAAGGGTGGAAATGGTAATGGCAGTGGTAGTGGTAACGGTAATAACCAGGGCAACAATGGTAACAACCCCAATCAAAACAACAATGGTGGGAATAACGGTAATAACGGTGGTAATGGAGGAAATGGGGCGAAAGGAAGAGCTTTTGTACTGGGATCCGGAGAGGCTCGCTACGATCATAACGTGGTCACCGGTAAATTTCTCTTAAATAATTACTTTGCTTCTGTCCTTTTTGACACTGGTGCTGATAGGAGTTTTATATCTAAGAAACTTAGTGATATGATAAAAGGAACTCCAACTCTGCTAGAAGCTAAGTATGTAATAGAGATAGCTGACGGCCAAATAATTGAAGCAACCCACATTCATAAGGGTTGTAAGCTTGATCTAGCTAGCCATATTCTAGATATCGACCTTATGCCGGTCACACTTGGTAGTTTTGATGTAATCGTTGGCATGGATTGGTTGTCTAGAAACCAAGAGGAAATCATTTGTCATGAGAAAATCGTTCGCATACCCCTCCCAAGTGGAGAAATTCTTTCAGTTCAGGGCGAAGGAGTTGGTACTGTCATGGGCATTATATCCTTCATGAAAGCACAAAAATGTCTTCGAAAGGGGCATACGGCTATTTTGGCCCTTGTTGCTGAACAACCGTCAGAAGAAAAGAAGATCGAAGATATTCCCGTTGTGCGTGAATTTTTGGAAGTATTTCCCGAGGATCTGCCCGGTCTGCCACCACACCGTCAGGTTGAATTCCAAATTGATCTAGCACCCGGAGCAGCACCGATTGCTCGAGCACCTTATCGATTAGCACCCAGTGAATTACAGGAACTGTCCACTCAGTTGCAAGACTTATTGGATAAAGGCTTCATCCGACCTAGTTCATCACCGTGGGGAGCTCCGGTATTATTTGTCAAGAAGAAGGACGGTACGTTTCGTATGTGTATTGATTACCGGGAGCTGAACAAAGTTACAATCAAGAACCGCTACCCTTTACCTCGTATTGATGACCTTTTTGACCAACTCCAAGGATCAAGTTTCTATTCCAAAATAGATCTTAGGTCCGGCTATCATCAGTTAAGAGTCCGAGAAGAAGATATCTCTAAAACTGCATTCAGGACAAGGTACGGCCATTACGAATTTATGGTCATGCCTTTCGGTTTAACCAACGCACCCGCGGTATTCATGGACCTCATGAACCGTGTGTGTAAGCCTTACCTTGACCAGTTTGTTATCGTTTTCATCGATGACATTCTTATTTATTCCAAGAACGAGGAAGAACATGAAGAACATCTGCGTCTAATTTTGGAACTACTTAAGCAAGAACAACTTTATGCTAAGTTTTCCAAATGTGAATTTTGGATTCGAGAGGTTCAATTTCTAGGGCATGTGGTAAATGAAAAAGGGATACATGTCGACCCATCCAAAATAGAAGCCATCAAGAATTGGGCAGCACCGACGACTCCGACTGAAGTGCGACAATTTCTAGGAATGGCTGGATATTACCGTCATTTTATCGAAGGATTTTCAAAGATTGCGCAACCTCTCACCGCCCTAACTCAAAAAGGAAAAGATTATAATTGGGGCGATAATCAAGAATCAGCTTTCCAGCATCTCAAACAGAAACTTTGCAGTGCACCTATTTTAGCTCTTCCGGAAGGAACCGGTGACTTTGTGGTGTATTGTGATGCATCTATTCAAGGTCTGGGTTGTGTCTTAATGCAACGCGAAAAGGTAATCGCATACGCTTCACGTCAGTTAAAGGTTCACGAGAAAAACTACACCACTCATGACCTAGAGTTGGGAGCAGTAGTTTTTGCACTTAAGATATGGAGACATTACTTGTACGGTACCAAATGCACCATCTACACCGACCACAAGAGCCTCCAGCATATCTTCGAGCAGAAGGAGTTGAACATGCGACAACGTCGTTGGGTTGAACTTTTAAATGATTACGACTGTGCGATCCGGTATCATCCGGGTAAAGCTAACGTCGTGGCTGATGCACTAAGCCGAAAAGAAACGAAACCCAAACGAGTTCGAGCGTTACAACTCACTATTCACCCTGGATTGCCTGACAGAATCCGTAGTGCTCAACTTGAAGCCTTGAAAGAAGATAACCTACCGTTAGAAGTTACACATGGCATGGAAGCACAACTTGAAGTAAAATCTGACGGAATTCGTTACTTTGTCGAACGAATATGGGTTCCAGTGTTCGGAAATTTAAGGGAACTAATCATGGATGAAGCTCATAAATCTCGTTACTCCATTCATCCGGGTTCCGATAAAATGTACCATGATCTAAAAGTACTATATTGGTGGCCAAAAATGAAGGCCGATATAGCCACTTATGTTAGTAAGTGTCTGACCTGCGCGAAGGTCAAAGTTGAATACCAAAAACCGTCCGGCCTACTACAACAACCTGAAATTCCCATGTGGAAATGGGAACAAATATCCATGGACTTCATTACCAAATTACCCCGAACCCCTACCGGATGTGATACTATATGGGTAATTGTGGATCGCCTAACAAAATCTGCTCACTTTCTAGCAATCAAAGAAACTGACAAAATGGATAAACTCACTCGAGTATACTTGAAAGAAGTGGTCTCTCGGCACGGAGTGCCAATATCTATTATTTCGGATCGTGATGCACGATTCACTTCCCGTTTCTGGCAATCATTGCATAAAGCATTAGGCACGCGGCTAGATATGAGCACAGCATACCATCCTCAAACTGATGGCCAAACTGAACGTACTATCCAAACTCTGGAGGACATGCTACGAGCTTGTGTGATCGATTTCGGTAACACTTGGGAGTCTCACCTACCATTGGTGGAGTTCTCCTATAACAACAGTTATCACACTAACATCAAGGCAGCTCCATTTGAAGCACTTTATGGGCGGAAATGCCGTTCTCCCATTTGTTGGACCGAGGTTGGGGATAGCCAACTCACAGGTCCTGAACTTGTATTTGAAACTTCCGAAAAGATCGTTCAAATTAGAAATCGTATGGCGGCAGCTCGTGATCGTCAAAAGAGCTATGCCGACAAGCGTCGTAAACCTTTGGAATTTCAAATAGGTGACATGGTTTTACTTAAAGTCTCACCTTGGAAAGGTGTCATTCGTTTCGGGAAACGAGGAAAACTGAATCCTCGTTATGTTGGACCTTTCAAAATATCAAAGAGAATCGTACCAGTCGCGTATCAACTGGACCTACCTGAAAGACTTAGTGGTGTACACAACGTCTTTCACGTCTCAAATTTAAAGAAATGCCTAGCTGATGAATCACTCGCAGTTCCTCTGGAGGAAGTACATGTTGATGAACAGTTACGTTTCATCGAGGTACCTGTGGAAATTATGGATAGGGAAGTTAAAACGTTAAAGCACAGTAAAATCCCTATTGTTCGAGTCCGTTGGAACTCGAAACGCGGACCGGAATTCACGTGGGAGCGCGAGGATCAGATGATGCGCAAATATCCTAATCTATTCAAGCACTCCACGTCAAATCTTTAAGGTATTATTTTAAATTTTCGGGACGAAAATTCTTTTAACTAGGGGATGATGTGATACCCGGGAAAATTTTTTTTTATTTTAATTTTCGGGACGAAAATTCTTATAACTAGGGGATGATGTGACAACCCGACTTTTCTGGTTAACTCAGTTAGCAAATTCCGTTAACTTACCGTTAAAAACCTAACCCCGTTAGTCAAATCTAACCCCAAGGTCTAATTCGGTCACAATATTAATTCAAAACTTCAGGGACTAGTTGAGTGAATCTACCAAGCCAAATAAATTGACCCACCAAAGTCAATTTTATCAAAATTACTTCTGTTGACTTTTGGAAGTCAACATTGGGATCCCTTGATTTTCAATTCGCGAATTATATCCCGAAATCCGTTGGAATTAGAACCGTTCGTGCATGATAATGATCATAACGATCATAATTGATCCATTAAACACCTCCAATTTAATCGAATTAACACTAATAATGAGAATTAAACAAGTAACCGTCGACCCTATGTCTTACTCAATCGAATTCGACTGTAATCAGTTACCAATTTGCAAACCAACACACTGCACACCTAAATCGAGTCTCTCTGAAACCTTTGCACTCGTCAAATTGATCGGATTCATAGCAAGAGCCGCCGGGAATCGAACTAGTCATCGTCGGACCTGCTTTAGTTGATCTCCACCGTCCTGACACCAATTCAGGTAACTAGATACATCATCAGCTTCGCTTTTATCTCTGAAATGAAAGCCCTAACCCAATTAGGGCTCACATTATCAATTCGATCGAGTTCTTGATCCTAGGGTTCATCATCTGACTGATTTAGTCGAGCCCTAATCTAGACCCAATGAAAATGAAATTAACCTATTCAGAAAGATTCGCAACACTTTTTCTACTGAAAGCCCTTTGCCAATTTCAAGTTTTAATATAAAAATCTCTGTAACCCGTAATTAGGGTTCATGCGAACTCTATCTGTCGAATTCAATTCTAAACCATTTTTAAATCAAATTAACCTATTCCATTAGATTCGCAATCGTCTGTAGAGTGAAAGCCCTATGAAACAACGGGCTTCCACTATCGAATTAATCATGAACCCGTAATTAGGGTTCATATGCGTTCTAATTTGGGGTTTTCGATCTTAAACATAAATTTGATACAATTAAACCATATATGCAGATTCGCAATCCTCTACTCTACAAAACCCCTATGAATCCAGACATTTTCATTATAAGAATTAATCAAATCAATCCAAAATCAAAACTAGGGTTTTTCGGTCCTAGTTTCTGTAATATAACGATCAAAATCCAATTGTTTTTGCAATTAGCTTTCACCACAGAGTCGTTTTGAGTCGATAATCAAAACCCCTATGATCCTTTGTTGAATCGCGACCGAATCTGAGGGTAATTGGACGGGTTTCGAACCGGGTATGCGTGGGGGAGGGAAACCCATTCGAGTTACTTGATAAAACCAATTCAATCTGGATCATGTTGCGATAGCCTAGCGGCCGGGACTGGTTAGAGCTGTGTGCGTGTGTGGGAGAGACCCGGGTTCGAGTCCGGGCTCCCACAATTATTTTTAAACATTTTTCTGTTAATATTTAATTAATAAAAATCAAACCTTTTAATATTATATTATTATAAAAATGGGTTTTAACCCGGAAAACAACCCGTAGGCTCGGGTTTGAATTATTAACTTATTTTTATATATTATACCCACTTTTATAAATAACTTAGTGTTATTATCCCCAAGTGAAAATAATATGTTTATATTATTTTTAAACCGTGAATTCATATAAAATAATATATTTATATTATTTTCAAACCGTGACCCGTATTATTAAATAATATATATTTATATTATTTCAAATCAATTTATAACATCGTGTGTCGATTGAGACTAAATAATAATATAATTGGTTATACTATTTACTCGTATACATATATTATTATTTTCTTAATTTTTGTGAATGACAAAACACCCGGTTATAATTATTATTAGTCGTGTCATTCGTCGCGTAAAGTAATTCCTAACTCCGTGGACACTTTCGTCCACTCTTGAATATTAGAGCGTTTCTTTAGGACGCTTCTCAATCCGTGTCATTATCACATTTCCCATTTTCCTTTATCCCTAATTTTATGTGTTTATAATTTTAGGGCATTCGTAAGTCTTTTGAGACTTACACACTTGGTTCCAACTTTTCCCTTGTGTGATTCAAATCCTTACTCAAGCTCAGGTGAGTTTTCACGGCCCCTTTTTACTGCTTTTAAACTGGGGGAGAAAACATGATACAACTCTTTTGATTTTTGTACTTCATTTTATATCAATTGTTATGACTATGCGTAAACTCTATCATGAAAGTCCTCACATCGAACCGTTTAAATATGAATATAGCGAGGTATGTTGGGTAGTACTACTGGGTTTGACAAACCTCACCCGCGTTAGTCGCGCTAACACGATTGGATATCGAACGGGTGCAATATTGACCTAAACGTGCACCGTGGTTGATAGACCTGGTGGGAGGCAATACAAACAGTCAGTTTACGGTTGCGAGCGTAATAGCAAACAATGAACACGGGTTAGCTACTCATTTGGTATTTATGTTGATTGTATAATAAATCTGGTAAACGTTTATTTATATATTGAAACCTGTGAACTCACCAACCTCGTGTTGACACTTTTTCTCACATGTTTTCTCAGGACGCTAAGCTAAGACACAGGTGCACGTTAGGGCATGCATGGGATTCAACTGCTTTGCTTTGTTTCTATTTATGTTGATTGAATTATTTTAATGTACTTTGTTTGGTTGAACGTTTGGACTTTTGGACTTTGGTTTTGGGCGCGTGTATTTTGCGCATTTACTTTCTTTACGCTTCCGCATTGAAACTCTGATTTAAAAGGATATTTTCATTTGAGTCCCATGTAGAGTCGTTCAATGTAACTAATGTCTGAGATCCTGGTTTGTCACTTCCCAAACGGCAATACTCCGTTAGTGGAATTTGGGGGTGTGACATTCTTGTTCAAACACAATTTAAACTATTCTATGTTTGATATATTCTTGATCAAACACAATTTAAACTATTCTATGTTTGATATATATTCTTGATCAAACACAATTTAAACTATTCTATGTTTGACGTATTCTTGTTCAAACACAATTTAAACTACTCTATGTTTGATATATTCTTGATCAAACACAATTTAAGCTATTCTATGTTTGACGTATTCTTGTTCAAACACAATTCTATGTTTGATATATTCTTGATCAAACACAATTTAAGCTATTCTATGTTTGACATATTCTTGATTCAAACACAATTCGAGCTACCCCATGTTTGACGTATTTTTGTTCAAACATGATGAACGTATGAAACTTTAAACTACTCCATGTTTGACGTATTCGTGTTCAAACATGATGAACGTATGAGACTTTAAACTACTCCATGTTTGGCGTATTCTTGTTCAAACATGATGGACGTATGAGACTTTAAACTACTCCATGTTTGACGTATTCTTGTTCAAACATGATGAACGTATGAGACTTTAAACTACCCCATGTTTGACGTATTCTTGTTCAAACATGATGAACGTATGAGACTTTAAACTACTCCATGTTTGGCGTATTCTTGTTCAAACATGATGAACGTACGAGACTTTAAGCTACTCCATGTTTGACGTATGCTTGTTCAAACACGATGGACGTATAAGGCTTTAAACTATTCCATGTTTGACGTATGCTTATTCAAACATGATGAACGTATAAGACTTTAAACTATTCCATGTTTGACGTATGCTTATTCAAACATGATGAACGTATAAGACTTTTAAACTACTCAAGGTTTGATGTATTCTTGATCAAACCCGAGGAAAGTGTAAAGACTTTGAACTACTCAAGGTTTGATGTATTCTTGATCAAACCCGAGGAAAGTGTAAAGACTTTGAACTACTCGATGACTGAGGTATTCTTATTCAATCATGAGGAAACTTTGAAACTCTAAATCTTGTCACATTCTTCTCTCTTTAATCATTGAATGACGTTTCTCTCTAAGAGACTCGTTAATCAATGATCACTCTTATGTGAAAACTTTAGTCGCGAGTTAAACAAATTCTTGTACTCTTTCTCGATCCACACACCAACGGAAGGACCTATGCGGACTATGCGACGATTTAAATGCTTGCGGGTGAACACGTAAGTATGAAAATCAACGTATGGGAAGGCATAGTAAACTCTGTCGTGTGCTATGATCTAAAACTTATCATAAAAGGTAGCCATGAAACTTAGGTACCGTAGCAATCCTTAGACGTATTAGTCTACAAACTCAAATCATTACACTATCATCGAATCCAATCTGAGTGATGCATCTCACCTTGAACCTTGAATGGAAATTCAACAGTTATCCTCTCAAATACATTTCTGAAAACAAATCTTCTTATATTTCAATGAAACTATACGCTTCTTAGGGAAACTCTTGGCAACCATATGCGTTGAAGACTTAGAAACTCGAGCGTAATCTTATTCCTATCCTTACACCACATTTAGAATTCTATACGTAACCAGGGGTTACTTGGGAACTTGGGAACGTAAAGTACCTTTCTTATTATACTGGTACGTATCACAAGCTTAAATCTTAGAAGCAAGAAACTTCTACTTTAATTTCGGGACGAAATTTCCTAAAGTAGGGGAGACTGTAATATCCAGGATTTTCCGACCCATCCTTATCCTAAACCTTTACGCATATTATAAATTTAAATCTTGAAAACTTAATTAAAACCTTTTTTTTTTGGTATGTAGTTTAGGAAGAAAACGGTTATACTAGAAATATATATATATATACATATGTATTTAAAAATATAGGTTATAAATGTATTTAAAACCTTAAAACTTTATAAGTTTATAATTACATTTATAAACTTATCCTAAATACTAAAATCCATAAACTAATTTCATAAATTATTTTATAGAATTAAAATAATAGAACATCTAAAACTTATTTGGATTTTTATATAAACATATTATTTAGCTATAAAAATCCAGGGGCCAAAACTGTACATTCTGAAACTTATTTCAAACTTAAATTCTTGTTTTAGCATAAAATAATAAAAACTTCAAACTACAGGGACTAAATGTGCATTTTGGCCATTTCCCTTAATCTGAAAAAAAAATCTCGAGTTCGATCCCCGTAGGAACCGGTTTCGAGCTCGACTATTCAAAAATCACGATTTCGTCCAGGTTCACTGAACCTCGGGCTCGTTCTCTCGCGTGCGACCTGTCCCCAAGGTGTCATGATGACCCATTTCGGCCGAGACAACGCGTGAAGCCAGATTTTACTCCGACCGGCCCAACCGTCCTCTTCCCACCCGTTCGCGCATTCAATTCCGAAATGGTTATAAATACCGACCCCTATAGCTCAACATCATCACACCAAACCTCCCTCAAGTGCCAATTCCACAGAATCGTGCCCACATTCCCCGATTTGGAAGCCGTAACAGTCGACCCAAAGTTCGGACTTGTTCTCCGTCATCTCGATATCGAAATAGGTAATTCTTGTGATCAATATGTTCGTTGCATCAAGAAGATCGAAAGCCCTCTGTTTGATTCCATTAACAGAGGGCAATTCGATGTGTAATTTCGGTATTAAGTTTCTAGGGTTCATATGGGTTGGGGGATAACCGGAACTGATGTTTAAAAAATAAACCTTTAGTTATTTATACACTTTTAACTAAGGTAAAGTCTATAAGAAATTCTATTTAACTTGTTCTATACAAACTTATAAATATAAACAAATAAAACGTATAACTACATTCTAAACATTATTTGTTTACAAGTCAAATTATATAAATAAATATCTAATACTTGAAACTTTAACGATTTATATGTTTTGTTCTTATAAATAATTATTTATCCTTAGTAATTATATACACTTTAAATAATTACTATTAATCTTAAATCACTATTAGTCTTAAAATACTTTGTATTTAATAATTATTTTACTCTTGAAATAATTATTATCATTAATTCTTATCTTAAATAATTATTTTAAGCTATAAACTTATTAAACTTCGATATTCAAGTCTTGTGTCACTCATTCAAAACCTTTATTTTTAACTTAATTTAAAACTTCACAAACACGACCATTCCCATCTCCTATTGAAACCCTAGTCGATCTTGAAATCCTAGATCTTTACCATAGACTTATAGGATCATACTTAAATATTTAAACTTGCATACTTAGGCTTATCATGAGGATATACTCCCTCCAAGTCTTGCAAATACTTATCCGTGTCGGATACTATTCATCATCCAAGTGAGTATACTTAGCCCCTTTTTCCTTTCTATGCTTTTGGGGTGAAACATGTTCAAAATTCTTAAACTTATACAATTTTTGTACAACTATGACTACGTGTTTATTCTTATGTTAAACTTGAGACTTGTATGCTTAGATTAAACTTAAAACTAGCACATTCATTAACTTTGATCAAGCCTATAGTAACAATGATAGATCTATTGTATTTGACCAATCCACCTTGATTGATTGACCCCTTCGGGGGGAGCCCTTGGTGATTGTTACTGAATTAAACTTTAAACTTGAGACTTATAAGGGTAACCTGCGGGTTATGCCTAAACTTGGTTGGAGGGTTGAAGTGCACAATGTTTAAGATACTTGTTCTCATACTTACATTATAGAATGAATATATCATAGTGAATTGTAATTCTTTCCAAATACTTGTTAAACTGTGTCAAAACCTTTGTATCTCACCAACTATTTTGTAGTTGACAGATTCTTTCACATGTTTCAGGTTCTACATCATGAGGCTTATTTGTGATCACATAGGATGCTTTGGACCTAGACTACTTAAATTAAATGTTGTATTCGTATTATTCTTCCTTGTATTGAATCTTAAATTATTCATTAATGAAATATCGAAACTTTAATAGTTAACCTTGTGCTGTTGAACAATCGCGTCCGCCCCGACGTATAATCCGCCGTCGGTTGGGGTGTGACAGGTAGCATAGTATAACAAGCGATAAGTTCTATTAGACTGTGGTTTTCATTTGTGACGGACGATAATTTAGCAACACGATATGTTGCGGTCTTGGATGAATCAATTCTGGTTGGAACAAATCCTTGTTTTGTAAAGGGCATAGGAATGAGTGTCATATATTTGGTTACTTATTCAACGTGGGTAGTAGTTTTCATATATGAATCCATTTTGGTTTCCATAAAGAATTCATCTAGTGGTGCAGTCATTGCTTGCTTTTTAGGTGCTCAAATTGCACAATGGACTGTGACAACTAGGAGTGTAATTTACATCAAGGGTAGACCTCGGGTTATTACACAACCATGGACAGCTACACTTAATTTTCATGATTTGGTGGTTAATGGGATCTCATTCGAGGTTTATAACAATTTACACCTTTTTGTTACCCTTGCTATTGCTGCTGCTTTTGTTCATATAGCTTTGACCGAGTTGATACCAATCCAACAATTTCCTCGATCCACGAAACCCCGAGCAAATAGTATCATGACAGGATACGGGCACCATCACACTTCCCTCACCTCTGCCATATTAGTTCTACCCAACTTGACCGGTGTACTCTTTCTCTTTCCGTGCTGGCCGCCAAAACTCCGGTATCAGTCTGCCACTTCCGTTACCCACACATCTACCAAACAAGAAACAGATAAGGGTTTCCTTGGATTACAAGGTTTGATTCTACCCGACCCGTTAGGAAATCTCCTTCACCTTGAGGACAAGGTGAATTTGAAAGGTGGGAGTAATGTTATGAACCTAGGCCCAACTAACCAGCCCAGTCCAGTGGCCCAACAAATTGAATGGCACGGTGAGAACGAGAAATTACTACTGCGGAATATAAGCAAGGAGACATAGAAGAATATGGAAAGAAGATTGTTAGCAAGCTGATTGTTCTTCCCTTATCCCTATCTGCTGTATTCCCATCCCCTTCTAGGTTGTTCTGATTTTGATTTTTACAGTTGTAACCTTCTTAGAGGTTGTTTCAATTTGAGTTCACTTCATCTAGCAATCCATAAACTAATCACAAACACACAGTAAGTGACCTAAAAATGCAACTATAACTGAAAGACATTCAACAAGAAGCATAAAGAACAATGATCAATCACAAATCAGAACTAAATACGCATACACATCAGATCAATTGTAAAAAGATTCTTTACATTAGCATTCATCCATCAATAATAACCAAAACGCGATAAAAATCCAAACTTTCAACAAATATTCATCAATCCTAGGTACTATCTAATGTTTAGCCAACAATCATGTCTAAAAGCAGTAAACAAGTCTTAATATTCAGAAACATAATGTCAATTAAACTGATTGAATACAAGAGAACGAAGAACACAAGCCGAATGATTGCAATCTAACCAATGTGGGCTCACAAGCTTCAATCTCTTGCTCCAATTGCCTTCTCTGCTCCCAAATTCGCCCAAAGTCTCTGATGTGATGGCTAAAAGTCGAAACCTTCAAAGAATGGCATTAAAATCTTTAAATATTGAATTTCTAGGGTTTTGCCGTAATTTGTGATCTTCGTGTGTCGCGAACAATTGGGCAGCAATCTTGGCGTGGCGCGACGGACAAAATAGTTGGGCGCCCTTTTCCTTGAATTTTGGGTCTTGGCGTGTCGCCAAGACCTGTGCCACCATCTTCGCGTGGCGCGAACAACTGAAATTCCAACTTTTAGATTTTCTTTTTCAATGCATCTCCTCGTGTGCTCTATTTCTCCAGGATTAAACTTCTTTTTTTGCTTCTCTTGCACACGAACACCTGTAGACACAACCCAGACTAAGTACGAAATAAAAAAAGAATAAATAACTAGCTAAAACGAACAAAAACAATAGGATAAAGATATGTGTTTTGCAACACATCAAACATCCCCACACTTAACCTTTTTTCGTCCTCGAAAAAGAATCTG
Source organism: Smallanthus sonchifolius (assembly GCA_023525975.1). Classification (NCBI taxonomy): domain Eukaryota; kingdom Viridiplantae; phylum Streptophyta; class Magnoliopsida; order Asterales; family Asteraceae; genus Smallanthus; species Smallanthus sonchifolius. The sequence goes on from CM042023.1 coordinate 26,500,248, forward strand.
CAATGGAATCATAACCGGAAAACTAGCTTTCAAATCCTTATTATTTCATTTATTTCTAATATACTCACGCGCTAATTGCAATCATCAGTATTCATTTTCGATTAAACCCAACCACCAATTAATCAAGCCCCAGATTGTATTTTATTATCACATTACCAAAATATCATTCTATCTATGGGTCTCATACTCAGAAAGCTACAACTTAGCCTAATATCATCTCAAGGTATGTTAAGGCCTGAGTTAAACCATATAGATTTCCCACCACATTAAAAAAAACTTATATGTTTTAAAAATTGCTTTAGATGGATAATAGATGAATGTTCTGAGCATTTATAATCTATCTATCTGAACCTTACCTAGTGGTGCTTCAATCAAGCTATAACTCGACGTGTGGCACATAGGCTGCAGTTCTAACAATGAAGCACTTAAGAATCTAACATAGTGGTGTTTTAATCAGGCTGCAACCCGACGTGCGACACATAGGCGAAACTTAACTTTCCAAAATAACTCATAAAGATGGAATTATGGAATTTAGGGCGCCACCAACTTTTGAATTTATTTTCATAAAAAGAAAGTGGTGTGCCACAGAAATTTTAAAACATATAGATTCTTAAACTTAACTTGGTACCCATCATCCTATATTGACAGTTTCTGCTTTACCGTTTCTCCCAAGATGGGAACTCACAAGATATCCTGATCTATTTACCGAATTAACTTATTTAACACTCTCAGGATATTTAAGCTTTCAAAGTTAGTTGGGCCTACCAATACATCACAAATTAGACGCGCTTTCTATTATTATTATTATTATTATTATTTCAATTTAATTCAACCAGTTCCCAGTTCTACCTATCATTTTCCCTTGAGTTGTATTTAATTTCAAGGACATTTTTTGAAAATTTTCCAAATTCTACCTAAAAATACAAAAATAGACTCAAATTACAAAACCTAGACGATGTCTCCCTTCCCCACACTTGAACTCTACATTGTCCCCAATGTATGATGAAAGACGACTAAAATTAAAAATAATATACAAAAATAAAAATAAATACACAAAACTGGAATAGACTTAGCTGGTTAATTTGGAATATACCGTATAGCATTCCATTCGCGAGTGTATCCAAAACACACGTTGAGGTGTCCCTTCACATCTAGAAAAACTTCAGATCATCCCCACACTTTAAATTGAAAACGGGCGAATCGATATGAACCTACAAAAGTAAGAACCGAGCAAAACCCCAAGCAGACATCAAACAGACTCAAGGTATAAAAATATAAAACCAACAATATACAGACTTAATTAAAAAACAAAAACCAAACGACTCAATGACTCAAAATACACGACTCGTTTACAAACCTAACAGCAACTGACACGACAAAAACCAAAAGACACTAAAAACAGACTTAATGTACAAAAGTCGGGAAACATACCTGATCGGCGACAATCACATAGACATGAAAGTCAAATCGAGGCAAAATCGAACACGAACGTCTCTGAGGTGTCCCATGGTGGTTGTCGTGCTAGTGGTTAAGGTTTGGTGAATGGTTTGTGGTAGGTGAGTGATGAATGGTATAATGGTAGGTGAAGGTGAGTGAAAATGGTAGTGAATGGTGTCAGATATGGGAGAAAAGGTTGGGAGAAAGCACATCCCTCGAGTGTCGCGAAGAACCAAAAGGGCCCTCCTCGCGTGACGCGAGGAGGTGATTTTGACCCGGTCAAAATGTCAAGCTTTCGCGTGTCACGAAGATTAAATGGCATGGTCCTCGCGTGGTGCAAGGACCTGATTTTCATAGAAAGTTATTTTGGTTTTTGTACTTAGAAAAAATTTTCCATCCAATCCCATTTTCTCCCAAAAACCTCTGGAAATGTGTTTCAACATTAAATCGTATAAAAACTTACCTGGAAATGCGTTCCTAATGATTTTTCCTCTCTGAAAAGCTTGTGAATTCCCTGAAAAACAAAAGAAAACAAACCACACTCAAAAATAAAAAATATACAAATAAAATCATATAAACCTATGCAAACTCTACACTATCCTACACCTACCATCCCCACACTTATCCTCTATCAGGAGGCTTCTCCTTTATCCACTTCCCATCAGTGCTCCTCGAAACTCTCCTCTTATAACTGGTTGGAAAGAAACCAATTGCACAACTCTCGTAGGCCCACAAATATGAATTCAACTCGACCCACCAACTCTTGAATTTCCCCGGACCAAACTCTATGATATGCATGTAATCTAGGAGATGGTTATCCCTGCATAATGATACGGTGAAGTGAGGCGGGTATGAAAAACTCCTCAGCACACTATGATCCCTGAGTCCCCGTATCCTCTCTCCTACTTCTTCAGACAATTTCTCAAACCTCAACACGTCCCGAATGGAGATTAAGTACGGTCCGTGTTTCGGTTTTTCAAACTCGAGGTGTATTGTCGTAAGAACCGATTCACATACTACCTCATGGATCACCTCACAAGGCTCCTTCTCGATCTCCACACTTGGCTCTTAATACAGTAGATCTTCAAGAAGCTTTAAATCACCAAGTGGGTCAAACTCTTCTTCACTAGGAGTCGGCAAGTCTATTATTTCTTCACCAAACTCCTCCCCCCATGACGGAATGTCCTCCTCCTTCTCTGCATCCTCCATCTTATCCAGGGGCTCGTTAGGCTGTAACTCACTACTAGCCTTCATCTTGAATAAACCTTCTAATCCCTCTTCAACAAAATCGTCTTCAATTAGGAGTTGAGGAACATCAATCAACTCTACTTCTTCTATCACTCCTTCATCATCACTAAAGAAATCAGCATCTGTAGGCTCGGTTCCACAAATCCATGACATGGGCGACTGATGGGGCTTTACGTCCTGCTGAACCAGAGGTGGGACTGATGTGTCCATGTAAGGCCCCAAACACGGGAGGCCTCACTTGTTGGATTTACTCATTCACAAACAGTTCTTAAACTTGATTATCAAATAATGCAGCGGAAAATACTTCAATAAAACATAATCATTACATTGTTTAACAACAGAAGCGTAACATATTCTATTACATAAACATATCATAATCTAATCATAATGGGATGCCAATCTTCATGATCCACCGGGTAACTCTTCTCGCTTGCCAAGCATCACCATCCATCATCCATACCTGCCTTAACCTGAATGTGCATACTAAAAAGTCAGCTACGCTGGTGAGTTCTAGTTTTCATTCGATTTAAGAAATGGTTCATCATTCAAAACATTCATTAGGGTTTAGCTTCACGTATAAGAAAACATGGCCTTTCATTCGTAAACCTTCAAACATTTAAACACACTGAACGGATCATTTGTTTAAAACATTAAACATTCATTTAAGTCATACATTACTATCTACAATCTGTATCTTTCTTTAAGCGTCTCTGTGTCCCCGAAGGAACCTTTGATGTTGTGGGCAACCGCTACGTATCGCCTTCATTGCCACAACCATTCAATACGTGGGGTTAACCGTTACGAATCGCCGTCATTGCCCAACACACATCTTTCCTTTGGAAATCAACCGTTACGTATCGCCGTCATTGATTTCCCATTACCTCTTTCCATTAGGATGATCGTCATCACCCGAGTAACCGTCGTTACCCCCTTACCAGTTGTACAACATCAAACCATTGGCAGGCCACCAAGACACTGCCCCTATTGCTCTTATGGCAACTATGGCTCACTGTCCATAATCTACCACAAGGCTGGGAATTACATTCCCAGACTTCATTCGTCAATTCCATTCACTCGACAGATTAGATTTGTAATGACTTCTTTAAACCTTTGCCCTTTTCCTTTTCTTTTCATAAAACCTTTCATTCATTTTCAAAACCCTTTACCTTTAGTTTAAACCATTTCTTTATAAACATTTCGTTCATAAACATTCCGTTCATAACTCTCTTTCCATAAACTGTTCATTCCAATCATTTCGTTTCGTAAACGTAGTTTCATAAGCATCATTTATAAACATAGTTTCATAAACATCGTTTCGTAAAAACATCATTTCGTATGTATGCACACTAGCCCGAAAACATTATATAAAACATTTAAAAGAGGGCTTCTAGAACTCACCTGATAAGCTAATCCGGGTTGCCCTAAACAAAGGTCCCACTACGTCACTTCCGATCTGAATTGATTAGTTAAATACACATCAGACCAAATCCTGACTCTAACGGTTTAACCTTCTAAACATACCGACTTTACCTAATCAGCCTGATGCCTGCGCACTTAGCAAGTGCGCAGACCCTGCTGCCTGCACACTTAGCAAGTGCGCAAACCCCTCTCCTTGCGTACTTGATAAGTACGCAGGACCTGCTCCGTGCGCACTTGGTAAGTGCGCACGACCTGTTTCTTCGCAAAACCCTAACTTTCGCATTCAGGTCTGATCTCGTCAAGATCTCGAACCTGTTTGCATCCAAAACGTTCGTTTTCCATTAAGGAACTCAAATCTATGTTTATCCTTCAGTTTCATCCGTTAAAATGTTACATTTTCACCCAAAACCCGAAAACCCCAAAAACGAACTAAAACTCAGATTTAGGTCGGATCGTTACCTGAATCGAGCTTCTGATCCGGAGGTTCTTCTCACGAGTTATGGCGTAACACTTTGCTAAAATCTCAGGTCGATCCGCCAACTTTCTCTCTCTATGGTTTCTCTCTCTAGAACTTACAAATGAGAGAAAATGGTGATGATCCTTGGCTATTTATAGGGGAGGCTCCCCTTCTAGCCCATCCGGCCCGGCCCGTCATGCTTCGTTCGTTTATTCCGTTATTATAACGGTCGTTTTATTTTTTTGGGATGTTACAGTCCATAATCGTCTCTGGTTCTAATATGCCAATTTCTTGAGTTTCCTCTTCCAACCTTTCATCCTCATCAACAGCGTCCTCGATCAAAGCTGTGGTGTATTCAGCCAACTCCCTCTCTTCTTCAATCTCTACCTCCTCCTCCTCTTTTTCTTCTTCTTCTTCTTCTTCTTCTTCTTCTTCTTCTTCCTCCTCCTTGTTCATCCATTGATTCAAGTCAGCATTATCATCATCTTCGTGCTAACATACCCATCTGCACTGCTTGCCATGGAGAATTGTGCTAGACGAATCATCATAATGAATACCATGTGTAACCGGAGGTGGGACTACAACTTCCATTAACGTCTCCTGTTGTAGGGTTACCGGGACCATTTCACTTGACACGGTTTCAGATCCAATAATATTTCCTTCTAGATCGTAAACCACACGCTCTTGATTTTTTAGACGTTGTGATTCTACGTGAGCGATCAATGCCCAGTCCTTCTCATATTGCTCAGCATCAACTCTCCACCACTGTGTGAAACCCCCTTGTATTGTGTGACACTCATATGCCCAATGGGGTCCGCAACATAGTGTACAACAAAGATTCTCAAACTGGTTTATCTGTAGTCTATACATTTTTCTCAAAGCAACAAGTAATAAACTCAACACTAAGACTCAAAACCCTAAGATACGACCTAGACTCACAAATAAACACACAAAAATCAAACAAAAGACACGGACTGACTAGATTCACTACGACTCAAAACATAAATAAGACCAATTTATCAGTTAAGTTCAGTCAAAGCTAGATACGCTATCGCCTAAGTGTACTCGGCAACAGCTCCAAAAACTTGATGTGCTCAGTATGGTCTATTAAAAATTAAACAAAAACTAACCTAGACACTCTAGTTAAACTCTAGACTCTCTTAAATACTAGAACATAATGACAGGCAAGTGTACCTATCGAGTGTAGTAAACCCTGATGAAAGTCCGGATATCGAACCCATGAGACACTAGCGACACTTAACTAGACTCTGACTCAACTAACTAACTGATTTATATAGGGGGGGGGGGGGGTTTCTATGAACTAGGTCTAAACTAATGAAAATAAAATGTAAACTAAGGAGAACTAACGACAACTAACTATCAATCAGGAAACTTAGACGAACTCAAGGATTAGGAAAGGCACTACCTAGGTAAGAATCCTATTTGTGAATCTCGAATTTTTCTCGGATATGGAAACTATGATGGAACTGGGATCTTAAAGTACGACACCCTTAGACAACTTAGTGGATCCCCGATCATTCTCCGGGTGTGACCAGAAGGAAACCGTAAGGGGTGTAAACGCTCACCAGTTAGTTGGATTACCTTTCAGTGTCTCCAACAACACTAAAGTACCCAAAAGATAGATTACCTCTCAGTCTCACTATCTCAATACATTCAAAGAATGCAAGGGGTAATCTAAGAACAATTAACAAGACACGGAATAGCAAAGATACTAAGAAACCTAGGGAAACCTCCTTTCAGAGCCTTTACACCTAGATATCTAACACCAAAGACTAACCGACTATCTCTCACCTTCATCTATCGAGATAGGTAGAATACTTAGCTCTTACAAACTCTCAATCAAGGCTCTTATGGATTACTTAGCTCTAGCAAAACCATAAACTAATCACAAACACACAGTAAATGACCTAAATATGCAACTATAACTGAAAGACATTCAACAAGAAGCATACGGAACAATGATCAATCACAAATTAGAACTAAATATGCATACACATCAGATCAATTGTAAAAAGATTCTTTACAATAGCATTAATCCATCAACAATAACCAAAACCCAATAAAAATCCAAAATATCAACAAATCATCATCAAACCTAGGTAGCTATAGTAGTTTAACCAATAATCATGTATAAAAACAGTAAACAAGTCTTAATATTTAGAAACATAATGTTAGTTAAACTAACTGAATACAAGAGAACGAAGAACACAAGCCGAATGATTACAATCTAACCAATGGGTGCTCACAAGCTTCAATCCCTTGTTCCAATTGCCTTCTCTACTCCCAAAATCGCCCAAGAACTCTGATGTGACGGCTAAAAGTCGAAACCTTCAAAGAATTAAAATCTTTAAATATTGAATTTCTAGGGTTTTGTCGTAATTTGTCATCTTCGCGTGTCGCGAACAATTGGGCAACAATCTTGGCGTGGCGTGAAAGACAAAATAGTCGGGCGCCCTTTTCCTTGAATTCTGGGTCTTGGCGTGTCGCCAAGACCTATGCCACCATCTTCGCGTGACGCGAACAACTGAAATTCCAACTTTTTGATTTTCTTTTTCAATGCCTCTCCTCGTGTGCTCTATTTCTCCAGGATTAAACTTTTTTTTCTGCTTCTCTTGCACATGAATACCTGTAGACATAACCCAGACTAATTACGAAACAAAAACAAATAAAAATGAATAAATAACTAGCTAAAACGAACAAAAACAATAGGATAAAGATATGCGTTTTGCAACACATCAAGCATCATACCGTGATTAGTAGGCCAAATAAAATGAGGAAAAGGTCATTTGAGGAGATGCAAGAAAGTATTTCCAGCCAAGGGAAGTTAACTAGAAGAGGAGCTACAATAACTTATAGCAAATGCAACAACAGGGATCATAGATCTAGAAGTTACAAGGGTCAAGATGGAGGTGAAGGTGCATGTTAGGGTGGAGGTCAAGATGAAGGTGGAGGTCGATGTGAAGGTGCAGGTCAAGGTGAAGGTCATGGTGGAGGTGTAGGACAAGGTTAATTCTTCACAAGGAGCCCTATAGCCATATCAAGAATGTTAGTAAAGTTAAGGTGTAACATTCCTGATTTTAGTATTCATATTTTCAATTCAATGTAATGCATTTCGAACTCAATACTCGTGCACTGTCATGTTCTATTTCCCGCCATTAACTAAATGCAATGATTCGATACAAATTCGCAAGTTTTACGCAAATATATACATTTAAACACTATGCAAGAAACTATTTAATTCAAACTTATCAAATCTGAAAAGTCAAGGACTAAAATTGAAAAATTATCAAGAAACCCTAATTAGCACGGTCGTGCTTCGTCCTGGCACGGTCGCGCCAAGTGCCTCGGCACGATCGCACGACTGGTCCTGGAACGATCGCGCCCGGTGCCTAAGAACGGTCGCGCCTATCTTGGAACGGTCGCGCCTGCGTAACAGTCGAAACGTAAATGCAGTTTCAAAACGCCCGATCGTTTGAAATTCGAAACCGATTACTTTTTATTTTCTTTGACAAAGAAAAATATCTCAGTCCATTACGAGTTTTATCAATCCAATTACGTTTTCCTCTCAAGAAACCGTCAAGTTCCTCCCAAGCCTCGAATCCTCAAAATCGATCCGAATACTCTCGAGCAATCCATCACCATACGATATTCAACCCTCTCTGGAACGACCGAAGCCGTTGAAGCAGTCGGAATCGCAGCAGAAGTCACCGGAGGTTAATCTTGCTGTCTTCGGAATTCCGTTCTACCGTTCTTCATCGATTCGATACGCTTCTGGGTAAGTATACTCTCCATCTCATTCGTTTCAGTATCAATATCAAAAGCCCCCTATTAATCTGGGCTTTCATTACAGAAATCGTCCGAATCAGAATTATTATTTTAATAAGAAAAGATTTAATCGATTCCACTCTTAAACACGATTTCCAAACAATTAGATTAGATGAATTGACTCGTAACAACTCTGTAACCAAAAGCCCTATCAAATCCAGCGCTATAAATACAAAAACTGTTCAATTCGTGTCTGACTTGAAAGAGACACGGTCGCGCTAATCATCTAGCGCGGCCGTGCCTCATGAAACGCGGTCGTGCCGAATAGCAGCACGGTCGTGTCCTCCTGTCCAGACCTAGTCATGCCCTTTGGGATAGCCTCTGTTGTGTCTAAAAATCATAGACACGACCGTGCCGAGCCAAGGCATGGTCGTGCCTGTTGACTTGTCTAGTTTGTGCCCTCTGTTGATCAACCCGGTCGCGCCCCGACTAGCGCGGTCGCGCCCGTGGCTTGAGCACGATCGTGCCCTTCCGAGGCACGGTCGTGTGTGACTCAGAACTGTTAACAGAATTATAATTTTATATTTTTCAATCAGTAAATGTTTTAAATTTTATAAAAAATATGTTTTCTGTACTTGAAAAGGTTTAAAGTTTAATCTGGACATAAATATAATTTATTTGAAAGTTATTTAAAAAAATTTATAAAAATTAAATTTATATTTATCTTACACTTAAATGATGTTTTAAATGATTAAGTTACAAAGTTTATAAATAAATAAGATAATAAATATTTATTTAATTCATATTTAAACAAAAATCATTCATTTATTTATACTTAATTACAATCAATATTTACATTATTTTATAAACTATAATCATTTATTTATTTATTAAATTACATTTATCACATGCATTATTTTCATAATCAACAATTTTATAAAAATTCTATTTTTCAATTCCAAACTTTAATCAAATGTTCCAAAAATGTTTACTACAACTTTATATATTTTATTTAATACTTTTTATACACAAATTCAACCTTCAATGTTAGACTTAAACTTTGTGCACCTATTTGATTCAATATACATTACTATCTAGGTTAACCCGTGCGTATCAAGGACCCTTATTTTATCTATACTCTTTGTTAGCTACACCTGCATACCAAGTGAGTATTTCATAGCCCCTTTTACTCTTTTACACTTTTGGGGTGAAACATGAACTATATACAAATTACATGTTTACATTTACACAAACAATACAAGTACAAATCCTATTTACATTCATGTGTGCAAATTTGAGCTTTATGCCCGAGTGCTAGTTGTGCTAACTTTTGTGAACACTTATGTGCAATCATTAACTATTCAAGCCGACGGTAAACAATGATAGATCTATTGAGTCTGACAAACCCACCCAAGTGGAGGTGATTGATACCGACAACACAATTTGCATACTAGTTACAAAGGTTTGGTTGTACTTGAATACACAATAGCTGCTCCCCATAAATGCCTTATTTTATCATGTTTTGTAAAGGATTTGTTTTCAACTATATGCTATCTATATACAACTGTGTTATACTCACCAACTTTTTAGTTGACTTTATTTTATTCATGTTTCAGGCCCTAGTATGTGAGAATGATTCAAGACATGCTCAATATAGGATTTGGACTTAGCAATTTAAATCAAGAATTCTATGAGTTGTTTTATGTTTCTTTGTTTGAATTTGGTTTGTACTTGGATTATTTGTAATGGAAATTTGACTTTAATATATTTCAATTTAGTCAACCTTGTGCTATGAACAGTCAACATGTCCCGCCCCGATGATTCCGCCATCGGTCGGGGTGTGACAGATTGGTATCAGAGCCAGGTTATAGGGAATTAGGTTATTAGACAACTTGACCTAGACTATAACTTTAGGACAACCACTTATGCTATGCTTCATGATTATGTGCTATGTGCTACATGTTATATGTTACATGCTTAGTATGATTACTTATTATTTCATTTTGATGACTTATGTGTTTTAAATCCATGACTTATTAGGATATTCTTAATAATTAAATAAATAATATCCTTTCCTATATTCTGAAACCTCATAATATTTCTATCTTCTTTCTATCTTTATCTTTTCTAAGCATGTGGAAAATTCTTGAAGCAAAAATCTTTAAAAATTTTTATTTCTTCGTTAAGGTTTTTAAACTTGTTAAATTATTTGAGGACACGTGCAATCTAGAAGGGTGACACCTGTATTTTGGGTTTTCTGTCTAGGAAAGCATTTCGCATAAATCCCAATCAACCGAGGGACCCGTATGCTTTCCTGGGAATTCCCGAGATGAGTGTTTACTTATAGGCTAAAGCACGTCTTCTTGAAAATTATATAAGTTTAATTAACCTTAATGTGCCATGGTATTCAAGTGATTTTTTCACTTTTGAGTACAATCCAAACTAAGAATATCTATTTTTATTTTTGTTATCTCAGTCTATTAAATCCTATCAAATCTCATAAGTTCTTACAATCTTTCTTGTCTTGTGAAAATCTGTAGAATGCCTCCTCGTCGTGCCCCCGCAACCAACGCCAACACCGACATTGCTGCTATTCTTACCCAATTGGTGACACAACTCACCCAAGCCAATGGTGCCACCAATGGCAACAATGGTGGAAATGGAAGCAATAGTGGTAATAATGGTGGAAATGGTGGTAACAATCCATCTTAATGCACCTTCAAGCACTTCAACTCGTGCAATCCCCTCAAGTTTTATGGAACCGAAGGAGCTACTGGACTCCTTCAATGGTTTGAAAGCATTGAGAATACCTTTCTCAATAGCGACTGTCCCGACAACCTCCGTGTTCGTCATGCTACAAGTGTCCTACAAAAACGGGCACTTACATGGTGGAATGGGGAAAAAAGGAATAGGGGTGTTGACATAGCTATGGCCTTACCTTGGGATGAGGTCAAAAGGCTTATGACCGAGGAGTTCTGCCCTCGAAATGAAGTGAAAAAGTTAGAAGCTGAATTTTGGGATCTTGCCCAAGATAGTGGGGAAAGCTTAGCATATACAACTCGGTTCCATGAGTTGAGTCTTCTCGTGCCTCACATGGTCACTCCTTTGTCCCGTTGTATCAAAAAGTATATTGGTGGGCTACCAAGACAAATCCAAGATACTGTCTTAGGTAGAAATCCTGCTACTCTGGAGGATGCTATTCGTCTATCCGCTACCTTAACTGATAATCATGTGAAAGCTGGAACTCTTACCAAAAAGGGTTCTAAGAAAGTTTCTGAAACCGTAACCCCTCCTACTCACAACAAAGAAGCCACAACCGAGCCCTCTCGCAATAATAGAAAGAGGAATGTTAGAAATTTTGCTGTGGTTACTCCTGCTGTCCCCGTCAACCAAGCTGCACCTATGGTTCAAGCGCCGGCTAAAAAGCCATATGTTGGGATCTACCCTCTTTGTGCCACTTGCAATTATCATCATCCTCAAACTATCCCATGTCGCCTTTGTACTCATTGTGGGAGATATGGTCATACTATCAATGTTTGTAGGGCCAAAGCTCTTGCAGGCCAAGTCCACCCTCCAAACCGAACCGTACCTCAAGTGGCTAATCAAGGTGCTCCCGCCATTGCTAATGGGCATGCTTGCTATGAGTGTGGTGACCCGAACCATTTTCGTGATCAATGTCCAAGACTTGCAAATGCTAGACAAGGTGGAGCTCGTGGGCGTGCGTTCAACATAAACGCCAACGAAGCTCAAGCCAACAACGACGTGGTTAATGGTACGTTCCTCGTTAATAGTCAATATGCCTCCATTTTGTTTGATACCGGTGCCGATAAAAGTTTTGTGTCACTTAATTTTGAGCCTTTACTTGCAAAGACACGATCCCAATTAGAGAAAACCTTCACCGTTGAAATAGCGAATGGTGACTCCCTTACAATTGACTCCATTATTTATGATTGCTCCTTAGAACTAAATGACCATTCATTCCCAATCAACCTTGTTCCAATGCCACTAGGAAGCTTTGATATTATCATAGGTATGGATTGGCTATCAAATCATCATGCCGAAGTCATTTGCTTTGAAAAGTGTATCTGAATTCCGCTACCATCGGGAGAAACCTTAAGGGTTTTTGGTGAAAAGCCTTGCAAGGGACTTAAGTTGATGTCGTGTACTATCGTTCAAAAGTACTTACAAAAGATGTACGTGGCCTTTTTGGCCCATATCGTTCAAAAAGATATTAAAAATAAGAGTATTCAAAATATCCCCATTATCCGAGATTTTCCTGAAGTATTCCCCGAAGACTTATCCGGTCTTCCACCCGTTCGTCAAGTAGAATTTCGCATTGATCTTGTGCCCGGAGCTAACCCCGTGGCTAGAGCTCCATACCGTCTTGCACCTTCTGAAATGCAAGAACTTGCAAGTCAACTTCAAGAGCTCTCCGACAAAGGTTTCATTCGCCCAAGTCATTCACCGTGGGGTGCACCCGTCTTATTTGTTAAGAAGAAGGATGGATCATTTCGCATGTGTATTGACTACCGCGAACTCAACAAGCTTACTATCAAGAACCGTTATCCTTTACCTAGAATCGATGATCTCTTTGATCAACTTCAAGGTTCTACTTGTTTCTCAAAGATTGATCTTCGATCCGGTTATCATCAGCTTCGTGTTCAAGAAGATGACATTCCTAAGACTGCCTTCCGAACAAGGTATGGTCATTACGAGTTCATGGTTATGCCTTTCGGGCTAACCAATGCGCCCGCAGTTTTCATGGATCTCATGAATCGTGTGTGCAACCTTGATAAATTCGTGATCGTCTTCATTGACGATATCTTAATCTATTCCAAGACTAAAGCCGATCATGAACAACACCTTAGATTGGTTTTGGACCTCTTGAGAAAAGAACAACTATATGCCAAATTCTCCAAATGTGAATTTTGGCTAAAGGAAGTTCAATTTCTTGGTCACATCGTCATCGACAAGGGTATTCATGTTGATCCTGCTAAGATTGAAACGGTTAAGAATTGGAATGCCCCGAAGACTCCTACCGAAGTTCGTTCATTTTTTGGTCTTGCGGGTTATTATCGTCGTTTCATCTCAAACTTCTCAACGATTGTTGTCCCTCTTACCGCTTTGACCCACAAGGGTAAGACTTATGAATGGGGACCGAAACAAGAAGAAGCTATCCAAACCCTCAAGCAAAAGTTGTGCAATGCTCCTATATTGACTCTCCCCGATGGAATCGATGATTTAGTTGTCTATTGTGATGCTTCTAACCAAGGTCTTGGTTGTGTTCTCATGCAACGAGGCAAAGTAATCGCTTATGCATCAAGGCAACTCAAAGTTCATGAGAAGAATTATACGACGCACGATCTCGAGTTGGGTGAGGTCGTATTCACGTTAAAGATTTGGAGACATTACCTATATGGCACGAAATGTGTGGTGTTCACCGACCACAAAAGTCTTCAACATATTTTCAACCAAAAAGAACTCAATATGAGGCAACGACGTTGGGTCGAACTCCTTAACGACTAAGACTGTGAGATTCGTTACCATCCCGGCAAAGCGAATGTTGTAGCCGATGCTTTGAGTCGAAAGGACCATGTTATGCTTCATTGTGCCCGTATTCAAACCAATATTCAAACCCGTATCTTAGAAGCTCAACACGTCTCGGTAACCGATGGTAACATGTACGAAGAAATGTCATGTGGTGTTGAACTCCTTCTTGAATCAAAACCCAATGGCTTACTCTATTACTTGAACCGTATTTGGGTTCCCGATCGCGACGATCTCCGTACATTTCTCATGAACGAGGCTCATAAGACTCGTTATTCTATTCATCCTGGTGCGGATAAAATATACCAAGATCTTCGCCAACTTTATTGGTGGTCCGGTATAAAGAAAGACATTGCTCTTTATGTGGCCAAATGCTTAACCTGTTCCAAAGTCAAAGCCGAACATCAACGTCCATTTGGTTTACTTGAACAACCAGAAATTCCCGTGTGGAAATGGGAGAATATAGCTATGGATTTCATTACCAAGCTCCCTCGCACCTCGAGTGGATATGATAGTATTTGGGTGATCATTGATCGTCTCACTAAATCCGCTCATTTCTTGCCTATCCGCGAAGACTTCAAAGTGGAGAAACTAGCCCGAATTTACATTGATGAAATTGTGAGCCGTCATGGTGTTCCCGTGAACATAATATCTGATAGAGATGCTCGGTTCACCTCTCGATTTTGGCAATCTCTCCAAAAGGCTCTTGGTACTCGATTGGATTTGAGCACGGCTTACCATCCGCAAACTGATGGTCAAACCGAGCGAACAATCCAAACTCTTGAAGACATGCTTAGAGCTTGTGTAATCGATTTTGGTGGCAATTGGGATTCACATCTATCCCTCATTGAGTTTTCCTACAACAATAGCTACCACACAAGTATCAACATGGCTCCATTCGAAGCTCTCTATGGTCGCAAGTGTCGTTCTCCTATCTGTTGGAACGAGATTGGTGAAGCACAAATCACTGGTCCCGAGTTAATTCAAGAAACATCCGACAAGATTATTCAAATCTGTGACAATATTCGAGTAGCGAGGAGTCGGCAAAAGAGTTATGCCGACAAACGTCGAAAACCCTTGGAATTCCAAGTCGGTGACCTTGTTCTTCTAAAGGTGTCTCCATGGAAGGGCGTGATCCGTTTTGGAAAGAAAGGCAAGTTAGCACCTCGTTATGTTGGCCCATTCAAGATCCTTGGAAGGATTGGGAATGTGGCCTACAAGCTCGAGTTACCTCCATATCTTGGAAATGTGCATCCTACATTCCATGTATCTAATCTGAAGAAGTGTCTCGCTGATAAAAATCTCCATATACCGCTTGACGACATACGCATTGATGAAACAATGCACTTCGTTGAAAAGCCGGTGGAAATTATGGATCGTGAAGTCAAACAGCTCAAGCGAAGTCGCATTCCTATTGTCAAAGTTCGTTGGGAATCTAAGCGTGGTCCTGAGTTCACTTGGGAACGAGAAGACCAAATGAAGCTCAAGTACCCTCATCTTTTTACCGATGCCGTCGCTTCCTCAAACTAAATTTCGGGACGAAATTCTCTCAACGTGGGGAGACTGTAACATTTCTGATTTTAGTATTCATATTTTCAATTCAATGTAATGCATTTCGAACTCAATACTCGTGCACTGTCTTGTTCTATTTCCCGCCATTAACTAAATGCAATGATTCGATACAAATTCGTAAGTTTTACGCAAATATATACATTTAAACACTATGCAAGAAACTATTTAATTCAAACTTATCAAATCTGAAAAGTCAAGGACTAAAATTGAAAAATTATCAAGAAACCCTAATTAGCACGGTCGTGCTTCGTCCTGGCACGGTCGCGCCAAGTGCCTCGGCACGATCGCGCGACTGGTCCTGGAACGATCGCGCCCGGTGCCTAAGGACGGTCGCGCCTGCGTAACAGTCGAAACGTAAATGCAGTTTCAAAACGCCCGATCGTTTGAAATTCGAAACCGATTACGTTTTATTTTCTTTGACAAAGAAAAATATCTCAGTCCATTACGAGTTTTATCAATCCAATTACGTTTTCCTCTCAAGAAACCGTCAAGTTCCTCCCAAGCCTCGAATCCTCAAAATCGATCCGAATACTCTCGAGCAATCCATCACCATACGATATTCAACCCTCTCTGGAACGACCGAAGCCGTTGAAGCAGTCGGAATCGCAGCAGAAGTCACCGGAGGTTAATCTTGCCGTCGTCGGAATTCCGTTCTACCGTTTTTCATCGATTCGATACGCTTCTGGGTAAGTATACTCTCCATCTCATTCGTTTCAGTATCAATATCAAAAGCCCCCTATTAATTTGGGCTTTCATTACATAAATCGTCCGAATCAGAATTATTATTTTAATAAGAAAAGATTTAATCGATTCCACTCTTAAACACGATTTCCAAACAATTAGATTAGATGAATTGACTCGTAACAACTCTGTAACCAAAAGCCCTATCAAATCCAGCGCTATAAATACAAAAACTGTGCAATTCGTGTCTGACTTGGAAGAGACACGGTCGCGCTAATCATCTAGCGCGGCCCTGCCTCATGAAACGCGGTCGTGCCGAATAGCAGCGCGGTCGTGTCCTCCTGTCCAGACCTAGTCATGCCCTTTGGGCTAGCGTCTGTTGTGTCTAAAAATCATAGACACGACCGTGCCGAGCCAAGGCATGGTCGTGTCTGTTGACTTGTCTAGTTTGTGCCCTCTGTTGATCAACCCGGTCGCGCCTCGACTAGCGCGGTCGCACCCGTGGCTTGAGCACGATTGTGCCCTTCCGAGGCACGGTCGTGTGTGACTCAGAACTGTTAACAGAATTATAACTTTATATTTTTCAATCAGTAAATGTTCCAAATTTTATAAAAAATATGTTTTCTGTACTTGAAAAGGTTTAAAGTTTAATCTGGACATAAATATTATTTATTTGAAAGTTATTTAAAAAAATTTATAAAAATTAAATTTATATTTATCTTACACTTAAATGGTGTTTTAAATGATTAAGTTATAAAGTTTATAAATAAATAAGATAATAATTATTTATTTAATTCATATTTAAACAAAAATCATTCATTTATTTATACTTAATTACAATCAATATTTACATTATTTCATAAACTATAATCATTTATTTATTTATTAAATTACATTTATCACATGCATTATTTTCATAATCAACAATTTTATAAAAATTCTATTTTTCAATTCCAAACTTTAATCAAATGTTCCAAAAATGTTTACTACAACTTTATATATTTTATTTAATACTTTTTATACACAAATTCAACCTTCAATGTTAGACTTAAACTTTGTGCACCTATTTGATTCAATATACATTACTATCTAGGTTAACCCGTGCGTATCAAGGACCCTTATTTTATCTATACTCTTTGTTAGCTACACCTGCATACCAAGTGAGTATTTCATAGCCCCTTTTACTCTTTTACACTTTTGGGGTGAAACATGAACTATATACAAATTACATGTTTACATTTACACAAACAATACAAGTACAAATCCTATTTACATTCATGTGTGCAAATTTGAGCTTTATGCCCGAGTGCTAGTTGTGCTAACTTTTGTGAACACTTATGTGCAATCATTAACTATTCAAGCCGACGGTAAACAATGATAGATCTATTGAGTCTGACAAATCCACCCAAGTGGAGGTGATTGATACCGACAACACAATTTGCATACTAGTTACAAAGGTTTGGTTGTACTTGAATACACAATAGCTGCTCCCTATAAATGCCTTATTTTATCATGTTTTGTAAAGGATTTGTTTTCAACTATATGCTATCTATATACAACTGTGTTATACTCATCAACTTTTTAGTTGACTTTATTTTATTCATGTTTCAGGCCCTAATATGTGAGAATGATTCAAGACGTGCTCAATATAGGATTTGGACATAGCAATTTAAATTAAGAATTCTATGAGTTGTTTTATGTTTCTTTGTTTGAATTTGGTTTGTACTTGGATTATTTGTAATGGAAATTTGACTTTAATATATTTCAATTTAGTCAACCTTGTGCTATGAACAGTCAACATGTCCCGCCCCGATGATTCCGCCATCGGTCGGGGTGTGACGTAAGGGTAGTTAGGTAATGGTTATGCTTGAACAATGCTTTAGTCTTTTAAATAATGTTAGGTGTATGGTAATTGTTAGACTTTATGTTTAGTATGGTTTAGTGTCATGGTAATTGTCAGCCTTTTTGGACACTTGTATTTTGATGCCATGACATATGGTTTGTGAACAACTGGTATTTTGATGACATGAGATGTGTGTTTATGTACTTGCACTACATTATTAGTCAGATTTTGACGTTGGATAATTGATTGAGATGATCGTTGAATGATTGGTTACTCACTAGTGTGGTGGTAGCGATGTTTTGGTGGTAACGGATGTGTGGTTGAAATTAGGGCTAGGTAGAAGGGGGGAGAGCAAAGGAGGGGGAGAGAGAGAGTGTGTGTTACTGTTGGGGACGGAAAGTGAGAATCAGATGTGTTGTACGAGGTGTTCAAAAAAATCTGAATCCGAATCCGAACCCTAATTATCCGAAGTCGAATCCGAATTTTCGGATTCGGATTCAGATAGTGATTTTTAAAAAATTCGGATTTTTCAGATATCCGAATATCCGAAATTATATTTAAATATATATATATATATATTAATTGTTTTTATAATTTAGAAAATACGAAAATTTGAATCAAAATCCGAAATATTATATTTATATATGTATATTTTTAATTGTTTTTAAGCTTTTTAATTATTTTTATGATTTAAAATTTTTATATTTATATATTTTTTAAATTGTTTCGGATATCCATTTCACTATCCGAATCCTATCCGAAATTCGGATATCCGATTTTGAATACCCCTAGACTTGTACCTGAAAGGACAAAAATGCCCCTCACCGTGACGGGCACGTGGGCATGAGTTAACAGAAAAGTTAGTGACCTTTACTTTTAGTGACGAAAGCATGAAAAAGTAAAATGTAGGTCACACAATGTGTTAAAGGTTTGAAAATTAGACAAAACCTAATCTTTTCACCTAACCATATAGACAATAGCCGCATTTAACTTAATTTATTATTATCCATTTGTGTCCTAGAGTTTAGATTGGTTGGGTTTATGTCTATTGATTTGTATCGTATCTCATTATACACACAAAATATAAAATTAGAGTAAAATAAGCTTAATTTTTTGTTCCCCTCTCTCTATTTTTTTTTATGACGGGCCTCTCTCTTCCCAACCTTCACACTCTTTCTTGTTTCGTTATTTACCATCTCTCTTAAAAAATTTCCATCTAAAACCAAATTCTTGCTGCTTTTCTTATTCATTTCTAGTTTCTAGTTTGGATCTCACTAGTAAACTTAGCTCGTCACTTGTGTTATTACTCGTTATAACCAAGGTCGGCCCGGAGGAGAGGCAATGTGGGCGATCGCCCCTGGCCCATAATCTTAAAAGGCCTGAATTTTTTTTTTTATATATTATGTGTTATATATTATATATTTAAAAAAAATCTATATATTTTGTTAAACACTTAAACATATTAACATTTTATTGGCTCAATACATATTTGTAAAGTTTAAACCTATTTTCAATTGATTCGTCCCGAGCCCACGAATTTTCAGGGATTTTCTCGGACAGCGCTAGTTATAACCTACCCCCCGGCCCTTAATAAAAATAAATAATTAACGGATTAATTTTTGTCTTTTCATCAATAAAAGTAGCTAAGTCATATGACTTATCATGTGTTACTAGGGTTGATGATCCAGTGATAAAGGAAAATTATTCAGGAACACTAATGTTTGGAGAGGTAATGGGTTGTACCGTTAGTCTCACTATGACTTATCCTGCATAAAGTGCATCCGATTATTTGTCTTGCATTATACTATATATTTAAAACCCATGAAGATGAATAGTATCGATAGTGAATTGAATTACAGATGCATGATTTACGGCCTTTTACGCGTGTATTGGACACGCGTCTCTTTCACCTCCTTCATACTCTTTTTACCTTTTCCAACATTCAGATTTCCTTCCAGAGGAGAGAGAGACACATCACCGTCTCAGGGAGAGAGAGAGACGGCTCTCACCGAAAAGTGCATCGGTCATCGCCATCCCCACCGGTGCCGTCCACTGGTGTCGGGGAGCGTCACGGTGTGGAAATGGATAGAGAGAGAGAGAGAGTACGTCGGCGATGGAGGTCGCCGACTAGGGTTTCGCTACCTTCCAATCGTTCTTGGTTCTTGGCGATGACAGTGGCGGTGGTGATCGACCGTCAACGCCTGCGACGGTGCGGTTGTTCAATGGCGGTGATCGACAGCTGCGACAATGGCATCCTAACCTGGTTCAACTCATTGTTTGTTGTGTGGAGGATGGTAATCGGGTTATGGTATACGAGTACCTCAACAACAACCGTCTTGCTACTGCCATGCTTGGTACTCTAATTCCATTCCTTCTGATTTGCTTACCATATCAAACATTCCATTATATTGTAATAGCTTAGCTTTTGGATTCATAAAAACTCCCAATTTCCAAAATTGATGGATCATATTCGGGTTGATTCGATATACTCTTTGTTTCTAAATTTTTAATGTGAACAAAATGATTTAGGAGATTTTTATCTATTAAAACTGACCGAAATTGATCAATGTATAAGTGAATGGGTCAGAATTGTTATGGTAGTCCTCAATCTACTGCTCTTTACTGTAATAGGAGGTGATATTTCAAACCTGGGTCGGTTTTGATGTTAGATTTATTGCAAGACTGTTGGCAGATGTTTATGGGCGGCTTTTGGGATTTAGGGTTTATGTTCATTACTTTTTTTTACTCGATCTGTGGGCAGATGTTTGAGTTCTTAAAAAAACCCTAAATTTTGATTTGGGGATTTTCAAAATGGAACAGGTGATGTGGGAACATGACATTGTTTAGACATACCAAGGACCATAATATGTTTATAAGTAGTTCAAACTTTGAATGGTAGGGATGCCTAACTAATTAAAGTACAATGAAAGGAATTGATTATAAGAATCCAACTATAACTAAATAATCAAATAGTAATCTACAATTATAAAAAGATATAACAGAATATGCAATTGTAATTAAATTTGGTGCCTAGATACCTGAAGGCACAACCTTATATACATGTATGAATGATTTAGGATTGTATTAAATTGAAATCGTCTTTACATTTTGAAACCAGATAAAAGTGTAGAGAAGTTATAAATCATAAAGTTCAATAATTCAAGCTATCTACAACATAACAGATCTATTATGTAGGATAAAAGTTCAAATCGCACATAAGAAGTTACTTCAAGAAGCCAATAAGATATTCACGCGCAATTCAACACGTAATAAGATTAAAATTATCATGAATTACGTTAGTGTAGCTTTAATTTTGTCAATTTCTCAGGTATAGCTTCAGGTTCTAAAACAACCTCAAAGCCAAACTCAGGGCAAACTTGAGGTAATTTTCTTTCTCTATTCCTTGAAGATCAGTTGATGTGAAAATTTCGGCAAGTTTCAATTCCCCTTTAATTTTCAGTTTCTGATTAATATTTATTGTGCTTTTCTGTTCATATTTGAATTCATCCATTTCTTTGTTGTCAGTTATGTTTTAAAGTAAGGTCAAAAGATGGAATCAAGTGGGGTTGGTGATGAAATTACAAGATGGTCTTGATTGTTGAGGTTGTGTTCAATTTAATGGTGGCATTTAATGAATTTTATGTGTAAAGTTTGAATTTTTTTTCCCTTTTCTAAAAGATGGAGGTTGCTTGACTGTTCCATGGCAGGGGGAGATGAGGTCAAAGGAGAAATGCCAAGAATTCAACACTATGTTTAGCAAAATAGTGGGACCGTGTATAAGATCTTCACTTAAGAGACTTCGATTTTCGATCTCATTTTGTAGGAAGAAGTATCCGCACGCCCCTGTTCGGATTCTAATTTTGATGCTCATTTGTAAGTTTAATATACTTATAATTAGTGTTTTCTTTAAACATTTACTTATTATATATGATCTTTATGATGAATAATTAGCTTATCAGTATTTATGATTATAATATTCTTATCGGGTTGTTACTTTTATGTGGTTCTAAGAGGTCATGAAGTCATATCAGTATATTTCTATTTGGAATCATTGAAGTTAAGAAATAAGGATCTTACTGTTTTTTATATAACTTTTCTGGTGTGATTGCAGCATTTCTTAACCAATTTGGGGATTTTCCGTCCCAAAAGACATAATCTCTGCATCTTGAAGGATATTAGCGACTCAATAAAACTGGGAAGGTACCTTGAAATGCTAGAAGCTGTAGGGCATGAATACATGGAAGAGTTTTCCAGGTGTTGTGAATCAACATTGGTAGATGACGGACTATTTGTGTTGCAGGTATATTGTGGGATAGGAAGTATAAATAATCCCGTTATAAAAATGAATAATGCTTTGGTGACATTTGAATGTTTAGATTATATCAATCCCAGACATGGGATATGATGAGTAGAAGCGAAGCTCAGACTTTATAAAAGAATATATTTTCTGGAAGGTGTTTTCCTTCATTTAACAGAGTGACATCAACCATGGCTGTTTCATCCAGATTCTGGTAAGTCTTCATTTCATTTACACCTGCTTGATTACTTTTCTCTATTAATCTGAAAGTAAGATCATATAATGGCAGCATGGAGCATGTGGAAAAATAGGGATACATCATTATCACACTCGGATATTGCACGACAAACATCATGGAAAAGCAAAGGTAAAGATTCATTGATCAATTGATTAAGGAATGGCTTGAGAATGCTGCTATATATGCATTATCTCTTGCTACATGGCAACTTTATAGAGGAAAACATAATTTCATTAATTTGTAGAAGAATTTACGTCGAATAGATTGCATTCCTCATTGTTTGGATATTATATCATACAATATTGTTGTAGAAAGTTATTTCATGCCATTGACTGATATTATATCATACATGCATTTGTTTTGCATTTTTTTTTTCAAATGTTTTTTTACTAATTTTTTTTTGTTTGCATGGGACACTTAGATTCTTCGTATACGCGTTTTTATATTTAAGATCGTGACGAAATTCACCCCGCAACGTGCGCCGGGAATCCCGTCGCAACGCGCGGCTTGCAATCAACTAGTTTCCTGTAAGCATGATTGCAAAAGACAACCCTCGCTTAGTCACTTGCATCCTAGGTGTTGGGCCATGCCTTGTGACCCAAGTTTTAAAAAATTGGGCCATGATTTGGGTTTAGACGTTTAAATGTGTGACCGTTACTGATTATAACCGTTAACCTGTAAATAACAATAAGCGATTTTTGTTTTAAACTGGTTTGTAAGAAATTCTATATTTATAAAGTAGTGTTAAAACCCGTGTATTACACGAGACTGAATAAACGATACAATGTGAAATGAATATTTTGAATATAATTTATAACTCTGTAAATATTTCTTTATATACAACATTGGATGTTTTATTTGTAATTTTTTCATCCCTACCTAAAATTAAAAGTATTAACCCGTCTCTGTTTTTAACTCTGGAAAGTGCCACACACAGTTGTTTATATGTGAAAACCAGTTGCCTCAAGAACAAACCAACCATTGAGAGTGATTAACCTTGGCACTTATTTATTGTCATGACGAAACAAACAGAGTGGAAAATGTCTTCTTTGTCTCTTGAAAAGAATTCGTTTGTCTGAATGTGTCAAATTAATTCTTGGAATAAAGGTGCGAGGAAAATATTACCCGTATATTACATGGTTGAATAAATAAAATATTAAATAGTTAGTAATAAGTGAAAAAAAAATAAAAGAAATAGTTCAGAAAGAAAATATTAAATAAATGAAATATTAATAATATAAATATTAATAAATAAAATATTAAATATGAAGGCCTTAATTTTGACCCTTTAAAGATAAAACATAACCTAAATCGACCCATTCATAAGAAAATGGGTCGAAGTTGCCATATCTACAAAACATATATAAGCAAATGCAGTAAATTAAAATAACTATGATGTAAACTAATCTCAAGAAAAGCCTCAGGTGCCACTAAGGTGTATATATTTGCCAACAAATTATTTCAAAACCTAGCAAGTCATTTCCAACTCTCTTCAATTTCATGCAGATTTCGGATACTGTTAACTTCTGTCTAAAAAATTAAATTAAAAATGGACTTTTTTTAATTTAATCAATCGGTATAAAAGAATTTATACTTATAATAAAAATGATCAAATGTTAGAGAGAAAACCTGAATTAGAGTCACGTATATTTCATATGTTGGGTTAATCTTGCTATATACTTATCAGTATTCTCAAGCTTTCAAGTAAGCATCTTTTGATTCAAGTGCCGCCTAGAGAAACAAATTTTTTGTTCATTTGATAAATTCTTTGTTTACCTTTTTTGACCTGTTAGTAATGGAACATAATTAAAGTTGACACATTTTCACATAATGGGTAAAAAAATGACCTCCAGTTTTCATATATGAAGAAGAGAAATTTTAGTTTTACCTTTTTCACCCGTTAGTAATAGACCACAACCCAAATTAACACATTTTCATATAATGGGTGAAAAGTGACCCTCTAATTAGGAAGATAATTTTTTGTATTACCTTTTTGACCGGTTAATAATAAAACATAAACAAAATTGACATATTTTCACATAATAAGTAAAAATTGACCTAATTGTGATATACGTTGAAAGAGAGTTTAAAATGTAATTGAGTTCAACATACTTGAAGTGATGATAAGGTCATGACTTACAAAATGTAATTGAAGAGTATGGTATGTTGTAATGATGAAAGTGATTTGTCGATTCAATAGAAGATTTCGTGTCTTGATAACAACTGGCCTGAGTCGCAGCTTATAACGGAATTGATTACTAAATCACTGGCATAAATCATAGAGTGGTTGTTATCGATAAGGATGGAAGACAATTCAGAATACAAGAGCAGAAGCTTTTTAAAAAAATTAAAAATAAAAATAAAAATTTTGATCTTTTTAATTGCCTATTTACTTTGTTTTTTAAAACTCCTAAATTGATTCATTAAAATTTACATGTTTTTATATTTGTTATGATTTCAAATTTTAAATCTTCAATCACGAAAAACAGTTGTATAAAATATATCTCATCTTTAAAGAATTAGGACAAAAAATTAATTATATCTTAGAACACTTTTTTCTAAAATTTAATTTAATGAATCAATTAAAATGATAATAAAAGGAAATAAATTACTTGGATACTTTCAAGTATAATAATATGACAAAAAACACCGTGAGATTCAACAAAATTATAACAAATTTTAGATATTTGAATATGTAAATATTTGATAGAATTTTTTTAATTGGATCCTACTTATCTATAAAATTGTTTTCAATTTGTAAAATTCATAAAAATATGATTTAACAATTTAATTGCTATAAACAAAATTTTGAATTTAAAAATCTGTACATAAAAATTGAAACGAATTATTAATTTAGTTGCCTAAAATAATGAAGTTGATTATTAATATGATAGAGAGTCAGGAAAACCAATTCTCTAAAGCTATAGAAAGATGTCATATGTCTCTTAATTTACTTGTTTATCAGATAGTATAGATATGTTACAACATGTCAGATATAAAACATACGTGGAGGGATCAAATGAAAAGAAAGAAAAAGATTAAATATAAACTTGTTCATGGTTCATTGAATCGTTTTTAATGAAAAAATATTGGTCGAATACTAATTAGAGCTCCGAAAAGGGCAAAACAAACCAGCTGGTTTGGTTGTGTTAGCTAGACCAATCAAAATGGTTCGGTTTAATTTGTCAGTTTGAACCAATTTGAACTAGTATTATTATTATTTTTTATTAATTTTTTTTAAATGAGCTTATGATTGATGAATGTTATGAATGTTATATATATAAATATATATATGGGACGGTTCTACTAATAAGTGGTTTTTCGCTAACAAATCTTAAGAAGTGGGTCAAACGAACTCCAATTGAGCTCATTCAAGCGGCGTTGGAACCGTCTCAT
Source organism: Smallanthus sonchifolius (assembly GCA_023525975.1). Lineage (NCBI taxonomy): Eukaryota > Viridiplantae > Streptophyta > Magnoliopsida > Asterales > Asteraceae > Smallanthus > Smallanthus sonchifolius. The sequence goes on from CM042023.1 coordinate 26,526,169, forward strand.
CGAACCCTAACCCGGACCCAAAAACCTAAACCCCCTCCCACCCGCACCCCCAAAAACCTAAACCCCCCTCCAACCCCACCTCGAAAAGCCTAAAACCACCACCCCCACACTCTAAAAACCTAAACTCACCCCCAAAAACCTAAACCCTCCACCCCCACCCCTAAAAAAAACCTAAATCATAAAATCTAAACACTAAAAGCTAAACCATAAGGCTAAAACCCTAAAATTCAAACGTAAAATCTAAACCCTAAAAGCTAAGATGGTAGAGTTCGACGAGACGGTTCCAACGCCGCTGAAATTAGCTCAATCGGAGTTCGTTTGATATCGTTTCTTAAGGTTTTTGTCTTATCTTAGAGAAAAACTACTTATTACGAACGATTCGTTTAACATTTAGTTCGTTTACAGCCCTACCGATATATACGAGATGGGGTATGGGGCAAAGATTTATAATTGGGATGCTAGTGAGATTACCATAACCCGTCTCATACTCAACCCACTTCCATCCATACTTTGAGATGAAATGGATATGAAAACAATGCTCATAACTGTAATACGACTTAGAGAACAACAAAGTTCTACTGATACCATACCACCAAAGTGCAACCCGTCTCTGAACAAGGTGATAGTTCATAAAATTAGACCTATCGCCCCTTTCATAAGTAGTTGATCTAGGCATCACAAACAACCACGAGCAACAATTGATCTTGTTTGCAGAAACATCTCTCAAACTACTTGAGTGGCTTCCATGTACGATATTGATTCAGTGGTCTCTCTAACAAACCTCTCAAACCTCACAGGTGGCACGATCTCCCTCCATATATGTGTTATTTTTATCTATATGAATTTAAAAGGCGAGCTTTTATATCTAATTCATGTCTTATATATCAAATGAAGTTTTCTATGTTACATGACATATGTTTGAGTATCGTTTAAATACATTTTACACCCTAAAGCATGGGTTTGTCATTATCGATAACAAAATTATGGTCAAAATGGATGACACATGAGTCAAGGTCGTGTATATATTGAACATTTTTTGGTTAACTACCTCTCACACCCGTAAGACAGGACAGTCATCTAACCAGAGTAGTACCTTCAACACATTTTTTCCCAGGTAAGAGCGACGGGTCTAGGAGAGATTTATACACCGCTCTTTCCTAGACAGAACATTCCGTTTACCAGATAACTACATACTGGTTGAAGGTCACCTTCTAGTTACTGTGACGTTGATACCAAAAACACACAGTGGAGCACTTAATATTCAAAACTATTTCATTTCATATGTGTAACATTGTTTTACAATAAGGTCTGACTGGTAAATACAACGCATAACTTTAGACTTATAGTTCACGAAGAACGTGCCATCCACTTAGGCCTTATGGTCACACATGGACCTGCCCTTAGTCATCCTTCTCTCAAAACACCTGTACATCTCCTGGAATGTCAACTACATACTAAGGTTCACCTGTGCTCAAAAACATTTGAAAATATTTTGGATCAGCATAACGCTGGTGAGTTCATAAACAAAATCATCTTTACGGTATCTTTGATACAAGAATGAAATGCCCCGTCTGGGTCTAACGATCATTCCCTCCAATCTATCACCCAGTAACCACGAAATTATTCTGAGTCTATAACATACATATATACAAAGACCTGTCCCATATGTACCAGATCTCAAACAAGAGGATCAGTCTTGTCCCTAGGTCCCACCCCAATCATGGCCATAATAAGTACTTATTATAGGATATTATGCACTGATAGTATTGGGATCTCAGATAAAAATCATTTACAAAACATTTCATAGAGCACAGTTAAGAGGAACTCACAACATAATCTCCTCCTGTATTGAATATAATCAACACCTTGACAGAACCCTAGATCATATCCAACATTATCATAATCAATATCCCTATCTTAGGTTTACACGAAGAAACCTTAGGGTGTTTAGAAACCTTACCTCGGCACTATCTATGACAGTTTGTGGACGAATTGCGAGAAACCGGACTTTCGAGAGCGGACCAGAATCTCGGGAATCGAGCAAGCAAAGCTCTAGTGTGTGTTAGTGAAAGTGAGAGTGTGTGCCAAAGTCTGAAATCGAGCCACCTATTTATAGGCTGATTTTGGTCCCATATCGGACCGATATGTAGGGGATATCGGTCCGATATCACCCTGTATGTGTCAGCCCTACACGCGCCGCTCTCCTATTGGACCCGCCTGATTCTTGCGGCTAGCAGACCGTTATGGTCCTGGATAGCGGTCCGCTATCCAGCCACGAAAATTCAACCGATGAGTCATAGGACACGTGTCAACACCTGGTTCATGCCTTTGTCAACACATATCAGACCGATATGTATTGGATGTCGGTCCGACATCCGTCCATTTTCCGAACTTTCACTTTTAGTCCTTCATCTTTGGAGAACTTTTAGTTTTAGCCCCTAAACTTTGTCTTTTGACACTTTTAGCCTTTATTTTACTTGTGAATTATCCGGTGTTACACTACCAGCGAAGACACAGATTATGATACTAGGGATGTGATCATTTCAGTTTGGTTTTAACCCATAACTGAAAGTTTTGGTTATTGAAAATGTAAATTGTTCGATTCGGTTAACCAACTAGCCTTTCATTATTAGGCTTAGCTTAATTAGGCCACGCTTACTACAAATTTGGGGTTTTGACAAAAGTAAAACATTTCAAGAACTTTAATACATATTTGGGACTTGACACATATTGAATTTCTAGATTCCCTTCATCAATGATACTAATCTTTTAGAAAAATACAACAAGCGGTTCAATTCAACTATTTAATAGTTCGGTTTGACTTCTAATGGGTTGGTACAGTTTTATAAATGTACATAACAAAACTGAACCATATAAAAGTATCAAAATTTTACCACTGGTTTTCCAACTTTTTAGATTAGTTCTACTCAAAGTCTTTCCGTTATGATTCCATTAATCAATTTTACTATTCATCCCGATCCGATACCACCACGCGAGTGAAACCGGTCACATGGAACATGCCTTTAGTTATGTATTAATGTGAATAATTGAATAAAATCATATACACGATCTAACAATATATGCACTAACTTTAAGATCGCATAAATAGACATAATCTCCCCTAAAATAACTATTTATTTAATATTTACAACTCATATCATAAAAAGAATTATTATTTTCTTGATTTTTCTTTCCTTAAATATTATATAACCCATAATTTTGATAGACTCGACTTTAAGGCTTTGGGGGCTACCCCGTGAAAACGTCATGGAGGTGAGGTGGCACCCGTGGCCGTCGTGGTCCACGAGCGAGGAGCTCCCCCGTGCAAATTTCCACGGCGTGGAGGGAAAAGAAGTGAAGGAGGTGGTGGGGCCAAGGAGGTGGGGCCAAAACCAATAATTTGTAGACACGTGTATTTTTCAGGTGCGTGAAAAGTGGAACACCACGCCCCCATATGTGGATACCGTGTGAAAATAATGTGGCGTTGACGTGGAGGGATGTGGAGGTATAGAAATATATGGATACTCCCTTTAGCCTAACCGATTGACAATACCATTAATAATTAAAAAAAAACCATCCTAAATTAAAAAAAAAAAAATACTAAACCGAAATCTTTAACAACCACACCATCAAAGATGAACAAAACTTATTACTTTATAAAGTAACGGTAACCGAGAATACAATAATTTGGTCATTCACACACGAATCGCCGCCGCCTTCCACCGCGAACTCCCTCATAAATCCACGCTCTAGCCACCCAAATCCACGCGCCGCCACATATCAATTATCATCACTCAAAATAGATCTGATAGATTCCAATTTCAAAAAGTTATTTATGAATCGATGGGAGGAGTGACGTCATCCATCGCTGCTAAGTTCGCCTTCTTCCCACCTACTCCGCCGTCGTACACGGTGGAAGCCGACGAGTCTTGCGGCGGCCAGCTGTTTATTCCGGAGGTTCCACGGAGGGAAGGTGTGGACGTGTTGAAGCTTCGAACTAGGAAAGGAAACGACGTCGTTACAGTGCATATTAAACACCCTAAAGCTTCTGCTACACTTTTGTATTCTCATGGTAATGCCGCCGATTTGGGTCAGATGTTCGAGCTATTCGTCGAATTGAGCCTCCGTCTAAGAGTTAATCTTGTTGGGTATTATTTTCTTCAATCTTTTTTCACAAATTGTGTAATTTATGATCTTGTATTTTGTTAGATTTTGCTTAATTTAGTAAGTATTGAGTCTAGAGAATAGAAAGTTTTCAATTAGGGTTTTTATTACTAAGTCTAGATTCTTGATGAAGACTTTAGGTATGCATTTATAGGCCAAGATGTAAGCTTTATCCAAGAAAGAGTCTTGAATTCCCTAAAACCTTAGATGCTGTAGCTTGGTTTCAAAAAGCGTGCCGGCTTGAGGTGATCTTGGATGTCTGCTTCAAAATTGGTTAAAATTAGGGTCTGTAGAAGGACCAAATGGATGAATGGTTTACTTGATAAAAAGGGCAGATGTGTAAAAGAAATGAGATAGACGTGGCTTTTGGTTGTACATAGAGCAACTCCTCATGTACATGAAGCTCTCGCCCCGCGCCTCGTCTTTCAGGAATTAAATGCTTTGGATCGTCTCTCGCTTTTTAAAACTAAGGGTTCTAGGATCTTCCGGTGCTTTCTAACGAGTGTTTGGATTGTTTTGTATCTTTTCTCTTTTTGGGACACTCTAAGTGCCGGCCCAACCTTTTTGGGGGCTTAACGCGGTTTTAAAACCTAGGCCTTTTTCGTAAAAGAAATATTTTTCTCTTAGGATCATAACACGTGGGAATATGATGGCAAACATTTTTTGTATACAATTTCTAAAAGGCACACAATTAGACATATTAGAGTTGGAGTGAGTTTTAGTGAAAAGAAAACCCTTCCAAGTACACTGAGTCTTTGCTTTCCTTGTCAAAACATGAAACTTAAGTCAAGGTAAACCTTGAAAATTAGGGGCCCCAAGCTTCAACTTAACTTTTTGTACAGTCGAGCCGCCCGTGGACACTCTTGATGCTTATGGAGTGTTTGGATTGTAGAGTATGAAGGCTTTTAGGGTTAGCCGGCCCTAGAGTCTATCAGGTTACGAGTTTCGGGCTGAGCCCCATATGGGCTTAACTTGTTGGTTAAGCTATTAACCCTAGACTAGTCTCTATATATATGATGTAATAGTCTTGTAATTCTTTGAGCACCTAAATATAATAAACACCCTAGTTGCAGCAAATGGATGTAGGTCATACCGACCGAACCACTATAAATTTTTCGTGTCGTTTATTCGTTTTAGCGTGTGTTGCGTGTTGTGTGATACCCTAACAACTGGTATCAGAGCTTGGCTCTTGATCGTGTCACACTCACAGCCGTCTCCGGAGTAACTAGGGTTTCTCCTGCCGCCGCCGCCGTGTGAACAGTACCGAGTCGTGAATAGTAGCGCCGCTGCTACAGTGTTTTTCGACTGCTACAGTGTTTCCCGCTGCTACAGTGTTTTTCGACTGCTACAGTGTTTCCGGCTGCTACAGTGTTTTTCGGCTGCTACAGTGTTTACAAAAAAATCGCTGCTGATTAGGGTTCCGCCAAACTGCCGCCGACAGAACAGATTTCTGTCCCGTTTCCGCTGCTGTTGCCGCTGTTGTTGACCTGGTCAACCGCAGCCGTCAAACCCTAAATCCGGTAAACCTTTTTATCGGTGTTTTTTACTCGTTTATTACTGATTTTGGTTGAGATTGGTTGAATAGACAGTGTCCAATAGAACAGTCAACAAGTTCAGGCCGCCGCCACTGCTGTGTTTGTTCACTGTTCCTGGTCTCGACTCGATCAGTTCTACTCGGTAAGTTTTGTTTCAATGGCAGAAGAAGGTAAGGTAAAGATAGTGACGTTTGATGGACAAGATTATGGATTCTGGAGAATGCAAATTGAAGGCATGCTCTATCAGAAGAGCTTACATCTTTCGATAATTGGTTTGACAGCAAAACCAGAGAAAATGTCTGAAGCCGACTGGAATCTCCTAGACAGACAAGCCTTGGGAGTAGTAAGGTTGTCTTTGTCAAGGAACGTGGCCTACAACGTAGTCAAAGAAAAGACCACTTCAGGTTTGTTAAAAGCCCTGGCTGACATGTATGAGAAGCCCTCTGCCGTTAATAAGGTATTTCTCATCAAGCAATTGGTTAACACCAAGTTGACAGAAGGTTCGTCTGTTTCTGCCCATATTAATGATTTCAATTCTATTTTAACTCGGTTAGAATCTGTTGATATTAACTTTGAGGATGAGGTACAAGCTCTCCTTCTATTGTCTTCTTTGCCCGAAAGCTGGTCAGGTACTGTTACAGCTGTCAGTAGTTCATCTGGAACTACCAAACTCACATTCAAGGGGATGCGAGATTTGATTCTAAATGAAGGCGTGCGTAGGAAAAACGCTGGAGAAACTTCCAGTTCTATTCTACATACTGAAGGAAGAGGGAGAAGACCTGAAAGGGGCAATAACAGGGGTAAGTCCAAATCCAGAAAGAGAGGTCAGTCAAAACCAAGGGCTGACATTGAATGTTGGAATTGCAAAGAAAAGGGTCATTTTAGGAGCCAGTGTCCTAAACCAGTCGTTGCAAAAAACAATAAAGAGGTGAACAACGTAACAGCCGATGAAGAAGAGGAAGTAGAAGATGATGCTTTTATTTGCTGTGTTGAAAACACTATCGAGTCCTGGATCATGGATTCAAGAGCTTCTTTTCACGCCGTCCCTTGCCCAGAGCTTGTGAAGAATCTAAGAATAGGTAACTTTGGTAAAGTTCGTTTGGCTAATGATAAGACACTTGACATTGCAGGGATTGGTGATGTTGATCTAAAAACCACACTCGGAACCACTTGGACATTGAAAGATGTCAGAGTAATTCCCAACTTGAAGAGGAAATTAATTTCAGTTGGTCAGCTGGATGACCAAGGTCACGGGGTTTTCTTCGGGGATGGTCAATGGAAGGTTATCAAGGGCAATCTCGTGATTGCACGTGGAAAGAAGAAGGGGACACTGTACATGGTGGACGTACCCGCCGACGGTGTTAATGCCATGACTTCAGGTCCGAGTCCATCTAATTTATGGCACCAGCGACTCGGACATATGAGTGATAAAGGATTGAAAATGTTGGCCGAGAAAGGGAAGTTTCCAGATTTAAAGAAAGTTGAAACCGGATTCTGCGAACCATGCGTTCTCGGTAAACAGAAGAAAGTCACATTCTTGAAGACAACTCAGGCACCAAAAGCTCAGAAACTGGAGCTTATTCATTCGGATGTTTATGGACCTACTTCAGTCCAATCGGTAGGAGGATCTTCCTACTATGTGACATTCATTGATGACACAACTCGAAAGGTATGGGTTTATTTCCTCAAAAATAAATTTGAAGTTTTTGATACCTTTAAGAAATGGAAAATTGCTGTTGAAAATGAAACTGATTTGAAGGTCAAATGCCTGAAGTCGGACAATGGTGGGGAATACATCAGCAAAGAATTCACTGATTATTGTGCTGATCAGGGAATCAAGATGATCAAGACAGTCCCAGTAACTCCTCAGCAAAATGGAGTTGCAGAACGGATGAACAGAACACTTAATGAAAGGGCGAGGAGCATGAGGTTAAATGCAGAGCTCCCCAAAATGTTCTGGGCCGATGCAGTTAACACTGCGGCTTATCTAATTAATCGTGGACCGTCTGTTCCTTTGGGTTTCAAAATACCAGAGGAAGTGTGGAAAGGAAAGGAGATTAGTCTCAAACATCTGAAGGTATTTGTTTGTTATGCTTACCGTTTATTGAGTGACAGGGATAAATTGGATCCAAAGGCCAAAAAGTGTACGTTCATTGGCTACGGATTAGACGAGATGGGTTACCGACTTTGGGATTCTGAAAGTAGGAAGGTAATCAGAAGTAAAAATGTCACGTTCAATGAAACAGAGTTATACAAAGACAAGAATGCAACAAAACCAGAAGTTCAGAAAGAATACATCGTTGTTGATACTGAGACCGAGAATACAGGTGATATTGAAACTCCAACAGATATTCAAGACAGTGGGAGCTCAGAGGTTGATGATTCAACCGACAGTGACAGTTCTGAAGAAGAAATTGAAGAACCATCACCAGCTACCGCTCCCGTTCCTCCAGAGACTAAGTGGGTCAGGAGATCTACTAGAGTTGCTGCACCGCCTGAGAGATATTCTCCATCTGCTAATTTTCTGTTGCTAACAGAGAACGGAGAACCGCAATGCTACACAGAAGCCATTCGTCTGAAAGATTCATTGCAGTGGGAGATAGCAATGAAGGATGAAATGAAATCCTTAGAGAAGAACAGAACGTGGGAGCTGACAAAGCTTCCCCCCGGTAAGAAGGCATTGCACAACAAATGAGTGTAAAGGGTCAAAGATGAACACGATGGTTCTAAGCGTTACAAGGCTAGATTGGTAGTTAAGGGGTTTCAACAGAAACCGGGGGTTGATTACAATGAAATCTTCTCTCCGGTTGTGAAGATGACTACTATCAGGTTGGTCCTAAGTATTGTTGCTGCCGAGAGTCTTCATCTAGAGCAGCTAGATGTGAAGACAGCTTTTCTACATGGGGATCTGAATGAAGATATTTACATGGCTCAACCTGAAGGGTTTCAGGTTAAAGGAAAAGAAAACATGGTCTGTAGACTAAAGAAGAGTTTATATGGGTTGAAACAAGCTCCGAGGCAATGGTACTTGAAGTTTGACAACTTCATGGGTAGATCCGGATACAAGAAATGTGAGATGGATCACTGCTGTTACATCAAGAAGTTCGAAAAGTCCTACATCATCCTCCTTCTATATGTGGATGATATGTTAATTGCAGGTTTTGACATGAAAGAGATAAATAAATTGAAGAAGCAAATGTCAGAAGAATTTGAAATGAAAGATCTGGGTGCTGCCAAACAGATACTCGGAATGAGTATCTCCAGGAACAAAGACGGATCTCTGACACTATCTCAAGAAAAGTACATTGGGAAAGTGTTAGAGAAATTCAAAATGAAAGGTGCCAAGTCCCGAAGCACTCCACTAGGAAGTCAGTTTAAGCTTTCAAAAGACCAGTCACCAAAAACCGAAGAAGACATAGCCGAAATGACTAAGGTTCCTTACGCATCATCTGTGGGAAGCCTTATGTACGCCATGGTGTGCACGAGGCCAGACATAGCACAGGCCGTGGGGGTAGTCAGTCGTTATATGTCTAATCCAGGAAAAGAACACTGGGAGGCAGTCAAATGGCTGCTAAGATATTTGAAAGGCACTGCGAAGATGGGGTTACGGTTCTCAGGCAAAGATATTGTTCTAAGGGGCTATACAGATGCAGACCTTGGGGGATGCAAGGATTCTTATAAAAGCACAACCGGGTTTTTTTTTCAGTGGGAGGAACTGCGGTTAGTTGGATGTCCAGATTACAGAAGAGCGTTGCTCTTTCAACTACTGAAGCTGAGTATATGGCTTGTGCTGAAGCCAGTAAAGAGTTGATTTGGTAGAAGAATTTTCTGGAAGAACTTGGGAAGAAACAGCCAGATAGTTCATTGTTTTGTGATAATCAAAGCGCTATTCATCACACCCTCCCCAGACCCTACTAATAGCGTTAGCTATGTGTGGGATTATACTGGGTACGTTTGGTTTGGTTTGGTTTGGTAAAGCGCTATTCATCTGGGGAAGAATCCTGTGTTTCATGGAAAAACGAAACACATTCAGCTTAGGTATCACTTCATCAGAGGTTTGATCAGTGATGGTACATTGAAGCTTGAAAAGATTAAAGGAACGGAGAATCCCGCGGATATGCTTACTAAGGTGGTGACCTTAGAGAAGTTGAAGCTATGTATAGCTTCAACTGCCCTTCAGGAATAATGATGAAAAGGCGCTGCAGCTAGAGGTAGAGAAGTTACAAGACTACAAAGAAGACGGAGACAGTTTGAAGTTTATCAAAGCCTCCAAGTGGGAGATTGTAGAGTATGAAGGCTTTTAGGGTCAGCCGGCCCTAGAGTCTGTCAGGTTACGGGTTTCGGGCTGGGCCCCATATGGGCTTAACTTGTTGGTTAAGCTATTAACCCTAGACTAGTCTCTATATATATGATGTAATAGTCTTGTAATTCTTTGAGCACCTAAATATAATAAACACCCTAGTTGCAGCAAGTGGATGTAGGTCATACCGACCGAACCACTATAAATTTTTCGTGACGTTTATTCGTTTTAGCGTGTGTTGCGTGTTGTGTGATACCCTAACATGGATGTATGATTATCATGATTTGAAGTTGCAATAGTCAGTTACGAATGTTGTGTATATGTGATCATTTTGGTCAAAATTACTAAATTTATGAAACTGATTATCGAATTCTGATTATACGCAGTTACGACTACTCTGGCTATGGGCAATCAACCGGAAAGGTTTGCCATCTAACTTCAAATACACATTATATTTTTATCCAAACATATTCCATGGTCAATGTTTAAGAAAAAACTATGGTTCCTTTTGTTCATAACAGCCGTCAGAGTGTAATACATACGCAGACGTTGATGCAGTGTATAAATGCCTCAAGGAGAAATACGGTGTTAAAGATGATCAGTTAATCTTATACGGCCAATCTGTTGGTAGTGGGCCCACCATTGATCTTGCATCGCGTGTGCCCGACTTAAGAGGTGTGGTTCTGCACAGTCCAATCCTCTCGGGCCTAAGGGTGTTGTATCCTGTCAAACGAACCTACTGGTTTGATATCTACAAGGTAATAATGAGAATAATAAAATGCATACTAATATTCTTGTAAATTGATAATTTACCATTTTACCCTTTCTTTGCGTTCGTTTGGTTCAGAATATCGAGAAGATCAGTTTAGTGAACTGCCCTGTTCTTGTCATTCACGTAAGATCAAACACTGCGGTTTTTTAGAAAACTTAAAAATGGAAATGATACCCGAGAGGTATTTTAAATAACGGGTTGTGTTGTATACAGGGGACATCAGATGAAGTTGTTGATCATTCGCACGGGAAACAGCTATGGGAGCTTTGCAAGAACAAATATGAACCGTTGTGGCTCACGGGTGGGGGTCATTGCAACCTCGAGTTCTATCCTGAATTCATACGACACTTGAAAAAGTTCGTTTTGGCACTTGGGAAGTCAAAAGGGGCCACAAATGGGCCAAAAGAACCGACAGCAGATGTTGAGAATCCAAAGAAACCATCTGAAAGTGGAACCACTGGTACTGCAGACACATTTGAGTTGCGGTCTGACCTTCCAGAAGTTTCTAGAAATAGTTTAGACAGTAGACTCGAGAAGTCAAAGAAGTCGAACAAGCCTGAGAAATCTCGAATGAGCGTTGACATATTTAGAAGACGAAAGGGATTGGTGTGGTGATACTTGTGGAGCAAGTTTTGTGTGGGAGTGAGTATACGCGTATATGAAAGGTAACTTGTGACTCAAGCTTTCACCATTTTATCGACGTTTGGTATCGAATTGTTATGAGAGTAAGTATTGTTTCATATTTAGTTTTACTATGCTGTTCAAAATCATTTGTATGTGTTATAGAACATAGGTCACAAGCCAGCTTCTTGTTTTTTTTTTTTTTTAATTATTTTTGGTTTTTCTTTTTTTTTTTTTAATTTTTTTTTATTTCACCATGTAAAATGAACATTATATTGGAACATGGATTGGTGTTGTAGTTTTACTATGTTGTTCAATGCCGGTCGACGTGTTAGCGTTTTAGGCTGGATTCGGTTAGCAATGATCGTTGATGTGAAAATACAGGACTATTTAGGGACCACTCGGCTTGACTAGGCTTTACACGCATGGGCGTTTTCGAGCTCATTTGTGAATATTGCAGCAAAATTTCATATACAAACAGATTAAAATAGTAAGGCTATGTGTTATGGTGCGTGAGTAGGAGGGAATTAGTGCCACCTCAGCCTGTCACGAGAGGAAACAACATCCCTGGGACGTGGCCCTTGCCACCATGAGCCCAGGCATTGGGGCAATGTTTGAAATTGGAATGTCCAATCAATGCACAATACCTAACCATTTTCTTTTTATTATAATTATAAAAAAATAATTTTAAAGCTTATTTTGATTTTTATTAAATAACTCACTCGTTATTTTTATTTAAAATAGAAATACAGGATCTTGCTTATTTTCTTTTCTGAACATTCGGTATAAATTTTAACGAAAATTGAGTTGTTTTAAAAAAAAATTATGTTTCGTCTCGTAAATAGTTTTGACACGTGTTTGGATCGACATTTCAAATGATCATAACACATGTTTAGTAGGCGTGAATATGAAAACACCCACCGTCTACGTAACACCACTTTCAAAATTACACGCAGCAAAGATATCTTTTTAAGTTTAGCTTTTCAAAAAAAAAAAGTTAAATAAATAAAATTGCTAAGACACACTCGATCTTTTTATGAAAATATCTACAAGTTGACTATCATGACCTAAACTTTTTTTTATAAAAGTATCTGTAAGTTGACTATCAGAATCTATTTTTTTTAGTTTTAATGAACACATTTTTTAATAAAATATAAGTAAATATGTCAATCTCCAATCTTTGAAGTATGTATAAAATCAAAATTATATAACAAGTACTGAACACATGTCTCTGTATTCTGTTTCAACAATAAAATGAAGGAAAGAAACATTTAACTGTTTTTTATTTTTCCTAAGATACTAAGAAAATTTCTAGAAAAATACAATTTACAAAGTTTCTGAGTTCAAAATTTACCCCAAATCAATAAAACCTTTCAAACTAAATGAACCACCTAAAGTGAACATAAAAGCTTTTTTCATAGAGAATTTTTTTTTAAGGAAATGATTACACAAATGGTGCTTGTGATAAGATTAAATTGTGGTTTTGATCCTAAGTTTTCAAAAAGTACACCTTTAGTCTTCAATATTCACTCAACGTAGTACGTTTGGTCCTTAACACTAAGGTAGCGTTTGGTATGCAAGAATGAGAGGTGGAATGGAATGGACGATTACGAGGGAATGAAAAAAATGGTGTTTGGTTGGACGATGGAATGGAATCACCCATTTCACAAGTAATGACATTCCCTCTAAATCTCTCAAATTCATTTCATCCACCCCCTTATTTTTTTTTTTTTCATTTCATCCCGTCTTTCACCCTTCATCACCACCACACCCTCCTACCACCACCACGCACCACCACCTCCACCACCTCCCGCCACCGCCGCCACCACCCACCTCCACCGTCACCACCACCCACCGCCACCTCCCACCACCGCCACCGTCACCACCACCCACCGCCACCTCCCACCACCACCACCACTGTCTCCTCCTCCTCCACCACCCACCACCACCTCCTACCACCGCCACCCACAACCACCCACCATTGCCGCCATCATCCACCGTCACCCGCCACTACCCAATACCGCTACCCACCACCACCACCGCTACTCACCACCTATTTTATTCCTTCGTCTTTTCTAGCCTATCAAACAACATAAAGTAATGATTTATTTCATTTCCTCATGGTAACCAAACAAGACAATGGAATGAAATAGTCCATTTCATTCCTTTGTCCATTCTATTACCTCGTTCATTTCATTCTCTTGTCCATTCCATTCTCTTGTCCATTACATTACCTCATACCAAACATACCCAATAGACGTTAAAAATGATGTTGAACTTTTATCAAATTATGTAAGGCCTCTTTTTCGGGAGATCTCACTCGTTAGATTTACTCATAAACATAGTGATGTAAACTGAATGAACTATAACTTTTAAAACATAGCGGAAGCGTACACCATTCTATTACATACAACAGAAGTCTTACTCATTTGAAATACTGTCTAACACATAATCTTAAAGTTAAACATAAAAAAAGATGTCAGTCTTGTAGCCGGGCAACATTCACGCCATATCCTTTGTCACACCCTGATTTTTCCGAGGCTGGTTGTGACTTGCTAGTATCAAAAACACAGGCAGCGAAAATTTAACATAGGACTTACATTACTCAAAATACGGGTCTAGGGCGGTTACAACCGTCTATTACATCATCCAACGTTTTCAAGATGTTACTATTAACTAATAAACAAGTCTATTACAAATGACATTTGGTGACCACCTAGGAACACCAATTTGCCCAAAAGTCCTGCTCTTAATGCTTAGTTGAGCTCCACGCTTAACAACCTGAAATACACGCTTAAAACAACATTAGCTATTTAAAGCTAGTGAGCTCGTAATAAGACACAAATGAGTTAACCCAGGTATAAGACTGTAGGTGTATATCCTACATAAACATTGATTTCCAATCAAGCCGCACTCGAGGCCGCAACCAAGAGCAGATAGTAATTGTCTAAATGTTAACTCCTGTCAACATTACAACATTATTCACACATACATGATGCAAAATTTAGTGGTGTGTAGGGCCGTGTGTCAACTAGGTCAACACGTCAATAATGCAGCCCCTAATAGATTGTCCATAGGTCTAGTCTTCCCCAGTTTCTGTTGGGCATACACCGTGCACGAAGTAGGGACATTATTCCCAAGGTTCAAGTAGTTTGTATACACCCACATATGCATGTTGCTCATTCCGAGTTAATGATTGCACAAAGTAAATGTAAGTATACACCCAAAATAGTTTGTATTCTAGACACTTGACAAGCACGTATTTCACCCCAAAACATTTAAGAAAAAAGGGGAGTAATTACGGAACTCACCAGATTTCGGTGATAAAAGAGACGTCCTAGTAAGCTCGGGTTGAATAAGCGTTCGTAAGCAACGGGAATTCCTAGAGTTAAATAAGGCATCACTAATGATATTGATTAAGCGTTATATATAGAGTTATTTTTATCGCCATGGTGGTTCGTTTAGTTTAGACGTGTTTACGGTGTCGGTTCGTTCAAACGCGTAAAGGTAAGCTTACGGCGTATAATAATTTAAAGGTTTTATATTCATATGTCATATAAATATTTTAAAGTTCAAAATCAGTCCCAAACTCCTTAGTTTGTCTTGTTGGCGGTTTTAGTCCTTGTACTTTATAAACGTATCGAATAATCGCTAAAAGCGTAATTTAATTACCCGATAGTTTATTAAATAATTTTGATAATTATTTAGAGGTTTTAAAATATATTTATTATTTATTTTAGGGTGTTTTAATTCCCTAAATATTCTGCGAAAAATTATAAGTTGTAAAAGAATGGATTTTTTCGTTGTCGGTTTTTGGTAGAAATCGTTCATAAGCGTTTAAATGCGTATTTAACGCATCGGGTAACCTTTAAATCTTTGGAAATGATTTTATAGTATAAATGGACTTAAAATTTCTTGGAAAATATATGTTTCAAAGATTCTAAGTCCAAAAATCGTGTTTTTGTCGGTTAACCGTTTAAGTTCGGTTTTAGACGTATTCGATATACTAAAAATCAAGTTTTCTACTTTTTATACAAAATATCACCTTTTTATGTTTGAGTAACTTATAAATTAAGATTTTCATATTTTTATAAGTTCGGGTTCAGTTTTTATAAGCCTTGTCACTATGTATGCGTTTTAACGGTTTTAACCGGTTACACGTAAGGTCAAGTTAACACCCATAAGTCCATACTAACTGTTTTGAACCAAATTTCCAGAATTATGAGCTTTACAAACTGCCCGGGTTATATTTTTACTAAGTTCGTGTCGGTTACGGGTTTCTAACACGTAACGTGGCAGTGTTAGTTTTTAACCGGCTATGGAACTTATCACTTGTACTTTTTGGAACGGTTTTTCCATAATAATATAAATATACAGTAAAATTATTATTATTAGTTGTAACGACTTAGAGATTTGCATAATTTGTGTTTAATCATATTTTTAGTTTATTTTTGATAATTATATCCAAACTTCATGTTAAGAAATGGGTTATACCTTCTTGCTTCTTGATGGCAAGATCAACGAACCTTTAGAGCTTGTATATATCAAGAATATAACCTAACATCACAAAGGTTTACAAGTCACATAAAAATGTGAAGATCTTTGGTTTAAAGTGGAGGTAATGAACGGTTTGAACTTACCAAAATATAAATACTTGAAGGATGGTAAGATCAAGATTCCAAGATGAAAATGTGCCCAAGAAACGTCCATGTTGCTATGAACATAACAAGGATTAGAGTTCTAGTTGGTTATAACTTGTAGAGCTTTAGGAAAGTAGAAAATCACTTACATGAAATGAAGATGAAAATGATCTTGGACGCTTGTGACCTTGCTATGAACTATAAAAACTCTTGGATTCTTAGGAGATGAACTAAGAGGGATTTTTGGCTAGATTTTGCATGGTTTTAAGTTTGAAAATGTCAAAGTGTGGGTTTGGAGGTTGAAGCCGAGAGAGAGGGGAAGTGAGGGAGAGTGTGCTTGAGCGTGAATTCTTGAAATGGAGATGGTGGATGATAGCGCCTGTTATAATCCAAGAATGGAAAAGATCATCTAGCATTTAATGAGGTATTGTTTGAAAAAGCAATGTTTTTAAAACCGGACCGGCTGGTCGGACCGGGAACTGGGACCTCCACCGGTCCGGTTACATGCTCTGAGACCGTTTGCTGGTTGAACCGGGCGGTTCAGCGGTCGAACCGCGAACCGGTGGTCGAACCAGGTAGTTTAATTTAAAAAAAAAATTACTATTTTTTTTTATCTTTTTTATCCTATAGTCCTCCTACTTACTTCTATTTACAATTTTAACTCAATTTGGCTCTTTCCTTTTAACTTATACGCTGCCACAGGTCCTCCAAAACCTTAATCAAAATTAAAATTGAAGATTTAAAAGAATTAAAATTCATACAGACCAACAACCCTCGTCCTTGACTCAAAATTGTTTAAATGGTTGTATATGTAGTATTTGGAATTTTTATATTTTTCTATATATTTTTATGAATATTTATATTATTTATTGCGTCATCCGGTTCTTGAATCCGGTCTGACCGGTCCGACCAGTGAACCTCTAAGACGTCCGGTACGTTGTCCGATCCGGTTCTAAAAACATTGTGAAAAAGAGAAGGAATTGTGTATGTTGAAAATTTGAAAATGGAAAATTAATAAGGATGCTGTGTGGTGGGGAATAGTTCACGGTTAAACAGCAGCAGCAGGGGGTAGGGTAGGGTAGGTTAGAATATAGGTAAAATTGTTTAGGTTTTTGTTTAATTCATTTACTTAATTTAAGTTTAGATTTTTAAACTTTATGTTTACTTTAATATAGTAACCAGAGAGATTTTATATATGTTTAGGGATGATTTAAATGGCGGTTTAATATTAGAGAAGGTTTATTGTTAGTTAATGATATTTAGGCTTTTGGTTATATGTATACTATGTTAAAATCTCGTGTATTACACGGGTTGAATAAATGTAATATTATATATTGAATAATAAAAATTCTATTTTTTAAAAACTCGTGTTTTACACCGGTTAGAATAAATCCATGAAATACAATATAATCTGTTAACACATACACTCGTCAAAATATGCAGGAGATTTATTAATATAAAGATTATTATTTTTTAAAAGTATATTATTATTAAAAAATTGATGTGTATTTAATAAGACAGAGATGCGAGAAAAAAATAATGAGAATGAATATGGTGTCGACACGTGGCATGAAAAACATTTATTTATTATATAGTATAGATATACATATAATTAGGTAACTAGAGTGGTAATAGTTGAGTGTCATAATTGTTATTATTACTAAATCTTAAAATGATGTTGGGCCGAGCCCGTTGGACATAACGGTTAAACTCAACCTAATTGTATAACGGGTCTAAAAAGTTGTGACACGCGACTTGTAACACGTGTCCTAATCGAGTCATCGCGAGGAGTCTAATATATATATTTATTGTTCAAGGAGAAAGTAAATAAAAAAAATTCGGACCTGGAAATTCGGAATTGTTACATCCTTAACCTTCATTTTTGCTACCTTAAGTGCATATTAAAAGTCAGCTAACGCTGGTGAGTTCTAGTTTAAAGAAAGTAGGCATAAACATTGTTTCTTATCATATTTTCATAAGTATAAATATATATACATGTATTTATTTACCACTTCAATTCTTTCTTTCATATATCATTCATATGTGAGTACGTATATAAATACATACATTCATTGGCCTTATACATAAGGGTGATCAGTCCGTCATTGATTTCGTAAGTCACAAAAACAAACGTTTCAGTCGACCGTCGTAGTCCGACATACTTACAACCGTCAAGCTTGTCCGCCCGTCATTATTCTTACAACCGTCCGACACACATTCGGTCGTCCATCATTATCTTACAACCGCCCGACAAGCTTGTCCGTCCGTCATTATTCTTACAACCGTCCAGCAAACCTTCGGTCGTCCGTCATTATTCTTACAACCGTCCTACCTTTGTAGTCCGTCATTTTCTTTTACCATCATTCCAAAGTAGTCCGTCATTTTCCTTTACCGTCGTACCGAAGTAGTCTGTCATTTTCCTTCCATAACGTTTTGTACATATATAGCATGCAATATATGTAATAATATAAAGCAAGATTTCATTCGTTCACGTTCTGTCATTCATTCATTTCATTCTTTGTAAATATTCGTTTCATACTTTATTCATCATTTACTTTCATATAACGCGTATAGTCATATTAGCATTCATAATATTCATTCATACTATATATGCAACTGTGCTTCGATTAAGGCCTACGTCCTACCATAGTAGTCCGTATTTAGTCTACCTTTCTAGACTTTAACATACCGTCTGCATAATAGTCGCATGGTCGTAGGTCTACCGACGTAGCCGTATCATCGTGTCGTCCATAACGTTTTGTTCATACATAGCATGCAATATATATTTAAATATAAAGCAAGATTTTATTAATATACATTATGTCAAACTTTCATTTCATTATTCATATACATACTTTTCATTCTTTGTTCATGTATTGTCATATAGCACATAGGGACATATTTAGCATTCATATTAATCGTTCATACGCGTGTATACACTTCAGTCCTAAAACATTTGAAAACGTTGCACATAACACATAGGGGTACATAGAACTCACCTGATAAGCGTGTTCTGAGATACTATCACTGGTCAGTAGGCGTCTCTAGGTGTCACTCATAATCTGTATAAATCATTCGTATATGTTAAGATAGCTGACCTAACCGATATTTCGTTTCTATCTTTAGGATTTGGCGAATTTGGACAAGTTCGCCATTCATGGCTTAGGTGAACATGATAAGTTTGCTAATTTGACCTAGGCGAACATGTGGTAAGTTCGCCTTCTTGACCTAGCGAACATGTGGTAAGTTCGCCTCTTTTGCATTAGGCGAACATGCTAAATTCGCCACTTGGCTTCAGGCGAACATGCTAGATTCTCTTGAACTGGATCTTTTCCCCAAAAAAATCAAATCATGAGGACGTCTAGACAAAGTACACTTCTTTAATTCTAACGAAAATCGAACAGAGTCCCGTTTGTTTTTATCTAAAACCAGACAATATAAATTGTCCCTTTCCATTACCAAATCATAACCAATAATCCAAAATGATCGGGTTTTAACTTGACCTCTTGTCGATTATCGTTTATCAATTAAAGTCATTGCTATACGTCCTCAAATACGCTATTCGTAATCCCGAACTAATAATAGTAGTTAACGTTCTACGGGTTTAGGAATTATACCTTCTCGAGCACGAACCCGTAACATAACCGGGACTCAACCCGAACCGCTCTTTTCAACCATACTCGCAGCTCGTCTCGGCTCGCCGGTTATACTTTCAAGTAATGCCGTCATCGCCTTAATTTTGCATTCACCACCAGGAACCACCATCAACCACCGTTAACCACCGTGTGTGATGTGTCCACCACCGATAGGCTCCGACCACCGGGAAACCCGTACAACCATACTAACCACCATTAACCACTATACCTTCATCGTTAACCACCGTGAGATTTCCATAAACAACCATTACCTCCATCCCGTAGAACCAACACCATCGTCATCCTCAAACGAACCACCACCATCCACCATGTAGCTTACCACCCCTAACCTCCACCATCTCCTCCACCGAGCTGCCACCATTAACCACCATCCAAACCGTCACAACATGAAACTACCACTTCCATTATCCTGCCCAAACCACTGACATAACCTCGTCACCACCACCTGCTGTTACGGGAGACGAACCACCACCGTCGTCACCATCTTCATCTTCACGTAAGCTGCTACTCATGAGCCTCCCGTCCATATACACACCGTTGCTGCTGCCGGAGCTATGGCAGCAGCCCACACACTTCGTTACATCTTCTCATCCCTTACGAACCACCATTGCCGTCGTGAGCTTCCACCCAGCCTCTTTACCACCGCCGCCGCCACCAGCGCTGTCCCCCCCTTCACGTCCGATTCCGGCCAACCTGCAACCATTAAGGTCGCCATGTTCTTGTGAGCTCATCCTCTATGAAAACCAAATGCCAAATTAGGGTTTAAGGAAGTGATTGTGGTGCTTGGTCTTGATCTGCAGGCGACGAAGGAAGGAGAAGGGAATCGATTATGGGTTTGGCGGCCGGATGAAACGCAAGGGACTATTAGGTTTTTAATATTTTTCACTTGCCCCCTCACTTTGTAGACATTTCGTTTTCAACACTAAACTATTGAGTGTGTAATTTGGGATGTTACAAATTACTATTATACTCTTTAAAATAAAAAACAAAAACAAAAAAAACCCAACCCCCTTCCCCTTCCCCTTCCCCTTCCCCTTCCCGGCCAGAACCCTCTGGCAATCCCTTCACTATCGTCGTCCATAACTAAACAACCACCGGTCTAGAGGTGTTAAAAAAATCCAAATCTGAAACCGAACCCGAGCCGAATTATTCGAAATTTCGAATCCAAATTATTCAAAAATTCGGTTAGCCGAATTTTCAGATTCGGATTTGGATATCCATTTAAATGGTAGAAATTTAAAATCTACATGATTTTGTTTTTTCACCACAAACTAATGGTAAAATTTCAATGCTAAATTTTAATATTAATAGTTTTCCTCTTAGTAAATTAGGTATTTACCAATGTTTTCAAATCGGACCGGACGTTGAACTGGTCTCCTTACCGGTCCACTGGTCGGACCGGATTTAAGAGCGGGGCGACGTCATAAATATTATAAAAATAAATCAATCCAAACAACCATTAATCCTTCAAAAACCACCAATAAGTCAATTACAATAATTTAAACTAACAATTAACTACGAAATACGAATCAAAGAGACTTAATATATATATATAGCCAACCGGTCCGACCACCGGGTTTCCGGCCTGACCACCGGGTCGATGCAGGACTGTTTCAACACATATAACCGGTCCGGCCAAGCCTCAGGTTCCCGGTCCGGTCCGGGTTTCAAAACACTAGTATTTATTATTGATTTAATTTACCAAAACACATTTCTCAAAAGTATAAGTATCATAACAATAAAAAATAGTCATAGATCACATAAGTATATACACTAATTAAACTTGCAAACCAATTTTAATTACTACAAAAACAACAAAGGAGCAAACGTTAAAAGTGGTTTCAAAGTATTTGGTGCAAACTTCCTGGCAAACAACACACACATAGGTGTTGTGTCATTATTATAAACACATTCAGTAGAACCAAACCGAATCGAGTTCAACAACTCTTCTGTAATGGCATTCGCCACAAACTTTCTTGGATGTGGGCCCACAATTGACCAGTCAACATATGAAATAGTTCGGTTTGAGTTTAACTTCCCATGTAAAATATTCACCATTGTTGGCAAATAATGTTCATCGTTGTAACATGGTGGATGACAATATTCTTTGAAAAGACTGTAGTATTTTTGTTCGGCAACGATCTCAAGAGCAAGATCGCGATTAACTTCGAACCACTGAGACCCTTTTCGCCAATCTTGAATGGTGATGTTGGGTGCCATTTGTGGATTATAGCGACCACGACCTGATTTTCTTTTGTCATCAAAAGAGCTTATGTAGCTTAAGTTGGAGTTAACAAGATAATTATAAGTCGTGGTGAAGTTAAACAATGGGATGCATGAGTCGGATAGTAGCACGAATCTTTGATTCGAGGGATCAAGGAGCGCGTTCGCTAGCAGTCTTCTCTCGGCATCTACCATTGAAATATCGCCCCAATACACCGGCTGCAAAGTAAATAATATGATTCAAGAATCCATTAATATGATATTGTACCCAAGCATTCTAAAACCATATGATACAACTTGTATATATATGTGTTGTATAATAGTGTTTACTAGACATATATATGGAAATAATTTGTATAATAGTGTTTACTAGACATATATATGGAAATAATTTTTATAAAATAAACGTGTATTAGTGATTAAACCTTATTATGATATTAGCTTTTAATTATAACGGCGTCTCAACATATTCGAATGATTAAAACGAATTTAGAATTTAATTCTTTTAAATCATAACATTAAGAGAACGTGAACTTTTATTTTTTTTACTTATTTGTGCAAATTCTTTATTAAACATAATTAATTTCTTGTTATTGTCATGTATCTTTTCTAATTGATAAAATACTTAATTTTCTTAATCTCGTTTTGTACTTTTTATTTAATTAACAACAATATCAGGAAAAATTAAGTTTATATTTGTAATGGTTATATATCAAAATTATAACGTATGATTTCTTTTAAAATGTTTGATTATAAAAATAAGTCTTAACATATATATAAAAACATAAACTACAATAAAAGTTTGATAAAATAATTTGAAAAGGGACAAATAAAATAACTGGATAGTAATTTATTTATAAAATTATGTAACTTTTAATAATGCTTTTCTCAGTAATTTAGTATAAAAAATTCATTTAACTTGAGTCATCCATATTTAACTACTGGGCTTATATTAATCCAAAGTATAAAAAAAAAATTAAATCTAGTAAACATTATCGTCCCATTTTCTTACTATAACATAATAAATATGGCCCCTCATCCTGTTCAATATCGTCGTCCTATGACATGCTTACCATTCCAAAAGCCTATCATACAAATTTCCGGAAAGGATTAAAAGAAGAAAATTATGTATTCACTATATTACTTTTCATTATTATTATTATTATTATTATTATTATAGTTGAGAGCTGATGCTTAGCCGGCGGCAACCCCTTAGCCGGCAGCTAGTATGTAGCCGGGTGATCAGCCGAGACGGGTTACATAACTTTTTGTGATTGGTTCTTTTTTAGATGTTTAGTTTTCTAAAGAGTAAAACTTAATGTTTATTTTAAAAAAAAGTTGGACCTAATGCGTTCATTTTGGTGATTTTCCCTTTAAATACTTGACTAGTAATGAGACGTTATTCACCTGGCTCGTAATTCTTGTGCCATAGAAGACAGAATCTTCAGGGACGGTGTCATTGTAAGATGGATGAGGGTGGACGTAGATGGAGAAAAGACCATTATGTCCTTTGAAAAACAGTTCCCACAAGGGTAAAAGTGGCAATGGTCCTGGTGTCAAGAACATAAACGCCACCTTATAAGAGGCATTCATCATGGCACTCATCGTCGAAACTCCCATCACACTCTTTACCAAATCTTCATCGCTCATATTGTGCATCATCGGTATAGGTAATTCATTCACTGAAACCCTAGGAGGCGGTGCAAGTGGTTGTGATGATGGTGATGAGAATAGAGTATCTACATGTGGTGGTGATAGGCTTGAAGTTAGTGGCGGGGGTGATACTAGAGGTGGTGGTGGTGATGTTAATGAAGAGAGAGTATCTACATGTGGTGGTGGTGGTGGTGATAATGAACGGAAAAGGCTAATAATAGAGGTGTGAACGGCGGTGGAGAAACTTTGGAGGTAGAAAGAGCAAAGTAAGCCGATGGGGAAGCCAATGAGAAAGATGAACAAGTGAAAAAGACAAGTTTTAGAGTGGAAAAGGTTCAAGATCTTGATGGGTATTCTGGTATGGCAAGGAGCCATGATTATTTGCATGAAGAGACTAGGTCTACGTACAATGTATATATAAATGGAGGGGCCGACGGAGACTTGAAATTAGTTTTTACTTGGTGGCTTGGTGCGTAAGTTATGGTAATGTTGCATGTGTACCAAACCACATATTCAAACCTAAGACTGACCTTTTAACATCACAAAAGACCTTTTAACCGAGCACTAAGGTGAGTGTTAGGGTGAGGGGGTGGAACCCTTCAACCCCTAACTACCTTAACAATTAACCAATCAACAAACGTCATGTCATGTCACGTCATTTGAAACCTAAACTATCCTAAACACAAGGATGAGGAATCCTAAGTACCATAGCATTTAAAACTAAGACATAAATAAAATACATTAAAGATTAAATTAAAGACACAAATTGGCAACGGCTACATGCACCAAAACAGTCGGGTTCACCAAGCCGTGAAAAGTACCCGTTGGACTTGAACCCGTGAAGCCGCATATGTTGCGGCGGTGTTACCGAGCTTTGTGTGTGTATATATATATATATATTTATATATATATATATATATATATATATAAGTTGGTTAATTGTGAGTATATGTGTGCCATATAGATGTGCACAAAACGGGTTGAAACCCAAAACCAGTTCGGGTCGTAGTCAATGGAGTAAACTTGTTTGAGTGAGGAACCGATTCAGGTCGGAATGGTTTTATATGACGGATAACTTTGGTTCGACTGAACTGATTCATAATAAAATAATATTTTATAAAAATTAATTAAAAATCAAATATATAAAATAAAATAAAAACAAGTTCATATTTTTTTTAATTATAGAAATTACAAAAACATAAATTCATTAAAAAACATAGAAATTGCGAATACGTTTTTTTATGTTTAATCGTCGTCATCGTTGTTTAGTGTTTAATCTTCGTCGGATCTATTGTTGTTGTGTTGTGCTTCATCATAAGCAAGTTCCTTCATCAAAAAGTGGCAACGTCTTTCTTTGTCACCTCTCCCTCGTATATTTCTTCTTCAACTTGAATTTCGTCTTCAAGACTTGTAATATGTTGGGTTCGTTCCATTACATCCAAGTGTTCTTTTAAGCAAAATATCATAGTGGATAAAAATGAAAACTTTTCACTAAGTCAAAATATCAAAACTTTCAAATTCATCGAGAGTCATAATGGATAAAAATCCGTTCCACTATACCTTCCGAGCTTGCTACTTATGGTGCTACCCCATACTTGTTTACTGTTTTCATTTATCAAAGTATTATATAAATTAAGCATTGGGTTCCTACTTGAGCCTCTACTTGATGTCGATCCATTAACTCACACATGTTTGATGTGGAACCATATTTTGATAAATAAACATCAAACATATTTTTAAAACTTTGGTGTATTTTGTATTTCTTGAAAAGGGAAGTATTCTTCGTCCAAACCCAAATCATGTGTTATGCTATCAATTAAATTTTCAACCCCGGTAACAATTAGGGTTGGATTCAATGGAGCGACACAAGTAATAACGGGAGGTATCTCTTTAAAATATTTTACAAATTCTCTTTCATATGTCTTATCATTTTCGTAAACATGTCGTTTTAATTTCATACTCGGATAGCTTAATTGTTACACATTAAAAAGAGTTGTTTAAGCACTAAAAAAACTCTCGATAAATAAGTAGCTGCATTGTTTTTGAAAACTCTAAGCAACTCAGTTATTTGTTCAATAGTTTCCCAACCCTCACCCGAAAGTTAAGCTTATAAACTCCCGATAAAAAGGTTATCATGAAACATTTCTAAAGATGCTCTTTGTCGTATAACGCTTTTAGACATTTCATAAGTCGAATTCTATTTAGTAGGTACGTCCCAATTCAGTTTGAAACCAGTTTGAATTGTTGCATATCGATTGATATTTTAATTTTAGTTTTGCAACTGCGTTTGTATTATTAGAGCCATTATCAAATGATATTGAATAAATTTTGTTTTGTATTTAAAAGTTGTTATTACATTATCTAAAATGTGAAATAAATTTTCTCTGTTATGCGGATATCCAAACAATTCAAACGCAATCGTGCGCTTTATCATTTTCCACGTATCAATATATGCCCAATGAGCGGTGATGCAAAGGCACTAATTTGGTGAACCGCGTGGAGCCAACCACATATCGGCAGTTACGTTCACACCGGTTTGTAATTTTTCAAAGCCTAAAATTAATCCGGATTTTGCTTTTTTCTACATTATAAATAATCACGTCTAATGGTAGTGCGACTTACGTCATAATAACGCGGTTGAAGAGTTTCTTTTATTTTTGTCAAACAAGGGTTGTCGAAGTGGTCGAACGCCAAGCCCTCTTAAATCACGAACTTTGACATTATAAATTAATCCGGATTTTGCTTTTTTCTACATTATAAATAATCACGTCTAATGGTAGTGCGACTTACGTCATAATAACGCGGTTGAAGAGTTTCTTTTATTTTTGTCAAACAAGGGTTGTCGAAGTGGTCGAACGCCAAGCCCTCTTAAATCACGAACTTTGACATTATATCGCGAACCATATTTACGTTGAAATTTCAAATACTTTCATCATTTGACATCGTTGCTTGACCTTGAGCCGGACCACCTTTCACCACCTTGCAATGCTTTTCTACATGATTTTTCAAAATCGAGTTTGAATATAGTTTGAAAAACGTACCAAAATTCTTGCATCGAGCTCGATTCAAATCGTTTGACATTTCACATAAATCATAATTTGGCCAAATGCTTTGGTTTCTTGTTGTTAGTATAATCCTCACAGTGGTTGCTTCACTTTAAGAAGCACCAACACAAGTGGATTATGGCCTACTTTCGAAAACCATTTTTATAGAGTGTTTTTGAATTACGAGGGAATAGAGAGTGTTTTTTAGAGTTGTGATTGAATCAACACATCGAATACATATTTATACTAACATGTGGGGGTATAATGTAAAAAAAATCAAGTTCTAACGGCTACAGACGACTATAATGTTGTTTTCCAACTACTATAACGATGTTTCCAAAGGCTAGAATAATTCCAACGACTCGAACTGGTTTCACTAAACTGGTCAACCCGGTTTCTTCCTTTGTATGGTCAAATTAGTCTCAAACCATCTGGTTCCAACCGGATTCACCCAAACTGGTTCTGTTTGCGGTTCAGGTCGAGTTCTAACCCAGTTTGGGTTCTCGAACCGGTTTGTATGCCCGTCTCTAGTGCCATGATTAGGCTAAATACAAGTATGTATATGCCATGGGTAGGCTAAACACAAGTATGATTATTTGGGTCTGTGTCATGAGTAGGCTAAACATGAGTATATATGGTGATATGGGTGTATTCCATGAGTAGGATAAACACAAGTATGATTATTTGGAAATGCCATGAGAAGACTATACACAAGTATAATAATATAGTTTTATGTCTTGAACAGGCTAAACACGAGTATGATTAATTGAGTGTGTGACATGAGCAGGCTAAGCACGGGATTTATAATATGGGTAAATACAATGAGTAGGTTAAACACAAATTTAATAGTATGGGTGTATACCTTGACTAGCCTAAACACGATATAAATAATATGGGTATGGGCCACTAGTAGGCTAGACACGATAATAATAGTATGTGTGAATGACACGAGTATGATAAACGAGCTAATATAATATGGGTGGAAGCAAGCTAAAAGCCTAAAATTAAGTATGATGATCAGATGATGTGTGGGTGAATATGTATGTATGACATGAGTGATGTAATGAGTAATGAGTTATGTGTGATAACAATGTGATTAAATTACATACACTAGTACAAAAAATAGATCAAATAAAGCGGTGAAACTAACCTTTTAAAAGTGGTTCCTTAACCGCTGTAAATGCCAGTGCTGTAAAAGGTTACATCGGTTCATGTTAACCAAAAACAGCGGTCATTTTAGGTCATTATAATTAACCCAAATAATATCAAATACAGCGGTTGTCCATTTAGACCAAATACAGCGCATCATTACTTAACCCTCAAATCAAATACAGCGGTTGTCCATTTAGACCAAATACAGCGGTTGTCCATTTAGACCAAATACAGCGGTCATTTCAGACCAAATACAGCGCTCCTTTTTTAGACAAATACAGCGGTCTCTGTTTCAACGTTTAGTTCACAAAATTAAATACATCGCGCGATGTGCAAATGCAGGTATAATTCCGGTTAAAAATGAAAAATTCAAAACCAATATTTGATAATTCAAATACACAACCCAGCAATGCATATACAGAAAAAAAAATCAATTTTCATTCAACCAAAAAATTATCTAATACAAATATATATATAGTAGAAAGAAATAATCACATATTTTCAAACCAAATATTTGAACATGTTCATCTTCTTGCTTTTCATAGATAGTATATCAAAACTAACAGTTTGAAACCTACATAATAAAAGACCAATCTTTAGAGATCAACATTTTTATAACATGTCCAACCATGCTATAGATTACAAGTCCATACATGAAGATCATATAAAAAAACATAAAGGCTTACCTAGTAGATGACAAGATTTTGCAAATATTTATAAACCAAATTCATTCAAGCATCCCCTAAAAAACCCAAAAACGTTTGTAACATATGTTCTACAAATTCGTCAATTTCAGCTTGACGATAAGCCTGCAATCGTTCATTATCTGAAACAGAATAATAGATAAAAGTTGGATTACAACTTCATACATATTCTAGTTTAATATATAAAAGACACAAAAATATAAAATATACTTACGAGGTGTTCTTTGCAACTAATTACAAAATCATGCATGTGCATCAACACATAGTATCCACATTCCCGGCCTTCCTTTTGTTGATGGCACTAATACATTGAATTAACAGTTAATTAGTTAAAATACTAAAACAAACAAATAGTAAAGATAACAAATAGAAAACTTACATTAACCATTTGCCAATCTATTTTCTGTCTTTATGGACTTATAATATCATCTATTTTCTAAAAATGTAAATGTATCTGCGTCAGGCATTGGTCGCCCAATATTTGCAAGAGCATTGGCATACTCTTGTGCCCTGGCAAGGTAGGCACCAGATGTCTTGTCTCCTTTCATCTGTATCTTCAGTAGTTGTGTTTTCAAGGTAAATTATCTAGAAGAGGTATTTGGAGCATAAGCACGTTCAAGGCTGAGCCACAAATCCCGTGAAGTTGTACCTTGAACATGCTGAAAAGATGCCTCAGAGATGGCTGAAATAATCAGCATACGAACATGGGCATCATTAGACATCCATGTCGTGTAATCGGGATTGGGTCCGGTGACAACAACAGTAGCATCCTCCTTTCCAGAAGTTCCTAGAGAGGAGATCGTTGAGGGAGGGCAGGGACTACTCCTATCAGCATAGCCGAATAAACCAAGTGTAGTCGGAAAAGGCTGAATCAAAAGTTTCCAGTGACCATAGTTTGTAGGAGATAGCGTGAAACTAAACTTGTGAGAGTTGTGGGAAGTTTTCTCGGTTGAGGTGAGGGCTACAACCGGGTTTGCCATTGGTATGATTGATAAAAAAAGAAAAAAGAAAGGGATTGTTGATGACAACAATTTTTTTTTTAGAGGCTGGGTAAAAAAAAAGTACGATGAACAGTACTGTGAACAGTGCCGATGAACAGTGTCGATGAACAGTAGCGATGAATATTAGGCGGCTAGGGTTTGTATCTAGAACCTTGCTCTGATACAAAGATAAACTTGGTAAATTGTATTATATATTGATTTGTATATTCTAGGATTACAATATGACATATATAGGGGTGTTCAATATTTGGTTTCAAACCGATTAAACCGATAACCGAATCGAAACCGAAACCGTTTAAAACCAAACCGAATTACATATTTGGTTTTTGGTTTGGTTTAGGTTTCAAGATTTTGAATTCAGTTTGAATCGAAAAACCCAAATTAGGTTATACGACTATTTTAATTCATATTTTATAGTTAACTCAATTCATTTATATCAATAACCAATACTTATATATGAATTATAAATAATTATTTGATGAAGGTATGATTTTGTTTAGATTTTCCTAAAATGTTGTGTTGTTTAAACCGAATAAGTTATGGCTACCCAAAAGAAAAAAAAAAGTTTTTTTTTGCTAATTCGGTTTGCTAGGTTCAAACCGAAAACCAAACCGAATTACAATGTGGTTTTAGGTTCGGATTAGGTTTCCTCAAATATGGTTCGGTTCGGATTGTGGTTTCAACAAAAAAAAAATTCCAACCCGAATAACCCGAATTGAGTAACCAAAAAAACCTGCAACCCGACCCGATGAACACCCCTAGACATATATATATATATATATATATATATATATATCTACACAGGAACCTAGGGCCGGCTGACATAGCATAAATGGGTCGGCCCCTATACTAATAATATCGCCTAATAGGTTACTATTGTTTGTTATAGTGTCATGTGTGATATATTGAGGATTAAAGTACGTCGTTTCATTAAAACCTTTAGCTCTACCAAAACAATATAAATACCTACGGTAAAAAAAATACACGACAAGGCATGAGGTTAACATTTTAAAAAAATGTTCGCATAAATATTTAAACAAAAAATAATTGAACTTACATTGTATACCAAGACAAAGATCCGATCTCCGCCCATTCGTTGACGTAAAGTATTAACATCGACTCTATTTCTATATCCTCAACGTAAGGTTCATCATACATCACAACCAGTTAAGTAACCGTAACCATTATGTTATCATAAGCTTTAAGAACCAATTGTTCCGCTAATGTATTTATTTTTCCACGCCTTTCATCTACCTTGTTAAAAAGTTCTATTACTCTTAAAATACTAGGAGTGGGTTCCGAAACTGGATCGGACTTGGTAAAAATAGGCTCAGTACGATTAGGATCATGATACTCGTGTGTTTCATCATCATCATCATACTACATTAGAGAAAAAAAATTAATTTTTATATCAAATAATTATAAAAGTAAATATGTATATTAAAAACCACCTTCGGACTATAATCTGAACTCGTAGAATGTTGGCGCGTCTCTGTAGTATGAGGAGGATCAGATGCGACAACTTGTACATTATCATAAAGTATATTACTATAATAATAAATACAATAATATACAATGATTTTCATATAAAATATACCAGACTTATTGCTTTCCTGGGCCATTGAATATACTTTCCAGCAGTCTGACTCATTATCTCTATGCCTATAGTCCGTGTCTCAATCGGTACACTGTAATCCTTGTAATCTTCATTTATTAAATCTACATATACTTTCACGAAACCATCGGGTATCGTGCGCCCACGTAAGGTGTTTTGATGTGCAGGATAAACTCGTCCCTTAGCTAATACTCTATCGGGATAGCTATCATCGAATGGCCATGTAAGGTCACATGTAGTGACTTTCTGCAAAGACATAATCATATTTAGTTAACTTTTTTTTAAAGAAAAAAAATAGTAAGCGAACATTAAAATAAATCACCTCGATTAATGGTAGATCGTTGTACGATCTATCAGACGCACAAGTATAGCCAGGTCTACGTGTACTAGGCCCTGGCGTTGTAGCATCCTAATCATGGTCTTGCTGTAGGGCGTCTATCTCCTCCTGTAATATTTCTGCCTCTTCAGTTTTCTTCCTTTTTTGTGGAAAACAAATTGTTTTTTTGTTCCAATAACCCTTGAAACTAAACGTGAACGCCCTCCATGTTCACGTCCATTTCCAACAACCTCGGTAACCACATCTTTACGAGCTTCATAATAGCTACCATTAGCCTTCATCTCTCTCTCTTTTTCATGCTGTTAAAAAAATATTACGCTTAAAAATTTGAATAATGTATATATAAATAATAATTACATAAAATAAATATAAATATTTACCAACTCTTTTAGTCTTCCTGTCAATACACCTTCTGATGATTGGTGTGGTCCAAGTTGATATAAATTTGTAACAGGATTAAGTTGCGCTCTACTAGTAGTATATATTTTCAAACGTTCGTCTTGCATATGAGATAACAAATCATTTTCTGACACGAGTTGGTTCCATCTATCTTCCCAAACATCCATAAACCCAATCATTCCCCTGCGACCTACACGTGCAGGCTCATAGTTTTTTTGTGCACTAATTTTCGCTTTTCGACTTTTTTCCTGTATAAAATATTAAGAAAAACAATTAATACTAATTACAATAATAATAATAATAATATTAATAACAGTCTAACAAATACCTTAAAATCTTCTGTCAAAGCTTTTGCAGCAAATAAATCCCAATGTTTCGGTTCTAGACCGTCATAATCATTAAACGGAGTTTTATTTTTCTTAACGTACTTATTCATCAGTGTAAATCGGAAGTTTCTCATAATAGTCTTCCCCTTTTTCAATGTTTCTTTTTTTGTGTGATCATCGGGTATTTTCCACTGTTGCTACATATTTAAAAGATAAAGTTAACGACTATATGGGTGTGAAACCGTTTAGCTTATTGTCAAACCCGTGGAAACCGTTTAGCTTATTGTCAAACCCGTGAACCTGTTTAACATACTATTGTAAATTAAGGGATTAATATGTTAAAAAAACAAATAATAAGATAAAATAAATGAAATTTTGGTAATAAATATGGCAAAATGTGTAGGTCGGGTCGGACAATGTAACTTTGAAATAATTATATAAATAAACTTTACTATAAGAAGAAAAAAAAATACATTACCTTAATGTTATTCCACAATACATCATATAGTTTTTTGTCAACATCTTTTGCGAGTAGGTGATATGGGATCTTTTTTATGAATTCTAAGTCGACCGATGACATAAAATAGCATTACTTGGGCCAATTGCTAAACCGTCCTCGTTAAATTGAATGTTAGCACTTGCTGCGTTGGTATACCTTATATGTCCTAAAATATACATGTTTTGCATGCATAATAATCCCCATATTATGGTACTAATTGATTAATAACCTTGTAATTGATACTTAAAACGTTAATATTTTACAATTGCACGTTATTCGGTATTCCAAAATAAATAAAGCAAAAACCAGCTTAAAAAATGAAGAAATCAAGCTTTTGGAGAACCAAACCCGAGCATTGACCCCCAAGAAGTCAAACTAGGTCAACACAAGTCAACACAAGCAGCTAAAAGACAAAACAGGAGGCAAGAAGGGGATGCACGGCCGTGCATCCCATTGCACGACCGTGCAAGGCCCAACTTGGTCTCCAAGGGACCAATACACTGTCCCGTGTACCCTGTTTGATTCCCGAGGTGTTTGCACGCCCGTGCAATCCAATGCACGGTCGTGCATTGCTCATTTTGAGGCCTATAAATAGATAGCTTGAGTTCTCCATTACACACACCTCATACATCCCTTACACATCATAAGAAAACACCAGAGAAAGCTTATTTCGTAGTTAGAGTGTAGTAGTAGTGAGTAGAGAGGCTCTTCCTCCTTGTTTCGCAATAGGGGAGCCTACGAAACTCAACGTTATGCTAGTTAGTATGGTCATTCATGGCTAGACTCTTTGTATTGATAGGGTGAAGATGAAGTTTGGTGCATGTTAATGTTTAAGGTATTAATCCAAGTGATGTGTGTATGTCTTTAACTATTCGTCCTTAAAATCACCATTTTGGTGGGCTTTTATTATTGTCTAAATCCGTCTTTATATTTGTGAGTGTTCTTGATTTTTAAAGTGTAAAACATTTTTAATCAAACTTCTCTTAAAGCTTGTACGTCTTTTATACAAGTAGAGATTGATAAGTCAAGACTTGGTTAACACTATTAAGATCGTACGTATTTATACGAACTTATTATGCGACCAAGAATCGGTGAACTCATGTTGGGAACGGTACGTCTTTATACTTGGTCCCATTGTTGCACCGCCTCCCGGTGAGCAAAATATAATCACCTATTTAATTCTAATACAAAGCATTTTACGTTCAACATCTTAAACCAACCCGGAGATGACCATTCGAAGGGTTGAGGGTAATTGTTGTCCTTAACGGGAGGCACTACCACTTGTTAAAGCTTTTAAATTTGCAAATTAAATGTCGTGAGGACGAGGCTCTAGCGGTGACCCGAGTCACGCATTTGTAGTAGTCATATCACTGGATTAGTCAACTTAACATTATCACGTACCAAGCGGATTCGAAACCCAAAACAATACTATTCGTAACCTGATCATTCCCGACCTATTTACTTTCCTGTTATTTACTATTATGTTCGTTACATTTCTGTTACACATTGCACGCATGTTTTTATTTTTCTGCTATTTACTCTACCGTCATTTACTTTTATGTCATTTACTTTCCTATTCCACAAGCACACAAAACTCACTCACTAATTAAACTGGCTAAACGTTAACAAAAGTTGAGTATTGGAATTCGAATGTGTACGTTGGTTCGATACTTGGTTCTTATCTAAACTATATTACGTTGCGATAGGTACACTTGCGTATTGTGTGTGTTTTTAAGTTAAAGTAATTATCATTTTATAAATTTAAAACCTGATCTCGTGAAACCATAATCTCTAAATATTATTATATATTTAATTACATCAAAAATCACACATCAATACCTACTCTTACATTTTGCAGTCCCACGTTTGCGGGAACTAGACATTTTAGTTGTAGATTTCTATTAAACAAAAAACAATAAATTAGTGTACAATAAATAAATAATGTAAGCTATTAAGTTACCTACAAAGAATCATCGATTGCAACAAACTTAGCCATGTAAATATCAAATTAACACAAATTGGGGTAAATATGAACATTGTATGTTTCCAAATCCAAATCAAATTCCAAATTGTAACAAGGAATCTGAGATGGAAAGGTTTGATGTAAACCAAATTTCTCTAATTTCATTTGAGTAACAAATAACACAAACATTGCTTTAGTGTATAAAAATATGAAGATGATGTAAAGGAAAGTTGAGTACAGAAACTAGACTATGTACTCTCCCCCTTCGACATTTAATTAGAAGTCAAACAATACCTAAACAAACATAGATTTGGGGAATGAGACCAAAACATCACATAAAACTAACCGGTAAATTCATCAATATAAAAATACTAAAAAGCCTAACAAATCAAAGATGCGGGGACATGGTACCCTAATAAAACTTAAAAAAAATATATATGGGGACATCACCTAGCTCCCGGCTGCCTCTTTACGGTAAAAACAAGGCTTTCTAGTTCCTGCGGTAATGGCGGTGGAATGTGGAGGGAGGGAAAAGTAGAGGAACGGAGGGAGATGAATAAAAGGGTTTTGGAGAAGGGCGTAATTTATTTTAAATTATTTTATAAGTGGGATGTGGGCTATATCTCATTCAAAATTAACCCATGTATCTATCTATTTTATTTTTAAAATCATTTAAATTATTTTACAAATTAACCTTTCTTTTATTTTGAACGTCAAATATTAATATAATTTATTTTTATAAATTAACTATAATTAAATAATGAAATTATGTTAACCAATTTAAAAGGCAACGATTAATCATTTTTCATTGATAAACACAACCTATAATGAAGAAAATGTAACACAACCATGGTTAAATAAATAAAAACTAATAATATAGTTAATGAGTGGAGCACCGCACCATCTACTTATTAAACATATATCAAAATATATAAAATCACTTGTCTTCTTCCATCTTTATCTTTTATCTTGATTTTCTATCATTCCTGGAAAAAAAAAAATCACGCAAATTCTTAAAAAAATTAACAATAAATAAATATATATATATACCGTATCAAACCTTAATTAAACTTTTTTACGTGGTTTATCAACATATATTCCTTCGTCGTGGTCGGACCGTAAGTATGTGGTGCCATTAGTTCCACATTCATTTATCTGTTGAATACCGACAGAAAATGATGATAGCTCATCAAACTGGTTGTATTCTTCCTCGTCGGCAACATGATCAACACCTAGAATATGTCTTTTACCTTGCAATACTATGTGGTATCTTGTTTTGCTCGGGTCATTGATAAAAAACGCTTGTGTGGCTTGACTTGCAAGAATGAAAGGTTCTGATTTATACCCATCAGTTGTAAGGTTGACAAGTGTGAAACCATGTTTGTCAACTTTAACACCAGTACTATTATTGACCCACTTACATTTGAACAAAGATATAGTGAAATCATCATAATTTAACTCCCATATTTCCTCTATGACACCATAATATGAGTCTTCGGCGATTCTTAATCTTACGTCAGGATCCATTCTATCGAATTCTGTGGATGAGGCTATTAGTGTAACTCCACTGTTTTGTGTTACACTTTTTTCATCTTGATGTTTAGTGTAAAATGTATAACCATTAATATCATACCCTTGGAAAGTTCTTACCCTAAAATCAGGACCATTCCCCAACTTTTCCACAGTTTTATCAACATTTGGTTGACCGTAAGTTTCCGCAAACTTATTCTTCATCCATTCTGAAAACTCCTCGTTATGTTTCGTTTTATACCATTTTTCAGTCTTTTGCAAATGTACCGCCCGTAACTGTTATGTGTTCTTCAACATATGGAGCAATGGATGTCATATGTTGTTGAACAACGAAATATGTAAGTTGTAGATTCACACGACTTGGTACAAATAATTTCAAACTAATTACTCCCACACCTAAAAGTTGACCCGAATAATGAGTTACAGGAACACCAACACTTTTGACACCTTCCAAGTAACTTGTGAATAAATAAAGTATTACATTTTGAAATTATATTTAAATAAACTAAATTCTATTATAAATGTTATTACCTGTGCAGAACTTAGTCACCTCTTCGGAAGCATATCCTTCAACAATAGTACCCTCTGGTCGATAACGGTTTCTTACATAACCTTTTAAGAAACCCATATATCTTTCAAATGGTACATGTAACGCAGGAATACAAGACCACAAGCCTTAATCTCTTGTACGATATGAGACACTAGGTGAACCATTATATCAAAGAATGACTGTGGAAAGTACATCTCTAGTTCACAAAGAGTAATAATAATTTCCTCTTGCCAATCATCCAATTCTTCAGGATCAATAACCTTTGAGTGAATCTTGTTAAAAAAAACAAACAAAGTTGTTAAAAAAACAAAGTTTTGTGATTGTATGTCGAATGTTCTCCGGTAACAATCCACGAAGTGCAATAGGAATCATGTGTGTCATCAAAACATGACAATCATGAGACTTCATACCAAGCAATTTTCAGTCTTTCATCGACACCAACCTTTTAATATTTGAAGAATAGGTAGATGGAACTTCAATATCATGTAAACATTTACAAAAATATGTTTTTTCTGCTTTCGACATTGTATAACATGCAGGTGGCAGATAAATACTATTGGCTTTTTCAACAGGGGCAAGCTCCTTACATATTCTCATTTCTTCCTTGTCTTTACGAGTATTAATCCCATCTTTAGTTTTCCCGAGAATGTTTAACAATAAGCCCAACAAACTATCACATACATTTTTTTCAATGTGCATAACATCTAGGCACTGTCAAACTTTCAAACATTTCCAATACAGTAACTCCCAAAAAAATTGACCTCTTTTTCCAGTTGCCTACTTTCTCAGTTCGAGCTCTTTTTCCCAAAATGGTATTTATATTTTCAACTTGCGAAAATGCATCAAAACCTCTTCTAACCCTTCTGAGCTCGGTTTTTCCGTCAAACTCTTCCGTTTTTCTTCGATAAGGATGATTATCCGGAACAAATCGTCGATGCCCCATATACACTGTTTTTTGCAATTTTTTAAATATATCAAGCATGTTTCATCTTCACATACCGGACAAGCATGTTTACCTTTAGTACTATATCCTGACAAATTGACATATGCTGGAAAATCACTTATTGTGCAAAAAATTATGGCTCTCAACTTAAAGTTATCATTTTTATAAGCATCATACACGTCTACACCTGGAGTCCATAAAGTTTTAAGGTCATCAATCAACGGAGACAAATAAACATCAATGTCATTACCAGGTTGTTTTGGACCTTGAATTAACAACGACATCATTATGTACCTACGTTTCAAGCATAACCATGGTGGAAGGTTGTAAATGCATAGAAGAACCGGCCAAGTACTATAACGACTATTCATGTTTCCGAACGGATTGATACCGTCTGAACTAAGACCAAAACGTATATTTCTAATCTCATTACCAAAATCTGGAAATTTATAATCAATGTTTCTCCACTGAGGTGAATCCGTCACATGTCTGAACTTTTCATCATCTTTACGCTCATCAGAATGCCACCGCAATAACTTTGCTTCTTTAGCGTTAGCAAATAAACGTTTCAGTCTCGGTATAATAGGGAAATACCATAATAACTTTGAAGGTGGTCCATTTTTTGTCTCATCGTCATCAATTTCATTAGTTTCAGTTTTCCTCTTGTACCTTGATGCACCACATGTAACACATTTATGACTTTTTTTGAACTCATTTATATACAACATACAATCATTTGGACATGAATGTATTCTTTTAACTTTTAACCCCGTTGGATACATCAACTTTTTAGCTTGGTATAAGGATATGGGCAACTCGTTGTCTTTGGAAAGCATGTCATGCAAAATCTCTAATAGACTTGTAAAACTCTTATCGCTCCATCCGTAGTTCGACTTTAAGTTAAACAGTTTCAACACAACACTAAGTTTCGAAAGGTTATCACAACCAACATATAACGGTTTTTCCGAATCGGCAAATATCTGATGTAGTTTTTCTTGATCATTGTCACCAATATTAGTTTCCATATCATTGCTCATGCCATTTAAATTATCATTGATATCATTTAAATTATCATTATCATCACTAATGTATGTATCATTGTTCTCATCATTATTACCGACAAAATTATTCGACGTTGTGCTACGATTGTCATTTGATTCCCCATGGTTTAACCAACAAGTATAATTATACATAAAACCATGTCTAAGCAAATGATACTCGATATCTTTAACATGCTTAAATTTTTTGAAATTTTTACAATCCATACAAGGACAAGAAATGTATTCTTTTCCTTTTATCACATGATCATCTTCAGCAATCTTAAGAAAACTTTGTATGCCGGTCAAATATGATGTGTTAATACGTCCAATTTTGTACATCCAATAACTACGATCCATCTGAAAATTATAAATAAACAAAACAACTAGTATAAATGCATATATAATATGAGTCAATAAACCGATACTAATCTAAGGTGGTGGATCCTAACCCACTTTTTGATTATTCTATCTCATATATATACACGTTATAACAAGTTGATTATTTTAAAAAATCGACAACATTTCCCTTTAACTCCTCAAGTATGTATATAAATAGCAAACTCGATGGAGTAAAGAGAAATTTATCGATTTTTTTAAAATAATCAACCTATTATAACATGTATATATACCCTAATGAGATAGAATAATCAAAAAGCAGTCCCAAAGGGGATAATCCAAAATTAATCTCTATTAGATTAATTTCAGACGGGTGTAATCTAAAGGTTTCTAAATGTAGATAACGGTGTAACGATTAATTAACAATAAATAATGTAACTAAGTTTAAGAAAATAGAAACAAAAGTAAATAAAATTGTTACCTGATTATTGCGGATGAATCTTCAGAAAAATCAAACTAGTTCTTAGGAATATGAAATTCAATATGAAGAAGTATGGGAATTTGAAGAGAGAAAGAAGAAAACTAATATATAAATATTAAAAATAACTAATTGGGCCTATTTAGATGGTTTGGTTTACGTACGTAGTTTAATCGATTTCAAAAAAATTTAAATAAGAATGAATCCAAAATAAGCAATATCTTTTATTAATTTTTATACCAGATTAATTATTTTTAAAGTTTGATAAAAGTTTTAATAAATATAAACTAATTAAAAAATAATAATAATACATCGGTTTTTAATTATATTATAATAAAAACCGCTTTAAATGATAATATGTTATATAATTGATTTAACCTTTTACAGCCGTTCAAATTGTATTACGGGGTTTTAAAGGTTTCAACAATAAAATAATACTAATTAGGGAAAAAAGAGGGGAAATAGGAATTAGGAGATGTATATCATTTCAATTTCATGTAAATATAATAATAAATTATTAGATCAATAAATGTTAAAACCAAATACATCGGTTCAATTCACCATCGCTGTAAATGGTTATTATTAAATCAATAAATTAAGAATATTAAATAGCTTAAAAGAATATTAAACCAAATACAGCGGTTCATATCCCTAACAACTGTAAATGGTTATTATTAAATCAATAAAATATTATATTATTAAATAGCTTAAGACCAAATAGAGCGTTCATATCCCTAACCGTTGTAAATGCCAAAAATTAGGTCACCGCTTTAGTTATTAAACCCTAAAATTCAACACTCGCTGTAAATGCATGATTTATTAAACCTAAAAGAGTTTGAAGCGGTTGAATTAGTATTTAAAGCGGTTGATTTAGAAACCGTTGTATAAGGTTTAAAATACTAGTGATAAGACTAATAATGAATAAAAGGGTTGTGCATAAATGAGTATCACGACGAGTAAGTGGTACATGATTCACCACAAGTAGGTGAACACGGAGAAATGAGATCTCAACAAGTAGATGGTACGTGATTCGTCGCGAGTAGGTGAACACGAGGAAATGAGTAACAATGCGAGTAGGTTGTAATTTGTAATTTGCTAAAAAAAACTTATTAATCAATATCATTTTGTCAGTGATCTATAATGATTAGCAATGGATTGATACGTAAAATGGTTAAAATATTTAGTTGATATTCAAAGAGCAAAACTATTATAAATTTCGAATAATAAAATATATTAAAATTTATGAAGGAGAAGTGATTGGTACTCAAAAGTTGGGTAAGTTTAAAGTTGACGTTTATTCGTTATTAGTTGTTTAAAATTTAACTCAATTTGTATTAAATAGCCAATAGCTGGTGGTGGAGTAGTAAGGTAGAGACGTGGTGTTCCTTATGACCCAGGTTCAATCCCTACCTTATACATTAGTTTCTGCGGCATGCAAATGAGGCCTAGATCTTAGGCTGATGCACCTGGGTTTTACGCACGCCAATCCAGGGTTCGAGCCTCGTCTCTCCCTCAAGCCCGGAAGGGGCCGTATTGGGTGGGATTTTTCCTTGGATGCTCTCCAACTCTGACGCCAAGTGGGCCCGGTTAAGACAACATATTGGTCGGAGTTGGACGAGGCTCTCCCATATAACGGGGGGTGTGACGTCACAACATTGAATGTTAGTCGTTCAAAAAAAATTGTAGTAAACAAGTTGGGTTTGTAACATCGTATGTGGTACTTGGAGATGTCATAGGTTAAAGAGAAGTACAACCCTAAATTTCCGGAATGAATGTATCACTTCAAAATTGCAAAATTTGACTTTCAACCTTTTGACTCGGTCTTATCTCCGTATCACAAAAATAGGAAAGCTTGAAAGTTAAAACATCGGTTCTTGTTTAATCAAGCACTAAAACCCGTTAACTACTTTTATATTTTTTTTGAACGGCCAACGAATACTATAAGCCTGGTCACTTGGGTAAACTCATTTACGAAAGGCCATCCACGCCCGTGAAAGCAGTCAACGCTGGTGACCCGGCCCGCCTACCATTCTAGAAAGACAACATATGACAAGAATAAGCGGCCAATGTGTTTGCTTTTAGCGTACGAAGGCACCGGCATACGACACGTGTTCAGTAGGCGAAGGGTAAATGCGTCCGCTTCATAATAATAACGGATGTTTTATAATAACGCACGTGTAAAATGATAATAACGCATTAACGCATGACCATAATCACGTATGTTTTATAGTAACGTATGACCATATTCACGCAATCGCGCATGCTTTATAATAACGTATGACCCTAATCACGCTTGTTATACGCATAATCACGCTTGTTATACGCATAATCACGCTTGTTATACACATAATCACGTTTGTTGTATAATAACGCATGAACATAATCACGCATGTTATACGCACAGCACGTCGACATTTAAAAAAAAGTCAATTTTTTTAAATAAAAGTATAGCAAAACTATACTCAAGTTAAAGAGAATAAAATGCTTGATTTTATGGTGTAATTTAAAAAAAAATGCTGTTGTATAAAAAAGTTATACGTGTTTTAAAAAAATGAGGGAACTTAAAAAAAGTCAACAAATGTAAGCTATTTTAATTTTATCATTTTCAGAAACTTTTCACACTTAAAACAATAATCTTTGATCTTAACACTTGATTTTCTAAATCAATGATCAACAATCCTTCGTACCTTCGCATGGAAAAAACACTTTGTATTCAAACTTTTCTCTCTATCTGTGTGTGTATTTGTTATTACTTTGTTGTATAAAATATTAGAGTATGTGGTATACTCTCACTTGGCACTACCAAGTGAGAGTAACTTTTTTGTCACGTTAGCACCACGTAAGCTTGGTTGGTTCCTCACTTGGGTCTCACTTGGCAAGGGAAATACCCAAATGGGTGAAATACCACATATTTGACCCTGGGAGACCCACCCAACACCCATACCCGCAATGGGGGACCCACCCAACACTCACATGATATCCCCTTTCTCCCGTGAAGGCACTCACGGATCCTCCCCCACTCTTCACGCGAGAGGGGGTGTTCCATCTCCCTTCACGCCGTGAGAATGCTCAGATGAGGGTACCCGTAAGGGTATACCCCATACCCTTAATGTATAAAATTACATTATAAACCCAATGTTTTCATAAATACACATAAATTATGATGTCGGTAAAGTTGGTTTTCTTTTATTAAATATAAAGGAATTATAATCCTTTGAGGTTCAAATCAACTTAAGAAATCATATATTAATTAAAATATACAACTTATTCTTAATTTGTCACTTCATCTCATAATAAAATATTTCGTGTAAATATGAGAATATTATTATTGCATCACAATGTACACGTATTAGCAGTTTAGACACGAATTTCGATCCACGGTTGCTTCATTGCCATACGTTGGAATAACTAGAAGAAAATTAGAAAGAAATTTTAAATCTAATTACATGGATAGCATGGCTGATAAGTCATATTACGGCTTTAATTAATCAAGTTTTCAGAAATTATAATTACAGTTTGGTCGTTTTCATTAAAGATGTTAAAATTTTTATTAGGATTTTATAAAAAGGTGTAGGACTGTGACATTGGAGTAACGATAGAAGATGGAGTGAAAAGTGACTTTGGATGAACCGGAGTATTTGAGTTTCTTTTAATAGGGGGAGTATAATGTTTGTTTCATCAGAACTTAACAGAAATTTTTATGTTAGTTACTGAAAGATATCAAACGTGTTACAACTAAGTGAACAATGGTGAAGACTGCCAATGTAAATTCTGAAAACTTAAAAAGAAAACCGTAATATGATCTTATCATGCAATCTATCCTGTAATCATTTGTTTTTAAATTGAGGTTAAATGAACAATTCTTCCATAAGTTTTTAACACCAATTTAATTTTATTATCTAGTAGCTTAGAACCCGTGTCTACACACGGGGTGAAAAATATCTATACATAAAATACTTAAATCTTTATGTATTATGTATATATTTTACAAGTGTAAAACTGTATTACATATACTAAGGATAAAAAATAAAATTCAAATCATGTAAAAAATCATATATAATTGGGTTTCAAAAATATGTTAATTACTATTTAATGTAATTTGACTTTCATTTATTATTTGATTGAAAATAAAAGTTATATAATTAGATTTCAAAGTTTCTTATAATAAGGGATAATTTAAAATAAATATGTTTTATTAGTATAATTAGTATTTTCTTTAAAAATATATTATTATTAAAAGATAAATATGTATTTAATAAGAGAGAGAGACATGAAAAAAATGATGAGAATAAATATTGAGGCGACACGTGACATGAAAAAACCTTTATTTATTACGTAGTATAGATATAGATTAGTGATTAACCATTGTAATTAATAATTTATATTTTTTTTGTATTATTATTGTCAATACAACCTTTAATATTTAACTGTAAAACATACTTTTTAACATTTTGACCTCGTTGCATTATTAACTTACTAGCTTAGATCCCGTGTATTACATACGGGTTGAAAAATATCAATAAATAAAATTTCTTAAATCTTTATATGTATATTTTACAGTATACTTACGATAGAAAACAAAATTTAAAAAAATATAAAAATTAATATATAATTGGGTTTTGAAAATATGCTAAATACTATTGAATGTAAAATTTTAATTTTTATTTATTATTTTATTGAAAATAATAGTTAAATAATTAGATTTTAAGTTTTTTATAATAATGGATAAATTAAAATAAATGTGTTTTATTAATATAATTAACACTTTCTTTAAATATGTATTATTATTAAAAGATTAAAGATTT
This sequence comes from Smallanthus sonchifolius, assembly GCA_023525975.1. Lineage (NCBI taxonomy): Eukaryota > Viridiplantae > Streptophyta > Magnoliopsida > Asterales > Asteraceae > Smallanthus > Smallanthus sonchifolius. The sequence goes on from CM042023.1 coordinate 26,570,455, forward strand.
TAATAAGAGAGACAACCGGGAAAAAGATGATGAGAAAAAATATAAAAGTGACATGGAAAAACATTTATTTATTATATAGTATATAGTATAGATATTAATTACTTTTTCACAAAAACTTATTAAAAAAATAATTCAAGAAAATTGTGCAATTAATAGGAGATAGAGGCGGAAAAATTAAGTTAACAAAACCTTTATTTATTAGTATGTATAGATTTAAGACATAAATAGTATCTCAGCAGGTTACAAGCTTGAATGCACAATGTACAAATGCATGTTGCTCCTGGCTTCTGTGTTAAAAGCAGAGAAAGAAAGGGAGAGAAGGGAACGCTCTCTCTCTTCTCCTGATTTCGTCGATGGCTTCATCTTAGTTTTATGCAGTCGATAACCTCCGACCAACCCAGATCCGAGCTCAGTGGCTGCTTAATGCTCGCAGTCGATAACGCTTGCTGGTCTTCCGGCGTTGGTTAGCTGATTAAAGGTCGGGAGATCAACGAATTTGGGTAAGCTTTCAGTTTTTGCCACAGTCGAGAAGGTACGTCCCGTGATTGGATTTGTGCTTGATTTAGGATTTCTAGGGTTAGGCTACGAAACCCTAATTGGTACCTTTGCCGTCTTTCTTCACATATGCATAGTTCCTTCGTGACCATGTATGATTATGTAGCCATTTTTTTTGTATCGAACTGGATCTTTGGTTTCTCTAAAAAGTTGTTAACCGTTGTAGGATTTAGGGTTTATGAGCGTCAATTTTGGGTTTTGTTAAGAAAGATTGCGGTTTAGTTATTCGTAGTCGCCGTAGGTGGGAAGGATGTTGATGGTTTGCTAATTTCAGCTTCTGTTCGTTTTTGGGGTTATCTTCATCTGATTTCCAGCTTCTAGAAGTACACCTTTTGTGATCAATTTGCTTTGTCATCTTTTCTTTGCATCACATCATCAAAATTTTAATCCCTAGGTTTGCAAAGTAATTCGTTGTTTTTGCTTTAGCTGATTGGAGTAACCCCTTTTGTAATATGTTTTGTTTCTAATTGTCTCCTGAATGTTGCCTTTGCTGTGCAGCGTTTGAAAGGTGAGTCTCTACGCCCTCAATTGATAGAGATGGTGACTATTTTTGGCTCAAAAGAATATAACAGGTTACGATCAATGCTGCTGATTCCTCTTTTAAATTTGATAGTTTCATTGAATTTGTATAGATTTGTTATTAACAAGATCATGTGAAAATATTTGAAATTGGTCGAGTTGATTCAAGATGGTTGACTATGGGAAAATAAATCAGAAAAAAGGTTAATAACCACAAACAAGAAGATTGCAAAAAATTTAAAAAAAAATAGAAATTTGAAGGCTCTATCTTATTTGGGATGGAGGGGAAATATCATTCTAGATTAAATGTACTAAATGTAGCATACTAAGTGCAATATTTTATTAGCCTGCAACAGATTTCCTTGGGAATACTTGAGCTCAAAATTGTGTTTTTATATTGTGACAGTAGGTATACTTAAGATTGTGTTCTTCATTCCAGATTATGCATTTCTATTCAAGTATTCAGGTATCATAGAAAACTCCTTTTTTTTCCATGCTTTCTTATACCATAAAGCAATGAAAACATAATGCTGCATTTTATACACAATCTGAATATATTTTTTGATAAATCAAAATCAAACAATAAGGGTATTTGGATTAGCTAAATTGAATGTTTATATCATGCAAGTTAAGAACAGTTTGATAAGCACCAACCGGAGACATGTCATAGTGTGCAAAATATTTTTATTTTCATATGCATTTTACCATCTTAGATTATCATTATTTATTCTACATTTAATTAGTAGGTTAGGATATCTATTTAAAAATATTTTTTGAATAACTGGCTTATCAGAAGCAAACTTTGGCTGCAATAGGCGAGGTGACATTGTGCATTTTATTCACACTTAAAAGTATATTTTCTTTGGATGTCATTTGGATTTGTTTTGTTTCTTTTCTTAAATTTGCAGTGGTTTGAAGTTCTTGATGAATTGTTGGAACCTTAGTGGAAAGCAATAGGACTGACTTTCAACTCCCCTTTTTTCTCATTTTGGATCTGTGATACAACTTATAACTTTATACAGGTTTGTTTTTGACTCCATATATGAATTAGGTATTCTTGAATATATGTAAAAAATGACACTTTTTTGTTTTTATTAAAGTTACAAAGAATGATTCATGGCCATTACACCTTTTTGGCTTTTTGCCTCCAAATGACCATGATAACTGCTACCGGTTGATGGGGTTCAACATTCTGGCCCAAAAGAACTCAGTGCTTATGTCACCGGAGCAACCAATATATCATACACATTCGGACGACACACAGGCAAAATGTAAGCTTTCTTCTAATGACTATGAAATTCGAGGGAGGGTTTTTAATAATGAAATTAGGAAGTGGCCCCGAATTTTCATTTCGCTTTAGGCCCCAAAAAAGGGTGAGCCGGCCCTGATAACCTAATTTGTTTGTTTTTCAACTTGGTGGTTTCAGTTTTCACTCTTTGACTTTCATCAGTTGAGTTTAATGGGTCAAAATTGACCAAATGGCTAATTTGCTGGAGCAGGGCCTGCCAAGTAACATATGGTAGGTAAGGTTCTATTACATGTCAGTTTCGGTAGTGTTTTAGGATGGTTTGAACAGGTCGAGTTGACCCACCAACAGTTTTTCCTTTGAAAATATGAAATATTTTTAAAGTGTTGTAATTTCTATAAACCGAATTTCACATAAATGGGTTGAAATTGCGCCCTCAACCGAAATTGTTGAATATTGTTTTTTTATTTATTGGAGAATGGCAAGTGCCCACTTGCTACCTCTATTGCAACCATGACAATTTGATCCTTTTGCTAAGCCTGTGATATATGTTAGATTTGAAGGTATCATAAGACTTGACCACTTTTAACTGTTATTAGATTGCATAATGAATTTGTAGGTTGGACTTCATTGTTAACAGGTGAAATTGCAGGTCTCCATATTGTTATTCGCTGATTGAACATGGTAGTGTAATGGGTCAAATTGCAAGGCTAAGAAGAGTAAATTAGTTGCTGCATTATCAAAGGTTCCAATGGAGTATACAAGACGAAGCTTTTATCCTTCTGCTTAGGGGTGTATTCAGAATTTGATTTGATGTTATTGACTTCTTTTACACCTAATTTGTTTCCAAAATAATGCCAAACACTCTGCATCTATCCTTATTGCTTTACCCTTTACCCTCCCTGCAGAATGGAGTTGTGTTCATCTTGCATTTCGGACGAAGTTACGAGATCACAAAGTCGAAAGAATTATCCTGTTGAAGATAGGAACTTTGGTTATGCATATTATTTTTTGAGTTTATTGATAGCCTTAGGATTTTTGTATACACGTTTGATATATGGGATGTGATGGAACTCGCGGCGCAATGCAACGTGCACGGGAAACCCTTAAGTTATATTTTCTGGAAAATTGGAATGCAGTACTTTATACTTTTTAAAGTCAAATTGTTTGAACCTAGTTTAAATATTCAGTAACTAGCCATTAGAAAATTACTAATTAATAATTTTGAACAAATTACAATTATAATCGAGTTTATATTACTCCAATACATTTGTCTTTATTGCATGTTTGAAATCTCTCTTTTTGGAACATTAACCAGCAACTTGTCTCTAAATATGAACCAAGGGTTCGTCTTTAAGATCAAATAAGTTGCATACATATGTGTTTAAATAACAATGACTAAATATTTAAGAATTATAATAAAAGGTTAACATATTTGTGTGTAAATGTGTTCGTTGTATTGATAATTGTGTTTAGGGATTACAATGGAGAGAGTTTATATAGAACTCATATTTACATAATCTACCTCTAACTAATTGTGTATGGCCTTGATAGGGTAACATATTGAAGTGCACCAACACATTTGGTGATACCGCATGTGTTCAGAAAATAAAGCATTATCCCCGAGAGATAATATCTGAGAGGAACTCATGGGAGAGGACATTGGTTTTGAATCCGATAAACCTGCTCGTTGAAGAGTCTCGGAGATATACTTTCGTTGAGAGAGGAGGATGTCAGATCCCCGGTGCACAATTTCAAGGCCGAGGAAGTAATCAAGATTGCCTAGATCTTTAAGAGCAAAAGCATGACTGAGCTGCTTGATCAGAGTATCAACGACCTTGACATTGATACAGTGATGATAATATCATCAACATAAACGAGTGTGTAAAGAATTGTTTTGCCAGACTTGTATGTAAACAAAGAGGGATCAGTTTTGGATCCTTGAAATGACTTAGGTAGACTTGTATGTTTATTTGATTATTGGAATGACTTAGGTAGAATGTGTTTGTAAGTGTGTTTATGTGAACGGACTATATTAGTGAGTTGACATGAATGGACTTGTGTAGACGATTTTACATGAATTTGTTTTATGTAAGAAAGTTTACATGAATGAACTAGTATAACTACATCTACAAAGATAAGCTTATATAGCCCTATCTATATTATTTAGCTGTCAAGAGTGAGGGGGTTATGTGTGTATGTGTGTGTGTTTTTTTTTTGTGTGTGTTATAAAGCAATAAAGATTTGGTTTTTTAAACTTGTGTGGTGCAAATGATGTTTTTAAACTAAAGGGTGTGTGAAAAAAATGTTTTAAAGGCTTTTAACTTAATGTTGAACTAAGGTTAGGTCGTTCATGCCTAAAAGTGGGGAAACGTGTTAACTAGGTGTGTGAGTGTGTGAAGTCCACAATGTCGGCAATATTGTGGGAAGTCCATGACGGTGACAAAACAGCGTGGATCTCAGGTTGATAGTGTGTCAGGCACAACTAAATCCAATACCCATGTGTATCTAACGTTTTGTTGGTAAAAGTGTGAGTTATTAATCAAGTGGTAAAATGGTAAGTGGGTTAGTGTTGTCTGAGTGAGCTATGTGTGGCGTGTGGTATGATGTGTTTTTGTGTTTGGTGGTGGTTATGGGTAGTGGTGCACAAAAAAAACCGGTTTTTTTTAACCCGGTAACCCGGTCCAAACCGGTAAACCGGTTTGGGTTAAACCGGTTCGGGTTACCCAAAAACCGCCGGTTTGAAACCGGTTTGATGCTTTCTGGATGAGATCGGGTTAGGGACCGGTTCAAACAAACCAGTTTTCGAGCTGGGCAAAAAAAGAGCCGTTGGGGTCGATTTTAGCCGTTTTTTTGGCTCCATTTGCACCCTTAAAACACTATAAATAGGTGGGGGTGTTTAGGGTTGATCACACCTCTCTTTACACTCTCTAATCTCTAAAACTGCTCTTTAAACCCGTAAAAAACGCTCTCAAAACTCTCTAAACTCTAAAAAAAAAGCATGACAAGTTTTGGTGTTGGTGGTTCCTCAAACGAAGTTACCGTTGTGGAAATTCGAGCAACAATGAGAAATCCGGCAATTTGGTGCAATTACGATCTATGTTTGTTGTCAAACGGGAAGGAACATGCTCGGTGCAAGATGTGTGATGCGTTTTTGGGGAAAGATTCAAACACTAGTTTTAATTTTCGAACTTTCCAAATATTAATAAACGTTGAACTTTAAGTATTAATGTTGCTATATTTTTTTTTGGATTTAATATTAAAAATTTAAAATTTATTTGAATTTTTTTTTTAATAAAAACCGGTTTAAAACCAACGGTTTGACCGGTTTGACATTTCCCATTACTAAAACCGGTTTAACCCGAACCGGTTTTGACTTTTCGTTGACCAAACCGGTTTTGACTTTTCGTTGACCAAACCGGTTCGGGTCGGGTTGAACCAGTTTGGGTTAAAAAACCGATTTGTGCACCACTAGTTATGGGTGTGGTTGTTATCTAAACTCAAACATTTAATAAAGTGTGTTTTAGAAATATTAATTGTCGTTTCGATAAAGTGAAGTGTGTTTGTTAAACTACAGACTCACCAGCGAAAGTTGTCCGGATGAGTCTAGGTGTGTAGTGACAAGGCATCTTCAAGCTATCTTACGAGAACAATTGACATCCTAAAATAATATATATTTTAAAAAATTAATATGTGATGTAAACTATGTACCATTGTTTTCATTGTAAAAACACGTGAATCATGCATATTGCATATTAATAATTCACGCATTTGTTTTATCAATTATCATAATTTCAGTTTTAAGCTTACCAAATTTAAAAATTTAACCATAGCTTGTTAAATGTAGAATGTCTTTGTTAAGAAGGGCATTATTTGCTAACTAATTTATTTAGTGATTTATTATTTTTTTTTATTAGAGTTTCTTTTTATTATTTGTGATTTCGCTATGAGCCATTAAGGATGCAAGAGACTGGATCTCTCAAATTGTAATAACAACAATTTGAAAGATAAGTGCCTACTGTTCATAATAAGCTATTTGATTTGTCCATATGTATGCTTTTGGTTGGGTCACATTTAAAATCAATAAAATTTTAAAGTTTAACTTTTTCAACAACGTTAACAACACTACGAAAAAAGTAAACTATGGTTGCCCACTGATCTGATCATAGGTGAAATCCAACTCCGTCTCTGCTCCTTTCCTGACCCTTTCTAAGCTCTTGGATCCTGCCCTGCGCCTCTCTAGGCTTCGCTCTCGCTCATGACTGGTATATGGATCTCTCTATGTAGTGATCGGCCTTCTAGAAGCTTCGCCAGAAGCGTGAGCGGGCGCAGAGAAGGAAAGGCCAAAGACTTCGGCCTAACGGGAATGGGCAACGAACAAAAGGGTCGGAACTCGCCGATAGGAAAGGAGAGAAAAACATAAAATATCAATATTGTTTCGATTCTTTTTTTAACCAATTCTTTGCGATGGAACTTGAGAGTAGTCCGTTGTCTTTCTCACTCAAACTTGCTAGCATTTCATTACAACACTAGAGAGGTTTGACAGAAAACAAATTACATTTTTTCCATTAAACCAAATGGAACAAAAACAGTTCAAAACACAGATCTTACTTCTTTTAACATCCACCAATTTGTACAAACACTAGACGACTCATCGTTAACTCATCAGACCATTGGAAGAAATCACTAAATGTCAACAACAATTTCATCGACCAACATCTGCAGAATATCCCACTCGATTTTAGCACCCGTCTCATACACTTCAACATCAAAATCGGTCCATTTTCCTAAACAATGGCTCATATCCCCCTCATCTGCCTCCCCAACCAAACCCATCAACCTCCTCACTTCCTCCACAACTTCTCGAATCAAAACATCAAAACCCATAAACGGAGGCAGTTCAATCCATGCTCTAAACCCGCATTTGGAATATCGCGCATATTTTGATTCCAAATAGTCTATTACAACATCAAACACGAAGCGTTTCAGTTGATATCCTGCACCCGAGTTCTGAGAACCAAGAAAGTTGCCAAATGTTGTCTGTATGACCTCTGCAAGGTTGTCTAGCTCAAGCAGGAGGTCACATATGAAGAAAGAGTTGAGTTCATTCGGGTTACGTGGCATTTGGTTGCTTAGTGCTAGCTCGGAGTTGAAGACGACGTGTTTCACGTGGGCCCGTATGTGTCCCGTTATTCTGGAATGAACAATATCTATGGTGGATAATACTTGTGAAATATAAGTGAGGAGATCAACTACCAACTTGTTATGGGTGCTTTCTTTCCTAAACAAGACACCAGAATAGAAAGGATTCGTCTGTGAATCTTGAAATTGTGATCCCTCATTTGAATAAGTTGTGGAATACGCGTGTTGTGTTTGTACTTGAATCAGAAAATGAAACAAGTTAAGATACATTCTTTTGTGATCTTTAACCAAAGTTTTGAATTTTAACTCATAAATGCGTCTTACCTGAGCTATCTTCCAAACTGCTGGAGCAACAGCTTTCATTTGAAAAGGAGGTTTCAAGAACGGATGCCGGGCTAAGATGATCACTGTTTCTATGCCCGATCGAGCGTGCTGTTTGTAATTTTGTCTGATTATATAATAAACATGGAAAGTGAAAACTTATGTCAATATGTTTACCAAACATGTTACACAGTATCCATGAAAATTGAAAATTACAAGGCCAACAGAAAATCTATAGGGAAAATCACGAAAATTGCCATTTTGACAATTTTATTTAAAGAGACATGATTGAGTGAGGGTAGAATGGTGACATCTGAGATAAAAAGAACATTTTTAGGTGTTAGCTGTGTTACGTTTTATTTTTATTTATTTTTATTTAGTCAATTAGGTTAAGGGGGTTAGTGGCTATTATTATTAGTTTGGGGTGTCTTTAGTATTTTGTTTGATTATATATTTGGTATTGAATCATGAATGAAATCATCAGATTGTTTGAGTTATTCTCTTCTCCTAATTCTTAGTTTTTCTTCTCCAATTCTGGTTTAACCCTATCAAGGGTATCAGAGCTTTCTCCAGGCGATCCTAATCGGATTCGCTACCGCTACCATGACGAACACCCGTAATCAAGATGAAGACAAGGCTCTCAAGGATCATGACAAGGTGATTTCTGACCTCCGGGCAACCCTAGCCGCCATCATGAAACAACAGAATCAAGCGATGAAACAACAGGAACAGATAATGGTGGCATTAGGATTGGATCCAACCGGATCGAAGCAGAAACAAGCTTCAGCCGCGTCATCCACACTACCCGTGTCGTCTACACCAAATCTAGCCAAGAAAACCGATCCCCAACCTGCTCCGCCTACACCTAAAATAGTCCCACAACCCGTAACATCCATCAAGGTTGCACCAAAAACTGCCCAAAAATCTACGCGAGCAACCCCTTCAACCTCCCCAAACCGGCACCCAAAACGACCGCTAAAAATTACACCCGTACCATTTCCAAAAACCACACCATCAGTGGTTCTGAGCCTACTGAAGCAGACGACGAAACCGGTGTCCGCAAAGAAAGAATCGAAACCGATAGGCGATGCAACCGATAGACGTGAATGGCATCCACCGTGGCGTCTCATTGACACAACCCCGAATGCCATTGGACGAACTGAATGGCGTCCACCGTGGAACGGGTCGACCCAAAGTGTCTATGGATGTTGCAATTTTTTTTTTTTTCGTTAATTTGTGATTCTTGAGATCAAGAATGTTTTTAAGTGGGGAGTATTGTTACGTTTTATTTTTATTTATTTTTATTTAGTCAATTAGGTTAAGGGGGTTAGTTGCTATTATTGTTAGTTGGGGGTGTCTTTAGTATTTTGTTTGATTATATATTTGGTATTGAATCATGAATGAAATCATCAGATTGTTTGAGTTATTCTCTTCTCCTAATTCTTAGCTTTTCTTCTCCAATTCTGGTTTAACCCTATCAAGCTGACAAAATCTCATTGGTTAAACAAGATGGTCACGCCATTTTCGTTTTTTTAACCCATAAGTACGCCATTTTCGGTTTAGGGCTGATATGTCATCACCTAATTGGTTGCTCTGCTCAATTGCACCATTTTCAATTTTTAAGGCCAAAACCACGCCATTTACAGTATTTAAGTCCACACGACGTCTTTTGATTGGGTTATACTTTCTTGTAATCATTTGTAACAGTCAAACGATTATATTTTTAAAAAGTTGGTCAAATAGCTATTTAAGTAAAAAGCTCAGTCAAAATGGTCATTTTCTTGATTTTCCCATGAGAAAAGCTAAAGGGAAAATCATGAAAATAGCCATTTTGGCTAACTTAAGTAAAAAGCTCAGTCAAAATGGTCATTTTCATGATTTTCCCAAATCTAAACAGGCTACAATATGTATTTAGGATAGATATTCATGGAAACATATATCAATTGTCAATCAAGATTAAGATAATTAAAGAAATGTGATAAAACCATAACAATGAAAGAAAACATACCTGCAAACAGAATCTGGTGTTATAATCATACCTACATCTGCTATGGCGGGAAAGATGATTCCTTTTCGGTCTAAACTCCATATTATTTCGAGCAATTCGTCTATCCATGCTTAAAGAACATAACAAATCTTGAAAAATAGTTGCAGGTGCCCTCTTTGATGGATTCCCATTTTTTCTTGAATCATACCCGACTCTACCCGTCAATGCTTGCAGCTTTTCTTCAACAAGCGTGCCCAAAGTACCGCCTGTTAAAGGGAACGGTTTCTGCAAGCCGATCTTTTCCTCACTCAGTTTTGATGAACATTTTCTGAGTGAAGTAGCATTTTGGTTGTTCTTTATTCTCTCTAATCTTGTCGGGGAATTGAATCTAAATGCCATCCCATCACAGTTTTTGTTCCCAATTTGCCCCTGATAATTTGGTTTCCAAGCTTCTGAACCAATTTGTTTTCCTGCAGATTGAGCATTACTAACCATTCTTGGCCCGTTTCGTGTCAATCGCCTTTTCTGCCACTGAGACGGCCCGTTTTCAAATTTACCCAGTACCCTTGGCCGTGTTTGACCCGTTAAACTCCTATTCAATGCAACAAAGTCTTTAGTCTCACCATTGAATGGCAAAGAGCTGAATTTTGACTGAAATGAAACCCGAACATCATCGGGCCTTCGGTTATTTTCCTTTGGGAAGGCAAAACTTTGAGGTTGTGACTTGTGTTCTTGAACAAATGATGAACTCAACACAGATGGGTGGACATTTATCTTTGATTTTGACTCCGAAACATCAATCAAACTGCCACAATTCTTGCAAGATGCTTGCGGACTCAATGACTCAAGATTCTCACCCTTCACACGGTTTCTTGCACTGGAAGTAATCGTGTATTTGGACTTGTTTCTAGCTTGTAACCCAGACTCTAAAACTCTAGTTGCAGCACCAATTAACCGCGATGAATTCCTCTTTGCTTGATGACCACTGTTCTGCACAGGGGATGCAAGTTTCGGGTGATGATGCTTTCTAGATCGCGATAAAACATTTTTCAATTGCAATGCTTCTGCTCCAAATCTAGTTACACTTCTTCTATCAACCATTCCTGTTTTCTGAAGCTTTTGAGGCCTGAAATCTTGCTTTTCAAGTTTCTTATCGAGCTCATCGTCTTCACCCACAAGTTTCTGCCGTCTCCCACCTCTGAACTCGCCGGAGGTATCTTTAACAAGCTTGTCACGTTGGACGGACGGCATAGATTCCAACCCCATGAGTCTGGCAACCAGAGAAGGAGTTTGAACACCATTCTTCCCGGCCAGATTATCACCACTTGAAACGCCATTGTTGTTCTTATTTTCGAAGCTTCCAATGTTTTCATCAGCAATCTGAACAAGTAGAATATCAACAACTAGAAGTTGAAGATAAATAAACAAACAAACATGAAATCCTACTCATAACAGAGCTACTTGTAGGATCTATGAGGGTAAGATGAAGGCAAACCTTTCCTCTATCCCAGGGATAGAAATGCTGCTCTCAACGAGACCCACAGCTCCAAGAACTTTTTTTTTACGCGTACAAGTTACAGTATAGAAATCCAGATAATAAGCCGTGTTATTTGTAGGGTCTGGGAGGGTGGGAAAAAGGCAAACATTTCCTCTATCGCAACCTATGCAGTCGATATCGCCGATATGTCGGTGATATATCAGTTATTGGTCCTATGCAAAAATATAGGTCAAAATATCGGTCCCGATATTATTGGTGATATTTACCGAGATGTCGCCGAGATTTTGATTCAATAATATCGGTTGTCTCACCGAGTTTCTCGGTTTACTAATCATGGCCCTTTTTTTAACATTTTTCTGCCCAAAACCCATTCCCCTTTAAAAATGTTGGCCCGATGCCTTGTACCCATAGCCAAAAACATCTAAGTAAATGCCCCAACTCCCTAATACACCCACGTTCGCACTTCGCACACCTGCTAGATCATGTTTCTAATATAAAATATTGACATTTTTTAGTTTTGACTATTAATATTATATATGTATATATATATAAGTTTATGCATGATATAAAAATTACCGATATCCCACCGCGAGAACCGATATCTCAAATATCGGTCCTTGACCGATAACCGATATTTTTCCGCATTAACTGCATAGATCGCAACGGACTCCCAACAACACCCGTGATCCAAAAACTTCTTTAGACGCGTACAATTTACAGTATAGAAATCCAGATAATAAGCAGAGCTATTTGTAGGATCCGTTGGGGGTGGGATAAAGGCAATCCTTCTCTATCCTATGGATAGAGCGCTGCTCCCGGCCCTGGTCCAAAAACTTTTTTTTATGCTTACTCTGCGTTTTTTCATGGGATTTTTAATGCAAAGAAAGTGAGGAACAGGATTAATGCTTTAAAGTCTGGAGATGTGTGGGAATCGGACCCGACGAGGTTAAAGGAGAATATCCGATTGTTTTTTTAAAATAAGTTCGCTGAACCAATTCGGCGAAGGCCTAAGTTTATAAGTGCAGGTCTAAACCGGCTGTCTTCCGAGCAGGCCTCTTTGCTGATTGCCCCTTTCTCGGGGTCTGAGATCCGGCTCACGGTTGGGGGCTGTAGTGGTAAATAGGCTTCCTGCTCGGATGGGATTTCTTTCAAGCTTCTCAAACACTTTTGGGATGAGTTCGAACCAAGCATTATGATGATGATGGAGGACTTTTTTGAAAATGGTGTCCTGGAGATAGGCATAGGCTGCAATTCCTCTTTCATTTCGTTGATCCCTAAAGTGACCGACCGTCAAGAGATGATTGATTTCAGACCTATATCTCTTGTGGGAATGCTTTACAAGGTGATTGCTAAAACTCTTTCTATTCGTCTGAAATTGGTTATTGAGAATCTTATTCCTGTGTCCCAATCCGCGTTTGTGGAAGGGAGGAATATTTTGGATGGTCCCCTGATTGTTAACGAAGTGGTGTCTTGGGCGAGGACGGAGGAAGAACAAAAGTCAGATTATGATCTTCAAAGTGGACTTCGAGAAAGCCTACGATTCGTTGAATTGTCTATACTTGATAATTTGGGATTCCCTGACCGGTGGAGAAATTGGATGGAGGGTTGCTTAAATTCAGGGAGAGGTTCGGTTCTTGTTAATGGGTCCCCTTCGGGGGAGTTTGCGTTTAAGAGAGGTCTTAGGCAAGGAGACCCCCTATCTCCTTTCCTTTTCACTTTAGCGTTGGAAGCTTTGAATTTATTTCTGGTTAAGGCTGTTAATTTGGGTCTGTTTCATGGAGTTAGAGTGCAGAGTGATGGACCTACGGTTTCTCATCTATGCTACGCCGACGACATTATTTTCCTTGGGTTATGGTCGGAGAGAAATGCTACGAACCTGAACCGGCTTCTTAGATGTTTTGATTTGGTGACGGGGCTGAAAATTAATCTCCAGAAAAGCAGGCTATTTGGGATTGGTGTCGAGCAGCAGGAAGTGGATAGGATGGCCAAGGTTATGCGTTGTGAAGTTGGGACTCTCCCGTTCACATACCTTGGCCTCCCGATTGGCGCTAACGTGAAGAGGGTGAAATACTGGCAGCATGTGTTAGATAAAATTAACAATAACTTGGAAATCTAAGACGTTGTCTTTTGCGGGTAGGTTGACCCTTGCTAAGGCAGTGCTCGGTAGTGTCCTGTCTTATTATCTGTCCTTGTTTAGAGCCCCGAAGAATGTAATCTTGAAGGGTTGAGACGGTCATTTATTTGGGGGAAGTCGGCTTCGGGTTAGAAAATCCGTTGGGTAGCTTGGGATAGGATTGTTAGACCTAAGAAAAGAGGAGGGTTGGGATTGGGGGGAATCAGAGAGTTAAATGTGGCTCTGATTGCTAAATGGTGGAGATATAGAGAAAACCCGAATCAGCTGTGGGCCCGTGTTATTGGAGATATTCACAAGACGTACATATACAACTCCATGGTGCCGGTTAAGAAGTCTATCCCGGGTTTGTGGAAAGATATTGTCTATTGAAGGAGAGCTTGGCAAAATGGGAGTAAGGGTGAATGAGAAACTGAAGGTAGAAGTTGCCAATGGGAAGAGATCTTTGTTTTGGCCGGACTCGTGGACGGAGGTGAGCCCGTTCAAGGAGAGATTCCCGGATATTTACAGACTTGCGGTTAACAAAGAGGCTTTGGTTTCTTCTTGTCTGGTCACTAATGGCGGTAATCCCCGGTGGTGGTGGAAACGGAGAAAGAACCCGACGACGGATGAGGAATGGGTCCAAACAGGGGAGATTATAAATTTGTTGAACAAAGTTAGGCTGACGGATGTTAATGACAGATGGGTGTGGATTAATGAGTACGGGGCGGATTTCTCTGTCAAAAGTGTTAGGATGGAGCTTATGGGGCTCAATACGGGGCCGATAAATGAGGAGACGTTTATTTGGAATAACTAGGCTATGCCGAAAGCAAACTTCTTGGCTTGGTTTGCTAACGCAGGGAGGGTGGGTCTAAGGTTGGGTTAATGGCTCGGGGGTTGGTATAGAAAACCCGGTTTGCTGCAGATGCGGGATATCTCAGGAAACGACAGACCATATTTTTGTTGGTTGCTTGGTGGCAAGGTGTGTGTGGTGGCATATCTTTCGTTGGGTCAAGGTGAGGATGCCGGATCAGCTCTTAAAGGTGTGGCCAACCAACATGGGTCTAAGAAGTGGAAAAAAACAGTTCATGTGGTGTTTTTTGCTGCCCTCTGGAGGATTTGGATATGCAGGAATGAGAAGGAGTTCAATGGGATCTTTTTTCCGATCCCTAAAATGGTGGAGATGATAGGACTCGTTTTTGTGGATGAAGAATAGGGTAATTTGTACTTTTTAGTTTGGGAAAAATGGTTAGAGTTTGATTTCTCAAATTTCTTGTAATTTGTTTATGCTGTTTGATTTTTCGCAGCCCCTTGCTGGGCCTTTATATTTATATATAAAGTATTCTGTTGTTCCAAAAAAAAAAAAGAAATCCAGATAATAATTTGCAGGGGAATTAATGGCGAAATTGACGTGTACAATTTACAGAACAGAAATCCAGATAATCATTTACAAGGAATTTAACTGTGAAATTGACGTGTACAATTTAGGGTTTAGAAATCCAGACAATAATTTGAAATGAAATTAATGGCGAAATTGACATACCAGTCTTAGATTCTGCAGCTTTTCATCCCCTCCGAACTTCTTTGAAGCTTCTTTCGCTCGATCTACAAAATCAAAACAACAAAATTCTATCATAAATTCATCAATCTGAATAATTTTGAAGTTGCAGGGGTAACTAACCTGGTGCAAGCAATCGCTTACAGAAGAGTTTCTTCTTCGAGAACCTTCGGTTCCAATCGAAGAGTTGAAAGAATATACCAACGCAGCCACCGGTTCTTCGAGGTCTTGTATCCGCAACAGCCAAACACGACGTCGTAACGCTCACAGTATCATCCATCTTCTTCACCAAATAACATCAAGCCATTTTTTCTTCACAAAACTCATTTTTGTCGATGCAGATTCATCGGCATTGTTAATGGGAAGAATAATAATAATAATCCGAGAAGACAGAGGGTGATTTTGAGCGAGGAATCTTGGACTAAAAGCCAAAAGCTATAGTCCTAGTACAGCAATCCAGAAAACAACTTCACGTTGGCTACAAAATCCCGCCGTACGTCTCGTCAGTGGTCACCTGAAGAACCTTTGGTCACGAGACCACAGAATCAAGAAAATAAGCAGCCTGCTAGTATTATTTGGCTATGTTTAATGGGGTCATAAAAAAATATTCGCCCGAACAATCACTAAACAAAACCACTAAAGTATGTAATACCATAAATATCAATAAAAATTGAACACTTCTTCGATTTTGATTAGTATTAAGGCAGTAACAAGATGGTTTAAAAACTTGTGTGTTACACTCGTAACCTAAGTTAATTTTTTGTATCTTATATTATGTTATTGTTGCTATAATGAAAATGGATGTTTTGGTTAGGTTATTAGTTCCATTGTAGGGTTTGTTTATGCGATTATGCTATTGCGTGAGAGCAAGGATGTTTTTTAAATGGACTAGTAAATGTGAGTTGAAGATGAAAAAGGATCGTGTACTTGTTCGATAGCTCTAACAATTATATCGTGTTTGAGAGGAAAAATACAAGGTTCATTGAATGGCCTACATGTGAGTCGTCTTCTCTAAAACGAGTTTCCCCTGATGATGAGGACGCTTAGAGTGGTACAAATCTTAAAAATGTATAGAGAAGTTTTTGTGTAAGAAGCGTACGAATGATGCAGAATGTGATACATGTATTCTAGGGGTGAGAGTATGCGTGTCTGTATAATTATCAATGGTTTTAGATGCACCGCTATAATTGTTTGGACGCACCGTTATAATCGCAAAGGTCATTTATGTGTCAGGCGTGTACATTTGGACACACCATTGCAAAATTTACGCGCCACACTAGTTGATTTAGATGCATCGTTGTAGCTATTTTTGGCGGGCCATTAAAATTGGACAATTTAGATGCACCGTTGTAACTAGTTTAGACGTCCCGTTATAAAATAGTGCATCAATGTGTTAACAAACAACTTCTTTTAAATATTCAATACCATATGCAAAATAAAGATAATAAATTTTTCGATTTTATGATATATATTTTTTTAAAAGAATAATTAAGTATATATAAGTTATTTGAGTTTTAAACGATTGATTCAAGTAGATTTAAGTACAAAAAGAAAAAAAGGTTTACATTTGCGTCTAATTCTTTCTTCTTCTTTTTTTCTTTAGAGTCATTTTCAAATTCCTATTACTAACAATTTTACCACCAGCTCAATTTTAGTCACTAAATTAGTGAGATCAACAATCTAAAACACTTTGCATGAAAAATCATTTGTATTTGATCAAATATATATATATGCGTGTGTGTTTGTGTGCAAATGAAAACCACCCAAAAAACTAAGAACCATAGGGAACCACATATGCGTCGTGAGTTCACTCGAGAGAAAAAATCATGTGCTCGTATTTTTGTAATTAGGTGAAACATCAAGTGCAAGTTAACTGTTGAAAAGTCATAGAGAAAATGACATGGTAAGATTGTGCGTAGTGGGAAGGTGAGAGGAGGGGCTTGAGCCACGTGGTGGGGGTGAGTGGCGTGAAACACCGCGCCGCCCGGGCATGAGGGGCGTGGGGGGCAAGCGTGAGTGTGGTCACGGGCGCGAGAAGGGAGAAGCAGCATCTGGTGATGTGGCCCAATGAGAAGGGGGTGGGGGTGGGGGGCGTGAGCAGCCACTACACATAGTCTAACAATATCTTAAACAAGGGAAACTCTAATAGTATATTGTTTGTATTGATGATTATACTACATGTTATAAAAAAATTTAGCCGGCGGCAATGTCATAAATAAGTGAAACATTAATAGCATTTGTATGTGTTGGTGATTACATTATATGTGTTAGTCATGATACTTCAATGTAAAAATTGTTGCATAGTGGTACAAGTGTTTCCTATGATAATTTAGTGTAATTATTGTTGCATATAGTGCATATGTATTCTTATATAGTTTATACATTCATGATTACATTATATATTTTACTGATTATATTTTAGTGTACGCATTGTTACATTGTAATAGTTTGTTACTAATGATACTTTAGTGCTTTAATTTTTGCATACATAACATATGTACTCTTAGTATAGTATATGTATTGTTGCATACACTATATGTGTTAGCGATAAAACTTTAGTGTATGCATTGTTCCACACCCTGCATATGTATTTCTAGTATATAATGTATGCATTGCTGCATATACATGTTTTTATTGTTGGTATTTTTGCATACGCTATGCATCATATAATTACAGACTTACAGTGCACAAAGTTGCTAATGATATATTAGTCTATGATTGATGATCAGACTACTATTTTATCGTATTAATGATGATACGTTTATTGTCAATATGGGACTAACCTATTTGGTAGAGGCTTTTACCTCTTAGATGAGAGGTCCTGGGTTAAAACTCAGGCATTGGTAAATTGCCGTTAAAAAATTGATGATACGTTTATTACTTTAATGTTCTTTGCATGTTTTACATTCAACGCTTATCTATGATATATAACGATTCTTATTCTTTTGTACGTTTTTTTTTTGTTACTCTAGTTCGATTTCTTATCGTTCAGTTGTTTATCGTTTCAACTTGATATCCTCGGATTTGTTATGTTTTGATTTTTTTTTTAATTTGGATCGCTTCCTTATTTATTATGTAGTAATCATGAAAAAATAAAAGAAAAAGAGTGAGTTCCTTGTTTACTATGTGTGATCAACTCAATACGCACCACTACACTAATGGGCAATTGCGACCGAAACTTGTGACCGATAAAACCGGTCGCAAAATTAGCAACCATATTAGCGACCAAACCAAAATTGGTCGCAAAAATAGTGACCGAAATAAAACCAGTCGCAAAGTTAGCGACAGTACTGTTTTGGTCGTAAAACGGTCGCAAATATAGCGGACTAGATATATTTTGGTCGCAAATTCAGTCTCTAGTTTTATAAAATAGTAAAAAAAATAAAATATAAACTAATCTAGTCGCAAATATAGCTACCGAAATTGTTTCGGTGGCAAACTTAGTGACCGAACGAAATTCAGTTGCAAGATTAACGACCGAAACAAAATCGGTTGCAAACTTAGCAACCATACTATTTCAGTCGTAAAACGGTTGCAATATTGTTGACCGGACCAATGTCGGTCACAAAATTAGAGACCCAAAAAAAATCGGTCAAAAACCGTAGCGACTAAATTATTTCAGTCATAACACGGTTGCAATCTTAGTGACCGAGTCAAATTCGGTCGCAAAATTAGTGACCAGAACAAAATCGGTCACAAAAGGTAGCGACTAACATTTTTTTATCACAAATATAGTGACCGAAATTGTTTTGGTCGCAAATACAGTCAGGCATGTTATAAAATAATAATAAAAAAACAAAATAAAAATGAATTTGGTCCCAAAAAGGTTGCAAATATAGCAACCGAATTTGTGTCAGTCGCAAATACCGTCATAAAACTTTAAGAAGTAACACAAAATAAAATAAAAATGAAATTACTCGCACAATTTGTCACAAATATAACCTATCAAAACTGTTTTGATCACAAATACAGTCGCAAATTAAATAAATAAAAACCACAAATATAGCGGTCGAAATACACTCGCAAATATAGCTACCGGAAATAATGCAGTCACAAATTATAACTAAATTCGGTCACAGACCGGTTGTAAAAATGATTTAAAAAAACATAATAGGGTTTTAAGAAGATAAAACGATCGTAATATGCTATATTTTGAAGCATATGCTTATTATTGTCAAATAGTGTTAATTAGGGTCAATTATAAGCAATTAGGGTCAAAGATTATCAATTAGGGTTAATTAGTATTAATATTGGTCAAATAGAGTCAATATTGTTCAATTAGGGGTAAATCGAGTTATTATTGGTCAAATATGTCCAATGAAGGTTAGTTATGGTCAGTTAGCATTAGTATTGATTAATTAATTATGATTAATTAGAAGTCGTAGAGGAAAATAGGGGAAATTACAGTTAGTTGGGATCAGTTACGGGCCATTAGTGTCAATTAAGGTCAATATGGGTCAAATAGGAACATTTATGGTTAATTAAAGCCAATTTTGGTTGATGATGGTTAATAATAGTCAACGATGGTTAATTAGGGATAATTAGTGTCCGTATTGGTCAATTATGATCAACTAGTGTCAATTTGGGTTAAAAAAAGTCGATCAAAAGCAACTTGGGTCGATTATAGTCCATACAGGTCAGTGATAGTTAATAAGGGTCAATAATGGCTAATGAGAGACAATTAGGGCCGCTTTGTGTCAATCATGGTAATTATGGATAATTAGGGTAAATTAGTGTTCATTAGTTGACACTCATTTGCTCCTAAGGCTATCCATTATGGTTCAAAATTCATCGCGCACGATGGCGAACACCGTCATATGATAACCATGATAATCACTCTCAAACATAGTGTTACGTATACGTATCAAATAATGTTACACATACGTAAACACTATGTGTCACGTATATGTAACATTATTTGGTATGTATATTTAAGACTTATCATTTTCGTATTTATTTTCAAGATATATGTTCACGATATTTAAATATTTTTTTAAGAATTAAAAGAAAAATATAATTTATAAATTATGTAATTATTTGATAATGGTTAGCACGGTTATCACATAAAAAGTTGGTTAGCATTTGAACCCTTCCCTATGCTTATAACGGTGACAAAAAAATATAATTAATTTATAATTGTTTTACTTGATCAGAATTGACATAAAAATAATAATAGAAAGTTCAAAAGTTCATAACATATAATAAAATTTCTAGAAATAATGAACACATTTTAAAAAAATAAAATACGTTACAGTGTGAGTTGATATACTTTTTTATTTAAGATATAACTAATTTAAATAAAAAGATTCATAAAAGTTATAGATAAAAGGATTAACTTTTAAAATTTAAAAATAGGAGGATATTGAGGAGTTAATTAATTAAAAAATGTTTTTAAAATAAAAAGTCGTAGAATTAAGGAGTTTTTTGTCGGGTTAACTTTTACCATCCCTAACTACTCCACCCAATTACGTCTCTCATCCCCTACTACCTCATTCTTGACGCAAATTGGTTCCTCAATCCAGGATCACACTGTTGATTGTCATTGTTGATTGCAGAGTTTCGGTTTCAGGTCCATAATTGCTTCTACATATATTTGTTTACCTTCGATTCATATTAATTACTTGTTTTGCTTTGGCTTTAAATCATCTATTTGAAATGATATAATTGGTCAAAACGACTATTACTGAGTCATTTGGTTGTAACCGACCATAATAAGTATTAATCGGTCATATTTGATAATCCTAGTTTTTTTTATTGTAATGGGTCATAATAGGTACGAATGCCTTATATTGATTCTAATGGGTTATAATGAATAGTTTCGTTTTAATGTGTTATATTAATTATAGGTTCAACGGTTGAATGAGAAAATAGCGCAACTGCAAGAAACAGAAAGGCTAGAGAAAGAAAAACAAATAGAAGAAAAACTCACAATGATTGGGCAAATCGAAGAAAATAGAATTGCAAATGTTGAAATGAAATAGGCAAACACCGAAATGAATAAACAAAATTTCTCAAATAGTTAGGCATGTGCTTTTGTTTTGTTGAACATAGTCAATTCGGATATTTTTTCCGTGCCTATGTTTGAATGTTTCTCCACCTATCGTTAGATACTTCGATCGAGTTAGTTTTGAATGTTTAAATGTTTTTATCATTTGCTACAATTTTATGAATTTTGTTATTTAATTTTGGGTATTTTTATTTTATAAATAGTAGAAATTCAAAAAAAAATCATTTTTTTTACCAAAACGGTGGTTGCGAAGTTGGTCGCAAATTTGAGACGAAACTTGGTTACTAAATCGGTCACAAAAAAATTGGTCGTCAAATATTTGGGTCACAGATCGCTCATAACTTTGGTCGCTAACACGTTAGTCGCGACAGTGGTCACAAAAAGTTTTTTTGTAAACAATTTCATTCGCTAACATTTTGGTCGAAAATTCGTCGCAAAAAGTTTCAGTCGCAACTTACGTCGCTAAGGTTTGGTAACAAAGTCGGTCACTAAATGTTCGGTCACAAAATCGGTCGCAAAACGTTCTTTCACA
Organism: Smallanthus sonchifolius; assembly: GCA_023525975.1. Lineage (NCBI taxonomy): Eukaryota > Viridiplantae > Streptophyta > Magnoliopsida > Asterales > Asteraceae > Smallanthus > Smallanthus sonchifolius. Next base: position 26,591,930 of record CM042023.1, read on the forward strand.
AAAATCGGTTGCAAAAGGTTCGGTCACAAAATCGGTCGCAAAAAAGAGCTTGGTCACAAAAGGTTCGGTCACAATGTCAGTCGCAAAAGGAGTCTGGTCGCAAAATCGGTCACTAAATTTGCAGCGGGCATTCCCGTCGCAGTATCGGTCGCAATTTTATTTCGGTCGCTAAAAATGGTCGCAAACGTGATTAGCGACGGAGGTTTAACCGACCATCAAAACTGGTCACAAAACGGTCGCAAAAAGGCATTCGCGACTGTTTTCCGACCGTTTTGACGGTCGCAAATGGTCGTTTTTGTTGTAGTGACGGTTCTCAAAACAATTGTATTAACAATTATTTGTTATCATTACAATAAAGATTAAAAAGAAGTTGGATTGAACAGTAACTTCACCGTACATTTTGTGACACGTCAAGTTTTTTTTCCTTCATTTTCACTCTTTTATATATATATATATATATATATATATAGGGGAGGGATCAAGAGAAAACCACAAAGTTAGGCGAAAACCAAGAAAACCACATCATTTTAGGCAATTTTTTTATTTACGTATACGTATCCAAAAACAATTTTTTTGATTTACGTATACGTAACCGCAAATTTTTTGTTTTATGTTTACGTATACGTAACACTATGTGTAAAAATGTTTTTTGGTAAAAATGTTTAATATTACATTGATACTCTTATAAATAAATAAAAATAAAATAAAACAAAAAATAAAAGTTATTATATGATTGGGTAAAATTAGTTTTTTTAGTGGTTTTCTCGGTTTTCGCCTAACTTGTGGTTTTCTCTGGAACCCTCCCCTATATATATATATATATATAACATACGTTTTTAATCTGTTTCATTCCCTTGATTTCGTTTTACTTTAATAACTTTCGTTCGTTAACTTTTTTTAAAAACCGGAGTGCGCGTCTGTTTTGGTTTTTTTTATCAATGTTTCGATATAATTTTTTTTGAAAACGGAATTGTATTCAAAATCGAGTTTTTTTTGTATCGTAACCTATAGCGAGTGATGTTATCGTTGTTGTACCTTGACGAGTCGAACCTATTATGAGCGAACAACATCTTTGCCGGTTTTGGTATTATCGGAATCGTATTCGCTTTTATGGTTTTCGACGAACTGAACCGGTAATATTTTATTTTTATTTTTTCCTTATTATTTAGTTTTATGTTTATTTTTAATTAATATTATTTTTACCGTTGCGCCTACTTTTTCATTTAAATTTTATTTACGATCGGCCCGACAACCGCCGCGGAGGGCGGAAGAAGCATCTAGTTGGTTTTAAACTAAAAGACATATAATATTGAAAGCCGTTCAAAACAAAATATATATAATATTGGCATTTATTATCTTAAAAAAGCATTGTCTTAAGTCGATGTTTGTAGGTTTCGTCCTGTCAACGTCCTAGTTCCGTCGCGATGTGAGGACCGGCGGCGTGTTGATCGGAAAAGTGTTTTCCGATGATAGGTGAGAGACAACACCTCCGGCAGCTTCACGTGGATTTGGTTCCAAGTGTCAAATAGATGACCTTAAGAGTGTCGGCATGGTAAAAAGACAGAATGTTTCTTGCACGTTTCCTTTTTCCTTCAACCATTTGATTTGTACTCACTCAAGTATATTTAATGCTTATTGATATATAACCGGTAAATGTAAACCCGTGCGTTGCGACATATCGTTAATAATATTTAGAATTTTATATAAAAAAGAAAGAAACTGTGACGTAAACACACGCGTTGCGGCTTCGGAACTTTATATAAAAAAACCAAAACGTGTTAAAATTTGTAAGGTTAAGATTCGATAACTTGTATAATGGTATTTACTCCAAGGAAAAAATTCACGTTGAAATGTTGATAAAATAAGCACGCCCCAATGGCAAATATGAAATTTTATAAAACATCATATTTTAAAGGTTGTAAGAGACGAAAAACTAAAAAAAAGCGAAATCTTGAAGAAGCTTCGACGGCTTGTACGTTCATGTTTCGGTGACTTGAACATTATCACGAAAACTTGCCTTTGAATTAAATTTATATCCAAATGCATAAAAAGTAAGCATGTCTCTACGGTACATTCGAGATTTTATAAAATATCATATTTTAAAAGTTATAAGAGAAAAACAAAATATGTCAAAAATTATTATATTAAAAAATATGTGTAGGAGGGAAAGGCCAGCGAACCGGCCTGGGGGCGTGGAATCAAACTCGCGCCGTGGGGTGAAGGGGCGGCTCACGAACCACTAGGCAAGTGCCCAAGTTTTATTTAAAATTCTTTTCAACACATATATGTATAAAACTAAAAATATTAAAAAAAAATATTAAATATATTGTTCATAAGTCTTGTATTTCGCTCAAAATGATGTTTTGTGAACGAAATGAGGAAACGTACATCCCTGTAAGCAAAATCAAATGGAAATCTAGAGTAAATTTACGATGAATATGCAAGTGTGATCGTCTTTGACAATAAAAATGAAAGTTAAAAGTTTTATTAGTTATATTGCTAGTATGTATTATTATCACTTTATCAGACAATTAGTTATAATTTAGATTATTAAAATACAAACCGTCTATAAATAATTGTAACAAATCTATCCTGATACACATCATAATCCAACTATAAAAATCAATTAAAACCAAAGAATCGATTTCTTAATTGTTTTTTCAATTCGGGTATGTTTTAACTTTTAAGTTATTAGCTCATCTAAAAAAGCAAATGACTAAATTAATAACCAAAATTTTAATGCATTTGAAATCTATATCTATACTATATAATAAATAAAGGTTTTTCATGTCACGTGTCGTCTCCATAGTCATTCTCATCATTTTTTTCCCGTCTCTCTCTTATTAAATACACCTCTATCTTTTAATAATAATATACTTTTAAAGAAAATATTAATCTTTATATTAATAAATCTCCTGACATATTTTGACGAGTGTATGTGTTAAAAGATTATATTGTATTCAACGGGTTTATTCAACTCGTTTTCAAAAAATAAATTTTTTATTACTTAATATATAATATTATATTTATTCTACCCGTGTAATACACGATATTTTAACCTAGTACATAATAAATTAAGAGTTTAAACTCGTAACTTTTGATCTAATATAAAAGATAAATATATAATTTACTCAAAAGTTAAATAGACGTACCTATTTTGATATTTGTATAATTAACTAGAATTGAGCCCACGTGCGTTGTTGCGCATTAAAACGCGGAAGAAATTTATGTACTCGAAAGCTTATAAAATAAAGTGATAAAAAACGACCATTAAAAAAGTTATCTTTTATGAAATGAATTAACGTACTCGGAACTTTATTAAAAACAATACATTTACGCAAACCCACGCATTGCAGCAAAATATCTAGTAATATTCCAAAAAATTTATACAAAAAACAAAACCGTAACAAAGTTGTTAAAAAAATTGAACCGGTAAAGAAAATTAGGAAAAGAAAGCAAACCGTTCAACAAAAGTAAAGAGTTAAAAAAAATTCGTAACGACGTTGTACGCAAGTGATTAAATAACTTATATATTAACACGTGACACTCCATTACAATTGTGCATAATATTGCAAAAACCATATACAAAAAACGAAGCCGCTAAAAAATTAGCTAGTAGTTCCATTGGGAGTGGCGTAGGTTGATTAAGGGGTGTAGGGGTGTAAAAGAGCCGAGCCCGAGCTCGACTAGGCTCGAGCTCGGCTCGTTTAACTTGCTGAGGGCTCGTTTAACTTGCTGAGAGCTCGAGCTCTATTTCTAAAGCTCGGACTCGGCTCGGGAGTAGTTTTTAAAGCTCGAGTTCGGCTCGTTTATTATTTATTAATTAATTTTTATATATATTTATAATTATTTTTTATAAATTTTTATATATAACATAGTATTTATTATTTTGTATTTTTTTCATTAATTTATATATACTAATTATTATTTTATAAATATATATTTAACATATTAATTTAAAAATATATAAATAATAAGCTCGTTTAGGCTTGCGAGCCGGCTCGAGCTCAATAAGTGAAGCTCGGGCTTGGCTCTTTTATTATTTATTAATTAATTTTTATATATATTTATAATTATTTTTTATATTTTTTATTATAATTTTTATATATAACATAGTATTTATTATTTTGTATTTTTTTCATTAATTTATATATACTAATTATTATTTTATAAATATATATTCAATATATTAATTTAAAAAAATATATAAATAATAGGCTCATTTAGACTCGCGAGCCGGCTCGAGCTCAATAAGTGAAGCTCGGACTCGGGATAGTTTATTAAACAAGCTTAATTTTAGGCTCGAGCTCGTTTAAGCTCGGCTCGATTCGAGCTCTTAGCGAGCAGCTCGCGAGCCGGCTTGGCTCGTTTACACCCCTAAAGGGGGGTATTGAGCATAATCAATTGGAGGATTTGGTTAGTATTCTTAACGGGGTTGTGTTATCAGATAAGGTTGATTCTTGGATATGGAATCTTGATGGGAATGACGAATTCTCCGTTAAAGGAGTTCGTTGTGTCATTGATTGTAAATCCCTGCCGTCTAATTCTACAGTGATGAGGTGGAATAAGTTCATCCCTAAAAAAGTTAACATTTTAGCTTGGTGTGTGCTTTTGGATCGTCTCCCTACGAGAAGGAATCTTAGTAACAAGGGTGTGGCCGCCCCGTCAGTATTATGCCCTTGGTGTTCTGATCAAGTGGAGGATATTGAGCATATTCTGGGAGATTGGTTTTTGGCAGGTAAGACGTGGAATTCTGTTTCTAAATCGCTCGATATCGATTATCCGTCTTCTACTTGTCCGAAGACGATTATGACTTTTGTTGACTCCCTCTTCTTGACCAAACTGAAGAAAGCTTTGATTTCCTTTCACATGGCTCTGATACCAAATGTTATAAGATGGACCTGACAACACCAGTTTCAAATCAAACGGTCGATAATTTAGGATAGGCTACGTTTAGTTTGGATACAGAAACACCACCAAACGAACGGTATGGTTGCGATGTCGAAACCAAAGATACAGACACACCACTACGGTTAAGATATCGGCTCTAAGATCACCACCCATTGCGCCACATAAATATAACTACACAAGAATTTAAAAATAACTAAAATAAGTACGTGGGTATGCGAGGGAAAAAAATGAAAATAAATAAATACATAAAAACATAATTGGGCTGCATGGAAATGATTCAATACTTTGGTTTGTTAAACAGCATCAAGGCATGCATTCACCCGAGTGACAAAGACATGATTCCGTCTAACTGTTTCGTCTACCGTTTGTTTTTTTAGATCTGGTGCAACTTGTTCACCCGGATCATATCTATAACATCATGCCTTTCCATACTTTCAACCAAAAAACCTGACCTCGGCTAACACTACTAGAAAACTGACCAATTGCGATCACATTTCCGGTCACAAATAGGTCGCAAAACGCGTTTTGAGACCGATTTGCAACCGAAAAGGCGGTCGTAAAAACCTCCGTCGCTAATCAAAATTTACGACCGGAATCACTATTACCTGTAATGGTCTCTCTGTCACGTCACAAGTTAATAATAAAAAAACAGAGACTAAACATAAAAAATTACATTCATATTTTAATAATAAAAACATAAATTAAACATAAAAAAGTACATTCATAATTTAATAATAAAAACATAAATTAAACATAAAAAAATTACATTCATGAATTAATAATAAAAAAACATAAATTAAACATAAAAAATTAGATTTAAAATTTAATCTAATTTTCATTAAGTTGATATTTTCTCCTTATTTTCCTTTTCGTTTTTCTATAATTTCACGATATACGCCCGTCAAATGGTCCAGGTTCGAGGATTTTAATATCTTGATTTTTTTTGTTTTTCCTCTTTAAAAGAGAGTGGTTGTATCAATTTTCGATTCTAATTTTTCAAACCGGTTGTGGAACGTGTTTGAAGATGTTGCCCGTTTACCTTTGGAACCGGTTCTCCCGGGCGGACAAACCGATTCAACCAGTGCAACCATTTCATCCGGTGTATCAAGCTCGTCATCGGTATCGTTAAGATTAATTTGGGAACATCAAAACGGTGACGATTGACTCGAAGTGTAATCACCAGATGATGTCATGTTTGAACGTTTAGATGATTGCCCCATCAACGGGACTTGCGTCCACTTTGAACATTTCCTCACAATATTCCACACTTTTTCGAAAGCAAACCCCACACCTATCTCGGCTTTATACTCGTCATATGCTTGTACATAAATATCGTGGTCGCTTTCACCACTTCGACAGTTGTTGGCATGACGGTTGTAGAAAGAGTTAAACTTTCCAACCTTGCGACAAAGGTCCGTCCATTTGGATGATATCTTGTCGGGGTTACGATATTCACCCCAACCCATTGCATTGTGAAATCTCCCACGAACGTGAATCCAAAAATCTTGTGCCGGTTGACTATTCCCTATAAATAAAATAATATTTTTAAACAGGTAAATAAAATAATATTTTTAAAACAAGTAGATAAAACAAGTAAATAAAATAAAAAAATTTAACAATTATTCGGTCCTTGGATATGTCGACCCAAGCTTGTGACAAAACCACTTCCTCCTCACTCGTCCACCTTTCATGAACACCTTGTGTGTCCGGACGAGATTTGATGTCGTCGTTTGTTTCTTCTTGTGCGATCGTTTGGTTTTAGTCAGTTACGTTTGTTGTGTTTCAGGGACGGTTTATGGAGTGTTAGGGGTTGGGTTTGGGTCATTTTGATCTGGAGGTAATTGAGGTACATAAGCGTTGGGAAAATAAGTAGGATTAAAAAGGTTACTCAGGTCGTTTTGTGTGTTAGCCCAGAACAGGTTGTTTGGGTTCCAAACATTCATGTTCGGGTCGGGTTGTAGGTTGTTGATGAATTGTAGGTTAGCCCAAAACGGTTGTTTGGATTCCAATCATTCATATGCGGGTCGTTTTGTGGGTTGATGTTTTGGGGATGGTTAGGGTAAAACGTGTTGTTTGGGTTCCAAAAATTCATGGTTGGAATATTTGAGAGATTAGAGTAGAGAGCTTTAGAATTGAATAATTGTTGTGGTATTTGAATGATTTATATTAAGTATTTATAGGAAAAAAGGTTATTATTATTTTTTAAACTCCCAACGTTCACCTTGTTCTTGCGCACGTGATTTGAATAATGCCCCCCACGTCATCCGGAGCAGTGTTCCACGCACATTCACAAGCCATATGGATCACACCCTGATGATCCATTGCCATAACACACGGCCTTAGGGCCGACATAGGTTTTTTATTTAGTTGGGTTTTCTCTTACATTTATACCGTGGGGCTTTTAAAATCGTTACTATTAATTAAGGGTGCTTTTTAATACTTTTATTATTTTTTTTCTAACATAACTCCTTAAACCAAACATTTGTTTACTATTTCGTTCCATTTTAATATCTATATATATATATATATATCTATACTATCTAATAAATAAAGGTTTTTCAATACCATGTGTCGGCTCCATATTCATTCTCATTATTTTTTCCCGCATCTCTCTCTTATTAAATACACTTCTATATTTTAATAATAATATATTTTTAAAGAAAATACTAATATCTATATCTATAACATATAATAAAGCAAAACAATGTGGGACACTTGGCAAGCTCTGAGTGCCTCAATTTTGGTGGTTTTCCGCCCAAACCACAATCCCTTTATCACGTGTCACGTGGATCTAAATTTGGATCCACGCGCAGATCCTCTTCTGGGTAATAACCCGTTTATTGTATCTAACGGGTTAATACCTTAATGGTGTGTTCTTTTTGCAAACCCTAAGATAGGTCCGCCGCTCCTTCCTCTCCTCTGTTGAAGACCTTCACCAAAATATTCAGAGTTCAACATCGTTCAAAGTTTGTTGTTCTCCCTTTTGTTTAATCGCATCTCCATTTTGTTTTACTACTAATTCAATTGCAGACAGAATTAACTGGAATCCCTTGATAGTCAAGTGAAATAGTATATTCATATCTTGCATCCTTGCCAAGTTCATTTTTTATGTAAGTCTTTTGTTATTGAAATTCTATGCCAAGTTCATTTGAGTTACAATTTCTGAAGGGATCTGATATGATCTTCTTTTTCAGTCTTAATTGGCAACTGCTAATCCTTCCATGCCTCATGGAGTTGTTTCCTATTATTTCTAATTTGAAGTTACTAAACTTAAGTTATTTCCTATTATTGAAATTCGAATTAGGAACCTTTTTAATTTTTTAAAAGTCAAGTATCAAATAGGTATTGTTTTAAATTTAGATATTTATAAATTCATCTCAATTTAGTTTAAAATTACATTTATAGAATGGATTATATTGGAATTTTTTTCCTAATATTCGGAAGTAAATATATTATTATTTAATAATTAATTAAGTGGTTTATATAATTAATTATTTGTTTTAACGACTTATGTTTTTAAAATTAAATTATAATTAGGATATATTTTAATTATAAAAATTCTGTTGACTTAATTTCCGGAATTTCAAAATTCAAATATTAAAATAGTAGTGTTTTTAAAAATGCTTACATTAACCAAAAACATGAGGTTAACTGTAGTAAGTCAGACATCTGATATGCAACAGACAAATAATTTTGCAAAGTGGCTTTTGAATTTAGGTGAAGGAAATATTGGCGGTACCAATGATGGTGAGGCTACTATCGACATACCAGACGATCTTATAATTAATGACTCAACTGATCCTATTTCAAGTTTAATTGACTTTGTTTATCCTTTGATTCTCCAACATTTCAAAGTTCCGGAATTTTTTCGTGAAAGAGCAATATTAGCATCGAAAAATGAAGTTGTTCATGAAATTAATGATCGTTTGCTATCACTTTTCCCTGGAGATGAAAAAGAGTACCTTAGCTCAGACAGTATCTGTCAAACTGATAGTTTTAAGGATCCGTTACAAGAAAATTTATACTCACCAGATGTTCTTAATGGACTTAAAATATCAGGATTGCCAAATCATAGATTAGTACTGTAGGTTAACTGTAAGAAGTCAGACATCTGATATGGAACAGACAAATAATTTTTCAAAGTGGCTTTTGGATTTAGGTGAAGGAAATGTTGGCAGTATAAATGATGGTGAGGCTACTATCGACATACCAGACGATCTTCTAACTGATCCTATTTCAAGTTTAATTGACTTTGTTTCTCCTTCGATTCTCCAACATTTCAAAGTTTTGGAATTTTTTCGTGAAAGAGCAATATTAGCACCGAAAAATCAAGTTGTTCACGAAATTAATGATCGTTTGCTATCACTTTTCCCTGGAGATGAAAAAGAGTACCTTAGTTCAGACAATATCTGTCAAACTGAAAGTTTTAAGGATCCGTTACAAGAAAATTTATACTCACCAGATGTTCTTAATGGACTTAAAATATCAGGATTGCCAAATCATAGATTAGTACTAAAGGTCGGAGTTCCGGTAATGCTTTTAAGAAACATTGACCAGCAAAATGGTTTGTGTAATGGTACTAGACTACAAGTCATATCGTTTGGTAATCGTGTAATAGAAGCCGAGATAATATCTGGAGGTAAGATTGGTACTCACACATTTATTCCAAAAATTAATCTGATTCCTTCAGACAAGAATATCCCTTTCAAGTTTCAAAGAAGACAATTTTCACGGTCTGTGTGTTTTGCAATGACGATCAACAAAAACCAAGGACAGTCATTATCTAGAGTTGGTTTGTATTTAAAACACTCGGTTTTCACCCATGGACAGTTGTATGTGGCACTATCAAGAGTCAAGACTAGAGACGAAGTAAAGCTACTGATAGTAGATAAATATGGTAAAGCTACAAACCAAACAACAAATGTAGTATACAAGGAAATTTTTAGAAATTTATGAAAATCTTAGAAACTTATTTTTTTTTTTGTTATTTAATGTAATATTTAATTTCCTTTATGTTTAGTTTATTTCTAGATTTATGTTTTATAAAATTTAAATTTTTGCAACCCGTGTAATATACGGGTACATAACCTAGTATACTAATAAAACACATTTATTTTAAATTATCCCTTATTATAAGAAATTTTAAAATCTAATTATGTAACTTTTATGTGACAATCCGACTTTTCAAGTTAACTCAGTTAGATTTTTCGTTAAATTCTCTGTTAAGTCCTAACCCAGTTAACTCAATATTAAACCCCGAGGACGGTTTCTGTCGTTATTTGAACCAAAACTGCAGAGACTAGTTCTGTCAAAACCCTAAAGCCAACATGTTGAACTACAAAGTCAAAATCAGGAGCAATTTGGCCCTGTTGACTTTTACAAGTCAAATCCGAAATCCTTTCATCCAAATTCAAATACTATAATCGAAATTCGTTCGAAATTCTAACTGCAAAACACTTTAACTGTCATAATCAACCATTAATACAACAAATAACGTATTATTGATAACCCCATTATGAACATTATTCTTGAAATCATCGACCACCTTACCATACTCATCAAATCAGTTCGTTTCAATCATTACTCGTACGAATTAAGCACCTGCACATCTCGTTCGCATACTTTAGAAACCTTTTCACACGTCTATTCAACCGGAATCAAAACAGTTGTAGCCGGAGTACGAGTCACGAAGGTCGCGGCTAAGTTTAATCGATCACCATCAGTCTGATAGCGTGCAAGGTAACTAATCACTTTCGCGATTACGTTTTCATTCCTATAATCAAATCCCCGTGATGATTTGGGGTTACATCACCAATTCAATCAAAATTCAGAAATCTAGGGTTCACGATTAACCGATTTAATCGAACCCTACCTTAAAACGTGTTTTAATGTAATTAACTTATACCTTTAGACTCATAATGATCTTTGTAATGAAAGCCCCATATCAATTTAACCTTATAACATCGAATTGATCTTGATCCGATATTTAGGGTTCGTTCATATACGGATTTGGGGTTTTCGATCTTAGACTCATTTTAAATCCAATTAAAACATGTGAATAGTTTCGTAATCTCTTACTGATCAAAAGCCATGTGCTAATTCGATCTTTCAATATCGAATTTATGATGAACGAATTCTAGGGTTCTTTACATTTTGGTTTGATCGAACCCTAATCTAATCGCCACCTAAACCAAATTAAATCACATGGTTTAACTCGTAATCCCTTGCTGGTTGAAGCCCTATGATTTCAGCATTTGTTAATATCAGATTTTGTCAATTCGATCTTGTATTTTGATCTAGGGTTTCGGCAATTCAATCCATAAATTAACGAGCCTAAACCTAATGATTTTGCAATTAAACTCGCCCACAAGTTCGCTTACCACTGACGAACCAAACCACTTTAATCCCTTGGTCATCCGTAATCGAATTCTAAGGATTTGAGGTTGGATTCGGGATCGAATCGCATAGGGGGAAGAACACATGACGGTTGAGGATTAAAACCCATTTAATCTGGGTTCTATTGCGATTCCCTAGCGGGCTGGAGTGGTTAAGTATGTGTGTTGGTGTAGGTGAGACCCGGGTTCGAACCTCACTTACACCATTTATTTTTCTAGCCACTTTTGAGACTATATTTTTATGTAAAATCTTTTCTAATATTATTATATTAATATATTAAAGTGTTTTATACCCGAAAAACAACCGTAGGCTCGGTTTTGATTTTGTAACCTATTTTTATATTAATTATCCACTTTTAAAATAATATATTTATATTATTTTCAACCTCAACTTCGAATAAAATAATATGTTTATATTGTTTTCAACCCGTGACTCATGTCATAAAAATAATATATATTTTTATATTATTTCGCCTCGTTTATAAACCTCGTGTATCACTTTCAAACTAATAAATAATATAAATATTTATATTATTTACCCATGTTTATATACTTAAAAAAAATAATATACTTATTATTTTTGTCACAATATTTATTAAATGTGAAGTTCTCTAAACTTAAAAATAACATATTAAGTTATATTAATTTCTTAAGCCATTATTATAGGCACAAACGTACGAAACTATTTGTTTATTTAATATTATTCGTATTTGAGACACTCGACGCGTAACGCCTTAATCTTAATTATTAAACTAAGAAATCCTCATTCCCGTGGACACGTTCGTCTACTCGTTGGTCCTACACATGTTTTAGGACATTCAAATCTTCCGTGTTGTCGTCACAAATCCCATATATCCCTAACTTATGTGTTTATAATTCTAGGGCATACGTAAGCCGTGCAGGCTAACACTTGAGGTTCTAAATCTCACACTTGTGTGATACTACCTACTACGCAACGCAGGTGGGTTTCACGGCCCCTTTTTTACCTGTTTTACTATTGGGGGAGAAACATGCTTACACACAAACGTTTTTTATTTATTTTCCTGTTGAGGAAGAAACAAACATGAAACACCAACTATCATACTTTTACTTATTTTCCCCGTGGGGGAGAAACAGGTACGCAAGCAAATATTGTTTTTCCCGCCAGGGGAGAAAACATGACGCAACTATTTGATTATGGTACTTTATATGATATCACTGTTGAGACTAAGCGTAACACACTATCACAGAAAGTCCTCATCTTATATCGAACCGTTAATATGGATCTTAGCGAGGTAATGTTTAGTAGTACTACTGGGTTTGACAAATCCCACCCGCGTTAGTCGCGCTAACTCGATTGGATATCGAACGGGTGAAATGTTAGCGTACTCACATTGGCCAGAGTTGATAGACCTGGCAGGAGGCATACAAACACAGTCAGCTTCGGTTGCGAGCGCTTTAGTAAAACATGAACATAGGTTAGCTACCTATAGATATGCATATTGAATGTACATAATTTGGCAAACACACTCTTATTGTAAACTTGAAACCTGTGAACTCACCAACCTTGTGTTGACACTTTTTCTTACATGTTTCTCAGGTCGCTAAGGCACAGGTTGCATACTTAGGACATGCATGGAGTCCTACTGTCATATCATCCATTTCAAACATTTGAAACAGTTTACTTATTTACATTGATTAACGCCTATTGCGTGTAATTACTTTTGATTTCATATTAACGTTTACGCTTCCGCATTAACTCTGAACTTTTATGTTATGACATTTTTAGTCCCATATAGTGTCGTTTGATGTAACTAATGACTGAGATCCTAGTGTGTCATCTTCCAAACGGTAAAACTCCGTTAGTGGAATTTGGCGGTGTGACATTTTATTTTCAATCAAATATCAATGAAAGTCAAATTATATTAAATAGTAATTAACATATTTTCGAAACACAATTATATATTAATTTTTAAATATTTTGAATTTTGTTTTCTATCCTTGGTATATTTAATACATTTTTACATATGTAAAACATATAATAAAGATTTAAGAATTTTATGTATCGATATTTTTCACCCCGTGTGTAGTACACGGGGTATAAGCTAGTATATATATATAGTAGGTTAGAATCTCGTGTATTACACGGGTTCGATAAATGTAATGTTATATACTTAGTAATAAAAAAGTATATGTTTTTAAAACTCGTGTAATACACGGGTTGAATAAACCCGTGTAATACACGGGTTGAATAAACCCGTGTATTACACGAGTTGAATAAAATATAATGTAATCTATTAACACATACAATCGTCAAAATGGAACAATGTGAATATGTAAATATATGATTAAAAGTTTTTTATTTGAAACCTAGTTGGCTATAAAATTGTTTTCAGTTTATAGAATTCATAAAAATATGATTGAACAAATTAATTGATGATAAACACAAAAAAAAATTGAAAAGCATAATAAACACAATTTTAAATTAAAAAATGTGTAGACAAAAATTGAAACAAATAATTAATTTAGTTGCCTAAAATAACGGAATTGATTATTAACAAGAGAGAGAGACATGAAAATAAGAATGAGGGGGCCTAGAAATGTAATAAGTGTCCTCCTAGTTTACTTGTTTATTAGATAGTATAGATAAGACGCGATTGGTTAATGGATTCTTTTTAAAATTAAGGCATTTTTTTAAGAAATTAAATTTAAAAAAAAATTGGATTTGGAATAGAAATTTATAATTTAAAAAAAATAAAATTTGTGATAGGAACTTGGGATGCATTTGGTTGAAATTTATCATGCCATATACATAAGGCAAATTGGATTTTAATAAATCAAACAATGACTCATTGATCGATAATAATCCATACTAACAGTTTCATTGGATACATTCCCAAATTTCATTTTTGTTGTCAAGGGCAGTCCCAGTAGCATAATCATTATAGACTTACACTCGTTTTCACTCAAAATGATGATTTTGAATGAAATGGATAAACGTAGAAGCGAAATCAAGTGGGAATCGGGTGTAAATCGAGTGTTAATCTATGATGATTATTCTACTGGAATTGCCCTTGACAACAAATGTGAAAACTAGGATTATTACCAGTCAAACTGTTATTATGAATTATTATCAGCCAATGGGTCATAGTTTGGATTATTAAAATCCAATTTGTTTATAAATAATTATTATTCACAAGGTTTACAATGATGAACATAAAAAAACACTTCTTCTCTTAGATCATGGTCTTTATCTTGATTATAGAACACAAATAGAGTTTTGAAGATCACTTTTAGAAAGAAAAAAAATATTTTTTATTTATAAAAATGTCTTGAAGGAGGATTCTTTAAATAGTTGAGCGAGAGAGATTCAAAAATTCGAAAGTGGACGCGTTTTTTCGATTCCATGGCTTGGCCGATGGGCCGGTGACCATTTTTTCGTGAATTTTATATATGTTGTCATAAGTTAAAATATGATTTATTTTTAACTAAGTTTTTAGAATAAATTTCGTTTTTGACCCATGTGATTTCACCTATTTAACCCTTTTAGTGTAAAAAGTAATCTTTTAATATATCAACCTCTAAGGTTTGTTTTTTGTAACTATTTCAGTCTATGACACTAACCTTGTTAACTTTTTATGTTAAGTATAGGGACATTTTAGTCATTTTATTTATAAGTGAACTAGTTTAACCTTTTCAGTCCAATAAAAATTTTTTTAGGCTTTTTCATAAAAAAAAACTTTCTGCTTTTTTAAAAACGTTTTTTTTACCTTTTTAAAATCATTTTTTTAGTTTTTTTTTCCCGTAAAAACGTCTTTTTTGAACCTTTTTAAAAACGTTTTCAATTTTTCTAAATTTTTTTTTTCATAAAAAATATTTTTTTAGTTTTTTCGTAAAATGTTTTTTAACTATTTTAAAAACGCTTTTTTTTTATAAAAAAACGTTTTTTTTAATTTTTTTCATAAAAACGTTTTTAAAATCATTTTTTTAGTTTTTTTTATAAAAACATTTTTTAGCTTTTTCATAAAATGTTTTTTTTAACTATTTTAGCCCAAAAAAAAGTTTTTAAAATAGTTAAGAAAACATTTTATAAAAAAGCTAAAAAATGTTTTTAAAATCGTTTTATGAAAAAATATTTTTAGAAAATTTGAAAACGTTTTTAAAAAGGTTCAAAAAAGACGTTTTTATTGAAAAAAAAACTAAAAAAAATGATTTTAAAAAGGTAAAAAAAAAACGTTTTTAAAAAAGTAGAATTTTTTTTTATGAAAAAGCCTAAAAAAGGTTTTTATTGGACTGAAAATGTTAAACTAGTTCACTTACAAATAAAATGACTAAAATGTTCTCATACTTAACAGAAAAAGTTAACAGGATTAGTGTCATGACTGAAATTGTTAAAAAAACAAACCTCAGGGGTTGATATGTTAAAAAATTCTTTTTTTAACTAAAAGGGTTAAATAGGCCAAACCACATGGCCCAAAAAAGAAATTTACTCAAGTTTTTAATTTTAAATACTTCCTTTTGAAAAACACTCCTTTCACATTTGCCTTTGACCCATCACCTATCTTTATAAAACACTGACACTTTTTATAAAACTTTGCCTGGTTTTAAAAAGTTATTAAAGTTTTAATTTGTTTTATAAATGTTTAAAGTCAAGAATATCTTTTGTAACATTTTTGTTTAACAAAACATCAATCAAGTTTGTAAGAATTTATTTATAAATATTTTTTTTTTTGTAAAACTTTGTTTAAAGTTCATGTGATATTTTCTTCGTATATTTTTTTAATGCTTATCCATCTTGCTCTTTTGTCACTTGATATTTCATCTTTCCTCAACTTGGTATTGCATCGGGAAGGAATCATGTGAGTTGTAACCTATACGATTCACGATTAACAAAATGTTTGAGCAGATTTCCAGGATTATCTGTCACTAAAATTCTTTTTTAGTATTTCTTTAAGCACGATACGATTGTAAACAAACCAAAGGTTTTTGTTTGACGGGAAATTCATTTATATTCGTTCATTTAATAAATAAACAAACATTAACACACATTTTTGTTCATTTAATTAAATAAACGAACATGAACACATATATCAATTCGTTCATTTACGTTTGTGAACATTTGTTTATGTTCGTTCAATTACATTCAGTTATGTTCGTTTATATCCATTCATTTATGTTCATTTAACTGTTTATTCAAATTTATTTATTACTAATATTGGGTTAAAATCCCGTGTATTTCACGGGTTGAATAAATATAATATTATATATTAAGTAATAAAAAATTTATTTTTTAAAAACTCGTGTTTTATACGGGTTGAATAAACCCGTGAAATATAATATAATCTGTTAATACATACACTCGTCAAAATATGTCAGGAGATTTATTAATATAAAGATTAATATTTTTTCTTTAAAAAAATATTATTATTAAAATATAGAGGTGTATTTAATAAAAGAGAGAGGCGGAAAAAAAATAATGAGAATAAATATGAAGGCGACACGTGACATTAAAAACCTTTATTTATTATATAATATATATATGGGGAGGGTTCCAGAGAAAACCACAAGTTAGGCGAAAACCGAGAAAACCACTAAAAAAACCAATTTTACCCAATCATATAATAATTTTTATTTTTTGTTTTGTTTTATTTTTATTTATTTATAAGAGTATCAATGTAATATTAAACATTTTTACCAAAAAACATTTTTACACATAGTGTTACGTATACGTAAACATAAAACAAAAAAATTGTGGTTACGTATACGTAAATCAAAAAAATTGATTTTGGATACGTATACGTAAGTAAAAAAATTGCCTAAAATGATGTGGTTTTCTTGGTTTTCGCCTAACTTTGTGGTTTTCTCTTGATCCCTTCCCATATATATATATATATATTAATTTAAAATCAAATTTGATTTTCAAATTTTAAAACCCTTATCCCAATTTAAAATCAATGTGATATCTTTGTTTAACTTTAAAATGTTGCATGTAAAGATGATATTATAGACTTCAATTTGGATATTCACGAGTGTTTTTAATTGGTGTGCGTTTATAATCGTTTACGTTCGTTCATTTATGTTTATTTGTGTTTGTTTATGTTTGCGAACAATTAATTTAGAATGTTAGTGAACGAACACAAACGAAGACAAACATGTTATTTTCTTAACGAATGTCACGAACAAAAAAATTCATTTGTTTAAGTGTTTGTGTTCATTTATTTGTTTGGTTAATATCAAACGAACGAACACGAAGAAAGTCGTTCATGTTTATTTGATTTGTTTACACCGTGATGTATGCTTATTCTAAGAAAAAGGGCTTTATAACCGTCCCCCACATCAAGGAAATCATCATGATCCTTTTCATTAGGGGTGTTCAAAAAAATCCGAATCCGAAACCGAACCCGAATTATCCGAAAATCCGATACCAAATTATCCGAAAATTCGGATATCCGAAATTTCGGATATCCGAATTTTTGGATTCGGATTCGGATAGTGATTTTCGGATATTTCGGATAGTTCGGATATCCGAATATCCGAAATATTATATTTATATATTTTTTTTAATTGTTTTTATTATTTAAAAATAAGAAAATTTGAATCAAAACCCGATATATTATATTTATATATTTTTATATGTATATTTTCTAATGTTTTTTAAGGTTTTTAATTGTTTTTGTAATTTTAAAATATTTTTTTTATATATTTTTTTATTTTTTTTATATTTTCGGATATCCGTTTCACTATCCGAATGGATATCCGAAATTTTGGATATCCGAATTTCGGATACGGATTCGGATAGTGAAATTCACTATCCGAAATTTCGGATATCCGGTTTTAAACACCCCTACTTTTCATTACCAACCATCATACACAAATGTGGATGTCCCTACTCCTGAAGGCTATAGTACTAGTCAACTTAAGATATGATCAACAACCTTCATGCCAATCACACCAACCACCACCTAACATGTGACCAAGCTACTATTTGAGCCTACATTCTTCACGCTTTGCCTCTTCGAGACTCGTAACACATGTGAGTGATAAGGGTATTAGGTATACTTCATATGAGTGAGACACATGTGAAAAAAATATACGTCACGTGGGCGTAACATCACCATCAACAATTTTCACACCACTTTCACATAGGAAGGGGTATAACCGTGTGAGAATTAATTATTTTTATAAAATTTGATTGAGTGGTGTGAGTGTAGTCGGTGTGTGTGTGAGAGAGAGAGACTAACGCCCCATGAGAAATCTCACGCAAGGCTTTCACGTGCCCTTCACGCCCTTCACGGGGAGGCATGTCGGATGCCCTTACTTACAACCGACATTTGATTGCTTCTTTCATCTTAAAAACGTTCTGGTCACTCAAACATCATTAAATATATCATTTATGTTTTACCGAAGATAACAAGTGTTCTATCGACTTCAACCTAAGTGAGTCACCCGATCCAATGCGATGAGGCTACACACAATGTTGAATTAGAGAGATCCTTTATTATATTGATTTTGGTGATACGACACAAAGGTAAAATTTATAAAGACTAGATTAAGTTTAATCTTGATCTCGTATGTACACTTGCTCTCTAAAGTTCTCCAACTGACTTGCAATATCTCCCACGTGCGTCCTCAAACTCTCACCTTCATGGTGGTGATCGGGTAAACATGACAACAATCTGTCTTAACAACTCTAACACTTGTTATTATGGTTTAAAAAATCGTGCTAAGGTGTGAGACAAGTTGGGCGAGATGGAAATCACTTAATAGACCGTGAGGCGACACAATCCCTTGATGTTGCTTACCTATCCTACTCCACGTAATCTGCACCACAACTAATATACACCAACCCGTCATAGGCGGGGCTCGAACTCTTTACCTCAAAGGAAGCTTCACCACTCTATGTCCTGCTTATTTTAATATTCTATTTTTAATGTTAAAGTTAATGATTTAAAATATTATCTATAAATAATTTATTCCCGTATGTTTTGTTTTTTGAACAACAATTTGGATCACTGACGGGCCAGTGACCCACCTGATCATCTCCACCTCCCTCAGTAGGAAACCCACCGTATGTGAAAAAACCCTATGGCCCAACCTGGACCCCTTATTTTTGTCACAAGTGGGACTTGAACCCAAGACCTCCCAATTTTTAGTGAAGTCTTGGGTATACATCTTTGCCACTAGTCTAAGCCAGTGGTTGTAAATTAAGCTTATATCTATCTCACACAGTGGCTAAATGGTAGGGCTGTCAATTTCCGACACAGGCCTGTTAACACGACACGAAACAACACGGAGTTAACAGGTTTCGTGTCTGCCCTTAACAGGTTTCGTGTCTTAAACAGGTCGAACTGTTTAAGACACGATAAAAATCGTGTCTTAACAGGTTAAACACCTGTTATGTACCTTTTTATATTTTTGAATTAAAAAAATAATAATATATTATATTTGCTTTTAGACTTTTGTGGATTTTTGTTTCAAATATGTTATGGATTATGTATTAGTTGAGACTTTTATGCTTGTTTGGCAATTTTTGTTTCACTACATATGTATTATTTATCGTGTCCTTAAACAGGTTTTATCGTGTTAACCTGTTACTTAACCGTTTGTGTTCGTGCTTGGAAAAAATGACAAGATTAGTTATCGTGTCTTGTTTGTGTCTAACACCACATGTAATCGTGTCTTATCGTATCGTATCTTAACAGGTCGTGTCTGACATGTTATGCCAGCCCAACTAAATGGCTTCCACGGTCTAAACGTCTCGAAATGAGTTATACTTTCTAAAAAGGTTTTGTTTTAGGTAAGAAGTTATATTAGCTCCAACAGTTTGATTCAATGAATAATCCTCCAAAACAAAATGTTTAATATAACATAAGTTTTGAGAGTTCATTTTCATTTTCTTATAATTTATTTCTGAATATTTATATCGAATTAAACATCTATATTTACTCAAATATTTGATAATAATATTTTGTATTAAATAATAAAATATACACGATGTTAAATCGATGAAAATTAAATTAGGTATGTTATGTTTGAGCCTTGAGGTGGTGTGTCCAATAACTAAAAGATTTTTTTTTAACCGTAACATGTAGATATTATAAAATAATTGGATTTCTCTAGGGTAACACCTAGAACATACAGGACAGCCCATCCCAAGAGGAACCCTCAACTAGATAAACCCCCTGACCTGATAACAAACCATTTTTTTATTATGGTCCATATTCAAACCCAAGACGTCTATTATATTGCCCAAGATGATCAATGGTCAATAACTAGAAGATTGAGATTCAAAACCTACGAGATTGAAAAAATGTTATGTTGACTGGAGTTTGACTATTTTGACGATCCAGTCATGGCTATGATTGTCAATTCAAGCTCAGCATTATCCAAAAACCACATTCTTCTGTCTCCATCTTACTTAACGCGCTCTTGAATATTATATATATTAATTTTGTTTTAAGCAGAATTAAATGAAAATTTTATTTACGAATTGAATATTTAATGTACATTTTATTAAAATAAAAGAAAAGATAATCAATACGATTAATATATTTAGGTTTTTAATGATGATTAATAACAGGAAAAAGAGTAAAGTGAGTTTAAGAATTTTATCCGAAAGAATATTATAATATTTTATAAATTCATATATTTCTGTTCAGAATCAAACCTATGTTAAGCTGATTGAGGGGCAGGCACCCTTCATCAAAAAAATAATAATTTAGTGTTATATTTGCGTTAAAATCTTAATCGCCCCTCAATATATTTTGCAATCGTCACTCGATTGCCCCTCATGAAGAAAATTTAGTGTTATATATCGTTAGTCAACGACCCTCATAAAAAAATTTTCTGGGTCCACCACTGTTTTTGTTTAATTAAAATGGGTAATTAGTTTATTTCGTAAATACCAGTATATTTCTACGTTTTTATCAATAAATACAATGCGCGTTAAAAGTTATAAAAATAACAACATATTACTAATAAAAAATATATATTGGGTTATTTTAAGTACTAATAAAAAAGAATGTATTGTTTTTTTAAGAAATTATGATTAATAAAAATAAAGTATTTTCCTCTATTTTTTTAATATTAGAAGTACGCTACTACTATTCTTAAAACTGTTAAAATGCATTGCTATTTACGTATTAACTCCAAGTAAAATAAAAACGTTAGAAATAAATCAAGATTTCAAACTCCATAATAAATACCCATCCCTAAAGCCATAGGGGTGGTGTTCCCATACGGTAAAATTGCCAACTCATCCATACCTTCCCGAAACCTAAACCACATCCATTGCCCTAAGGGTTGGGGGAGTGCATGTAGTACGGTAGGGGATGTCCCATATGACTCACGGTGCCGAGAGAGACCACCACCCCACACCCATTCGGTGCGGTGAAAGATGGCTGCTTGCCGGAATTAACTACCAGTGCAGGAGGAGGGTGGATGAGAGAGAGTGCAATATATTACCAACACAAGCTTAATGTATAGCCTAAAAAGTTAAGGGATAGTTAGGGATGCGAAAGATGGACATTTCCTTGGTTTAGGGATGGAATAAAAAAAAGATGATGTGACGTCGACGAGGATGAGAGTGTGCTAAGGATGGGATGGATGACAAAAATGACTCCCTTCACCATAAGACCATGTGCTATGGTCTTGTCAAACTCCCCACATCATCGTGCACTAGAGAAGGGTGGTGTTGCCGCACTCCCCATAGTGCCACATCACCCCACGGCGGCGAAGCATTTTTCGAATCCTTCTTTGTTGTGAACACCATTGGGTGTTGTGCGGTAAATATCCCCACCGCAATTGCACAAAATGTGACATCGCTAGGAAATGGTGGTGTTGCTGCACCTCATCGCTGTGTCCATCTCATCATCGTTTATGTGTGCATAGTACCCATAGTGGATGGTCTAGTATCAGTGAAATTGATCATGAAGAGGAAAGGTTTTAAAAAATGATTCTAGGTTAAATCATTGTTCATGAAGAAATTGATCATGAAGAGGAAAGGTTTTAAAAAATGATTCTAGGTTAAATCATTGTTCATGAAGAATCTGATCTATAAGAAAATTTCTTTATTCGTAGCTTGATCGGGACTGTCAAGATGGAAGGGATGTTAGGGACGACACCCACTGTTCTTAGATGACTTCCATATAAATTATTGACCGTCTAATTAGTTTGAATTCTCTAAACTTTACTTTTGAGTTTTCATTTTAATTTTGTAATAGTTTTTTTTGTAATTTGAATTTTCATTGTGTTTGAATTTTAACTTTGAAGCAGGGATGGAATAGAAATTTTACAATATTTAAAGCTAAATTATAAGAGTTCTCTTATTCGCAGCCCGTTCTTTATTCTTATCCTTATAATACACTAAAAATAATTATATTTTCTCTCTCTTTTTCAATTAAATAATATTTTTTATACCTTTATCATTATATTTTCTCTCTCCTCCACTCACAACCACTTTAAAAAAATATTAAAAAAATTATATATGTGAACAGTGTTTTCACAAATATAAAAAAAATTTAAACTTTTTACTCTCCTCCACTCACAACCATTTTAAACCAGTCCTTAAAATATACAAAACTCACTTACAAACATATACCAAACCGGCCGTGAATGCTCTTAAATGTTCTATAAATGCTAAATAGTATACATGATTACTTTAACTAATACTATATAAATTTGATTTATCTTATCCTTATAAAAAAACTAAATTTTAAATAGGTATCAAACCATATTATGAAATCATGTGCCAAATAAATTTATGTTCTATAACAAAGTAACAATCATCACATACTATAACAACAAATCTTCCTTCTAAACATATATTAAACCAAAATTACATTAAAACTTATACCGAAACCGACTAAAACCGAACAAAAAAAAACAACCCAATTAAACCAAAAAACAACCGAAAAGCCAAACCGAACCAATCCGAATCATATAATATGCAACATATACATCCAAAATGACAACTAAACACAACAACCACATGAAAGCAAATACCACCTTTTAAAATTCATAAAAATCCCAAATGCATGTGATCATACCTTCCAATTCCATGAAAAAGAAACCCTAATTTCGCCCCACACATTCGCTGTCTTCTCAACCAGTTAACTCTAGTTTAATCCAACATTAATCATTTATTAACTCCTAATCAAATCACTAATCACAATTCCCAAAAGTTCAAATTCTTCAACATAAAATAATTAAAATCATACCATAATTTCAAAGGATCCGAATCCTATATTCATCTCTTCTTACCACTAGAGAAAAAGGATCCGAATCCTAAATTCAAAACCGGGTTGACCCGAACTCCATTACCAGCGTTATTATTACTTCCATAACCGTAATTCATTTTCCTCAACGGAGGCTTCTGGAAATTCGGGTTAGGTTTATGAGAACAACCTTCTTTCGAAGACGACGATCGCTTCGTGCCGGTGGACGATCCCGTCGAATTACTCCGGGATAACAACGGAATCGGACATAAACTCCGAGCGTATCCGTTGCCGCAGCTGCTGCTCCGTTTGAATCCCCAAAACGATTTTGTTGAATTAGGTTGCTCGTCGTCCACCGGCGCCGGCGGAATTCGGTTTACAATTGGTGGTTGTGGTGGCGGTCGGGGTGGAGATTGTCGTTTGATTTGTGCCGGAATGATTTTGCCGTCGGAGAACAGCTCGTCGGCGTGGTGGTGGTTAGAGTTTTGTTGGACGCAGAAATTGAAATCGGAGGATGAGGAGAGTGATCGGAGGAGTTGTTCGACGGGGACTGGATCGGATTGGGAGAAATCATGCGAGAATGAAATTCTAGGGCTCATGGTTATGTTGTTGCCGGTGCCGGAGTTTTCAGAGTAGAGGTCTATCGCCATTTTTGCGGAAGGGGTAACTGGTGAGCTGGTGAAATGAGGTTGATAAATTGGAAAAGGGTTGGTTTTTGTATTTATATGAAAGATGAGGGTTGGATTTGTAAATTGTTGTACAAAATCACATGACTAGTGTCCGTACCGACTCGGGAAATATTATTTGGAAAACGAAATAATTGTTTTAGTTTAATATGTGACAAGAAATTCTTTTATTTGAATATTTTCTAATAAATATTTTAGATATTTATAAGTGATGGTAAGGGAAGGATGGGAAGGTGTTTGTGATTTGGACTTGTGAGGACCAGTTTGAGGTTGATTGATACGAAAACAAATCACATGTATATTTCATTTTTATTTAAGTAAATTTATTTTAACACATGGATAACAACATCTCCATCGCGATGCTTTTGCATAAACATTACCGTGGCCAAACGTTGCGTTGGAAGATAAACCGTTCGTTTTTATTTATATAACGGAGAACCCCTTTGTTTGCTTCCTCGTCTGGAAATCCGGAAGTCACCAAACGGCCAAAAATTCTTTAAAGATGGAAGATAGCACCACATTTCAACAATAGCTAAATGACTCTAAACACCTAGAGTTTTAGGTTTATTTTGTAAATAAGTAAATGTGAGGGTATTGAAGTTTAGGGTGCCAAGTGTAAATAATTTACTAAACTTGTAGATGAAGTTTTAGGAATTAAAAACCTTAAGTAGCTTTAAATTCAGTTACGTAGTTTTCTCTGAAGTTTTAGAGCAGCAGAGGTTTCGAGCCAAGATCAAGACGATTTCGGGTAAACGTTTAATTCGTTTTGTTTACGTTTATTTTATTAATCACTCTTTAGATTTGATTTTTATGGATCATATAATCACTTCATTTTGGGTGTGTATGTGTGGGTGGGTGTGCGCAGAGGTGCACAAACCGGATTTTTTCCGGATCCGGATCGGAAGGTGGTCAACGACTGGATCCAATGGAACCGGTTCCGGATCGGATCCGGTTAAAGGAGTGGAGAGTTGGAACCTTTTGGGACCGGACCGGATATAAGGAACCGGACAGGACAAAAAAAAACCGGTTCCACCGGATTTAAAAAAAAAAACATTTTTTTAAAAAATTAACAAAGATACACTATAAAATACATGTTTTATTTATTTTTTATATTTTTTAAGTGATTTAACAATAGTTCGTACAAAAAACATAATTGAATCAAAAAATATATATTATTTATTATGACTCGTTATTCATCGTCTACTCGTCTTAGTCTTCGTAACATCGGTTTTCAATTTTCTTCGCCTGAGATACGTTGGGCTTCATCATAAGCTTGTTCTTCGTCAGAAAGTGGATTCGCCGCACCTTGTTCTACTTCGAATTCGTGTATTTCTTGTTCAATGTCAAGCTCGCCTTCTAGTTTTGCAACATGTTGTACATGTTCGGCTGCATCCAAATGGTCCTTCAAGAAAATACACATCTCCATAGATTCCGGTGTAAGCCTCGTTCTTCGAATAGATAAAACCCTGCCACTAAGAGAAAAAACATATTCCAAAGCTACCGTGGAAGCTTGGATGGTTAGTACGTCATGGGCCATTGCGGCTAGAATGGGTTCCTTGCCACCAACTCAAGATATCAAAGTTTTCAAACTCTTCGGATCTTAGAGTTGAAATAAAGTCGGTTGATTGATATCTTCCAAGCTCGCTACTTGGTGTGCTTCCACGAGCTCGTTTAGTATTTTCGTTTCTTAAAGTGTTAAATAAATTTAGCATCGGGTTCCTTGAACTACTAGAACTTGAACCCGAACACGAACCCATTGATTCACGTATGTTTGATGGATCACCACTTCCACCATATTTGCGTAAATAATAATCAAACATATTATTAAAAGCCGAATTGAAGTCCCTTATTGCATTTGATTCAAAATTTGGGTCTTCCTCGAACATATTTAAATCGTCTGATATTGATCCAATTAATGTTTCAATACCGGTTACATTAATCGTTGGGTTTAAGGCGGCCGAACATGTAACAACGGCCGACATTTTTGAAAAATATTTTTTAAATTTAGCTTTCATAGGTGTTACCATTTTTTTCAAAAATAGTGTCGTGATATTCAAACTCTTTTAATTTATTACATATTAAGTATAATTGTTGAAGTGTTAGTGAAGACGTCGGATAATAAACTCCCGATAAACATGTAGTTGCATTTTTAAAAACCTCAAGCAAATTAGTTAGTTTCTCATATCCCAACTTATATTATCAAATTTTTGTGAACAACGTTTCTTTTGCACAAGTTCATCATGGAAATGTTTTAAAGTAACTCTTTGCCTTAAGGCCGATTCAAACATTTTCTATGTCGAGTTCCATCTAGTGTGTACGTCCCAATTTGGACCTAAAAAGATGGAATCCGTTTGTTGGCACAAGTTTCTATAGTTTATATATATTTTTTTGCTTGTGCTAAAAACTTCACGTAACATCACTTTAAAATTTTCTTTCACTTCTCTTATTTGTTGGACGTTTAGACCGTCTTGCACAACCAAGTTAATGATGTGTGCAACACATCGACTATGAAAGAAAACATCGTTACAAGGCGGTTCATATTTTATTTTTAATTTTTTCACCGTGTTTGTGTTATTTGAAGCGTTATCAAAAGATATTGAAAATATTTTTGGTTGAATTTTATAAGTTTGAATTACCGAGTCTAAAATATAAAATAAGTTTTCGCCGGTATGTGGATATCCAAAATAATCAAACGCAATCCTACGCTTCATCATTTGCCACGACTCGGGTTGAACCCAATGTGCGGTAACGCAAAGGTACGTTTCGGGTAAACCATGTGGAGCGGACCAAACGTCCGTGGTTAAGTTAATGCCGGTATTTAAATTTTTAAAACCTAAGATTAATTCTTTTTTAGCTCTTTTCCACATTTTTAAACAATCTTTTCTCAAAGTAGAACGGCTTACATTGGTGTAGCTCGGTTGAAGCGTCACTTGTATCATCCTCGTCAAGCGCGAGTTATCAAAGTGATCAAAAGGCAACCCTTCTTGAATGACGAAATGTGTCATTCTTTCACGAACCCTCTCGACATTGTATTGTCAAACTCCTCCATCCCTACCAATTTGAGTTTGATCTTCACCTTGAGTGTGTTTTGCGTGACTACCAATATGTTTCCTCAAAGTGTTATTTCCCGCAACACACTTAATTTTACCACAACGTTTGCAACGAGCCTTTTGCGAACCGTTCGACATTTCGCATAAATCGAAATAAGCCCATATCTCTTGGTTTCGGGAGCAAGGAAGTACTCTCACCACCGTGGCTTCGCTAGTAGAACCACCAACCGAATTTTGAGTGACTGCGAAAGCAGAAGCGGAAGCCATGGGAGCGTTTTTTTTTGCGTTAAAGTGAGCGTTTTTTTTACGTTTTGAGAGCGTTTTTGAGTTTTGAGAGCTAGGATGTTGTGGTGAACTAACTCATACCTCCAATACCTATTTATACTTAGTTTCTAGCCTCAAACAACCAAAAAAAATACAAAAAAAACGGCCATAAACGGCTATATAGCCGTTTTTTACCCTCTAACGGCTAGGACCGTTCTAACCGGTTCCAAAATGTCCCGAAAAAACCGGTTTCAAAATGTCCGATTTTTGTGATTTTTATCCGGTCCGTCAACAACTCCTAAACCGGTTCTGGATCCGCCGGTTCTAAAAAAATCCGGACCGGTTCCAAAAAATCCGGTTCTAGCCGGATCCGGTTTCGGATAATCCATCGGATCGGATTCGGATCCGGTTCTTTTAACCACCTCTAGGTGTGCGTGCTGGCTGAATTGAGGGAGAGGGCGACAGTAAGGGTGTTAAGCGACTTTTGATGGTGTTTCGGTTGAGAGGTGATCGACAAAGGTAAAAGTGTGTTGCGGTAAGGCCCAAACCTGAGAGGCCTCACTTGTTGGATTTACCCATTCAAAAACATTTCTTAAACTTAAAATACCATTAGTGCAGCGGAATAAACGTCATTACATTGTATCCAAAATTACAACCAATTAAGACATTGTTTAAAACATTCAAACATTCTCAACAATTCACAATGGATTCTAGATTTCTAACGTCGGGTAACTCTTCAGAATAGTCAAGCAAGCATCCACTCCTCATCATTCTAATCTTAACCAGACATACATACTAAAAGTCAGCTAACGCTGGTGAGTTCAAGTCTTTCATACATTTTATAAATCATTCTTTTATAAACATTTTGTTTTGTAAACATTCCTTTCACAAACCTTTCTTTTCATAAACGTTCTTGTTTCATAAAACGTTTCTTTCATTAATCGTTCATTCATAATCGTTCCATTTCATAACATTCTTATTTCGTAAAGACTTTCTTTTCATAAACATTCATTCTTAATCATATCATTCGTACATTTTCCATTTCATAAACATTTTCGTTCAAGTATGCACATCACCCTATAAACAAGTAAATAGAGATTCTTAACTCATCTGGTATCCTTACGTAAATCTGAGTTAGATGTCTAGTTAACGATAACGTGCTAACCGATCTGCATATAAGTCAACACGCGAATTTTATTAATTACACTAGTGTTGTCTGGCAATGATCAGTGTCGCCAGGCTCAATTTTAATGTCGCAAGAACTTGTGTTCTAGACTTAATGTTACCCCCATAGTGTCGCCAGTCTTTAGAGACATTCTCAGTGTCGCCAAGGAATTACACGTGTCCCAATCGTTGGCGGACCTCGGGATCCTGACCCTTCTTCCTCGATTAGTGTTGTCGGATAAAGGTGGCGACACTAGCAGTGTCGCCTCAAGAACATGAAACCCTAACAGGCCCGTTTGCAACTTTTTACGTCCAAAACGTTTGTTTAACTTCCATGAACTCAAATCTAGCCTATGTTTGGCCATTAACATGTAAAACCTTTGTCTTTGAAATTAAAACCCTAGTTTTACCTCAAAACTCATTTCTAACAAAAATAGCGATTCAGGTTCGATTCTTACCCAAAAAACGACATTTGTTCCTGGATTCTTCTTCTTGAATGATGG
Organism: Smallanthus sonchifolius; assembly: GCA_023525975.1. NCBI lineage: Eukaryota > Viridiplantae > Streptophyta > Magnoliopsida > Asterales > Asteraceae > Smallanthus > Smallanthus sonchifolius. The sequence continues at coordinate 26,621,097 of CM042023.1, forward strand.
AGAATCAGACTGGGAGTAAACTTGAGGCAAAATACTTGATTCTTAAACTTTCGCTCTCTAGAAGTGCTCTCTCTCTCTAGACAGATTTTATGAGTTTGAATGGCAATGGAGGCTGGTTATGGGAGTCATTAGGGTTAAAACCCCCCTTCCTTTCACGCATTAGGCCCAAGCCCATACTCAACTAGCCCATTCTTCTTTTATTTTCTTTCTTTCCATTGGCCCATCCTTCGACCCGAGTATAAATGTCGGGATTTTGCAGATGTTACAGTTGCAACGGGTATTGGAGAAATGCAGGATTATTTAAAAAATTGGGTTGTGGGGGGGGGGGGGGGGGGGTTGAGTCTGGGAACCTCGGATTGTTTTGCACGGTTTGATTTTGTTGAGCGTTTTCGGGAGAAGATGCTATTTTTGGATAAAAAATTGTTAAGTAGAATTTTTATATATGTTTGTTTGAGAGGAAATAATGAAAAAATATTGGTAAAATGGGTATGTATTTATAGTGGGTGAAATTAATTAATTTTTTCAAGTTTTTTTTAATTAAAATAGCCATTTAGGAACGACATTACACTCGCTGTCGAGAATGAACACTCACCCATTTGGGTGTCATGCTGGGCAAAAATAGGGGGGTTTTGCATGACTAAGTCACGTGAGTCTGCTGCCACTTGGGACTACCACTCCCGTGCCGAGCTCCACTCCCTCTCCTCTTAGGATTCATGTTATTTTGCATGTTTTAAGGGTTGGAATTAAAGGTTTAGGGTATGCGAATTAGGTTTTCTTAAGTATTAGTATAGGTTTTAAGGGTGGAGGGGGTGGAAATCTTTGAACCCTAAACTACAATCAAAACACGTCATGTTATGCCACTATTGTGAATGATCTCATACCATTCCCCATCTCAACCAACTCACCTATTATTTGAGAAAAGATTTAATGTTTTCACCTAATATGCTACTCCATCCCATTCTTTAAATTGACGATGAATTTTAGGGACTAACTTTTCATTCTAGTGAGTCACTATCCATTCCCCATTCAATTTCCTCCATATTTTATGAGTGAAAGATAGAGAAAAGAAAAATAAAAATATATTATTTAATTTAATAAAGATAGAAATGAAGAATGATATATAGGAGGTTTCTAAAAGATAAACAAAATTTAAAGATAATGTGATTTTAACTAAATTATAAGGACGATGATAGGAAACTTATTGTAAATGCTCTGAGTCACTAATTACGATGAATATGAGCGAGTGCTTAAATTTCATCCTCATCTTAGGGAGAATGTGATTAGAGTAAATTACAGCAATCGTCTTTTATGTTTATACACTTTTTCAGATATTGTCCTTTAGCCTAAAAATTGTTAAAGATCGTCCTTTATGTTTACAAATCTTGCACATTACGGCCTTTGGCACTAACCCAGTTAAATTTCTCAGTTAAGTCTGGTCATGTACAAGACACATGAGAATACTTTTGTAATTTTACTCATTTAATTAAAAAATATGTTAATTAAAATATCTATAAACCCATTATTTCTCTCTCAACACACACACACACACTATCTCTCTCTCTCATGTCTTTCTCTTTCATCTCTAGAGAGAGAGAGGAAAGAGAGATACAGAGAGAGAAAGCGAGGTGAGAGAGGGAAAGAGAGAAATGAGAGAGAGTGAGTGGAGAGAGAAAGAGTGGGTTTATAGATATTTTAATTATTCTATAAACCTACTATTTCTCTCTCAACACACACACACACTCACACACTCTCTCTCTCTCTCAACCGAAATAACTCCTTCATTCTATTAATTTATCCACTTCCCCACGTAGCTCATTTTTACTTACATACTTCCTCTTGCGCGTGCGTTCCGCCTTACGCCTACGCGCGCGTCACACGCTTGCGAGCGTTTAACTTTTATACTTCCTTGGACAAAAAATAGTCTCACGCTCCCGCGCTAAAAAATAAATGACTAGTATATGAAAACACACGCGTTCCACCCGACGTCTAAACGGGCGTCACCCGCGCTCGGGCGTTCCCCGACACGTGACCCGCGCGCCCGGGTCGCTCTGTACGTGGACCTTATATGACAAAAACCCGCTAAGCCCACCCTTGCTTGCATAATAATCGACAGGTGACGTTTTATAGAGGAAAAAAACTCAAAGAGAGAGAGAAAGAGGTGAGAGAGAGGGAAAGAGGTGAGAGAGAGAGAAAGAGTGGGTTTATAGATATTTTAATTAACATATTTTTTAATTAAATAAGTAAAATTACAAAAGTACTCTCATGTGATATGCATATGACCAGATTTAACTGATAAATTTTACTGGGTTAGGGCTAAAGGACGTAACGTATAAGATTTGTAAACATAAAGAACGATCTCTGATAAATTTTGAGATAAAAGACAATACCTGAAAAAGGATATATACATAAAGGACGATTTATGTAATTTACTCATGTGATTAAGTTCTAAATTAGGTGAAAACTCTAATTTTGTTTTTCTCATATGAGGTTCATATGGGGAACCGAAATGCTCTTTTTTATTTATTTTATGTTTTTTAACAGTAAATGTTCTTTTCAATATTAGTTTTTATAGGATTAGTTTTAAATAAAAAAGTTTTTAAATCTAAAAAGAGTGAGAGTATTTAGGGTCATTACATATATTTTTAATGGTTGAGATCAAATTGTAGAAGAAAAAGTTGTTGAAATGGTATTTTAGTCATGACCACTTTTGTTGACTTTTTATCAAGTTCCCCCATTTTTTTAAACGTTCATAACTTTTACATACGACATTATTTTTTTTAAGTTACACCATAAAAACGGGCGTTTTTTTATCTTTAAAACGAGTATAATATCGTTTTATACAAAAAAGAAAACCAATTACGTTTTTCAGCTCATTTTGATTATTGCTCGTCATTGTGTCTAATGTCAGGTCATTGTGTCTAATGTCAAGTTATTGTGTAAAATATTTTCTAATGTCAGGTCATTGTGTCAAATATTTTCCTCACTGTGTTATATATAATAAATAAAAAACAGTGACAAAAATAAATAAAATTATCTAATACGTAAAACACAATGATGAATACATATAACGCAATGATGAAAAATATTTGACACAATGACCTGACCTGACATTAGACACAATGACCTGACGTACTTGACAGTGACCAATATGCCATCCCTTCAAAACAATAAAAGAACGCATATCAAGCCCAGAACCTTTCTTACCTTTTTAGATTAAATACCATTTCTACTAACTCAACACTTTCTTTATAACCCTAAATTGGTTGAATAGTTAACCGGTTTAAAGTTATTTTTAAAAAGCATAAAAGACAGTATATGAACATGAATGGAAGTTATTGGATTAACTTATTAAAAACTAACTTTTCTATTTTTAAAAAGTCATCAATTTAGAGCTTTTAAAAACATAATCAGTTTTTAAATGAGAGGACACCTGTCACTCTCTGGTGTCTACTCACTCTTATTTTTCTGTTTCTCTTCTATTAAATAACTAGTGTTAGAACCCGTGTAATACACGGGGACTGATGATTAAAAAAAATTATATACACAATATTTATTGTATGCGTGCTAAGTTTGTGATCTTTATTTAATATTAATTAATAGTTTGAATCTATCTCTACTTTTAACTCTGGATAAAACAAAACACAGTTGACCACATGTAAAAAATGTTGAAAATAAATTATCAGAATCATAATATAAAATAAACTATTTTATTTCACATTCTGCATCTAACCAAGAAAATAACATAACTACAAAAGCATATACAAAAAACATGTACAACCAGTTTTTTTCAACAAACTTTCTACCATAGTATAAATAACGAATAGTAGCTTTCAAAATGCATATACAAAACCCATTATATTATATATATTTGTAAAGTACAACCAATATTTATATCAGAAAAGGGTTTACATAACAACACCATAACCATTGATGCTATTGATGCCATGAACATTGATGTGACATATACGAAAAACCGATGCAAACAAATGAAAAATGAAATCCAGTAATGTCATTGACATCGAAAAAAGATTAAAAAAGTTATCACTAATGTTATTACATAATAGTCAATATATGTATCAGTTTCTAATGTTATGCGTGGAGAGGAAATTCAAATCCTAAAATAATAAGGATTTATTTAGATAAATATAAATGACATAATTAAATAGAATTGTGGTATTAGGAGGAAAAAATGGGATACAAACACCTTAGATTGAGGAAAGTCACTTGCTACAGTTTAGGAAACAAATCAATGAGAAGAATTAGTTTCAATTACAAATAATTTAATTTAATAGAAATAATTGATGATTGATAAAAAGATTTCAAAAATAAAATGCAACAGAATAAATATTAGAAAATAATTACTATAAATAATTCAATCAAATTTCGTAAATGACTCTACAAATAAATACCATAAATATGATTGGAGTTTGAAAATTAAAAAATTTAAATTGAAAAGAAAATAGATTGAAGTGACATTTTCATGTTGATGGAAAATTATAATATATACTATGTAGTAAACAATTTAGAGTTGCCCAACCAAAACATTCTATTTTATTTGTATACGATCAAATAAACAATTTAGACCAACCAATAATTTCAAGCATTTTCAAAACTTGATCAATCTGAAACACCTCTAAATTATGTTGAGTAATATATGTCATTTTTAGGTTCATTCCTTCTATGATGAACTAAAGGTGAATATTACTTTGTTATGATATATTAGTTGTGAACTTAATGTTGTAAAAATGTATCTGCCTTTTATTTTGGCAGATGGATCTATATTTTGAAATCACACATCATAACTTACAAGAAAAAACCAAGGCAAATGCTTAGCATTATCGATATTTACTCATGGGTTTACTGCAGTTCATGTTTTTATATGTAAAGATCGAGGTCATCAACGGATAATCCATGAAAGTTACCAAATTGACGATTTTAAAACTGTCATTTCTGACCCGTGTATTTGCGGAAGTATAAAAAATAGGTTCATCAAGAGTTGAATATCCATTTGGATGTCAAGAAAAAATAATCAATAATTATATCACTCATATTAAAAAACAAAAGGACTGATGTGATGCCTCAAGCTAGTGTTGCAAGGCAAGATTTTGGGCTTTACCATTCTTTGATACGCCTTTCCCAACTCGAAAAAATGAAGAAAATAACATTTTTTTGTTATATTGTTACATTTATTAAGGATGCATATAACCTACACAATTCAGTTTTTGATATAAAGTTTATGAATTTACCTTGGCAACCCTTGTTCTTGCTCTAGACCAACGGGAATGGCGGTTTCTTGTTTATCAAGATCAAAACACGATATAGAACTTCATCTAAATTCTACAAAATCCATCAACTTCTTCCAATAAAAATATAAATCAATCAGAACACTACAATCTACATTATTTAAGTAATTAAATTGAAGAAAAAACATTTTAAACGCGTACCGGCTTTGTTCAATTAGAACTGCACAATCTGCAAGCTTTCTTGGGGATGCAGATGGCATTTAAGTCTTTTCATCATGTTTATATAAAGAAACTTTGATGCTAACAGATCCTGCAGTCTTAATTTGTTGAGAGCCCGTTAACTGCAATATTGATAGTTTAGAATCTTGGATCTTAAAACTGTAACACCCACAATCTTTTAACTTCACCATCATCTAAATTGATGGATTTTAGGGGTGATTCTAAATCTGTATATTCTAGTAATGGTAAAAATAACCAACAGCCAAAAATTAACATATTACACATCCAACAGCATGCGTATTTACTCATATCAAAGAACATTATGCTAGTTTGACACATGAAGAATAAATAAAAAGGCAATTTCCTAGAATGCGTTTATAAAAGAGCTTTTAAAATTAAATATTACACTATAAAGTGCGCTATGCAACAATATAATCTAAAAACCTATGAACAGAAGGGATACTCTTCCAATAAAACACTATCACCATACTATGGATAACAATTAGTTTCAAAACACGTGAGAACAAAGCACCATTTCAACTCATTACTTTTACTATGTGTGTTTACTGTGATATTAAATTCAGCTATTCAATCCAAAGAAAAACACAAGCCCCAAAGGAACATGTAATAAAGGTCAATAACAGATTTATACAAAGACCTTTAACTTTGTAGAAGTTGTCTTTAGATGAATGTCTATATGTGATAGCTCAAATAATTTGAAAAGAAAAGTAAGGTATGGGTTTGAAGATAACATTGAACTCACCTTTTTCCTGAAAAGCATATGATCCCAATTGTGGTTGCAGATTTGAAAATACGGGTCCCAGATTAGGCCAAAAATTTTCTAAATCATCAAAATATCAGAGTCCGGATTTAAAAGGAACAACATTCTCCAACATGTTTTCTGGGTTTTCAAGAAGCAAGACCTTCAACGCAAAAGAATCATTTTAATTATATAGACTCCCTGAATATATGGAGATCATAGCATAGATAACCTACTTTCTAACATAGCATTTAGTTTGACTTCAACTTATAAATTGTGAAGTGAATTTTCTAACGGCGCATTTAGTTTGACTTAAAAAAATCAAAAGGCAATTAACAAAAAAACCTACTTTCAAGCATAGCATTCTAAACATGTTGTCTTCTATCCTTGAATCTGCATCAAAACAACCATATGATCACAATAATAAGAAAATGTTTTAAAAAATTTCCCTAAACCTACCATCTACACATTATGCAATCCCATCAATGACAACTGATGTCCTCACATCCATCATCTCCTCCCTCGAACAGCGGAACACCAATTTTCTTCCCTGTGACAGTGAACGAACTTTAATTCCACCATAAGTTGTACACGCAAATTTAGCAATCCACTGTAATGTCATACAAAATTTTTAAGGTTTAAACATATAAATCAACATTAAGCAATATATAACAATTAGAAGAAAACCATAGGCTTTGTACGAAACATAACATAAGTTAACATATCAGATCAATTAGTACCTATGGGTGAAATAATAAAAAATCTATAAAGGAAAAAAAAAGATTACTGGATTAGATCATATGTTCTCCGGCAGGGTTAAGACAACCATTCAAAATAATGAAAGTATCCAAAGAAAAAAAAATAATGAATACAAAGAAAACATACAAAATAAGTAATGCAAATTAATACCTCATTGTGCAAGAAACAGATTGTAACAATATGCGGTCTGTAGGAGAAGATAAAAAATTAAACCGATATTGAAATAATATAACCAAAAATAGATATTACACACCGATAGAGTTTCTCTTTTATGCAGGATGTAGATCTTCAAATGAAAAAATAAGATGCGATGACTAGAGGAGCCGCTTGATCTTGTTCCTGAAAATCATACCGATTAAGTTAAACCTAAGAATCCTAAATCGATAACATCTGGAGAAACGGTGTGCGGCGGCGGAGTCCGGCGATGAATAAGATGATGCGGGTCATACCCAAGATCCGCGTGTTTTTGTGTGTAGAGTATTTGGGTGATTTTGTGGGGAAAATGGTGAGGTGAATTGAGGTGCTGACAAGTGGCACTCACTTTTACTCTTTTATTATATAGGATAGATGATATTAAATAATAATGATATTATAATAATATATTTTTAGATATTTAATATAAATTTAATTATGAGTAGTTATTTTATCACTAAATATATAAATTTAATATTAAATTAATTATAGGTAGTTATAATTTTTTATGTTACTTATCAATTTCGAAAAATAAATTTGTATTATGGATAGTTATTATATCATCAATATTGTTTTTATATTTTATTCAACTCCATTATTTTATGAAACTAGATTAATAATTCGTTTTATTTTTTATCTATAATTTTTTTTAATTCAAAATTTTGTTTATTATCAATTAAATTGTTCAATCGTTTTATAATTACTAAATCAACATTACTAATTATTATTTAATTTTTTCTTTATTTAGCCCGTGTGTTTAACAAATATATATAATAAGATGATAAAAGGAATAAATAGAGGACAAAAACGATTGAGGGTACAATAATAGACGAATGAAAAAGCATTATGTACATGATATCTTTTATGCCATCTATTGTACCCAAATTCTATAAATGCATGCACCTGAAAATTATTTATATTAATTATAATGAAAAAACATCTTACAAACATTCGAATATGAGTGCAATTTTTGCATTAACGAAATTAACATGAAATTCTAGCATCTGGTTCAGTCTAAGCAGTGAAGCAGGTTGGTGATTATATTTATAGTTTAAACGGGAAAGGATCAGTTTCGAGTCGAAACAACCGACACGTTTAGATGAACGGGTTGGATTCAGGTTAACATGGCGGATTTATGAGTTCATTTGTTTATTTTATGTATATTTTTTAAAATGTGTTTTATGTAACAACTTAAACTGATTGTGTATTTTATATGAAAATTTTTAAGTTAAAAAAAGAAATGAATATCATGTTATATAGTTTAAACATAAATATTTTATACACATTTGTGTTTTTTTATTAATTTGTAATTTTAGAGTGTTGATATATAAAAAATAAAGTAAATTTTTTTGGGGTTAAAAGTGTCATGTTTGTGGTTGGCGGGTGGAGGTGGAGGGAATTCTTGAGCACCCAAACACGATATGAAAATAATCAAGTTTTGTGTTGTTATTATAACATGTTTAATAAATAAGTTAACCCCCAAAACCATTTTAATAGTTAAATTAAGGATGATCCTTTAATAAACGGTTGACCTGCTAACTCGTTTTAAGTTTAAGAGTTCTTTAAAAAAGATGATATGTCGATTTTAGAGCTACTATTTAAAAGTGATAACATTATAATTTTGATACTGTTGTAAAACTAGCTTCAGAACAAAGCAATACGAGAAAGAGAAATAGTGAGAGATTTGTATGATTGATGAATGTATATTACAATGAGATTAGGGGGTATATATATGAGAGGAAAACTTAGAAAACAAGTTAATCTATTTTAGGTATTGATAACCATAATAATATAATATGAATGATATAATAATGTCTATATTTATAACATATACTTTGATTTTTAATTTTCACGAAATTAATTTTTTAATCCAACCTAGGCGTTGCAATATGCATCTATTTGAGATGCAAAGGAGGTCCCAATTAAGGAAAGATGTGTTCAAGAATAATTCTTAGTTTCTCATCCCTATGGGCATGAGCTTTCACTTTCATATGGACCACATAAAAACACCTTGTAAAGTTTTTCTAACTCGATAAAATCCAAGAGGGCTAGAGAACGAAAAAAAGGCATCCTTGATAGAGAAATTACAGGGCAGCCCAACCGACCAGTCGACCACCAATCTCAACTTTTCAAACGGGAGATCTTCGTCTGATTTGCAAAACGGACAGACTTCAGGAACGCGATCTAAACCTCAAGCCGCAAGGTTTGAAAATGTAGGTAGCATATTATTTGCAACACACCAAAACAAACAGTAATTTACCATGGACGGATGAACCAGATTATCAAAGCCTTCATCGGATTTAGGTTCAAATCTTTGTAGACCAACGGTCGACACTGGTTGTTGAAGAAGATAAAAAAACATTAAGATTCGAGTTTAAAAGAAAATTAATATATCTTTTTATTGCTATATTTAATCTTTGTCGATTTATAAAATTCGAGTTTATAGTCACATACATTAAAGCTAGACAAAATCTTTTATAAAGTATTAACGTTTTCACATGAAAAAGAAAATTGTAAGACCAATGTTTCTCAAATATATATGGTTATTTTAGTTATGGATATGGGGGTTGTCGGAGAACTTTGTAAAAAAATGGGTTTTCACTAACTTTGGATACAAATAATTATATGTAACTGCGATTAATATAATTATTATTGTGTGGGTTTGTGTTCTATGATGTAAGAGCTTCACAACGAACCATACCGTGTCCAAAACGAAGCTAAGATGAATGATATATCGATACTCGAAGTTGAGTGGTTGGAATAAATAATGCTAACAAAACATGTCATGAATTAATATGGATGCTTTGTTTTTGACTCATTATTCATGTCATGAATCAAATAGAGATTTTGGTTTGAGTTATAAATCCATATTAAACTAATTTAATTATGGTTAATACAATTAAATATGAAGTTATGCCATATTAAACTAATTTAGTTATAGTTAATACAAATTAAAATATAGAGTTATGATTTCTATTTGTGTGAATATTAAATGAACATCAAGGTTTATTTTTACAAATAGTGCAAAAGATCACACGTTAGAAATGGTTGCAACCAAGTAGTGAGGAGAACTCTCACATTTTTGTTTTGTTTTAAGAAAATTTAGAGAGTAGCACTCTCTAAATCTTTATTCATCAATTTATCTCTTTTGTTTTTCCATAAATATGAAACACTATATTACCTGGTGCAACCTCGGGTACGTCAACATCTTCGGCAATACACATACTGTTCTGGTTGTTGTACCATGGGAGCATCATTATTATTATTTTTAATAAAAAGAAATCATTTTCCTATCAAGGTTTACCATTTTTTTTATTAGAGTGTAAAAGGGCACAAGATATCAAGTAAACTTCAAATTAAGTTCAAGTTCTTTTAATTTCGACTCCAGAGATATCAAGTAACTCACAAACAACTCAACTAGTTTACTGTATTAATTTTGATTTAATGATAATGATTCTCTCTTTTAATCAACTTTAACTTTTTTGCCATTATATTTGATTAGAGTGTAAAAGGGCACAAGATTAATCAACTTGAATCAAATTTTTGAAAAATAGATCTCTAGTAACTCAAAAAAAAACCCAACTTGTTTACGATATTAATTTTGATGCAATGATAATGATTCTCTCTTTTAATCAACTTTAAAGTTTGTTACCTTTTCAAAATATGGATCCCCTTTGACCAATTCTACTTTTAGTCTTTTATGGAATGGGCATGTGAAAGAGGTGGTCCACCTCCTTTTGTTTCATTTGGTGTCCCTCTTGAAAGCATGGGATAATAAAGTAACCCCCCACCCCCACCTCTTTGTATATCTTTCCTTCTATTATACATACATGTTTCTATGTATGTATATATTAATCATATAAAAGTTCTTAAATTTTTTATGATTGTTCATATTGGGCTTTACAAGATTAAAAGATTATCACTTTGCACCAAAAGTTATTAGATATTCATCACTTTTTAATTTCTAAAAAACTTTAGGTTATAAAAGAATATGAAATTAATTTAAAAATTAAAATTACTATTTTAACCCTCACATTAAACTAAATAAAAAGTTAAAAACCACTAATCAAACTTAACGAAGTTAATTGAATATTACCATTTCTTCAGTATTAGTACTATTCATTGCTTTTGGGTTGGGCTCCATGACGTTACATATCTGGACCATATATGATATAGGCTGGATACGAAACAAAAGACACCCCTCTTTGGCCCTCTTCATTTACTTGTTTTATTTACCTTTTTTTCCTTAAATATTTTGTGAATTTGATATCGTTAAATAGTTTTAATTTATTATCTTCTAGGACTATAATTTTACTAATACTAATGTGAACGGAAGCACAATCAAATAACACACAATAACAAACGTTAAAACCAAACTATTCGAATCGAAAGCTTCGAGAAATCAAACGCTTATAATGCAAATCTTTTATCCATCCTCCTTGCCGCCACCATCTCGCTCACGGATTCCCTCCTGGATCGGCCCAACCATACAATCCATCCTTTCACAAGTCCGAGAACCGTAGGCAAGTTTATTGAGGTCAAGCCCAACGATGCTCCTGTATCAAATACCCATATACTTATTATAATTATTATAATGTATGTTAAGTTAATAAACAATATCTAGATAAAATCACAATAATAATTATTTTGTTTGGTATATATCTATACGTGAGTGTCCGTACGAGACAAGATATTACCTCATATGGAGAAAAAATTCGTGTATCAATTTTATCTTCACGTATCATCATACTAGGTTATGGTGTATTACACAGGTTGAACAGGTTTAATTATATAAATTATAAGTCTATAAATAAATAAAATATAAATTAAATTACATATTACATTAAACAACAAAAAAGATAAGTGTCTATAAGCTATAAATCATTAATAAATCTTTAAAAGTAGAAATTGTTAGAAATTGTCAATTGCACAAATACAATTTCAATAAGCTATAAATCATTCATAAATCAAATAATAACTTAGTCAATTGGACACATACAATTAACTAAGTTAGTAGAACTTAAACCACTTGATCAATCCTGACAAAGGTGATCACTACCCTGATTTTTAAAAAAATAGAAACGGACTAAAACTATTAATCGTTGATAAAGATGATAAACTTGTGAATAAAACATCAAATGTTGTATACAAAAAAAGTTTTTAGAGATTTATGAATTATAATCTTACATTTCCATTTTTTATTATTATATGTAATTTCAGAGTATTTAGATATTTATAAATTATATCGTTTTCCTTTATACACCCGTAACCTAGTATTTTATATGTTTTTTTGAACGGCAACACCTAGATATTCTAGAAAAAATGGGTTTCGTCAGGGCAACACCTAGAACATCCATGGCAACCCACCACAGGAGGAACCTCCAACTGAATAAATCCCCTGACCTGGCAGAGACCCCTTTTTTGCTGTTGCCAGGATTCAAACCCAAGACCTCCACTATAAGAAGTATTGAGGCTACCATTGCACCAAACGCCAATGGTTAATATTTTATATGTACTTTCCTAAATGTAACTCTCTTTCCTAAAAATAAAAATCAAAAATCTAAAACTGGCGCTGATTGGTCAGGCGTTGATTGGGCACGATGATGATTTGAAATTTCAACCGGAGACGGAGTCTTCTGAAAGTTCCAATCATTTTGCTTTCGCCAGTTGGCCACCAACTCAACTCAATTCAATTCAATTCAATTCAAACCCTCATCATCTCCGGCGATCTATATCTTCAAATTTATCCTCTCCAGATGACGACGCCGGCGCCTAATTGGGAGCTCAAGAATTGTTGCGATCGCGAACAGAAATTCTTTCTCGCTACCGTCGGCATCTTCACTCTCGTCATTCTCGCGGTTCGCTACTCTCGAATTCATATTTATTGCTCAGATTGTTGTCCTATAACCGTAAACTGTTTCGTCTTCTTATCTGTTCCATGCGGAAGACTTTTTCTGTGTTTTTGACCTAACATGATACGTTGAGGATAGTATTTAGATTATTGTGAAAATTATTGATTTTGTGTGATAAGATGAACTTAATCGTTAACAATTTTAATTTGATAAGATTGATGGCTTAATTTCCGATTAGGTATAGTAGTAATTGGTGAAAGGAACTTTTCTAGGCCATGATTAGGTTTTCAAGCATTTAAATCTGTACTTCTTCGAATATTTGTGTATCAGTAGACATATTGAACATGATATGTTAGAATTGACTGAGTGTTGCTACAATGAATCCCGCGGGTCAGGTCTTGGAGTCCTGCTAGAAGGGGTCCTGAGGCCGTAGCCTCGGGGACCACCCTCCAACGATCAAGTCAGTGATTTACATACATGCCGATGCAATGTATGTCTAGAGGAGAAGGAAGTATAGTAGTCCCAGGCCCCAGGTGTTGGGCCCAATTCGGAACTCACGCCATCCTTGACATAAAATGTTGGTTTGAGTTAACATTTACAATTTAAGGTTATTACACACAATCTTCATAAATGGATAGAGATTATATGATTGCTACGTCTTTCCGTTTGAGTGTAAAATCTCCCTGTTAGTTTGCAGAAAAGTTTCCATGACATTGAAGGGTATCTTTACTAATATTATTGTTAAGTAGTGTGCATCATATCACTCTGTTATTCCATGTTTGTTAAGTATATTTTTCTCTATTCAAATGGATTGTACAGTTATGGAGGACATTTCTGCTTACACCTTTTAAGCTCATCACTGTCTTTCTTCATGAAGCTAGCCATGCAATTGCTTGTAAGCTCACATGTGGAGAGGTAAGATCTAAAAGTCTTCATCTTGTTCACGCATGCATAATATATCATGAACATAAGTTGCCTGTCTAATTATCATTAAGTTTGTTTTAGAAGGTTTGATTAAAGTTAACAGTAATTATGACAATGTTGCATTTGGAACCAGATTAAATCGTTTAATTCTGGATGCTTCAGTTTCTTGTATTTACAATTCTTGTCTGCTGGTATGTAGGTCATGGGCATGGAGGTTCATGCCAATGAGGGTGGGGTAACACAGACACGTGGTGGAATATATTGGTTGATATTGCCTGCCGGATGTATTTTAACTTCTTCTGAGCATATGATTTTCTTCATAAAAATTCACATATTTTTGCTGTACCTTTTTTAACATGGTCCTAAAAGCCATAAACTTCATAACATCCAGATCTTGGTTCATCATTTTGGGGTATGCTTTTGATCCTGGCATCAACCGACCTTCTAACTGCAAGAATTGCTGCTGGTTGTTTAGCAGCCGCCTTGCTTGTTGTGCTCTTCATCGCCAAAAATGTAATTAATTCACTTTTTGATATTGAATTTGAAATCCAGAATATTTTGACACATCTGCCATCTCATATGTTGTGTTCTGTTGAAACAGTGGACTCTTCGAGGACTCTGCATTGGTCTGTAACTACAAATCTTGATAAGTTGTTATTTTTTTAATGATTTGAATATAAAAAAGTTGGATTTTGCTAAATAATTATCATTTTTTTCATCAGGATTCATCATATTCATTGCTATTGTTTGGATCCTGCAAGAAAAAACCACAGTTCATATCCTTCGCTATGTCATCCTGTTCATAGGTATAATCTTTTGCCATCTTTCAATTCCATCTGTTTCAAGTAAACAACATTTTGCTTATGAATTTCTGTTTTCCATTTGCAGGTGTCATGAACAGTTTGTTTTCGGTTTATGGTAACAATCTATACTCGTGTAAATTAACAAATTACATGTAGATGTAGTAATGAAAGTTTGATGTTATGATATAAATTGGATTTTTTTGGCAGATATTTATGATGATTTAATTTCTCGGCGGGTTAATTCTAGTGATGCTGAAAAGTTTGCGGAAATTTGTCCTTGCCCATGTAATGGTGTTGCCTGGGGAGTTATTTGGTTAGTTTCTGCCCAGAAAAGCTAATAACTAAGCTTATGGTTTCCTGCTGTGAATTGTCTAGTTTGAATTCAATCTTTTGTCATTTGTTGCAGGGGAATGATATCTTTCACTTTTCTCAGTGCTTCCGTGTACCTTGGACTTGTAATCTTGTCATGAGGTATTCTTCTGTTACATGAGAAATTATTAGTCATGATAATAGTGATTTCGGTGTTTTTCTTTGCTAAATCACATGTATAACAAATCGACCAACTTTATTAGTAAATGACTCTTTTTTAGGGGTGGTGGATTGGTGGGTTGAATTGATGAACCGAACATGACCCATATATTTATTCTTTCCAAAGACATCAGCCCTAATCTGGGCACACTTGAAATCGTGTTAACCTGAACACGAGCACACGGCCCGTATGACCCATTTATCTAAACGAGGCAAACTGGTTGTAAATTGGCGGTAATCAAGTTGTAAACGGGTTAAAGGGGTGTATTAAAAGGGTTAAACATGTCGACATTATAAAAAATATGTACACTTTTTATTCTACTTTTAAACGGGATGACATGTAAACTATTTAATTAATGGGTTAAACAGGTCAACCTGAACATGACTTGTTTATTAACTGGGTTAAAAATAACAACTCAAACCCTGATTATTTTCAAGTCGTGTTAGCAATTATCACCCCTAGAATAGAGCTTCAAACGGGTCGATCTCTAATCGAATTAAGTTTGAGTCCTAGCATGAACTAGAAACATGTAACGTGTCAAATACTCTACTAGAATACTATGGAGCTTTCGAGCCTTCTATGTGTTAATGTGTGTCCAACCAAAATCTCTTATGTATCCTGGAACCATAATCCTTTATGCTTTCAATCTGATTTTTTTTTATTATCTACAGATTCATGGACTTAGGATTTCATTCATGTGGCTGGCTTGATGTGATTGTCATCTGATCTTTTACTGCACTAACTTTCGGTCTCATTCTTTCGACCCTTGATTGGGTTACATACATATGATTGCTTTGTGTGCATACAGTTCCAGTGTAGCTAAATATTTTATACCATTTTTTGTGGATATGAAATTTTAATTCTAGGTTTTGAATCTTTGACTCTAACATCTGGTCAATTTAATTCTAGCTAAATATCATATACCATTATTTTGTGCATACAGTTTCAGTTAGGCTAAATATTTTATACCATTCTTTTGTACATATAGTTTCAGTCAGCCTGGCAAAATATAAACTTGTTGGGTTATTATGGGAACAACTAACCATTATTTTTATATGTTTTAAAAAATGTATAAAAAGTGTTTGTTAATTGCCTAACGTGACCCGTTTTGACCTGGAAAAGTTCCTATAAAGTTATTGTGGTTGATTATATTGTTTAGGTGTTTAGGCTGAAATCTTCGCGTCTTGAAAGTTACAAAACTAACTTTGTAAACCGTTCTTGCTCACCCAAAAACGAGAACGTACAAGGATCAAAAGACCAGATGGTAGTGTGGTTATTGATCATACTACTTACAGAAGTGTAGTAATACTTGAGTTTGACAGCACACCGGTACATGACGTGTTGACTGCCTCCTCGGGTTTTGAACACCGTGCAACACAGCCACTGGTGAAATTTACTTGTAGAGGGCCTAAAAATAAGGCGAAATCATCACACCCGACTAAAGTTAACCGATCTTTTTGTGAAAATGAAAAGGGTGATGTTCAGCAAAGACTTGTGCGAACCTGATTGTTTACGGTGATGTTTCCGAATGGTTCATAACGTTGGCTTGCAACTTTGTGGCTGCTCAGAAAGTGTAACGGGTGAATTCCAGGATTTGGGTTTTGGGAGGTATAACCAGTGCAGGTGATCTCGAACCATTCACTTAAAAAGAGTTACCCGTTCTCACCCATACCCATTTTGATCAAAACCCCTTTTTGACCCGAACCAAAATGCCTATTTTTAGAATGCATGTTTTGACCCGAACCCAATATGACCCGTTACCCGCCTGTTATACCAAGTATAAGTTTCAGTTTGGCTAAATATTTTATACCATTTTTTTAAATATGCAAATTAATTTATATATTTCTTTTCATTTTTAAAATATGTAATTATTTATATTTGTAATAATCATGAACCATTATTATCATTTTAAAAACAAATAATTTTGAAATAAAAAAATCGTTTCAAACTGTCAACCTGAATTCTTAAACCGCCAAATAGGTAAAGCAGAACCATCAGGGTTGGTTTGCCATTTCTCAAAACCGTAGCCAACGGTTCAGTTCGAAAATCTCGTCAAAATCGGCTAATCCGAACCGTAAACATCCCCACCTAATACCAACTAATATTGTTCATTTTTCCTCGAAACACTTGTTTTTGGTTGCTTGAGTAGAGGATCCCAGGATGTCTCCCATCTTGGATTTGCTTTCTGATCTACAGTGCACGGTAAACAAATTGAACCATCAACTATACAAGAATATATTTGGTATATATGAAAATGCCTACAAAAACTGTGTCAGCCCTAAGAACAGATAACAAAAATTACAAAAAAAAAAAAACATGATTTCATTTGCCTGATGTAACAGGAATGTATGCATTTATATATCCAAATCATCATCTGGGTCCTCATCAGAATCAGGCATCTCATCATCTGAATCGCGAAAATATATGATCTCTCCCCTGCCAGAGCCCTCATGTTTTTTCACTTCCTCAACAGGCACAACATTTGATTCATGTTTGCCTGATTTACGACCGTCATATATCTGAACTGATTTCCCCGTTTCTGAAACAAACATACAAAGTTAAACGAGAATCACAACCGATAAAAACAACATATGATGTATCTGAAGCAGCTTAAGGTTTCAAAGTTGGAAAACATGCTGTAAACTCATACCCTGGTGCTCAAATGGAAGTACAACTTTTGCTCTATCATTTCTTTCTTTATCTGATAACTGCAAATTGAATTGCACCTGCCAAAATATTTAATATAAATTATACCAAAATCATTTAAAAAATATAAAAAAAACCCACAAAAGAATAAATTATATAGTGATAGAAACCAACTTTAGGGACAAGGCTCTGTGCAACTGCATTCTCCCCGGCTGCCACCATCGAAGTGAACTTGATCAGCGAGTTGTCTACAGAGAACTCTTCACGCTGAAAAAAGCAAGTTCTTTAGTAACCAAGTGTGTGTGCGAGCGTGTTTTAATGTGTGTTGTTAAAGAGAGAACGAGGGGAATACCATAACTCTAACCCGACCATTTCTTCGCTTGAGAGATACATGAAAATGACCTCTTTTGTAATTTTGTTCAAGCAAAGAGAAGTTATCAGTGTTCTCTGTAGTAAGTGGCTTTACATTAGCCACCATTGAAGACATGTATTCAAAAGCAGCAACCGCTTTCGTGTCATGAAGATCAGAATGCAGTAGCCAAAAGATGCTAGATACTTGAGCTGCAAGTAACCAAATGTATCGGTATTAACATAAGTTTGCTCAAATAACAACTTAAGAGCAAGAACTAAATGATATAAACATACCATGGCTCCTGAGATTGCTTAAAAGGCAAGCAACTGAAGACAGGGACGCGTGTCTTATCATCTCGCTTAACTGAAAAAAATATAAAAAACCCAAAACCAATATTCAAACACCATACGCAATCAATCATACATACAAGTATTTAACATAGTTTAATGAGTTGTTGACATATGATTTCTTGAATTGAGAAGCAATATGAGATAGCATCGGTGTTTTCAGAACCGGACCGGTTGGACCGGGAACCGGGCATAGAACCGGCCCGATTATACCTATTTAAACCGCTTTCGTTAGAACCGCCCGGTTACCGAACAGACCGGTGAACCGGACCGGGTGGTCTGACCGGATTCCAATTTTTTATTTTTACCCTTTTTTCTTTTAAAATCTTATTTTTTAATTAATCTAGTATTCGAAGTTCTATATTTTATTTGTTTAAGTCTTCATTTGTCATTAAAATTGTAAATTCACATCAAAACACAAAACTTTTATATTTTGTATTTATATACATAATTTTAATTTTTATATTATTTATAACGTCACCCGGTTCTTAAATCCGGTCCGACTAGTGGACCTCTAAGATGGCCGGTTCGCTGTCCAGTCGGATTTTGAAACATTGTATAGCATAGACAGTTATACACTCTAAGTGCATTAATAAAATGTTGGTAAATAGGAAAAATGATGGATTACCGAGTCTATGGCAACCGAAAACCGATTTTTCCCATCTCCAACAAGTTCTGCAAACAAATAATAATCATGTGAATGACTGTATATACAAGGCTATTAATTATTGAAGAACACATGACTACATTATACCTACCTTTTCCTAAAGCAAGAATCAGAGAGAACAAATGATTCAAGTTTCTAACATCTTTGCATGAACTAACATTATCTGAACCTTCTGTTAATGGAGTTTTAATGGCTCCATGATCCTTAATTCTTTCTTTCCAACCCAAAGGATCAGTATAACAATCCAAAACTCTCAACCTGTCACAGAATATCCATCCATGATCTGTTTATGTTAATGACTAGACGTGTAAACGACGCTCGTGAGCTATTCAAGATCGGCTTGCTAAAAACTCGAATCGAGCCGAGCTTAAACAAGCTCGAGCTTCACATGTCAAACTTGAGCTAGCTCACGAGCATTTTATTTAATATATTAAATATATATTTATGTAATAATATTTATTATTATATATAAAATTTTGATAAAAATAACTAAATAACATATATTATGTTGTATATAAAAATATATAAATAAAACAATTAAATAATAAGCGAGCCGAGTTTGAGCTTGAAAACTACTCGCGAGTCGAGCTCGAGCTTCAGAAATAAAACTCTAAACGAGTCGATCTTCAGCTCGAGCCACTCTTAAGTAGAATAAACAATTTCCCTCCCCAAAATGATGAACACTAGACATGAAATGATAATCAATTTCAGCAAACAGCAAAGCAATAAGATCTGACCATTCATGTGATGTGCCGATATCAATTCCTCTGTTTTTAAGCAATTCGGATGTAAACGAAGGGCTCCTGGTAAAAGCTACGAGCACAATACCTCTGAAACTCGAAACCGTGGATTTTAGAAAGCTAAATTAACGATTGGAAAGCTAAATCCGTACGGATTAGAAACAAAATTGAAAAAACCTTACCGAGATTGAGACTTTCCGGAGGAAATGAAGGACGATAGCTGAGTGAAAATGTAATCGAAGACGACGGGACCGAACGGTGAGTCAACAGAGTCGTTAATGGTGAGAGACGTTGCGTGTTCGCCTTCTAGTGCTCCGTCGCGTAGGACTCTGCAAATGGCGTCCGCCATTGATCACCGGTACTGATTGAGGAAGGAGGGTTTACGATTTGGACAAAACCCTAACTCGATTGGGAAGAGATTATCGATAATTTCTAAATTAAGTCCTTGATCATTTCTAGAAGTGTTTTATGCTCCCTAAAAGATTTTTTTGTTACCATATAATCTCCCTTAATTTTTATGGTTTGGTTTGTTGGCGTTTTTTTTTTTGTTATCATAGAACCTGCTAGCGAAAAACTCATGGGACCCTATTAATACCCTCTCTACTTAGAGGTGTACAAATCTTCAAAACAAACCGGTTTGGTTTTTGACAACAAAAGTGAAAATTGTTTTTGGTCAAACCAGTTTGGAAGGGGGTTTTGAACGGTTCAATTCAGGTTAAATCGATTTTAAACCGGTTTCAGTCTATCGGGTTTCGATTTCAAACCGGTTTCAAAATCAGTTCAACTCGGTTTCTAAACCGGTTTGGATTCCTAAACCGGTTTTTTGTACACCTCTAACCCTGCTAACCAACATAATAAGATAAAAAACAGTTTACGAAACCCTCATGAGAGAGTTTATATGATTAACTAGAGAAAAATTATTGATTAACATATTCGATTCATACTTATTAAACACATGAACATTATATGACATGAAAATTATTATGTGCATGCATGGAAAGTAAATAAGAAAATAACAATTAGAGAAGTAGGATCAACAACCAATTATAATGTGAACAAATCACAACACCTAAATGCTCTATGCACGCATACACTTCAACTTATGCCTAATTAGTAACGTCCTTATAAGATTGTAGTTAAATGAGTGTGAAATATTATTTAAAAAATTGTAAGGCCCCAAACCCGGGAGGCCTCACTTGTTGGATTTACTCATTCACAAACAGTTCTTAAACATGAATATCAAATAACGCAGCGGAAAATTTCATTCAAACATAACGTCATCATTGTTCATACATGCGGAAGCGTAAACATTGTTAAAACATAATTACATCATAACTAAACATAACGGGATGTCAGTCTTCATAGTCAGTCGGGTAACTCCTCTCGCTAGCCAAGCATCACCGTCCATCCTCATAACCTGCCTTAACCTGAATGTGCATACTAAAAAGTCAGCTACGCTGGTGAGTTCTAGTTTTAACATAAAACTTTAACTTCGAATAATTTGCCAAAAACATAACTTCATACTTCATTTAATAAAAAGCGTACGTAAAGTAATGCAATAACAAAACATAACACTTCATAAACATAAGTCAACGAACATATCGAATCTGCGCCTTCTCGTAACCGTCAAATCCATACGTTACATACTGGTTGAATGAACTAAGGATCACCACCACTAGGCCCATCATCACCGTACTGTCCGTCGGGTGAGGAACTCCTAGGGCCCGATACTTAGGTCATCCAACCCTTCAAGCACGGCGTCCCAAAGGATAGCGCGTACCAAACTTCAAGCACTGCACCCCGTAGGGCGCATGTACCAAACTTCAAGCACGACTACCCCGTAAGGTAAATCGTACCAAACTTCAAGGATCACGATAATCCCCTTGACGACCGTCATCGCCCCAGTTGTACAACAGTTGGCCAACCACAAAGGCCCCTAAAAGGTAAAGGCCCATAACATACTTCCCATCCCTTAACCTTCATTCCCTAAGGAATATTGGCAGATTCGTTCGTTTGTGACTTTCATAAACCTTCGCTTCTTTTTAATTCAAAAACCTTCAGTTAAAGCATTCGTACGTTTTATTAAAAACATTCATTCATTCATTAACACACATCATAAACTTCTTTTGGCAAAATATTTCATAAACACTTTCTTCATAACCTTTCCTTCTAAAACATCACTCATAAACATCATTTTATAAAACGTTACATACAACCTTCATAAACATCGTTTTATAAAATCGTTACATCGTTACGTATGTACACCAGCACAAAAACATTATTAAAACATTTAAAAGAGGGCTTTTAGAACTCACCGGATAAGTAGTTTCTGAAATACTCTTAGCTGGCTACTGCGCGTCACTAATGTCACTCACGATCTGTTATAATAAAGCCATACGTGTAAGGTAGTGCTCCTAGATGACACTAGACATCCCTATGCTTAAACCTAGTAGTTTCGATGGATTTGCTCATATCGAAACTTGATAGTTTCGATAGGTTGTGTATGTCGAAACTTGGTAGTTTCGATAAGTAACTTAGGTGTAATCTTAACTTTGGATCGTGGGCTCATATCGAAACTATGGTAGTTTCGATGGGTCTGCACATATCGAAACTAGGTAGTTTCGATGGGCCTGCACAGACCGTCTTCCCAAAAATCTGAAGTTTTTGCATGCGAGTCTGACCGAGTCAGTATCTCAATTTTTCTTAGATCAAAACGTTCGGTTTTCATTCTAGATGCTATACCTAATCTCATTTTCAAGTTCCATCCGCAAAATCGTTACCTTTTTAGCCAAAACCCGAAAATCCCAAAAACGAACAAAAAACTCAGATTTAGGCAAGATCATTACCTGTATTGAGATTCTGATTCGGAGGTTCTTCTCACAAGCTTAGCAGTAACGTGTTCCCTCAATTCAGGGACGATCCGTCAACTTTCTCTCTCTAGACCCGAGCTCTCCTTTCTCTCTCTAGAAGTTGCGTGAGTGGGGGAATGAGCAGAGAAGAGGGCTGCCCTGCTTCTTATATACCTGGGCTTCCCTCGGCCCATTGAAGCCGAGCCCAAGCCCGCTCATTTTTGTTTAAATATTCCGACTAAATCACCGGTCTCGCTATATTTATTCGTTTTATTATTATTCTTATTATTTTTTTTTTTTTTGGGATGTTACAAGTCTAACCCCCTTACAATAGGTTTCGTCCCCGAAACCTATCATAAGTCAAATAGTTGAGGGTACGACTCCCTCATTTCTGTCTCCGTTTCCCAAGTGGCTTCCGATCCCTTTCGATGTTTCCATTGGACTTTAACCAATTGGATAACTTTATTACGTAAACGTCTCTCCTTTCGATCTTGGATGGCCACGGGTTCTTCGATGTAGTTAAGGCTATTGTCTACCTCGATGTCAGTAAGTGGTACGTGAGCCGATTCATCCGTCAAACACTTTCGCAAGTGTGATACATGGAATGTAGGATGAATTCCACTTAACTCATCAGGCAACTCTAACTGATAAGCGACTTCACCAACCCGTGCCATTATCCTGAACGGTCCGACAAACCTCGGACTTAACTTTCCTCTCTTCCTGAAACGTATGATTCCCTTCCAGGGTGACACTTTCAACATTACTCTGTCCCCAACATCAAACTCAATAGGCCTTCGCCGTTTATCCGCGTAGGATTTTTGACGATCTTGTGCGGCCTTCATTCGTGCTTTGACTTGATCAAACCATTCCGACGTTTCCCTTATTACTTCCAGACTCCCTAATTCCTTCTGTCCAATCTCGCCCCAACAAACCGGGGTTCTGCATCTTCTCCCATACAACATTTCGTAAGGCGGCATGCCTATCGTCGTGAGATAACTATTGTTGTAGGAGAATTCGGCTAATGGCAGATGACTGTCCCAACTGCCGCCAAAATCGATAATACAAGCATGAAGCATATCCTCCAATGTCTGAATGGTCCTTTCAGACTGACCATCCGTTTGCGGGTGGTATGCCGTACTGATATTAAGTCTCGTGCCCATCGCCTCGTGAAATCTTTTCCAGAACCTCGATGTGAATCGTGTGTCCCGGTCGGATACTATCGTCAAAGGCATCCCATGCCGTGCTACTACTTCGTTAATAAATTCTTCCGCTAACCTTTCCGACGGGAACGTCTCGCGAATAGGTAGGAAATGAGCACTCTTTGTTAATCGGTCCACAATTACCCAAATGGTTTCATGACCTTTAGCTGTGCGAGGTAGCTTGGTTATGAAGTCCATGGTAATGTGTTCCCACTTCCATTCTGGTATATCAAGCGGTTGAATCTTTCCATACGGTTTCTGGTGCTCGGCCTTTACTTGTGAGCAAGTCAAGCACTTGCTTACATACTTTGTCACTTCATGTTTCATTCCGGGCCACCAGTATTCCTTCCTCGGATCTTGGTACATCTTATTGGTACCGGGATGGATAGAGTACCGAGACTTATGAGCCTCATCCAAGATTTTGGTTCTAAGCTCGCCACCCATAGGTATCCATACTCGACCAAAACGTGTCCTAACACCAAGAGTGTTATATTCCAACTTGTCCTGTTGGCCAACCATCCTTTCCTTCTTAATGTTTTCTTCTTTAAGTGCTTCATCTTGAGCTCTTTCAGTTTCCCTCATCACATCTGATGTTACCACCAACTGGAAAGCTTTCACTCTAACAGGAGTAGGCACATCCTTTCGGCTTAGAGCGTCAGCCACCACGTTTGCCTTCCCAGGATGGTACATTATTTCACAGTCATAGTCTTTCAACAGTTCCAACCATCGCCTCTGCCTCATATTAAGTTCCTTCTGTTCGAAGAAGTATTTCAAACTTTTGTGGTCGGAGTAAATAGTAAACTTCACCCCGTAAAGGTAGTGCCTCCATTTTTTCAATGCGAATATGACAGCAGCAAGTTCCAAATCGTGAGTCGGATAATTAGCTTCGTGAATCTTCAACTGCCGTGACGCATACGCGATCACTCTTCCGTGTTGCATCAACACGCATCCCAATCCCTGACCCGAAGCGTCAGAGTATACCACTAAGTCTTCATTGCCCTCGGGGAGGGCCAAGACTGGAGCTTGGGTTAGCCTCTTCTTCAATTCCTTAAACGCCTCATCTTGGGTCGAACCCCATTCATACTTAACCTCTTTCCGAGTCAACTTTGTCAACGGCGAAGCTATTTTCGAGAAATCCTGGATGAATCTCCGATAGTAGCCTGCCAATCCCAAGAAACTACGGATTTCAGTTGGCGTTTTAGGAATACTCCATTCTCTTATCGTCACTATCTTTGCTGGGTCAACCATAATGCCGTTCGGGTTAATGACGTGACCTAGGAATTGGACTTCCCTAAGCCAGAACGCGCATTTGGAGAACTTAGCATACAACCTTTCCTTCTTCAGAGCTTCCAATACTTCCTTCAAGTGACACGCGTGATCACCCTCATTCTTGGAGTAGATAAGGATATCATCGATGAACACGATTACCGATCGATCCAGCATTGGTCGACAAACTCTATTCATCAAATCCATGAACGCTGCGGGGGCGTTCGTCAATCCGAAAGACATTACGCGAAACTCAAAATGTCCATAACGCGTGCGAAATGCAGTTTTCGGTATGTCTTCCTCCCTTACCTTCAACTGATGGTACACGGACCGAAGGTCGATTTTCGAGAACCAACTTGCGCCTTGCAATTGATCGAACATGTCGTCGATCCTTGGTAACGGGTACTTGTTCTTTACGGTACGCTTGTTCAACTCGCGATAATCAATACACATTCTCATCGAACCGTCTTTCTTCTTCACAAACAACACCGGAGCACCCCACGGCGAGATGCTCGGTTGGATAAATCCTTTCTCAAGTAACTCGTCTAGTTGGACCATAAGTTCCTTCATCTCCACTGGTGCTAGTCGATATGGAGCCATAGCCACGGGCTGGGCATCTGGTACTAAGTCGATTCGAAATTCAATCTCTCTGTCGGGTGGTATCCCAGGCAAATCCTCTGGAAACACCTCCGGGTACTCGCGTACCACGGGTACATCGTCTAGTTCCTTCACTTCCTTACACTTGTCAATCACGTACACCAGATACGCCTCGCATACGCGCCTCAAATAATATGTTGCCTTAATCATCGAGATGACGTTTGGCATCGGGGCGTCCCGATCTCCAAGAACCTCGACTTTGCTACCATCCGGAGCCTTGAGTCGGATTATCTTTCGTTTGCATATAATTTGCGCTTCATTGGCAGTTAGCCAATCCATACCTAACACGACATCAAACCCTCCCAAAACCATAACAAACAATCTGACAGGGAACCTATGACCTTCTATTTTTATCGTGGAGTTGTCAACTACATCGGTCACTCTCGCGGTTCTACCCTCAGCGGTTTCTACGCTAAAGGCCATTTCTAGCTTACTGGCAGCGTACTTCACTCGTTTACAAAAAGTCGCAGATATAAAACTCTTACTGGCATCCGAATCAAATAGCACCGAAACAAAAGTGTTGTTAAGGATGAACATACCGGACGCCACGTCGGGGATTGCCCCGGCTTGGTCTTGCGTCAGCGCGTACGCACGAGTCTTTGCTCGGGGCCTCTCTTCTTTCTTCTCCGGGCCTTTCCCTTTCCCGGCTTCACTCATCATGGGCTTGGTGCATTCCATACTCATATGACCATTTTCCCCACAATTGTAGCACTTGTAGCCTTGCGGGCATTCACGGGAGTAATGTCCGGTCTTGCCGCATTTAAAGCACAGATTCGATCCTAACCGGCATTCACCCGCATGTCTTACCCCACATTTCCCACAGACTGTCGTCCCGCCTACCCTGGCCTGCTTGTCCCGAGCCCCAAACAACTTCCCACCCGATCGTTTAGCGGGAAAACTCAAGTTTTTCTTAGGCTCTTCAATGGCAATGACATTCAGCGCCAGATCATCAAATACCACGCCGCTCAATTCTACTACCAAATCATAGGTAGTACGGGCGTTTGCCTTAACAAAGGTGCGGACTTGGTCCGGCAACCCTTGAATATAACAGGCAATCTTTCTCTCTTCAGTAGTGACAAGATGTGGCACCAGACGTGCTAGTTCATTGAATCGGGTTGTGTATTGCCGGTGCGTCATGTTCCCGGCCTTCAAACCCAGAAATTCTCTCTCCACCTTCTCAATCTCGTTCCTTGGGCAAAAATTATTAATAACTAAAGTTTTCAAGTCAGCCCACATCATCGCATCCACAATCTCACTCCCTTTTGCCTGACGTACACCTTCCCACCAATGGGATGCTTCTTCCCTCAAGGAGTTAGCAGCAAATTTTACAACTTGATCCGTTCGACACTCGCTCAGACGAATGGCAGCTTCCATACGGATCACCCAATCAAACGTAGCCACCGCGTCTTTCTTTCCAGTGAGGACCGGTGGGTCACATGCTTTAAATGACTTGTAGTCGCATCCGCGAGCAGGCGGTGCGTTGTCGGTCTCATTGTTCTGAGCACCTATTGCCGCACTAGACCCACCCACCCCATTAACCTGCTTCAATGCTTCTGCCAACAGACCTGGCAGAGAAGTCTTCATCAATTCTGTGAACTCTCGAGCTATAGCTGCTCTCACTTCTGGTTCAAAAGTGAAAGGTTGTTCTTCAACCAGTGTCTGCTCAGTTCCATGCACACTAACCGCCGGTTCAGTGTGAACACTTCCTTCTTCACTATTCTCTTGGCGCGCAGGGATCCTGCCACGCCCACCATTTCGACCGCCGGTACGACCACCGGTACGGCCACCACGCCTTCCGTTTCCTCTTCTTGCCATTTTGTTCTATAAGACAAGAATCCAATGTTATCACGCTAGTTAACAAATAAAATTCAATAAGTACTGTAAGATGTTAATATACACTGGCCATCTGCAATTAACCATTACACTACCCTTCGATTTCTATTTGACCACCTTTGTGATTCCATCAGAACACAAAGTCCTTACCTAACCCTTTCTAAGGCATACTATATATGTAAATATATACTACCTTCATACCTGATGCTGTGGCTCGAGTTACCCGTACTGGCATCCGCTTTCGGTCCCAATCACAGTTTAAGTTCAGACCTTGTATAATTAACATATTATTATATATAGCATATGTATGTACACTTATATATATATATACACTTTGTTATAATGTATAAACCAAGTATTTAATCGTGAATATATGTAAATTTATATAGTTGCATATATTAAATAAATCCATACTACAAATTGTAAATCCAACGAAAATGAAAATTGGTTCTTTTATAAAATGCCTATAACTAAACAAGTAATAATTATATTTTTGTTTTATAAAATTTATAAACATAATTTTTGTAAGTAACTAAAAAGGAGCTAAAATAAATAAAAAAATTAGTCTTGGACCCCCCCCCCTCTAAAGCAAAGAACCCTCTCAAATTATAGTTAAACCTCTCTACGTACTCGGACCTTCCAATTTGAACCGTTACACTCAAACTTGAATTCTTACATGTACTTTGACCTTCTAAAAGTCAACAAAAGGACCCAAATTCATCTCTCAAACCATCGATTTCACGGTGATATAGCCTCTTAATCTCTCAGAGACATTGCATGAACTCTAAACAAATACGTATGAAGAATTAATTCGTCTAACATTGAAGTCAAATGCAAGATCAAGCCTCATCTGTTTAGTTTGACTTTCCAGAGTCAAAGTTAAACAAATTTGATGTCAATTCTTTCAATCCCTGTAAATCCGGGATTCAAATCCTCCCCAATCAATGTCTAAAACGAATGAGAATTCAAGATTTTTAAAGTCACATTTAAGAATTCGGTTATGAATTTCAAAACCCACAAATCAAGCTTCTAATCCCTCAAATCTCGCTCGGTTATAGATATAAAACGCGTTCTAATCACATACCTTTCGATACCTAATTCGTTTACAACTCGAGATCATCCGCAAGTCCGATTTTCCTTTTATTTCTTTCTCTCTCGGTTCGAACGGCGCAGGAAGGGGGGGGGGAGGAGCCTCTCTAATCGACGACTGTGCAAGCCTCTCCTTGTCCGAATCGTTTGCCTCAGGTAACCCTTCTCATTCGTAGTCGCCCCTCTTTGTCTAGGTTCATGAAATCGGATTTAGGGATAGGGTGTTTACAATCTGAGTATTTGTTTGTAGAAGATGACACAGACTAAATCGGGTTTTAAAATTTAATTTCGGATTTTAAACTTGAATGTCTCCCTGGTCTAGTGGTTAACTCGCTCAAGTATACCTAGCCAAGGTCATGGGTTCGAAACCCACTAACCTGTTTCCTTGTTCTTTTTGTGTCTCTTTAACACACTTATAAAACTTGTTGCCAAAGTTGATTTTTACTAATATAACTTTTAAAAATAAAATGAGGAATTTCTATGTAGTCAAGAAAAAAGAACCACAAACATTTATTTTAAATATTTTCTTAAAAATGCTAATTAAGGTTTAAATATAATTAAACAAATTCTTATATATATATATATATATATATTAATATATATTTTCTTAAATATCCACTTTTAGACACATTAAATAAATAATAGATAAATAAATAAAGAGAACTTATTTATTTAAATTAATTATCTTTTTACATTAACATTTCATTTAGAGTTTAAATTGTGATGTATACTAACATATATATATATACACTATTTTTATAATTAAATAACTAAATATCAATTATTTAATTTATTTAGTTATTCAAACCCCAACCCTAATTAAAATATTTTAAAACTATTCATTTCAAATCTTTCAGTTTATACAACACCATTTCAAGAACAAACCTCAGTTTCCTACAACTCTTTGCACACACCTTCAAGTAAATCCGAGACTTAGACCTAGACTATCGTACACATTATTAATTTAATATATATTACACACTAGGTTAACGTGGTGTGTTACAAGGATCACTTTGCTACCCATTTCATTGTGCTAGATACACCTTCGATTCAAGGTGAGTTTTACATAGCCCCTTTTTTCACTATTTTTACATTTTGGGGTGAAACATGATCACAACTTACAATGATTTACACAAACTACACAATACAAATCCACTTTACAATTTGTGTGTAATTTGAGCTTTATGTTTGAGTGCGAGGTGTGTTAACTACTTATTTGCAATTACATGTACAATCATTAACTAATCAAGCCGACGGTTAACAATGATAGATCTATTGAGTCTGACAAACCCACCCAGATTGGGGTGATTGTTACCGACAACACAATTTGCATGCTAGTTACAAAGGTTTGATTGTACTACTTGGTTACACAATAGTTGCTCCCCATATTTGCCTTATTAATCATGACTTGTATGGATTTGTTTACACACAACACTTTGATGCTATTTAGAGTCAAAACTTATGTATGCTCACCAACTATTTATAGTTGACCCTCTCATTTTATCATGTATCAGGTACAGATGTTTGAGTTAAGATTCAAGCTACTTCACTTAGAATTGAGGACCTAGTCTAAAATTTTAATATGGAGATTTATGCATTCTTGTAAATGATATAATTGATTACTTGAGTTATGAAATGAAACATATTGTTTAATTATTACAACTTTAGCAAACCATGAGCTTATGAACAGTCTACATGTCCTGCCCCGACGTTTCCGCCGTCGGTTGGGGTGTGACACTATTGCTCTGATACCAACTTGTAAGGCCCCAAACCCGGGAGGCCTCACTTGTTGGATTTACTCATTCACAAACAGTTCTTAAACATGAATATCAAATAATGCAGCGGAAAATTTCATTCAAACATAACGTCATCATTGTTCATACATGCGGAAGCGTAAACATTGTTAAAACATAAATACATCATAACTAAACATAACGGGATGTCAATCTTCATAGTCAGTCGGGTAACTCCTCTCGCTAGCCAAGCATCACCGTCCATCCTCATAACCTGCCTTAACATGAATGTGTATACTAAAAAGTCAGCTACGCTGGTGAGTTCTAGTTTTAACATAAAACTTTAACTTCGAATGATTTGCCAAAAACATAACTTCATACTTCATTTAATAAAAAGCGTACGTAAAGTAATGCAATAACAAAACATAACACTTCATAAACATAAGTCAACGAACATATCGAATCTGCGCCTTCTCGTAACCGTCAAATCCATACGTTTACAAAATGTCGCAGATATAAAACTCTTACTGGCACCCGAATCAAATAGCACCGAAACAAAAGTGTTGTCAAGGATGAACATACCGGACGCCACGTCGGGGTTTGCCCTGGCTTGGTCTTGCGTCAGCGCGTACGCACGAGTCTTTGCCCGGGGCCTCTCTTCTTTCTTCTCCGGGCCTTTCCTTTCCCGGCTTCACTCATCATGGGTTTGGTGCATTCCCGACTCATATGACCATTTTCCCCACAATTGTAGCACTTGTAGGCTTGCGGGAATTCACGGGAGTAATGTCCGGTCTTGCCGCATTTAAAGCACAGATTCGATCCTAACCGGCATTCACCCGCATGTCTTACCCAACATTTCCCACAGACTGTCGTCCCGCCTACCCTGGCCTGCTTGTCCCGAGCCCCAAACAACTTCCCACCCGATCGTTTAGCGGGAAAACTCAAGTTTTTCTTAGGCTCTTCAATGGCAATGACATTCAGCGCCAGATCATCAAATACCACGCCGCTCAATTCTACTACCGAATCATAGGTAGTACGGGCGTTTGCCTTAACAAAGGTGCGGACTTGGTCCGGCAACCCTTGAATATAGCAGGCAATCTTTCTCTCTTCAGTAGTGACAAGATGTGGCACCAGACGTGCTAGTTCATTGAATCGGGTTGTGTATTGCCGGTGCGTCATGTTCCCGGCCTTCAAACCCAGAAATTCTCTCTCCACCTTCTCAATCTCGTTCCTTGGGCAAAAATTATTAATAACTAAAGTTTTCAAGTCAGCCCACATCATCGCATCCACAATCTCACTCCCTTTTGCCTGACGTACACCTTCCCACCAATGGGATGCTTCTTCCCTCAAGGAGTTAGCAGCAAATTTTACAACTTGATCCGTTCGACACTCGCTCAGACGAATGGCAGCTTCCATACGGATCACCCAATCAAACGTAGCCACCGCGTCTTTCTTTCCAGTGAGGACCGGTGGGTCACATGCTTTAAATGACTTGTAGTCGCATCCGCGAGCAGGCGGTGCGTTGTCGGTCTCATTGTTCTGAGCACCTATTGCCGCACTAGACCCACCCACCCCATTAACCTGCTTCAATGCTTCTGCCAACAGACCTGGCAGAGAAGTCTTCATCAATTCTGTGAACTCTCGAGCTATAGCTGCTCTCACTTTTGGTTCAAAAGTGAAAGGTTGTTCTTCAACCAGTGTCTGCTCAGTTCCATGCACACTAACCGCCGGTTCAGTGTGAACACTTCCTTCTTCACTATTCTCTTGGCGCGCAGGGATCCTGCCACGCCCACCATTTCGACCGCCGGTACGACCACCGGTACGGCCACCACGCCTTCCGTTTCCTCTTCTTGCCATTTTGTTCTATAAGACAAGAATCCAATGTTATCACGCTAGTTAACAAATAAAATTCAATAAGTACTGTAAGATGTTAATATACACTGGCCATCTGCAATTAACCATTACACTACCCTTCGATTTCTATTTGACCACCTTTGTGATTCCATCAGAACACAAAGTCCTTACCTAACCCTTTCTAAGGCATACTATATATGTAAATATATACTACCTTCATACCTGATGCTGTGGCTCGAGTTACCCGTACTGGCATCCGCTTTCGGTCCCAATCACAGTTTAAGTTCAGACACTGGGAGTGTCCAAATCTCTCAAACT
This sequence comes from Smallanthus sonchifolius, assembly GCA_023525975.1. Taxonomy (NCBI): domain Eukaryota; kingdom Viridiplantae; phylum Streptophyta; class Magnoliopsida; order Asterales; family Asteraceae; genus Smallanthus; species Smallanthus sonchifolius. The sequence goes on from CM042023.1 coordinate 26,653,928, forward strand.
ATTGCTCTGATACCAACTTGTAAGGCCCCAAACCCGGGAGGCCTCACTTTTTGGATTTACTCATTCACAAACAGTTCTTAAACATGAATATCAAATAACGCAGCGGAAAATTTCATTCAAACATAACGTCATCATTGTTCATACATGCGGAAGCGTAAACATTGTTAAAACATAAATACATCATAACTAAACATAACGGGATGTCAGTCTTCATAGTCAGTCGGGTAACTCCTCTCGCTAGCCAAGCATCACCGTCCATCCTCATAACCTGCCTTAACCTGAATGTGCATACTAAAAAGTCAGCTACGCTGGTGAGTTCTAGTTTTAACATAAAACTTTAACTTCGAATAATTTGCCAAAAACATAACTTCATACTTCATTTAATAAAAAGCGTACGTAAAGTAATGCAATAACAAAACATAACACTTCATAAACATAAGTCAACGAACATATCGAATCTGCGCCTTCTCGTAACCGTCAAATCCATACATTACATTCTGGTTGAATGAACTAAGGATCACCACCACTAGGCCCATCATCACCGTACTGTCCGTCGGGTGAGGAACTCCTAGGGCCCGATACTTAGGTCATCCAACCCTTCAAGCACGGCATCCCAAAGGATAGCGCGTACCAAACTTCAAGCACTGCACCCCGTAGGGCGCATATACCAAACTTCAAGCACGACTACCCCGTAAGGTAAATCGTACCAAACTTCAAGGATCACGATAATCCCCTTGACGACCGTCATCGCCCCAGTTGTACAACAGTTGGCCAACCACAAAGGCCCCTAAAAGGTAAAGGCCCATAACATACTTCCCATCCCTTAACCTTCATTCCCTAAGGAATATTGGCAGATTCGTTCGTTTGTGACTTTCATAAACCTTCGCTTCTTTTTAATTCAAAAACCTTCAGTTAAAGCATTCGTACGTTTTATTAAAAACATTCATTCATTCATTAACACACTTCATAAACTTTTTTTGGCAAAATATTTCATAAACACTTTCTTCATAACCTTTCCTTCTAAAACATCACTCATAAACATCATTTTATAAAACGTTACATACAACCTTCATAAACATCGTTTTATAAAATCGTTACATCGTTACGTATGCACACCAGCCCAAAAACATTATTAAAACATTTAAAAGAGGGCTTTTAGAACTCACCGGATAAGTAGTTTCTGAAATACTCTTAGCTTGCTACTGCGCGTCACTAATGTCACTCACGATCTGTTATAATAAAGCCATACGTGTAAGGTAGTGCTCCTAGATGACATTCGACATCCCTATGCTTAAACCTAGTAGTTTCGCTGGATTTGCTCATATCGAAACTTGATAGTTTCGATAGGTTGTGTATGTCGAAACTTGGTAGTTTCGATAAGTAACTTAGGTGTAATCTTAACTTCGGATCGTGGGCTCATATCGAAACTATGGTAGTTTCGATGGGTCTGCACATATCGAAACTAGGTAGTTTCGATGGGTCTGCACATATCGAAACTAGGTAGTTTCGATGGGTCTGCACAGATCGTCTTCCCAAAATTCTGAAGTTTTTGCAGGCGAGTCTGACCGAGTCAGTATCTCAATTTTTCTTAGATCAAAACGTTCGGTTTTCATTCTAGATGCTATACCTAAGCTCATTTTCAAGTTCCATCCGCAAAATCGTTACCTTTTTAGCCAAAACCCGAAAATCCCAAAAACGAACAAAAACTCAGATTTAGGCAAGATCATTACCTGTATCGAGATTCTGATTCGGAGGTTCTTCTCACGAGCTTAGCAGTAACGTGTTCCCTCAATTCCGGGACGATCCGTCAACTTTCTCTCTCTAGACCCGAGCTCTCCTTTCTCTTTCTAGAAGTTGCGTGAGTGGGGGAATGAGCAGAGAAGAGGGCTGCCCTGCCTCTTATATACCTGGGCTTCCCTCGACCCATTGAAGCCGAGCCCAAGCCCGCTCCCTTTTGTTTAAATATTCCGACTAAATCACCGGTCTCGCTATATTTATTCGTTTTATTATTATTATTATTATTTTTTGGATGTTACAAAAATAATAATTATGATGTTATTAATACTCACAGTTTAGTATTTATGATTATGATGGTTCGGGATCACTTGGTGATCTACATGAATATTACAAATGTTGGATCGATCTTGGTGGAGTAGTCAGTAAATGTAAGAAATACGGACTTTTAGTCTTTTAGATGCTATCAACCTATCATAATGTATGATGTTTTTCAACATAAAATGTTTTTACCGCCTGCTTAGAAAGTTAACTAAAGTCATATGTGTAACTTCAAAAACCAAAATAGATTATAATTAAAGAATATGTTATGTAATACTTGGTAATTCTCATATCTTTGATGTTGTATCATCGTTATGTATTGTAGCTCTCATACTTCGAACAATGTATTATTTTGTAACAATAAAAATATATGTAGTTCTCATATCTCGAAAATGTATTTATCTTCATTTAACTTCAATTATTTTACATGTTTATTGAATAAAAATACAATTGTTTTACGTATTTATGATTTATTATGTTACTATTAAGTTTATTTTAGCATGAACTACGTAGAATTTTCTTCATTTTTTCACCAAATATTTATAGTATGCGAGCCAAAGGTGACATGTGAATATGATTTCACGTACGAGTTCTCTAATGTATTTTAAGTAGGCGTCAAATGCATTTTAATGGAACTAGAAAGGTGCCCGCGTGATGTGGCAGGGAACAAAGAAATTGGTGATCACGTAACATGTTAATTTTTTAAAAAAATTAAAAAAAGCTATAATAATATCATACTCAAATTAAAGAGAATAAAATGTTCGTTTTTATGGTGTATTTAAAAAAAGAAAAAATATTAACGTATGAAAAACTTATGCTCATTTAAAAATTGTGGGGAAAGTTGGTTTAAAAGTCAACAATATGTTTTAAAATATTGTACCATATGCTTTAAAAGTTGTTATTACCTAAACTCTTGAAATTATGTAAAATTACATTTTTATCCTCCTCATGTGTATTATAATATAACATAGATAAAGTGCGACACACAACCCAAAGTACATACACGTTCATGGTCCCCCGCAACTAATGGCTATATGCGTAATTTATCTTTGACATGTGTATTATAGAAAAATGGCTACTTTCATGATTTTTTCAAAAAATTATGTTTATGGCTAAATGATTATCCTACACATTACTCTCAAGAAGACCATATTCTATAACTTTCATAATGTTCATCTGCACTGTAAGTAAATGGTTGAATAGCATACGGTTCTTGGATGTAGACATATGCTTCAAAATACTATAGTGCGGGTCCCTATTCCTCACTTTACACGACCTGTAAAGAAATAACAGTGTTAGTCTCGTCACAGGGATGTGTGCGCACCTCCAGAGTCCAATGTGCGAATAAGTATTTTGATGGGAGAATGTTAAGTATTTAGGCGTGAACATATATCATAATGAATGCATACATGGTGGTTAGTGTCGTACCTATAACATTGTTGTCACGTGGGGAGCAAGTAATACTTTGTGCTAGTAACGACCTAACCTTTCTAACATGGTTGAAAATTTGTTGTAGTTATAGTGGTCGACGGTTATTAGGCTGTCATTATGTCGGGGGTTCGTACCGGTGACCATATCTCTTACTTTCACCACACTCTAACTATGTATGTACTTGTCATAGGGATTAATGTGTTTATGGTCGATCCATACGTAGGTATTAGGTAGTATATTTCTGAATCTTACAGTTTCGATTTTGACCATATTCCTCAACCATATAGGTGTAATATTTAGTTGTAGTTTTGGGTGATATAGGTTCAAATATAGCTTAAATGAGTTCAAGCCTAATTTGATCTCATTAATAAACAACTCAATCCCGAGCTTTATACTAAGTTTGACTAAGGACGTGAGTCTAAAAGGGCATATTATTTATATAAATATGATAACTTTATTTAAGAAAATAAACATATAATTACATAATAAATATTATTATTATACATATGTAAATAATTATATATACATTATGCTATACATATAATTATAACTATAAATATATATATATATATATATATATGAGTAATTATATATGTATATAAATAAAAGAGTAAACTGCAATTTGTGTCCCTGTGGTTTACCTCAATATACACATTGCGTCCTTACGTTTGAAATTTCGACCATTGAGTCCCCGTGGTTTAAATTTTTCTTCAATTGAGTCCTTGAGGCTAACGACCATTAAGGATCCGTTAGTAAATAATGGTACATAAGTCATTTAATGGGTAATGAGGGGGGTAATTCGGACTTTTCACCTATATATTGCCACTTAAGTCCCTCCCCCCCAAACTTTCTTTACACTCTTCATCCCTCCCCCCATCTTCATCCCTCCCGCATCACCATCGGCGACGCTCTTCTCCAACCGCCTCACCGCCCCCCTCTTCATCCATCGACGGCCATCGCACAATCATCGGACTTAACCACTGCCATCGTACTTCTTCCCTCCTCGTCATCGGACTTCACCACTGCCACCGTACTTCATCCTTCCTCATCATCAAACTTCACCACTTCCACCGATCCACCACTCGCAGCGCACAAGAGAGAGAACGATGGTGTTTCAAATCCAAATTACGGCAACACTAGAGAACAATCATGTTGTAGCTGGAATGAGGATAACCGGCACCATTACCCACATTGTGGTTCACTGCAAGGTAACCTTGAAGTTCCTGCTCAACTGGAAACTCTACTTTGAGTTTGAATGTGGCAACACCGATAGGCTAGATTAGAGTAAGTTAGTGATGCAAGTCCTATTTAGGGGTTTTTGGTTTAAATATCAGTGTTTTTTAGGTGTTTTTGGTGATTAATTTTACCCCTAAATGTATGTATGTAATGATCTATGTAATGATCAAGCTTTCACTCGGTTTTGATCGGATTTGCATTTTACCCCAAATGTATGTATGAAATGAATCTGGTTTGCATTTTCCCTCTGTTTTGATCGAGTTTGCATTTTCGCTCGTTGATTGTATCAGTTGCAAAGAATAGGACTGGCATTACCTCTGTTTTGATCGAGTTTGCATTGACTGACTTTGCAATTTTGTGTTTGCACTGCTGGCTTGCATTTCGTCCTCTGAGTCCCGGGTTTGCATTTTCCCTCGTTGATTGTATCAGTTAGTGCGACTGTTGTAACGTTTGGGTTTGCACTGCTGAATTACAAATTTGTGGTACATTGCCGGCTTGCAAACACATTTGGGAATGATAGATCTGTTGATTGTATCAGTAACATATTTGTGGGGCACATTTGGGTTTGCATCAGCACCCGTTAATCACATTTTGGTTTGCATCAGCACCCGTTAATCACCTTGTGTGTGGATTGCCGGCTTGCTTCAAAACAAGTTAACCAGGAAACATATTGTAGAAAATGAAGTAATAGAGGGAAAAAATGGGGGTATTATGGTTATTTCCCTTGTTTACTAACAGATCCCTGACGGGCGTTAGCCTCAGGGAATCAATTGGAGAAAAACTGAAACCACCGGGACTCAGAGGAGGAAATTTCAAACGTAAGGACGCAATGTTTAGATTGATGTAAACCACATGGACGCAAATTGCAGTTTACTCTAAATAAAATAATAAATAAATAATTTATGTATATAAATAAAATAATAAAATAATTAAAAATAATAAACTAGTCGAGGCCTATATTAAAAAAAAAAAGAAAAAAAAAAGAAAAGCTAAACCTCATGTGAGCTCGACTCTACTCAACAGTTAGATTAATTGTTTAATCGTGATTGATTTCATTTGGCTTATCCAAACTTACGTTAACAAATTTCTAGAATATATATATATATTTTTTTATCAAACTGATTCGATCACGTCACCATAATTTGGCGTGTAAACGTGTATAAGCTGTTTTATATAGGGTGATTCTAATGTGACACGGAATATTGCTAATTGGACACGTCGTCACTCTATACGTCCTCGTATAGTCCAATACGAGGCGTATAGGGTTCAGTCTCTGACAACAGAATGCCACGTGTCATTCCCTGTCTGGCGGATGGGTCCCATACGTGGCGTATTGCTCTATACGCAACGTATGGGTCACGTGTTATATTTTTTGCTTCAAAAGTTGGCAGATTTGGAATTTAACAACCTCTATACGTAGCGTATTGCCCTATACGCCACGTATAGGTTTTTTTATTTAATTATATTTTTTAATTTAATTTATATAACTTTGTTAATATAAGTTTGTTATCTTTTTTAATTTAATTTATATAACTTTGTTAATATAAGTTTGTTATCTATTTTTTTTAAACATTTATTATAATTTTATATTTATAATTTATCATTACAATCAAATAAAATATTAAACATTACAACCAAACAAATAACTAAAACATTATAACATTACATCAAAAAATTAAATATATACATCAAAATGTTTTTACATACATAACAGAATAAACAAACTGAATACAAATAAAAACAACTAAGCCTGACCCGCTCCGCTGTCATCGCCCTCATCCTGACCCGCCCCGCCCTAATGACGTGGCGTGGTAGTGGTGGTGGCTCAATGCCGGCGGCTCGTGACAGATCCACGAGGCGACCAACCGCCCACATCATCAAGTCCTCCATGCGGTCGCTATGACGAGCCTGTCGCTGTGAGTCGGCAACAAGTCCATCAAGCAATGCATGGGTGGCCCTGTCCAGCCTAACAGCCTAAAAGTTAATAAACAACAAACTAAATGTATGCATATATATATATATATAGGAATGTTATACCTAGTCAGTTTTATACGTCACGGTTGGATGAGTTTGTTCCTCGTCTTCTGAGTCGTTAGCCGGCTTGTTCTCCGCGTATACGAAGTTGTCGGTTTGTTGTGTCGGGTAAGAGACTTCACCGTACACGAAGTCATCCGTGGGTTGTGTAAGGTAAGAGGGTTCACCGTATACGAACTCGGGATTGCTTAGTGGCTCGTTCAAATCGGGAAGCCTTACCCGTTGATTAGAATAAACGTCGGACGAGACCTCCTCCCGGTTCACATCTTGAAATCCAGAACTTTGCGGGTTGTTTTCCAGCGACTCGTTAGAATATACCTGAAAACCGTAGTTACCATCCCACCACCAAGACATTGCTATAACTTTTTGAGGGAAATTGTTTGAAAATATTTTAACGATACGTTCAAATGAGAATTCTGCATGGTTAAATAAACAAAATTTGGCCCCTATACGCATCGTATAGCCCTATACGATGCGTATAGCCTCCTGGTTAAACCGACAACATCGTACACCTGGTCATTCCAACCCCTATACGCATCGTATAGGTCAATAAGATGCGGCGTAGGGTACGAGATACCTACTACAACTAGTCATCCATCACATCTCTATACGCCACGTATAGTCCTATACGCGGCGTATTGAGTTGTGATGGATGACTAGTTGCAGAAGTTACCTCGTACCCTAAACCGCATCGTATTGACCTATACGATGCGTATAGGGGTTGGAATGACCAGGTGTACAATGTTGTCGGGCTTTGGAAATTGTGAAGGCTATACGCATCGTATTTCCCTATACGATGCGTATATAGACCGATCCAGATAGCAATTCCCGTGTCCCATTAGTAGTCCCCTTTATATATTTATACTACTTAAAGTAATACCATCGACTTTGCACATAATTTACCGTGGAAAAAAATAATATTCAAAGGGAAGACTACTTCCAAAATTGTCATTAAAATTAAGATCATATGAAATATTCAAAACCTTATAAATATTTTTTTATGAAATACTAGCAAAATTAAATAATTTAAAAACACTTATCTTAGAATATCGACGTGATTTATTATTATTATTTTTTTTTTATAATTTTCAGTTTTACGTATTAAACATGAACTTTTCATTTCACTCTTAACTAGGTGGTTACAACTTCGCTCCGCGATGGGTGTCGGGTCGATCGTTAATAAAACTTAAATTAAAATGAAGTTGCAACGGTAAAATTAATGTTAATAAAAAAGAAACATAAAAAATAATAAAAAAGAAAAAAAAACTAATATTACCGGTCCGAGTGGTCGAAAACCATAAAAGCGAACACGGAGACCGGTTTCGATAATACCAATACCGGCAATGATGTTATCGCTCATAATAAGTTCATCTCGTCACGGTAGCACAACGGTAATGACACTCGCTATAGGCTATGATACCAATAAAAAAACTCGATTTTGAATACAAGTCCGTTTTTAAAAAAATTATATCGGAATGTTGACAAAAAAAACTAAGAACAAACGCGCACTCCGTTTTTAAAAAAAAAGTTAACTAACGAAAGTTATTAAAGGAAAACAAAATTAACAGAAATTGAAACAAGTTAAAAACGTATATTATATATAGTATAAGGGGTAAAAATGAATATATATAAAAAAAATACGTGTCAGAATTTCGGCGAATGTTTTACTCTTCAAGAGCCCTTTCTTTTAAAATCTTATTTACAATTTTTCTTTAGTATACATTTTAAATTAGTTGTTTATCGTATATCATGTTAACAGAATATATGAAATATAAGACAAATTAAAGTTAAATTAATTAAAAGTTACATAATTTAAAAGATTTATTCGATACCTTTTAAATAAATACTAAATTAAATATTGATGGTATCTACACTATTTTTACATATCAGTTGTAAATCTTCTTAAATTATTTTTCAAAACACCATTTGAAGCCGACTATAGTATGCATCTCTCTCTCTCTGGAGGGTTATTCTACAAAGTCTAAAAACTGTACAAAGCTCCGGTCGTGGTAATTAATACGCTAGAGAAAATTAGAAGAAATTTCCTATGTGGGGGGGGGGGGGGGAACGAGGTCTCAAGACGGATAAACCGGGTAAAATGGGACAAGGTCTGCGCTCCAAAGGATAAAGAGGGTTTGGGCCTGGGGTCCCTTAAAGCTTTTAATCTCAGTCTTCTAACAAAATAGTGGTGGCGGTTCATCTCGAATGGAAACTGTGTATATAAAGGGGTGATAAGCAGCATCCACGGGCATGCTAGGGGAGCAGCCTGCATCCCTAGAAGGAAGGGCTTGGCAACTGTGTGGGGGCAATATTAAAAAATTGAAGGTTCACTTCAACAAACTAAACTTAAACTTCAAAGATTTGGTGGAAGAGAAGGATGGGGGTTGGAGTTGGAAACCTAACGACACGAGCGACTTTTCGGTAAAATCCATGCGCGAACTAATTAATCCGGCTACAAGCACACCCGATGGCTACATTATGAATTGGTGCAGTTCGGTTCCCTTGAAAGTTAACATTTTCGCCTGGCGTGCGGAACTTGATAGAATTCCCACAATGCTAGCTTTAACTAGAAGGAAGGTGAATATTCCCTTGGTTGGTTGTCCCCTTTGTTCGCATAATGTGGAGTCTGCTGAGCACTTGTTTACATCCTGTTATTACGTCACCATGCTTTGGGGATTCATTAGCACTTGGTGTAAAGCCCCTCCTATTTTTGTTTTTTCCATTAGAGATATTTTGGAGCTTTATAAAGCCGCTACGGTGGCTCCTAGTAAACGAAAAGCTTTCCAAGTTGTGGTCCTATCGGCAGTTTGGAGTATTTGGAAAATAAGAAACGGGGTAGTCTTTGGGGGCAAGCGAGCATCCCTTCGGTGGCTTTTCGAAGAACTCAAATGTACAAGCTACTTATGGATGAAAAATAGGAGGGCGATGGGGGTTCAAAGCTGGGAAAATTGGGTCTCCTTCGATCTATAATGGGCGCTGGGATGCTTTAGTTTTATTTGGAGTGTTTGTTCTCCTGTCCCATTTGTTAGATCTTCTAGATTGTTTTTTTAATAAATTCTGCCTTTAAAAAAAAATCATAACTTGAACATCAATTTGGAAACCGCGTCCAAAACTTATGGGTAACTGCGTCCATTAATTGAGCAATTTGACTGGGATTAATTAACTGTGTTTGAGCTGCATATATAGCGTGACTAGTAAAAAAAATCACGCACGAAGCATGATTAGTAAAAAAAATCACGCTTGAAATGTGATTATTAAAAAAATATGACAAAAAAACGTGATTATTAAAAAAAATTACGCTTGAAGGGTGATTATTAAAAAAAATCAACGATTGTGGGTACAAATTGACATTTATGCCCTTTTTAACCTGGACGACGCGTTATTTTTTTCAAAGTAATTACGTTTATGCCACCGCGTTATCCCTAACCCTAGATCATATTAATCGGACGGTTGGGGGCCCTTCGTACGCTTCGTACGATTTGGGCCTTTTGTACGATAACCGTCCCCTATATATATATACTAGGTTAGAATCTCGTGTATTACACGAGTTGAATAAATGTAATGTTATATACTTAGTAATAAAAATTTTAAGTTTTTAAAACCCGTGTATTAAGCGGGTTGAATAAAATATTACATGACAGTTATAAATTTTGATAAGTTAATTTTAAAACATTTTTTTAGCTGAGTGTTAATTTTTTTTATGTAACTGATAAGTTTTAATTCATATTAAACTTTAGAAACTCGATGTATTACATGAGTTCAATAAATGCAATGTTATATATACTTAGTAACAAAAATTTACATACTACATATTTATGAAAAACGTTTTATAAAAATAATTATAGAAATTATTATTATTTAATATGAGAGAGAGACGGAGAATTATTATTATTTAATATGAGAGAGGCGGGAAACAAAAATTATAAAAATAATTAAAGAAATTTGTATAATTAATAGGATAGAGCGGCGAGAAAAAAAGTTGAGAGTGTATGGGAGAGTGACAAGCGTCCCATCAAAACCTTTATTTATTATATAGTATAGATATAGAGGGTTAGGTTATGGTAAAAAGAGTTTTAAAAATAAGAAGGGTAAGAAGGATTTTGGGCTTGACATGTGTCATTTTATTGTTTTTGAATGAGGGCATATTGGTCATTGTGTAATATCAGGTCATTGTGTAATGTCAGGTCTGGTCATTATACCTTAAGAGTTTGACGTGGATTGCATGAACAGATGAGGATACTTACGCATCATCTGATCCTCGCGCTCCCATGTGAATTCCGGTCCGCATTTCGAGTTCCAATGAACTCTGACAATAGGGATTTTACTGCGTTTGAGCATTTTGACTTCCCTATCCATGATTTCTACCGGTTCTTCAACGAACCGCAATTGTTCATCGATGTGCAGCTCCTCAAGAGGAACCGTGAGTGTCTCGTCTGCTAGACATTTCTTCAAATTCGAGACATGAAAGACGTTGTGTACACCACTCAGTCCTTCAGGTAGGTCCAGTTGGTACGCTACTGGCTAATCCTCCTCACTATCTTGAATGGTCCAACATAACGAGGATTCAGTTTGCCTCGTTTCCCGAAGCGGATTAAACTTTCCCAAGGTGAGACTTTCAGAAGAACCATGTCGCCTATTTGAAATTCTAACGGCTTACGACGTTTATCGGCATAGCTCTTTTGGCGATCACGAGCTGCCGCCATACGGTTTCGAATTTGAACGATCTTTTCAGAGGTTTCGAATACAAGTTTTGGACCCGTAAGTTGGCTATTCCCAACTTCAGCCCAACAGATAGGAGATCGACATTTACGTCTGTACAATGCCTCGAATGGTGCTGCCTTGATGCTAGTGTGATAACTGTTGTTGTAGGAGAACTCCACTAGAGGTAAGTGAGATTCCCAAGTGTTACCGAAATCGATCACACAAGCTCGTACCATATCCTCTAAGGTTTGAATGGTACGTTCCGTTTGGCCATCAGTTTGAGGATGGTACGCCGTACTCATATCTAGATACGTGCCTAAAGCTTTTTGCAGAGATTGCAAGAAACGCGATGTGAATCGAGCGTCACGATCCGAAATGATAGAGATTGGCACTCCGTGCCGAGAGACCACTTCCTTCAAGTAAATACAAGTGAGTTTTTCCATATTTTCAGTCTCTCTGATTGCTAATAAGTGAGCGAATTTAGTCAGACGATCGACGGTCACCCAGATGGTGTCGCATCCGCTAGGAGTTCGGGGCAATTTGGTGATAAAGTCCATAGATATTTGCTCCCATTTCCACATTGGAATCTCTGGTTGTTGAAGTAAGCCAGAAGGCTTTTGGTATTCCACTTTGACCTTTGCGCAAGTCAGGCACTTGCTCACATAGGTGGCTATATCAGCCTTCATCTTTGGCCACCAATACAACACCTTTAGGTCATGGTACATTTTGTCAGAACCTGGATGAATAGAGTATCGAGATTTGTGAGCTTCATCCATAACCAGTTCTCTTAAGTTTCCATGCATTGGAACCCATATTCGCTCCGCGAAGTAGCTTCCAACGGTAGGTTTTCCTCTTTCAAGGCTTCAAGTTGAGCACTACGGATTTTGTTAGGTAATCAGGTGTGAATAGTAAGCTGTAATGCTCGAACTCGTTTGGGTTTGGTGTCCTTACAACTTAGAGCATCAGCTACCACATTAGCCTTGCCCGGATAGTATCTGATCGCACAGTCATAGTCATTTAAGAGTTCAACCCAACGACATTGTTGCATGTTCTACTCTTTCTGTTCAAAGATATGTTGAAGACTCTTGTGATCAGTGTAGATAGTGCTTTTGGTACCGTACAAGTAATGTCTCCATATATTTAGTGCAAATACCACGGCTCCCAACTCTAAGTTATGAGTTGTGTAGTTTTTCTCTTGAATTTTCAGTTGCCTGGAAGCGTATGCGATAACCTTCTCGCGTTACATTAGTACACAACCAAGACCTTGGATGGATGCATCACAGTACACTAGAAAATCATTCGTTCCCTCTGGGAGAGATAGGATGGATGCACTGTAGAGTTTCTGTTTCAGAAGTTAGAATGTTGACTCCCGGGTGTCACCCCAGTTATAGGGTTTATCCTTCTGGGTTAGGGCAGTGAGGCGTTGAGCAATCTTGGAGAATCCCTCGATGAAAACGACGGTAATAGCCAGTCAATCCCAGAAATTGTCGCACCTCCGTCGGCGTTGTAGGTGCTGCCCAATTCTTGATTGCTTCTACTTTAGCTGGATCGACATGTATTCCTTTCTCGTTGACTACATGTCCTAGAAATTGCACTTCGCGAATCCAGAATTCGCACTTTGGAGAATTTAGCATACAGTTGCTCTTGCTTTAGCAATTCCAGAATCAAATGCAGATGCTCTTCATGTTCTTCTTTGTTCTTAGAATAGATGAGGATGTCATCAATGAAGACGATGAGGAACTGATTAAGGTAGGGTTTACACACATGGTTCATGAGATTCATGAACACTGCGGGTGCGTTAGTTAGTCCGAATGGCATGACCATAAACTCGTAATGGCCGTACCTAGTTCTGAAAGCAGTCTTAGAGACGTCTTCGTCTCGGACTCTCAACTGATGATAACCGGATCTAAGGTCGATCTTGGAATTGAAACTTGATCCTTCGAGTTGATCAAACAGATCATCAAGGCGGGGTAGAGGATAACGGTTCTTGATCATCACTTTATTCAGCTCACGGTAGTCGATGCACATGCAGAAAGTCCCGTCTTTCTTCTTGGCGAATAGGACTGTAGCTCCCCATGGCGATGAGCTAGGTAGAATGAAACCTTTATCTAACAACTCTTGCAGCTGTGTAGATAACTCTTGCAGTTCACTGGGTGCAAGTCTATATGGTGCCCGAGTAATAGGTGCTGCTCTGGGTGCTAGATCGATTTGGAATTCGACTTGACGGTGAGGCGGAAGACTAGGCAGGTCTTTGGGAAATACCTCCGGATAATCACGAACGATCGGGATATAGTCAATCTTTTTCTCCTCAGATGGCTGCTCGGTGACGAGAGCCAAAATGGCAGTGTGACCCTTACATAGACACTTTTGTGCTTTCATGAAAGATATGATGCCCATAATAGCACCACTCTTTTCGCCTTGGACAGAAAGGGTTTCTTCACTCGGTAGAGGAAGGCGAACAAATTTGCTCGCGACAATTAATTTCGGCTTGGTTCTTAGATAACCAAACTATACCGACAATTACGTCGAAGCTGCCGAGTGTGACTGGCATAAGGTCAATGTCAAGTTCATGACCAACCAATGCAAGTTTACAACCCTTAAGAATGTGAGTTGCTTCAATTATCTGTCCATCAACTATTTATATGGTGTACTTAGCTTCTAGTAGGTTTGGAGTACGACCGCACTAGTAAGAAATTTGTGAGGTCACTGAAATAACTGGATATGCTGGGGTATAAATCAAATTAGACCAAGGATTAGTCACAGGATGAGATAACAAGGTCAAATGGAATCTATTGTTGGAGTGTAAGGAATAACGTGTTAGTTTAGGAAGAATTCCCAATTTTCACTTATAATGTGCACAAAGTAGTTTGAATTAAATGACTCAAAACAAGCTAAATAAAACACTAAGTAATACTCTAGACTCTCTAAACAACTAAACTACCGACAGGCAAGTGAACCTATCGAATGTAGTAAAGCCTAAGTAAGTCCGGATATCGAATCCAAAGGACCTCTACAGAAAACACTAACTAGAAACTGAAAGACTTATCCATACAAAATTGCTTAAATAAAATAATAATAAAGAGGGGGGTTTGCTAATAAAAACTAAGAATAACTTAAAAGAAGGACTAAAGAGAAGACTACGAATGCAAACGAAAGTTGAAACGAGAACCAGACGGAGAAAGAACACTACCTAGGCTCGAATCCTACACATGCTTGACAAAGGTTCTATCGATAAGGGAACTGACGTGATACCGGGATCTTAAACTACTAAACTCAAAGGAAACCTAGAGCACCCTCGACCCTTCTCAAGGATTGTCAACCAAGAAACCTAAAAGCCGTTAAACCACCGGTTGGATGGATTTCCCTCACAGGTCCTCCAATTTACTCAAGAAGTATCCGCTAGACAATCTACCTCACAGCGCGAAAGTCTCAATACACCTAAGTGTAAGGGATAACTAGGATTTTCCTATTGGATTCGGTAAACACAGATATGATACAAACTAGCAAGATCTTCTCACAAAGCCTCTAAACTAGCAATCTAACACCCTAGACAAACCGACAATCTCTCACCTCACAGCTATCGAGATTGGTTGCACATCTAAACTATCTATATCAAGAAGATTACCCTATGGTGAACTCGTACGCAGTTAACCACCCACTAATCAAAGACACACAGTAATTGATCTAGCATGCACCTATTACATGAAAGACATTCACCAAGGCACACGAGGAGTAAATCATCAATCCATAAACAATCATAGACACACATAAAACATCTAATAATCCAAACCAAGTTTGTTACATCATGAGTTCATCACATGCAAATCATCCAAAACCGGATAAAACCTAATGTCAATCATATGTATTCATCAACACCTAGGTAGTTCTAAGAGTTTAGCCACTAAACATGACAAAAACCATAGTTAGCATCAATTCGAAGCTCAAAAGAAACATGGGAATTGAAGATAAACAAGGAAAAACACAACCGAATGATTAACCCCTGATGGAATGCGATCCTGATGCCTTTAATCTTCAACCCGAGCCTCTAAAGCTCTGAAATCAACCCTTTTTCGTCTCTCCTTTTCGCCTGCAGCCGCTCCTTGATTCTGTCTCCTAGGGTTTCTAATTTTTGGGGTTTTAAAACAATTTCTGCGAAAAACCACCCGTCGCGTAGCGCGACGGGATCTTGCACACTCCTCGCGTAGCGCGAGGGCCCTAGAAAAGACAAAACAGTCGGGCAATCATTAAAAGGGCAATTCTGACATTTTTCAATCCTCGCGTAGCGCGAGGGACTTCCAATACCTGTCGCGCTACGCGACAGGGGTAAAAATCCAGAAACTATCTTCTTTCTTATCCACAGCCCTCTCGCACGAACCAGAAACTCGTTCTTCTTCGTTTTCAATCATATCCGCTTCCTTTGTGACCTAACAACCATAAGATATAGAAATATTAAGTACAAGCAGTTATAGAAGAAAACCGAAGCAAAACAAACACAAAGTGGGAATAAAATTGACAGTAAAATGCATGTATTTTGCAATACATCAACTTACATAGTTGGAGTCGATGGGTTTACCACGAGGTTCTATTAGAGTTTCAACCGAGATGGTTTCATTGATCAAGTCTGGATGAGAATCTTAAGTTCACTAAGGCTCTTACATGAGTGAAATCAAATGATGGGTCCTATGGATGATAGTTCAGTGTGTTCGTAAATACCTTCAACATGATAGTCGCGTCTATCAACTGTTAAATAGGTTTAACGATACCAACTAGTCGTTGAGTGGGTTACGAGAATTTCTACGGACAGTGGAAAATTACGTCTGTAACTCACATATTAGGACCATTTATCCACACACTAGGTTTCACCAGGACTTGCGTGCACCTCAAATTACTATTACGTGTGCACCCGTAATGATAATTTGCCTTACATGCTCACCCTAGCTTTCCTTGTCCTGTGTCAAAAATGTCCTTTAGCTTGTATTTCCGAGTACAGAGTGTTGTCAGATATGATAAGTCATCGAGAGGCTTAGTCATCAACCATAAATTGGTCAACTAGAACTCATATCAGGATGATTAGTCAGGAATCGTTTGATCCAAGTATTCACTCGAGTTGGAACATAATACGAGAGTCCAATCCAGTGGATTGTAGATGGGAACATGCACATAAAACAAATATGTACATGAAATGTGGCTTCTATGAGCGAAACTAGTTCATGAATGTGTTACTGAAAGAGGCAAAGTAGCCGTCCTTCCAACTGAGTCAGGATAGGGTTTGGGTATGCAATGAGCAAGGTGTTCTCAACCTTGTGGTCAATCTTTCTTCAACAGAATATCGACCAAAGCGCGAGCCCACGGCTCGGGAAAGTGATGACATCTATGTGTCATTGAATTTCTACAAAAATACGTGCAACGATCTGCCTCCACACGGTGTACCTCAAGCAAGGTCCACGGGTTCGGGCTTGAAGTAGAGTAAAGCTAGTGAGATTGGAGTATTGTTGCTAGTGGGTGCAATAGGGACTCGCCTCCGACGAACCCAACTCCCAAAGAGATATGTGCGAGTGCTGGGTGTCGTCCCTAACACGGTCCTGAGAAGGCCCACCATTCCCGATTGTGTCATCGATAGGCTCAAACCGGTGTCATCTTCGGCTCTGATGGCGTAACAAGGGTGCAGATGATGGTGTGAGTGACTCCTCCGAAGGCTCCGTCTTATTGCCCTCGGACGGTAATGGATGTTGTTATGATGATTCCCTGAGTGTCTCCACTGAGAATGATGATGCAATGCGAATGACCTGTTCCTCTTCAGCAGAGGGTGATATGAATGATGTCAACATGCCTGCAATGCAATGCATGTGTAGATGCTATGTGTAGCATGTATGAGTGTCTGTGTCGTGTAACTAATGTGTGTGGGTTATAGTCTAGTATGCAATTCCTAGTTCGCTATAACCAATGTCTCTGATACCAATCTGTCATACCCCCAAAATCCACTAACGGAGTTTTACCGTTTGGCGTGTGACAAAACAGGATCTCAGTCATTAGTTACATGAAACGACACTATATGGGACATAAATGAAATATCAGAAAAGTTCAGAGTGAATGCGAAAGCGTTAAATAGAGTAGTAAATGAGCAAACAATGCGCCCAAGTCAAGTCTAAAAAGAAAGCATAATAAACATTTGATCAAAGCTTGAAAAGCTAACAAGACTCCATGCATGCCCTAGTGTGCACCTGAACTTAGCGACCTGAGAAAACATGTAAGAAAAAGTGTCAACACAAGGTTGGTGAGTTCACAGGTTTCAGTTTGTAAGTAGCGTGTGCCAGATTATGTACATTCAATATGTGTATCAATAGGTAGCTAACAAATGTTCATGTCTTACTAAAGCGCTCGCAACCGAAGCTGACAGTGTGTTTGTTTGTTTGCCTCCAGCCAGGTCTATCAACTCTGACTAATATGTTTAGGCCAATATTTCACCCGTTCGACCTCTAATCGAGTTAGCGCGATTAACGCGAGTGGGGTTTGTCAAACCCAGTAGTACTACCAAAACATTCCCTCGCTAAATCCATATTAACGGTCCGATGTGTGTGCTGACTTTTCAATGATAGTGTGTTACGCTTAGCCTCAACAGTGATAACATATAAATTACAATAATCAAAATAGTTTGCGTCATGTTTTCTCTCCTAACGGGAAAAACAAGTAAAATAATGTTTGTTTGCGTACCTATTTCTCCCTCACGGGAAAACAAGTAAAAGTATGATTGCTTGCGTGCATGTTTCTCCCCCAACGGGAAAACAAGTAAAAGATGTTGTTTGTTCGTGTGCATGTTTCCTCCCCCAATTTAAAACAGTAAAAGGGGTCGTGAAACTCACCTGCGTTGCGTAGTAGGTAGTATCACACAAGTAAGAGATTTGGTACGCAAGTGTCAGCCTGCAACGGCTTACGTATGCCCTAGAATTATAAACATAACGATTAGGGACACATTGGAATCTGTAACGACGACACGGAAGGTTAGAACGTCTTAAAACATTCTAAGGATCAATGAGTAGACGAACGTGTCCACGGGAATAAGGTTTCTTAAAATAAATAGGATGAGTGCGATACGTGCCGAAAGTTAATAACGAATAATATTAAATAAATAAATAAATTCGTGTGTTTGTATCATTTAATAATGATCTAAGAAAATAATATAACATATATATTATTTTTGAACTCGTAAGAAATATACAATAATCATTTACGTGACAAAATAATAAATATATTATTTTTATTCGAGATTATAAACGTGAGTAAATAATATAAATAACTATATTATTAATTAGTTTGAAATGTTACACGAGATTAATAAACGAGGCGAAATAATATAAAAAAATATATTATTTTATACTAGGAGTCACGGGTTGAAAATAATATAAACATATTATTTTATTCGAAGTCGTGGTTTGAAAATAATATAAATATATTATTTTAAAAGCGAAAATAATATTAATTATAAGTTATAAGACCAAACCCGAGCCTAGGGTTGTTTCCGGCCTCAAAACCTTTTAATATAATATTATAATATTACAGGGAAAGATTTTATAAAAAGGAAATCAGTGAAAAAGTCCTTTTAAAAAATAATGCAGGAGATCAGACTCGAACCCGGGTCTCCTACGCACGAGTCCAACGCCCAAACCACTACGCCCGCTAGGGTCATCGCGTTAGAAATCAATTTCCTTTGGTTTTAACATCTACCCCCACTGAGTTCTTCCCCTTATCGTGAACCCAACCCAAATCCATCCTCAAAACCAATCAATTCGACTGCAAACGATCATAGATTCATAGGGGTTTTGTAAATCGAGCGTTCGTGAATCTGTGGGTTCGATAAATTACAAAATTAACGATTTTAGGATAGTTTGATTAAAGAAAAACGGGCCGAAACCCTAGATCAAAAACACCAAATCAATTAGATCTAACTTGATAATAATACTAATTGGAATCATAGGGCTTTTACTAATTAAGGCCTTGCGAATCTGTTGATATGGTTTAATTGGATTAAAAATGTGTTTAAGATCAAAAGCCCAAAATCAGACTAAGAACAAACCCTAGTTATTGCGTTGTACAAAATTCGATGTTATTTGTTTAATTTAACATAGGGCTTCCATCAAATAGGTGATTACGAATCTAGTGGTATAGGTTAATTGAATTTAAAACAGATTTAGAGTAGGGTTCGATTAGGTTGGAATAGTATGAACCCTAGATTAAGGTTCACGATCAATTCGGTGCTGTAAGTCCAATTAGCCATAGCGCTTTCGATTAACAGACTTAAACGAAGCTAAGGGTGTAGGAGTTTACCATATTAGTGTTCGAATTTAGTGTGGTCGGCTAAACCTACTGCCGACGATGATTGGTTTGATTCCGGACGATTTCTGTTGTAATTCCGGTCCAATTGATGTGCACAGAAGCTTCACAGAGTCCCGTTTAAGGTGTATAGGTGATTAGTTTGCGAGTTAGATACAAGAATTCATTCAATTTGATGGGTAAATGACGATGAACGGCAGTTACGGCCTTAATTCTCATTGTTGGGATTAATTGGGCAATGATGATGTTTTATTCGGCAGTTAAGACTGTTAATGTCATAAATCATGCGATTTCAGTTTTGATTTCAAACAGAACCGATCGTGGAATTTGGATTCGATCAAAGTAGCATGGTTTGACTATCAAAAGTCAAACCAAGTCAAGATTGGGTGAATTTCAATTTTTGTCCCTGCAGTTTCATGTTTACAAGTTTAGAAATAGGCAGAATTGGTCCCTCAAGTTTGGATGGAGTTAAAAACATGGTTAGTTTGACTATCAACAGTCAACAAGACTTCAATATTAGATTTTGACTATACAGAGTCAAAATAGACTAGAGTTTAGGCTAATTACACAACTAGTCCTTGAAGTTTTAAGTATAGGTAATGACAGAAACAGTCCCTAAAGTTTGAGTTAAGTTAATTACGTTAACTTTAACTAGATTTGGTTAACAGAGTTAACCTGAAAGTCCGGATTGTCACAGTACATGATCTGGCAAATATCATTATTAACTGAAACCTGTGAACTCACCAACCTAGCGTTGACACATTTTCTTAACATGTTTTCTTAGGTCGCTAAGGTATAAGTGCACGGTTAGGACATGCTTGGGAGTCTATTATAATTGCAAACATTTAAACTATTTATCTGCTTTTCAATAACTTGGTTTTTGGGCGCATTTGTTTTGCATATTAAATACTTTACTTTTCGCTTTCGCATTTACTCTGAAAATTAATGGTTTTTATTAAATTCATATAGTTTCGTTTAATATGACTAATGACTGAGATCCTGGTTTGTCACACGCCTCGCGGTAAAACCCCGCAGGTGGATTTTTGAGGGTGTGACATATATACTATCGAAGATTCATTTAGGATTTCTTGAGAATAGCCTCGCCACTAACTAAGCTAACGCGTAAAGAGATAAAGTTCGAATGGGGTCCAGCCCAAAACAACGCGTTTGAAGAATTAAAGTCACGATTAACCCAAGCTCTAGTCTTGACCTTACACGAGGGAAACGAGGATTTGGTAGTTTACACTGACGCTTAAGGTCAGGGATTGGGTTGTGTATCCATACAACAAGGAAAAGTGATCGCTTATGCCTCACGACAGTTAAAGGTTCACGAAGAAACTACCTGACTCACGGTCTAGAGCTGGCGGTGGTAGTTTTTGCATTAAAGATTTGGAGGCACTACATGTACGGAGTTAAGTGCACAATTTACTCTGATCATAAAAGCCTGAAGTATTTATTCGAGCAGAAGGAGTTAAACATGAGACAAAGAAGGTGGTTGGAACTAATAAAGCATTACGACTGCGAGATATTATATCACGCATGTAAGGAAAACGTAATGGTGGACGCCTTGAGTCGAAAGGAGGAGTCGACACCTATATAGATTAAGGCATGCCAACTGACTATAACACCGGATTTGATGACTGAGATAGAAAAGGTGCAAGGGGAGGCTCTGTTAGAAAGGAATGTGAAACGGGAAAGAATAGTAGGTCAACAAGCAAATCTAGGAACTCATACGTATGGGGTACGCACTCGGTTTGATCGGATGTGGATACCCAAGATTGGTGAGCTTAGAGCCAAAATCCTCGATGAGGACCATAAGTCTCACTACTATATCCATCCAGGGACAAACAAGATGTACCATGATTTGAAGAAAGAATACTGGTGGCCCGGTATGAAGAACGATGTGACTGAATACGTGAGCAAGTGCGTGACTTGTTCACTGGTTAAGGCCAAGCACCAGAAACCATGTGGTAAAATGCAACCCTTGCCAATACCATAATTGAAGTGGGAGGAGATCACGATGGACTTCATTACCATGCTACCACGAACAGCTAAGGGCAATGATACCATTTGGGTGATCGTCGACCGCTTGACGAAAAGTGCTCACTTTTTACCGATACGTGAGGATTTTTCGTCTGAGAAACTAGCAGGATTATTTATCAAAGAAATAGTGAGCAAACACGGTATGCCAGTGTCAATTGTGTCTGTCAGGGACACTCGAATCACGTCGAGATTTTGGAAGAAGTTCAATGAAGCAATGGGTACTAGGCTAAACATCAGCACCGCATACCACCCCAAACTGATGGTCAATCCAAGAGAACCATTCAGACATTGGAGGACATGCTCCGAGCCTGTATCATTGACTTCGGTGGGAGCTGGGATAGCCATTTTCCGTTAGCGGAATTTTCATACAACAACAACTATCATTCAACCATTGGCATGCCGTCATTCGAGATGTTGTACGGAAGGAGATGTAGAACCCTAGTTTGTTGGGGGGGTGGAAATTGGACAGAAAGACTTCGCGAGTCTCGAAGTGGTCAAAGCTACTTCCGAGAAATTTGAACAGATCAAAGTTCGCATGAAAGCCGTCAAAGTTCGCATGAAAGCCGCTAAAGACAAACAGAAATCATACGCGGATAAAAGGCGAAAAGATTTAGATTTTCAAGTGGGAGACATGGTACTGTTGAAAGTGTCACCCTGGAAGGGAATCATCTGATTCTGGAGAAGAGGCAAACCAAATCCAAGGTTTGTTGGACCTTTCAAAATTTTAGCAATAGTTGGTTAAGTAGCTTACCGCTAGACCTGCCTGATGAGCTTAGTGGAATTCACCCTACATTCCACGTGTCGCCCTTACGCAAATGTCTAGCTGACGACACGGCTCACATACCATACAACGACATTCAAGTAGACAACAGTTTAAACTATGTAGAGGAACCAATAGCTATTCTAGACCGAGCTGAGAAACGGTTACACAAAAAATCAATTCCTTTGGTCAAAGTACAATGGAAACATAGAAAATGATCGAAAGCTACATGGGAAAAAGAGGACAAAATGAAAGAATTATACCCTCAATTGTTTAACTTGTAACATCCCCAAATAATTAAACCTGAAGAGAAACGTAAGGTGGCGGGAAGTATAACCCAAGATAGAAAGGAAGCGAAAGAGGTTGGGCCTTGGGCCGACCCATGGGCTGAGAACAAGAGGGAAACCCTTTTTATCCCAACTGCATCACCAACCCCTCCTCATTATCATTTCCTGCGCAAGTTTTCTAGAGAGAGAAAGAGTATTTCGGCTAGAAAGAGAGGCAAGGAGATCGGTCCAAGAAGCTCGGGAATCATCACTCGGTATCACCACAATGTATAACAACAAAAATCGGATCCCAAGAGGTAAGAAGCACCTCTAAATCTGAATTTTTATAATTTTTTGGTATTCGGGTAATAACGAATAAAGGCACGGTTTTTACATATGGATTCGAAAACAAACCATAGATCTGAGCTCATGGGTTAAAAAGGAATGTTTTGAACGTAAAAAGTTCGAAGCTTGAACGATTGGAAATCATGGACCAGATCTTGGGTTTCTAGTTGGGGAAGAAGGTCGCGCAGGAAAACTTGGCATGTTCGCCTGGCACCATTCTGGCGAACTTAACAAGTTCGCTACATCTTGTTGCACAAACTAAGGGGCGAACTTACAGTAAGTTCGCCTAAGCCAAACCTGGCGAACTTACCATACATTCGTCTAAGGTCTAAGTGGCGAACTTATCATGATCGCATAAGCTCGAAGATGGCGAACTTATCAAGTTCAATGAAGCGAACTTGCTATGTTGAACTTGATAAGTTCGCTTAAGCCAAAAGTGGCGAACTTACCTAAGTTCGCCAAACCCTAAAAATAGAAAACATCTAGTGTCGTTTAGGTTCATTATCTTATCTTGTATGACTTGATTATACAGATTGTCTGGGACCTTAATGACACTCACTGACGAGCCATTATACTTTAGGAACCTGCTTATCAGGTGAGTTCTATGTGCCCCTACGTGTTATGCGCAAACATTTTCAATTGTTTTAGGGCTGAAGTGTATACATACTTATGAATGAATGAAATGAATGCTATATGTAACCATGTGTGTTATATGACAATACATGATGAACCAAGAATGAAAAGTATGTTTATGAAAAATGAAATAAAAGTAGGACATAACGTATAAGAATGAAATCTCGCTTTATATATATATATATATATATTGCATGCTATGTATGAACAAAACGTTATCTACGGTACGATGATAACGACTATTTTGGTAGACGAACGCGGGACGACCATACGACTATTATGCAGCCAGAACTAAAAGTCTAGAAAGGTAGAGTAAATACAGACTACTACGGTAGACGGAGGCCCTAAATCGATGCACGGTTGCATATATAGTTTGAATGGGAAACGGATGCCTTAGGGCAAACGAGCGAATATGACGGACTACAACGATATGACGGTTTACGATATGACGTACGGACACTAGTTGTCGGACGGTTTATGAATAACGGACTATGACGGTAGACCGAAACGTTTGTATTTGTGACTTACGTAATCAATGACGGGCTGATCACCCTTACGTGTAAGACCAATGAATGTTCAAATGAATGCAAAAATGTAAGTATTTATAGACGTACTCACATATGAATGATATATGAAAGCAAGAAGTGTAAAGGTGTATAGATATACATATATATTTATACTCATAAAAATATAGTAAGAAATAATGTTTATACCTACTTGCTTTAAACTAGAACTCACCTAGCACTTCAGGTAGCAAAAGGAAAGGGCGTGCAAAGGCGTGAAAGCTATCTGGAACAAGACTGATATCATGTTTAGTTAATTACATGTTAAGAAAATGTTTCTTTTAATGATAAGACTTCTGTTGTTTATGTAACTGAATGATGTATGCTTCCGCTGCGATTGCATGTTTTAATTTAAGTTCAACATTTTGACGACTATGTTTATAAGTAAACACAACAAGTGAGGTCTCCCGGGTTTGAGGCCTTACAATATATATATATATATATATATATATATATATATATATATATATATATATATATATATATATATATATATATATATATATATATATATATATGGTAGAGATCAAATAATAACCCACTATTATTGTGTTAACCCAGTTAACTCCGGCAAAATCGATCCAAATAAAAAAATTAAAATAACATTATTACACCGATATAACGTTATGATCTTTTTTTGTATTCTTGTAAATTCGCAAGTCTAGGGGCGTTTACACTTAGTGTAAGTTTTTACACCTGGTGTAAGTTTTTACACCTAGTGTAAGTTTACACCAGATGTAAAAAACTTACACTAGGTGTAAACGCCCATAGACTTGCGAATTTACAAAAATGCAAAAAATAACTTAACGTTGTATTGGTGTAATAATGTTATTTAAAAAAAAATTGATTTGCATCGATTTTGGCGGTGTTAACTGGGTTAACACAATAACAGTGGGTTAACAATGGAACCTTACCATAGATATTTATTCAACCCGTGTAATACACGAGATTCTAACCTAGTATATATATATATATATATAGGGGAAGGATCATAAGAAAACTAATTGTTCATGAGAAAACCAAAAAACTATTTATTAAATGTAAAAAAAATAATAAAAAAATCATAACTCAAAATATAAATCAAAAACTAAAAAACCGCTTCGGATACCTTGTTCCCCCCGTCGTCCTCTTTAAAAAAAAAACTCGTTAACCCTTATTGACCGGTTAGCTTCCACCTTACCTTGTTTCATTTGATTCGTTTGGTGGTATTATCGACATTTTGCATACCAATATCATTTTGCACACCAATCTCTCTCTTTCTTTCTCTCTCTCTCTCTCTCTCATATATATATATATATATATATGGGAAAAATCATAAGAAAACTCAATGTTCATGAGAAAACAAAAAAAACTACTTATTTAAGGTAAAAAAAAATAATAAAAAAATCATAACTTAAAAAATAAATCAAAAATTAAAAAATTGCTTCGGAGCCCTTGTTTCCCACGTCATCCTCGTTCATAAAAAAACTCGAAAAGTAGTGGGTTTAGCTTTTGAACTTAGTTTTTTGGGTTTAGTTGAGCTTTTTATGTTAGGTTTTTGGAGGGGTGGGGCAGGGTGGAGGGTTTAGGTTTTTTTTGGGGGGGGGGGGGGGTGGGGGTTTAGGTTTTTGGGGGGTGGGTGAGGGGGTAGGTGGGTGGGGTAAGGTTTTTGGGTGAGGGTGGGGTGGCAGGATTAGGTTTTTCGGGGTGGGTTAGGCTTTTGGTTTAGTTTTTGGGTTTAGTTTAGGTTTTTGGAGGGAGATGGTGGGGGGTTTAGGTTTTAAGGGGGTGGGTGGGGGGTTTAGGTTTTTGGGGGGTGAGTGAGGGGGTGTGTGAGGTGGGTTTAGGTTTTTGGGTGGGGGTGGGGTGGGGGGTTATGTTTTTGGGTGGGGGTGGGGTGGGGGGTTAGGTTTTTGAGGGTGGGTTGGGGTTTTGGGTGTACTATACATATGCAGTAAGAGTTTTTTGGTTTTCTCATGAAAATGAGTCTTTTAGTGAACGCACCCCTATATATATATATATATATATATATAGGGGAGGGTTCCAGAGAAAACCAAGAGTTAGGCGAAAACCAAGAAAACCAACATTTGACCATTGATTAAATTGATCAATGGATGAGATTAATTAGTGGAAAATTTATAAAAATCATGAGTTTTATTGATTAGTTTTAATGACTCATGGGTAATTTAGGTATATCAACACCTTTTAATTGCTTTTTAAATTAGGAAATCCTTTAAAAATCTCATTCTCTCACTTCTATCACTTTTTTTTATCCTCTATCTACTTTTTTTTAACTTATTTTTCTACAAACAATCAAACATACTAAACAAGCAATAAACAGATAAAAACTAATTAGAAATTTTCGTTATATTTACAAATGCGTTTACGTATGTGTAAACAGATTTACATAAGTGTTTAAGTATATGTAAACAAGTTACATGTGTGTTTACATATATATATATATGTAAACAATAAACTATAATGAAAAAGAAGAAACCAACCGACAAATTACGTAACTGGTATAATAACACGTGTATACGTATATGTAAACATGACATAAAAAATGAAAAGAAATGAGTTACGTATGCGTAGCTCAAACGAGCTACGTATACGTATCTATATGTAACATATACAAAGATGAAGAACATGAATAAAAAAAAACCCAACTAAACTAATGTAATTACATCTATGTAACAATATAGTTATATGTATGTAACAACCAAAAGTTTAATAAACGAAAATGCTACTGCTTCAAATCAAGAGTTTAAGAAACATACATGGATGACAACTGTGTAGAAGGTTCTAATCCATTCTTTCCATTATTTTTTTTTTAATTGTATTCAGAAAAAAAAATGTAACCCTCTTGTAGTTAAATTCTAAAGCTTTTAATCCCATGTTCTTTGTCCTTTTTTTTTTGCATATCTAACCTAACTTTCTTGATGGTGGCTAACTCCATCGAGAGAAGAAGCAAGAGAGTTAATATTTTGTTTTTGAAATTGATAGAAATCTATTATAATGGAAACTGAAATCAAATTCCTAAAATAATGGATTTTTAGTTTACCAAAACAATAAATATCAAATTAAAATTAATGTATATTTACATAAATACCCTTTTACATAAAAAAGAAATAAATAAAATCTAAATTTTCTGATTGGTTGATACTGGTTTTCTTGGTTTTTGCCTAACTTTGTAGTTTTCTCTTGATCCTTCCCCTATATATATATATATATATATATATATATATATATATATATATATATTCTGCCATATATGAAGATGATTGAACCCTAACACACTCACAAACACATTGTTACATACACACACTCACGAATGAAGCTGATCAAACCCTAATGAGATGATCGAACCTAATGATGATCAAATCAAACCCCTCTCCCTCGATGAAGATGATCGAACCCCAACATCGGATGATGAAGCCGATAGAATCCGATAGAAGCTGTTGACAATGAGGCCGATAGAACCCCCAACATCGTATGATGAAGCCAACGTCCTAAGAAAACGAAGTTTTTTTTAATGAATGAACGATGATGAAGCGGATTCCGTTTGAATCTGATGATCAAGATGATGTTTTTCGAACCTTGAGAGGTTGAAGAACTATGTCTAAGATGATTCCCCTTGAAACCGATCGAAAAGAACTATGTCGTTTTGTTTCCCACGTATCCTTATTATCATTAGGCTTTTCTTAATCAAAGTCAGGTTGGGCTATGGTTAGTTGGTTTTCCATCATGTCTGAACCGATCTGTACCCAAACAGATTTCTCTCAAATATTAGGACCGAGGACTGCACCGATAGATGGTAAACCCGGGTCTGGTCAGACTGGTCCGGGTTTTCTGGTTGGGTTTCTCGGGTCGTCCCGATACTTGCTCACCCCTACTCACACCCATATTTGTTTTTAATTTAAAATGTAACTTTATTTTTTAATAGTTTTATATTAATGTAAAACTAATGAAGACTTTGTGTTATTAAAATTGCTATTTGATATCCTTTAATAAAAAAAATAAAAAAAAGTAACAACATTTAAGTTATTTTTAGTATAAATCAATGATAGTCAATGCATACACAAATATCAAATATAAATATTTGTATCTTCATCATCAGGGCCGGCCCAATGGGCATGTGGGCAACTCGATCGTAGTGGGCCTACCATTTCGAGGGACCTAAAAAAAAATTATATATATATATATAAAATTTTCGAGGCTTTAAAAAAAATAATTTATTGGGCCTTTTATAAAATTATATATTTCATTAGGAGTCTTTTTTTTTCTGCTCGTGTAGAACATTCGAATCATCGGGACCGACTCTGTTCCTCATATATATATATATATATATAAGATATTCAATCCAAACTATTGAAGTAAATTAAGAATTGAGGACAAAAGCAAGCTTGTCTATTAGACAAATTTAATAAGTCAAACTTTAGTATCAAATATTTTAAAATGTTAAATACAAAGGTCTAAATCAAACAACTAAATCTATATTATATAATAAATAAAGGTTTTCTATGCCACATGTTACCTCAATATTCATTCTTATTATTTTTTTCACGCATCTCTCTCTTATTAAATGCACCTCTATCTTTTAATATTTATATATTTTTAAAGAAAATACTAATCTTTATATTAATAAATCTTCTGATATATTTTGACGAGTGTATGTGTTAATAAATTATATTGTATTCCACGGGTTTATTCAATCCGTGTAAAACACGAGTTTTTAAAAAAAATACATTTTTTATTAATTAATATAAAATATTATATTTATTCAAGCCGTGTAATACACGAGATTTTAACCTAGTAAATCAATAAATAAAAATAAATGTACCCTGGTCTAGTGACATTGTTGATTGCCCCTGTAAATGTTATGTGAGTTTAAATTCTGTAAGTGTAGATTATGAGTATTTATGAGAAAATTTTGATGTAAAAAAAAACAAAAAATATATCAATAAACGATAAAAAAAAACAAGACAGTAACTATGTATCTATCGTGTCAAGTCTAACCAACTAAATAAGTCAAACTTTGATCTTCAAGTCAACAACATGCATATATATTCTTGTGCATTCAAGAGTAAGGGTAAATTATACATTTTGAAATTGATCTTTTAATCACTTAAAATAATAAATATGTATTTTTTAAAACTTCTAACACATATTTTACATACTAAGTGAAGGTTTTATAAAATTATTTAGACCATCCGTAGTGGTTTCACTACTTTCTCTTTCACGCCCTGTCACGTCACTGCCACATCAGCACAGTGACAATCACTGTCCATAATCACTAAGGTGCGTAGCAGTTTCACGCTCCGCATTTATTATTTAAGGGTAATTTACATATATCCCCTTCCTAATTTCATTTATTACATATTTACCCAACCCCTAATTTTAATTACATATTTCCCCTTCCTAAAGCTTATATATTACATATTTACCCAATTCATTTAAAATAACTTATTGAATTACTATTTTACCCTTAATGAACCAATTAAAATACTATTTACATATATCCCCTTCCTAAATATATCAATTTACATATATCCCCAATTTCAACCGAAACCAATTCAATGCTTTAAGATGACATGATTAGTTGGAACATTTCGAGTAAAACTACATCCTTAAACTTCTCAACTTTCTTTACTTTTACATTTACACCCCATTCCATAAGTTTATTTAGTTTTTCTTTTTCATCATTTTTACTCCCTCTTACACAAATAAATTTATGAATGTGAATTTGCACAATTCAAATCGAGGGGGTGTTACATACTTAAACCACTTGTCAAGTGAAAAACATTTACAAATTACCGATACTTAACTAAATTTAAATGTATCTTTGTTGAAACTATCCCAAATTAATTTTTTTCTATCCTAAACTATACCAAATTCCGGCGAGAGAGCACCAAAAAAATAGCCCAATTCACCCTCATCCCCCCGCAAACCCTAGCCACCATTCCAGCGAGAGAGCACCGGCGACCAAGAACAGAAACCGGGTGAACCTTCATGCACTGATTACGATTCTAGTCTGCAGCTGAATCGAAAGCCTCCCTCACCATGAAACTTGTAGTCCCCTCCACCGTGTTTGCGACCTGTCGACCCTTGCCCGACACCCTACCACCTGAAATCAACAACATGGAACCCCATCTTCAAGCATAGATGGTAATTAATTTTGGCAGGAATTCAAGAAAGAAGAGGAGGGTTGCGGAATTCGGAAGAGGGGTTGGGAGCGCACACCGTGAAAAACACACACAAGATTTTGCAAATGAGAGAAACTTATATTTGAGTATTAGGTTTCAACATAAAAAGGGTAAATAGGTAATTGTGTAAGGATTGAGTAAATATGTAATTGATTTTTATGGTTGGGTATATATGTTATTAAGAAGCTTAGGAGGGGGAATTATGTAAAAAATTCATTATTTAATATTAACTAATAATTAACTAAGAAAAACAAATTATTAGTTGGCACCATTTGATTGGGTGAGTTGTGCCCCCTTCCCCGTGAATGCCCTCATGCCCAATGCCCCAACCCCCTTTCACGCCCCGGGGGCGGTGTTCCACGCCCATGAAAGGGCTAGGTGGACCACACCCCCTTCTTCACGCCTCCGTTACACTTGGCCTTAAGGTTTATAAAGATTGATTTGAACAAGAAATGATTAACTAGCTTAGAACCCGTGTAATACACACGGGGTGAAAAATATCAACACATAAATTTTTTAAATATTTATGTATATATTTTATAGGTGTAAAAATGTATTACATATTCTAAAGATAGAAAACAAAATAAAAAATATGTAAAAATTATACATAATTGGGTTTCGAAAATACGTTAATTACTATTTAATGTAATCTGACTTTCATTTCTATTTGATTGAAAATAAAAGTTACATAATTATATAGATTTCAAAATTTTCTATAATAAGAGATAATTTAAAATAAATGTGTTTTATTAGTGTAATTAGTATTTTCTTTAAAAATATATTATTATTAAAATATATAGGTGTATTTAAAAAGAGAGAGAGACGGGGAAAAAATGATGAGAATGAATATGAAGACGACACGTGGCATGAAAAAACCTTTATTTATTATATAGTATAGATTTAGACTAAAACAACAAAGGTTTATCAAATTGGAAAATGTTTTACGTGTGGTCCATGGGAGCAGCATGGATGATGCAAGATTGGATTGTGCATCGACACTGTGCGATATCATTCATTTTTTCCAGGCGTTGCTTCATTTCTCTATTTAAACAACCATTGCGCTCACACTTGATCTAACCATTAGGCTGACCGGTGTACTCACCTCATCACTGCTGAATGGCTGAGGTGGCCAGCAGTGCCGACGGTGATACCACAATTTTGATGGTTTATTTGATATTTTTGGAGAGAAGCATAGAATAGAGTATTTTCTTGATGGAGTAGAGGTGAGTGGAATGTAATGAAGTGTGATGTGACACTGACGTTTTAGGACGTATATGTCTACGTTTCTTTAATACAGACTTTAAGTCAAATCCTAGAGTTTAACCACTTGGGCAAAGCGGGTGAGCTTGCTGTTGAAAGTTTACGGTTGTGCGGCTAATAATTGATCATCTATTTGTTTACAGAATGAAATGATCTATAAGAAACAGACAGAAGCGAGGAAAGGCCCCTTAGACCCCACCAGCACAAGGGGTGGACTAATCAATATTGAACCCCCGAAAACTACTTTCTTTTCTAACAAAATCAATCAAGCCTAAACCGGACATGTTGATATTGATTGAGTTGGAGGGACTTTCAATCACTTAATCCATCTATAAACCTTATAAACCTAGACCCTGATGACCTTCATAAATGAAGGACAACATCCAAGGTCACCCTTGGATTCGGGAGGGGGAGGGGGAGGGGGAGGGGTAGGGGGAGAGAGAGGTTTATTATTATTTTTTTTATTTACATATAGTACAAAGATACAGTTACACTTAGCTTGTTTGCATCGAATAACATCAACACCATCAGAAAACTTAGGAAAAAAGATAACGAAGAAAGTAAAGAAAAAAATATAAAAAAATTGTCAATTGGCTTAATCTTATTGTAGATTGAGGAGTTACTAGGAAATGGGCTTCTAGCCTAATGATATCAAGGTGTTTTTTTCTAAAGAAGTTGAGGGTTCAAGTCTTTTTTTTTTGAACGACGAACATTAAATGTTGTGACGTCGCACCCCTCGTCACATGGGAGAGCCTCGTCCAACTCCGGCCAATATGTTGTCTTAACCGGGCCCACTTGGCGTCAGAGTTGGAAAGCATCCAAGGAAAAATCTCATCCAAGGAAAAATCCCATCCAAGAGTTCAAGTCTTTTGGTGGATAAAATGGTGTATGAATTTGTTGTTAAAAATATATTTTTCTTATCAATGTAAGCTTAAAATTTTTAATATCAAAGTTAAAAATAGTTGTCAAAGTTAATGATAACAAGAATGCTTTTAACTTATTTTTAAAATTATAACAATATTAACATATAATATGTCCACAGCTTATAAAAAATATACCTTTTGACATGTTTGTTTTATCAAAATTTATTTAAATGACATAAAAATTAAAATACATGCTTGAACCATAGACATACCAACATGCACATTTTCTACAGTAACTTTTAACTCACATCCTCAACTTGCCTTTTAATATTTATTATTATAATTTTGCCTCGCGTTCCGCGCCAGGAAGCGGACCTTAAACGGTTGAGACGATGACATTAACGTGACTAAGCACAAAAAGAAACGTGGATAAATAAATTTTTCCCCGCGCTCCGTGGCGGGAGTCGGACCTTAAACGGTTGAGGTGATGACATTAACTTGGCTAGGCTAAAAAAGAATCGTAGTTAAATATATAAAAATAACGTATGAAGTTACAGTGAATCGATTGTGGAGATCGAAACATAGATAAAAGACAGTTAGATAACAATACCGATGTTTTTAAGGTGGTGTCGGTCTCATTCTTTATGGTACCAGCACGTCACCATCAGTCGATATAACCCATGATACCTAAAAAATACGCTATCTTGAATACGACTCCGTTTTATAAAAAAAACATTACATCGGGACGTCAAGAAAAAAAAACAAACGCGAAAGATATTAAAGAAAAATTTGATTATATATACTACAGGATGTAAACTCGAAACTTTAGAAACTTAAAAAGGTCAAACTAACATTTTATAAAGGGTGAATTTTATAATTTGACCAAAGTGAGAGAAAGAAGTGCTGCTGCTTAACTATAAAGAAAGAAACTTATGTGACAAAAGTAGAAAAATGAAAAATTTACTATTCTTAAGAAAAATGAAAAATTTACTATTCTTAAGAAGTAATAGTAATAGTAATAAGTAGTTTTATATATATTTTTTTACTTATCATTTCCTACAATAAACATTTATCTAGAATTTTAAATCAAACTATTTTGATCAAAAACCTTCTAGAAATTAGAAGTATCATTACTTTTACCAAGAAAAAAAAGATTATTTTTCAAGTCAAATCATTGTCACAAAGAGTTACTTTCAACAAAAACAAATTAACTCTAAATGTACACAAAACTTGACTATATAGGTATATACAATATGATACATAAGACTTAAAAGAATCAAATTAGCCTTAACAAACTCGATTTTGATCATTACTTGTTTCAAACTTATATTTGCATCTCAAGCTTGATATAAGTCGAATCAACCAAGACAATTTAATTTACAAAAAAATTGCAAAGTTAGTTGTGAAGACAATTATTAACAATTTGTTTTATGAAACTATCTAGTTAAACTTTTTTAAATAACAATTTTTTACTCCTGAATACAATCTAACCTGTACTGGCAGAATTTGAATCCACACTACTTTTTTAAGGGAGGTAATCGTCAATGCCACTAGGCCATGATTCCCGAGAAAACCAATGTACTAGATTTGAAAGATGCAATACACAAATTATTCGAGCATTTGAAGTCAAAATCAATCTTTATGTTTATATTCTCTTTGGATAACATTGCATTTATTCGGATTATGTTTTTATTCCCAAATGAAATCAAGTATAATTGCAAAAAGATCTAATAACACTTTAGAAGAAGTCTAATCGTGTGTTAACATTTTAACCATTTAACACGATTAGTTAAACGGGTCTAATCGTGTCATAAACGGGTTAAACCCATTTAGACATGATTTTAATCGTGTCATAATCGTGTCGACCCGTTTATGACTCATATTCGTTTAACTCAAATCCAAACACGCTTAACTTCGTGTCGTATCGTATCGTTTAAACGGGTTGCGTCAGAAATTACCAGCCCTACTAAAAAATCCATGCTTTTTTAAAACATATAATAAATGACGTATTCGGTGCTTAACTTAACTCCCACATTTACACATGGTCTGAGGATGAACGTTAATGATATTTTATATTGCTGTTAAAAAACATAATATTATTTTTTATATTTCATCAATAAATACGCCAAATTGAAACGAAATATAATTTACAAAACATTTGCTGTGCCAAAAAAACAAACAAACAAAACATTTAATTGATTCGACCGTACTGATTATTGATTTTCTCAATTCAAACACCAAGATATATGGGTGGGGGGTTACAACTAAAAAAATTATAACTTATAATCTCATCTCATCCGAAAAAAAAATAGAATAAAAATTAAAAAAAAAACCAAGATATTTTCAGTCAAATATCAACAATTGCCACGCAAGCACGTAATCCGATCACAAACCCACCATTAAAAATATCCCATCTAAGTGGGCCTAGGGTTGGCCCGATAGCATTTAGCTGCCATCATGGTGGGCCCAACCGTCTGTTCCCATTGTAACTGCTGACGACGGCGTTAGAATGTGCCATCCCACCACCACCAGCCACCGACCCGCCGCTATATTTATGGTTGCGCACGTCACAAGCCATGCCACCCACGAGGTTTTCCAAAATTACAGTAACCACCCTTCATGTTTGTAGTTATTTAATATAAACCCTTCTTTTTTAACTCATGGTTTCTTGTATTGAAACAAAATAATAACACAAACAATTTACAGTATTAGAAAACTAAATATTAAATTAAAATAAAAAAATGTGAGAAGTTTAAACAATGAGAATAATATTTATAGGCCTTATACATAATTTAAAAATTATCGTAAAAATAAGTTATTAAATTAAAAATAGAACCTAATATCCAAACATTGGAATTGCTTATGTATGAATGCATTTCTTAAGCATGATGAAGACAAATAAAATCAATTTTGGGATGTAATTTTAAAAGTGATTATTATAATTTTATAATCAGATTTAAATAAATAAGTATTAAATTAAATAAAGTTAAACATCACTAAACAAACTTTATCATCCTTATAGTTTTCCATGCATCAATTCATCACATATTGTAAACAAAACTTTACTTATGAAAGGTGTATTTATTGGAATGTTTTTATAACCAAACCTATCATCAAACCTACGATCTTATTGGTCCACTAGTCAGATTAGTTTTATGACATTTAAAACTTAATATATATATATATATATAAGCTAAAATATAGCTTAAAACTATTTTATTTTTTATGTGATGTAATAGTTAATAAAATATGGAGTCTCAAGTTTAAATGAAAGATGTACAAATAAAAAATAATGAAATTTGAAAATCCAATCAATCACCTATCCGATTTGCCAGTTCAACCACTCTACACATCATCACCGGGAACGAGTCGGCGATGGCAGCTTTCAGTACCTACATTCTCTTCTTAGTACTCACCCGTGTGAGTGTGTGGATGATTCACGGTCCGGTTTGTCAGTTCAATCAGAGGGCACAATAACAATTCAATAACACTTAATCAAACCGATTGTAGACAATTCGCTGTCGACTCTAAGAAAAGTGACTTCCTTGTGAGTGAAATTAATTATAACTTTCAATATTTAGTATTAAAATACTACTCCATATTTAATCATTTTGGCAAAATTCAAATATGATGATGATTGATATCATCCGATTTATGTGAAACCCCTAACTATGAGGTAATTTAGGGGATTGTTGAAAACCTAGAAGACCACTTGTGTAAATATCTCCAAACTTGTAGATGAGTCTTCCAATGCAAATCTCTTTGTTATTCCTAAGAAAACGATGACTTGAAACTCCAAAAATGCCACCGTCTTTGTTGGTTTCACTTTTCCCTCTCTCTACTCCCCTTTAAAAAGCGGTTACTCCAATCTCCATCACCAATCTCTCGCCGGAGCCAGAAGATATGGCGGTTAACGGTGGGAAGCACGAAACAGGGCTCGTGAAACTCAAATGTTCCGTTCAGAACTACGATTGGGGCCGAATTGGCTACGATTCGCGCGTTTCGAGGTTGTTTGAGAAGAACTGTGGCGGTCAAATTGACGAGAAGAAGCATTATGCTGAGTTTTGGATGGGGACTCATGTGTCCGGACCGTCGTTTGTTGATGGAATTGATGATTTGAGTTTGAAGACGTGGATTATGCAAAACCCTAGGGTTTTGGGTGATGTTGTTGTTGATAAGTGGGGGCATGATCTTCCGTTCTTGCTTAAGGTAATTTGTTAATTTTTTATGAAATTATGAAATTGTTGAATTATGTTAATTTCACTAAATAATTCGAGAAAATGGAAAGGAAGTGATAAGATTCAGGTGGATAGAGTTCATTTACACGAGATGAAACGCCTAGGATTGATTGAATCAGTTTCCTTATTAATCGATGCGTGTAGAATTGTGGTTTCTATATTTGGTTGCTTTGTTTGATTTTGAACTTTTAGTGTCTTTTAAGCGCGATCAAGTTTAATCCGGTTGAATATCATGTTATTTCAAGGTTTAGCCTTTTAAAAACTAATCAGGCTGATATAAGTAAGCCCTTCTGGTTAAGGAGACTAAGATTTAGCTGGCACAAAAAATCTTGAAAAGTCCAGGAAACAGCCAAACAAATCAATACACGTGTAATAAGCCCCACCAGCAAGGATTTAGTGCTCGCTTTTTTAACTGCGGGCTAGGATTTAGCCCACGCTTTACACATGTTTTATTTTGATTGGTTGTTTTCGTGGACCTTATTGTACTTTTCAAGGTTTTTGTGCAGGCCAAATTCTAGCCGACGTAGCATGCGGTGTTTATTTGTCGAATCGTGATTTGCTGGTTTTGGATATGTCTATTTTTGCACAGGATAAAATTCGGTGTTTATTTTGGTAATTTTGTTGGTCAAAATGTCTATTTTCCTGATTTTGCCTTATATAAAACTGATTTTATTAATAATTGTTTATGTTATATTTAGTGAACTGATTGTGTTTCTTATATTTGGGTCATATGTTTGTGTATCAGGTTCTTTCTGTGGGCAGCTCGTTGTCGATACAGGCCCATCCAGATAAGGAATTGGCAGGGTTCCTTCATAAGTTGCAACCGAACGTGTATAAAGATGCAAATCACAAGCCCGAAATGGCTCTGGCGTTAACAGAGTTTGAGGCCTTATGCGGGTTTATTAGTTCAGAGGTAGATATATGTCTTCAATTGGGTAATTGTTAATTATGATCTTTTATAACAGCTATGAAGATTAAATAAAAATAATTTTCTTATGGTTTTAATAGAACTTTTGTTCTTCGATTCTAGTTCCAATTTAGGG
This sequence comes from Smallanthus sonchifolius, assembly GCA_023525975.1. Lineage (NCBI taxonomy): Eukaryota > Viridiplantae > Streptophyta > Magnoliopsida > Asterales > Asteraceae > Smallanthus > Smallanthus sonchifolius. Next base: position 26,691,909 of record CM042023.1, read on the forward strand.
AAAGAAACAAGAACTGATTTATCAATATCTACTCTGATACCACATGTTGATCAGTTCTTGTGACTAAACAAGGGAAAACAATAAACTAAAACTTGTTAGTAGAGTGGGAAATTTCAGCCCGTTTACTTCTGAAGTGGTCGATTTGGTTGTCGTTTATCTTTATGACTAATGGGTCAATAAAAATTAGCTAAAAGGAAAGTTGTTCAGATGGATTAACGGGTCAAATGGACTGAAGGGGCCAAACATATTGAAAATAATTTTGAAATTTTAAATTATTATCGTGAAAGCATAGTTTCGTAATCATATTTAATGCAAATAATAATTATTTATAAAAATGGACCAAAACATGTGAGGTTCAACCCAACCTCTTTTGACTGGTATCAAAACAACCCGTTTCAACCCGAACTTGTTTTGACCCGTTACCCAACTTGCTTGGCCCGCCTATTGTTCCACTTCTGCTTCTTAACGGGCCACCTGCGTGTTTAACTTTTTTATGTGTGATGTGTTATAACTTATAACATACTCAGAAGCTTGTGATTTATTGTAGGAACTTGATGTTGTGCTTGAAACTGTTCCTGAGATTAAAGAAGTGGTTGGCTGTGCAGACCCAATCTTAACTGTCAACAACCACAATGGTGAGGTCAAAGAAGAACGAGATCTTCGGTCAATATTCACCAAACTCATGTCAGTTGACCGGGAGGTGATTTCCAAAGCATTATCCAGATTAATCAACCGTGTAGTCAAGGAAAATGAGGTATAATCAATATCCTCACCACTTTTCATATAAAGCGAAAAGCCCATAAAATATGTTTGTCAAAAATAGGGCTGCTAAACGGGTCAAGCCCGGCACGAACCCAAAAATCGTGTCACGTATAAACTCAAACACGACACGTGTGTTCGCGGGTTGACATGAACACGACCCGTTTAACTGGAGAAAAAAATTATTTACTTTTTTTTGCATATTACTACTTAAAATTCTAAATTTACATATTATTTTTATTTTTTTAAAGCAACTATGTTTAAACCATGCCAATTTATTTTTGAACTTTTAAATATTACAAAAATAAATAAATAAATGGGTTAAACGGGCCAACCCGTGAACCCGACGGGTCGACACGAAAACGACCCGTTTGGCTAAACACGTTTTCGGGTTCCGAACCCGTTTAGACTAAAACCAATACCCGCGAATTTCGTGTTGGGTTTATGTCATGTCAGAAATTAACACCCCTAGTCAAAATGGCTGATCAATTTCCACCATTTCAGACAAGGCAGTTAACTAGTAAAGAAGAACTAGTGTTGAAGCTTGAAAAACAGTACCCAGATGATGTCGGGGTGTTAGCCGCCCTTCTCCTTAATCTTGTCAAACTCGAACCGGGTGATGGTTTATACGTAGCAGCAAACGAGCCACACGCGTATCTAAATGGCGAGTGTATCGAGTGCATGGCAGCTTCAGATAACGTGGTCCGTGCTGGCCTCACACCAAAATACATGGATGTTAAAACCCTATGTTCCATGCTCACATATAAACAGGTAACCGCAAAACCCGACAAAAAGTCAAACTTTTGTGCTTCCAGTCAAACATTAGATGTTATCTTTTGGTGTAATACTGTTACAGGGATTACCTGAAATCTTGAAAGGGGTACCTTTAAACCAATATGTGAGAAGATACACACCGCCTTTTGAGGAATTTGAGGTTGACCAATGCGTGCTTGACCAAGGTGCATCGGTCGTATTTCCTGCTCTTCCTGGCCCGTCTGTTTTTGTGGTCATTTCAGGAGAAGGAACAATGCTGACATCAGCACGTGAAGATCGTGTGTCGGAAGGAGCTGCATTGTTTGCACCTGCAGGGACCGAGGTTTGTGTTAGCACGGGGTCAGAGCTGCAGGTGTATAGAGCTGGAGTGAATAGCAAGGTGCTTTTGAACCCTTGAGACATGATGAGGATATAAGAATGTGACGCTAATAGTTTATGTACATCTATGCATCGTTATGTTATGTCGTTGTAATAGTAATTTGTTGCGTATATTATACACTGATGGTTATACGATTATAGTTACAGAATAACGTTTTATGTTTGCAAAATAACATTTTTGTACTTATGCATGTGCTACTCCTTGCACCATTTCTGTTGTTAGCGATAGATTTCTATTTTTAGATATATTTTGTATTGTTTGTTTGTCTGAGGTTTGTTTTGGAGCCGAGGGCCTCTCTGGAAGCGGCCTCTCTTTCCCCAAGGATAGAGGTAAGGCTTACCTATATCTCACCCTCCCTAGATCCTATTAATAGTTGTGCTATGAGTGGGATTTTACCGTGTACGGTGGTTGTTTGCAAAATAACAGTTTTATGGTTATACAGTTTGGTTTAGTCATCCAAATCCAGCAAACGGGTTTGGTCCGACTAGTATACTTGGTTTGAACTAAACAAAATTTGTATAAAAATCCAAACTATACTTAAAACCAGAGCTACAAATTTGCGCTGGCCTGTTTTTTACGGGCTAGGTCAACTCGAGTAGGTTCATGTCAAATTTATGTTAGACCTAGACCAATTTTGACCTAATTTAATTTTGTTGTATGTGCATTTATATTGTATAAAAAATTGTTAGCCTATTTATAGTATTAGACAATGGAAGGAAACATGAAGATGGTTAGAGGTTCACAAAACGGTTTTTTAACCCGAATCGGTTCAAACCGACCCGAACCGGTTTGGTCAACGGCAAGTCAAAACCGGTTTGGCCCTAAACCGGTTCGGGTTAACCCGGTTTGGAGGCAAGGAAATCCCTAACCTATTAAACCGGTTAGGATTGGGTTGAAACCGGTTTGTGTGTTAAACCGGTTTTAATTAAAAAAATTGAATAAATTCAAATAAATTCGATATTTTTAATAAAAAATAAAAAAAAATATAACAAATATAAAACATAAAATGAAACGTTTATTAATATTTGAAAAGTTTGGAAATTAAAAAAACATGACAAGATAAAATTATAAAATTGTAAAACATTACAAATGACAATATATATTTTTATTTTTTGGAATATTGATTGATTAATCTTGTGCGTTGTCTTCAGAACTGGAGCTTCGTAGCCTTGCATCTTCGGCTAGTTCTTCATCGGTGACTGGTTCGGATATTCCAAGATCAACCTTGTTGTTGTGTATGATTTCTTCGGCTTGAATTTCGTCTTCAAGAGAAGTTTGGTCTTGTATCCTATCCATCGCATCCATATGGTCCTCCAAGCAAATGCACCTTTCTATCGCTAGGGGGGTGAGTCTAGTCCTTCGTATCGATAAGACCTTGCCACTAAAAGAAAACACAGATTCCGAAGCTACCGTGGAAGCTTGGACGGTTAGTACATCACAGGCCATGGCGAAAAGAATCGGAAACGAAGCTTCGTTTTTTTTTCCACCAAGCCAAAATATCAAACTCCTCAAAAACTGTAGGAGACATAAATGCTAAAAAGATTGTGCCAATATACCTTCCGAGTTCGCTACTCAGGGTGGTACCTCGAGCCCGTTTACTAAATTCATTTAACATTTCGTTATATAAATTCAAATTAACATCTCTCGAGCTACCACTTGATGATGTACCCATTGTATCATGTGGAGTCGGAGTTGTACCATATTTATGTAAATAAACATCAAATAAATCTTGTAAACATTTGTTAAAATATGTTTTTGTGTCTTGTGCAAAATGGATGTCTTCACTATCCAAATTCAAAGCGTAAGTAATTCTATCAATCAACGTTTCAACCCCGAAAACATTTATGGTAGGGTTTAACGCGGCGGCACAAGTCATAACGGGAGGCATTTCTTTAAAATATTTTACTAATTTTTCTTTCATCGGTTCTATCATTTTTTGTAAAAAGAGTGCTTTTATTTTTAAGTTCATACAACTTGTTAGCCATTAAATATATTTGTTTTAGAGTTAATGGATTTGTGGGATAATAAACACCGGATAAAAAAGTGGTGGCGGTTTTGAAAACTTCAAGCAATTCGGTTACGTCTTTTAAAATGTCCCAACTCGTAGATGGAAACTTTAGAATTTTACGACGAGGTTTTGAGGCAAGCATTTCATGAAATATTTCTAAAGTTCTCTAAAGTTCCATCTTGTCTCGACGTCCCAATTCGGACTTAAGCAAAGATTATTCGTTTCACGACAAAATCTAATATAATAATGGTATCTTTTTTTGTTACTAAAAATATCTTTAAGCATTAGTCGAAAAGCATATGTTAAGTTTGAAACCTCTTCAATTGCAAGCCCGGCTTGCACCGCCAAGTTAATGATGTGTGCGACACATCGACTATGGAAAAAAACGCCGTTGCAAACCGGTTTATATTTAATTTTTAGTTTTTGAACCGCATTTGTATTATTAGATGCATTATTAAAAGACATTGAAAAAAGTTTATTTTGTAATTTAAATTCGGTTATAACACCATCTAATATATAAAATAAATTTTCGCCGGTGTGTGGATATTCAAACAAGTCAAACGCGATTGTACGCTTCATCATTTGCCACGTTTTGGGATCAACCCAATGCGCGGTAATGCAAAGGTACAAATCTGGTATACCATGTGGAGCCGACCAAACATCGGTGGTTAAGTTTACACCGGTTTTCAAATTTTCAAAACCCAAAATTAATTCTTTTTTTTGCTTTTTTCCACATTTTTATACAATCTCGTCTAAGGGTGATGTGACTTACTTGATGATAACGTGGTTGGAGTGTCTCTTGAATCATCCTTGTCAATCGCGGATTGTCAAAGTGGTTGAACGACAATCCTTCTTGAATCACTAACCTCGCCATTCGATCTCGAACAATATTTGGATCAAAGTTCCAAATTCCTCCTTCGCTTGTCATCGAGGCTTGACCTTCACTTGGAATTCTCATCAAGGACGGGCAAGATTTTTCCATACGCGTTTTCAAACTAGTGTTTGAATCTTTTCCCAAAAACGCACCACACATCTTGCACCGAGCACGTTCCTTCCCGTTTGACAACAAACATAAATCGTAATAGCACCAAATTGCCGGATTTCTCGTTGTTGGTCGAATTTCCACAACACTAACTTTGTTTGAGGAACCACCAACACTTGACATGGTTATTTTCTTTGAGAGAGTTTAGAGAGCGTTTTTGAGCGGTTAAATAGCGGTTTTAGAGATTAGAGAGTGTAAAGAGAGGTGTGATCAACCCTAAACACCACCCACCTATTTATAGTGTTTTAAGTGTGCAAATGGGGCCCAAAAAACGACCAAATTCGACTCTAACGGCTATAAATCCGTTGAGTAACGACTATTTTTTTTTCAGCAAAAAAAACCGGTTCAGAGGAACCGGTCCCTAACCCGGTCGGCATCAGAAAAGGTCAAACCGGTTTGTAACCGCCAGTTTTCTTCGGGTTTGAACCGGTTTACGGTAAACCGGTTTATGACGAACCGGTTTTCGGGTTAATACCGGTTTAAAAATTCAAACCGGTTTTTTTACCCATCTCTAAAGATGGTTGTTAACTTTGTATGTGTTAGCAACCAGATTGTAATTAAAAAAAAAAAAGAAATATCTAAGTGTTCAATTAAATTCATTCTAAGTTTTTTTTAGAGTCACTCATCTTTCAATTGATGATTCTATCTTGTATATTTTTTTTATAAATGTTAAGCTTTTTTAAAATCAAGTGTGGCAAATGAAACATATATGAATCTTATTAAATATTTAGTTATTTTTTTTTTAATTCGACTTAAATTGAATAATTATGAAACTTGATTATTTAGTACATTTATTATGTTTAATTTAAGTTTTATTTATAATAGTCATTGGAATTTATTTAGAAAATCTATGTTTAACTTATATTTTATAATATTCAAATTATAAAATTATAAGATCATAAAATCTATGAGTTAATAAAAAAAAGTTTTAGAGAAAAACCCAACCCTATCCAAACTGGTTCAGGTCAGGTTGGAAACCGGTTTGAGTTTATTTTTCTTTTTAGTTTTAGAAAAAAAAAACTCAAACCGGTTTCCATCCCGACCTGAACCGGTTTGAATAGTGTTGAGTTTTCCTCTACAACAACCAGGTTAAAACCAGAACCGATTTCACCAAAACCCCGGTTTGACTCACTTTGACCAACCCGAACCGGTTTAGAAAAAAAAACAAATTTGTACAATATTTTCTTTAAACTTTTGGTACCCCGGGCCTTTTGAATAAAAGAAAAAAATCAAATCAGTATATTGGGCTGATACTAAGCTTGTTGAAAACCCAGCCCAAATTATACTTCTGAAAAAAGCCCAAATTATCTTTGGTGAACCAACTTTATAATAAGAGTTAGGGTTTGCACTGGCTTCCTTCTCAGCCGATTTCTATCATCAGAGGCTTCATCCACAGCTGCCGGATTTCTTCATTGCAGGTGCATCTTCTTCCCTGTTTCTGGATTTCTTTTGAAATCTGGACTTTTTTCAACCGATTTTATAACTAGTTGACAGATAGTTACGTAAATTGATTGTTGTTTTTACCTATGCTTAGTGTATTGTCGTAGAAATTTGGAATTTGATGTTGTTTGTGATTAATGAATTCCATTACAGTTGATTAAAACCTAGATTTGATCTGTATTTGCTATGAACTTCGTGTTATTGATTAAAACCTAGATTTGATCTTTGTGTCTGTTTATTCAAAGTTATGGAGCTTCAAGTTTCATCAAATGTTTTTGGATTGAGATGGCGCAATTTGATATTATTTTTTTAAGATTTTGAAGTTATAAATGAAGTTTTTGAACAGAACATTGCAAATTAGATCACCTGTTTTGAAATCATTACCTAGTCTCCAGAGATTTGTGCTCAAGTGTATGCAAAAGGATTTGATTTAAAGCTTACGATTTGGTTGTTTTTATTGATTAGTTTGATCCTTCAAAATGTATACTTCAAAAAAGAAGATTCAGAAAGATAAGGATGTTGAACCCACTGAGTTTGAGGTGTCTGTTGGTCAGGTAATTTGTATTTGCATTTTGTTTTTTATTAACTCAGAATCTATTATTATGTTTTTTATGGTTGAATTTTTAAGTTTTTTTTAACTTTAAACCGTGTTTATGTAGGCATTGTTTGATTTGGAGAATGCTAACCAGGACCTTAAGAGTGATTTGAAGGATCTTTACATTAATAGTGCTGCGTGAGTGTGATTGTGAATGCGTTATAATATATTTGGTTTTACTACATGATTGTGATCTTGGTTAGTTTTGTTTTATTTTAGCCAGGTTGATGTTTCTGGAAACCGGAAGGCGGTGGTGATTCATGTTCCTTACAGGCTAAGGAAAGCCTTTCGCAAGATTCATCTCAAGCTTGTCAGAGAGCTTGAGAAGAAGTTCAGTGGCAAAGTAAATTTCCTGTTTTTTAGGATTGTCAATCATGTCTGGTTGGCAGGTTAATTCATTTGACCTGAAGTCCTGAACATGACCCATATTTTATTCGTACAAAGAAATCAACCCTAACCCAGGCACATTTAAAATCGTGTAACCTGATCAAGACCCATTTAACTCAATTATCAAATGGATTGACGTGTTGGCGGGTTGTAATCAAGTTGTAAACATGCTAAACAGGTTGGAGGGTTGTAATAGCTGGATTAAACGGGTCGTATATAGGCTTGGAGGGTCAGCCCCTTTAATAAAACGGGTTAATGAGTCGACATGTTTATTTAAACGGGTTAAAACGTCAACCAGTTCAACACGTATAATTTTTTTTTTAAAATATTTGGCAAAAAATCTTTGCAGGATGTGGTTCTGATAGCAACCCGAAGGATGTTACCGCCACCTAAGAAAGGTTCAGCAGTTCAGAGGCCCCGTAACCGTACCCTGACAGCTGTGCATGATGCCATGCTGGAGGATATCGTGTATCCTGCTGAGATTGTTGGAAAACGGATCAGATACAGGATTGATGGGTCAAAAATCATCAAGGTAAATTTCAATCAATTTTGCCAACAGTTCATGTTTTTAACGTCTCATTTTGTAAATCTTGTCATGCATGTCTTGTAGATTTACTTGGACCCTAAGGCAAGAAACGACACTGAGTACAAGCTGGAGACATTTGCAGGTGTTTACAAGAAGCTTTGCGGGAAAGACGTCGTGTTCGAGTACCCAATAACAGAGGCCTAAATGTGAGGAACTTGTTATTTATTTGTTTCAATTTTGCTTTGTCATTTGAAATGCTACAACTTTAAGATGCATTTTAATATTTGATCTCAAGATATTCAGATTTTGGTAATATTTGGTTGTAGAACTTGCATTCTATGTGGAGATGAGCTTTTCTTTCTTTCTTTTTCTTACGTTTTAAAATATTCTTGTTTCTATTATTAAATGACGTGAATTTGAAATCTGCATCATACTTAGTTGAGCAATTATAAATTTTTATTGACTGATATATGTGGAATGCAGAAGGGTTTATCTTGGAAGTTTCATATCAGGTTTTTTGGGAATAATGAACATCATTCATCTTGGTGCCATTCCGTAAGTCATATCATATGCATGATGAAATCTGCGAATATGATTGGCGTGCCCAAGAGAAGTAATATTAAAGTGGGTTCAACCCTTTCGATTATGTTGTGTTCTCATGTCGTTCCTTTAAGTGTCAAATATGCATCGATGGTGGGAGCAACGAGCTTAGGTGTGAGCCCCATGACAGGTATGAGTTATACTCATAGGCGAGATCACCATCCAGGGGTCTCATTGGAATGCCCTAACGATTAAGGTGTGTCAAAACACTAACGGGCTGTTAGGGCCACTCCATTGGCGATTCCAACAACGAACCTCAATCATATAGATGAAAGGTTGGTTCTAATCAGAATAAGAATGCCACATGACGCTTGTTGACTTGTCAAAAATTGAAATTCTTGAGAGTTCTTTTTTTTTCTTTTTTTTAAGGAGGGGGTGAGCTAAATCCATCATGCCGTGATTGGGCTGGTCTAAAGCCCAAAAAACTGACCGGTTCGAGCAGGGCCGTCCCCGAGAAATTAAGTATCTGGCTCGACATAAGAAAAATGCCCCCATTCCCCCCTCAATATGCACGTATATAAAAAAAATTCAATAATACGACGATAATTGTAATTACAATAATAAAGAAAATAAAACTACTATAGAAAAGTATATAGTTAGTAGTTACATACCTAAATAAGTCGGGAGGCTCTCCTAGCATTTTGTGAGGCAAAATTGTTGATCAATTCTTCATATCGCATGTTTTCTAGTATATCGTTCTCAATAGTAATCATTCCCAATCCATTAACTCGTCTCTGCGCCCTACCCTCAATCGTCGTCACTCGTCTCTGTCTCTGTCTGCTGTGCGTCGTCTGTTCTTCGTCGTCTGTTCGCATTCACGTCAAAGACAGATTACGTATTATTGGGTAGGGTAATTGGGTTGGGTATAATTCAATCAATTGAATGGGATGGGCCATGAGATAAATGGATAAAGATTGGGTCATTTTGATATTACTGGGTTGGGTATAACTATTAATTTGGGTCTTATTGGGTTGGATTTCAATTAAAAAAAATTTGCTCCTAAATTTTATAAATATTACAGATTTTATAAGTTATTTCAAATTTTTTTTTTTATAATATATATATAATTTTTTTTAAATATGCCCCACTTGTAAACATGTCCCGGTGCAGCGGCACCACCTGCACCACCCTCTAAGCCGCCCCTGGGTTCTAGTCAAACAGGTTTAACTAGCGCATCGGGCCGGGTTTGAAAGCGGTTCACCGGGCCTAAACCGGTTTTTTTGTCCGTCTCTAACTACAACTATCAGCTAAAAAAAACAATAATCATAGCTCATGTTCACAAAAAAAAACTACTTAACTGTATCAAAATGTATTAAGCTTGACACATGATGTAGTTGTGTATATTGTAGAATACTAAAATAGGGTTAGAATTTCTTGAGAACTCATAAATATTTGACAACTTGTCAAAAAACCAACCAAAACCGTTTTCTTTTGTTTTTCACTACCTTTATTATTAAAGTACAACATAAAAAATAATTTATCTATCCAATTAATTTATTTATTCTCTCTAAATTATTTTAAAAAAAAATTATACACATGTGTAAATAGTAAGCACTTACATAAACTTACAAATGTATAGATTTTTTTTAATATATGAATACATGTAAATTTACGTATATAAATTTATTTTTTATGTTGTATTATAATAATAAAGGTAGTAAAAACAAAAAAAATGGTTTTGATTGATTTTTTGACGAGTTCTAAAAATATTTAGGAGTTTTCAAATGATCCATTCCCCGTCTTTAAATGTACCACACATGTAAATTTGATCATTTTATATACTCGGTGCACTTAATAAAAGATAACCGGTCTTTTTTCTTATTTTTATAACATATTTGCTTTTGACTTAATTAAAAAATAAACTGATTATGATTATTATTATTAATAAAGTCAATAATTTTAATTTTTTAATTGTTTTTGTTTTTTTAAGTATTAAAATCTAGATATACACAATTACAATACGTGTTAAGTTACCTATATTTTAAAACAAGTTACGAGTGTCAAGTAAGTAAATTTTATTGTATAAACTATAAAGTAACTAATACATTTAAAAGTAATACTTTTAATATATTACAAGTTATAATACGAGTGTAATTTGAAAGAAATTTTTATATAGAGAATGTCTATTTCCAAATTCCATTTTTCATTAAAAGGTTGGAGATGAAAATGATAAAGTAAACTAAATAGACTTGATGTTGATGGAGTTACAAGAATCTAACCATTTCTTTTAATCATGCGAACTTGTTATCAGAAAACTTACGGGATTTATTAATACATTGCTAACCAATGAGAATGGACAAATCACAACTTACACTAGACTGAAGGTAGGATTCGAACCTAAGATCCCTACTAGAAGAAATCAACAGTTTACCGCTACACCACCCCTAGGTTTTATAGGAATCAACTTTACACCAACTTTCTTTTTTGAACGGCATGGGCTCAATTGGCACGTCCCGTCAGGGGAGGCTCGTACATCAGTCTACCCAAACAACTCCCAACGAATTCGAAATCTGCAGAGGGTGTTACTAGTTTTTATGAAGTGCACCTTACAAGATTTGAACCCATGACTTTCACAAAGGGAAAACCCTTTGAAAAAATCCCCTGACCAACAAGGCAGAACCTTGATGACAACTTTACACCAACTTACATTCTATTATCGAATTTAACAACCATACCGATTAAAGAAATTTCAACAACCAACGTTACCATTTATGGCAAATGTCAAGTGCGTTTTATCAAAGTTTATGGCAGTTGTCACATGCGTTTTATCGAAGTTTATGGCAATTGTCACGTGCGTTTTATCGAAAGGGTAACATATTAGTAAGAATATGTTCTAATTGTTTTGTATGTAAATATTTTTTTTTCTAACTTTGAAAACCTGTTACGAAAAACTCACACAACTTTATCAATACTCTGCTAAGAGCAAGGGGTATAGCTAAGTGATTGTGGTGTCGTGTGATAATAAAGTGCACGTCACGTGGCGTCACGTGGCGCCACGTCACTACCTTCATTATAACATCATCTATCACTTGACAAGTGGTATACCTAAGTGATTGTGGTGGTGTGATAATTAAATGTTTTTTTTTAATTTTCATTTAAATAAAATAAAACATAATATTTCATTAATAAAAAAAATACATTAATTCAAACAACTAAAAAAACATTAATCAAATTACTAAAAAAAATACATTAATTCAAACAAGTAAAAAAAAACATTAATAAAATTAATAAAAAAAATACATAACTAAAAAATTACGGGATACCATGACGTTCTTTAATCTCCTTTTGTTTTTTTCGATCAAAAATCGTTGCGCGGCGGTTAGTGAATCAAGATCCATGCCAAGAATTTCGATCTCCTGTTTTGTTCGGTTCCAATCCATCCTCTCTTGTTGGGCATTGTTAAATCTTGTCATTTGTTCGATCATTCTCTCGCCGATTTCATCGTGACTTGGAACCGAACCCGAGCCCGTTGCTTGGGCTTTTGCTTTTTTCTTCCCTATCGGGCGGGGTATTTCTTCCACGTCTTCCAGTGCATCTACGTTGAGATCGTAGAAAGATCTACCATCGGACGCGTCCGAACTAGCGTCGATGTCAGTTGATGTTCGTGTTTTGGACGAGCCGGTTCGAGTGGTGGCAACGTAAAGTGATTGCCACTTTGGCGATTTCCTCAAAAGTTCCCAAAACATTATTGGTGCATCGCCTCCAACGTCGTATTGAAACTGGCCGGTTGCTCTCACCAAAACATCGGTTTCGGTCTCACCGCTTCTTTGGTCCCGCAAACACTCTTGGTAGATCCTGTTGAACTTTAGGATCTTCCCGTTAATATGAGTCCATTTTGAACTCAATTGGTCTAAAGTTCGGTGACCGGGCGGTACGCCCATGAAAGCTTCAAAATTTTCACAAACACGAGACCATAACGCCCATTTGTTTTGGGCGTTGCCTAAAAAAAATATAATTAAAACTAATAACACAAATAAAAATAATTAAAATTAAAAAAATACAAAAAAATAACTATTTTTTACCGATTATTGGATCCTCCGAGACGTCTATAAACGCCTTAACCAACTCTAGTGGTTCGTCTTTGCCCCATTTCTTTTTGGTATTCGGTTTGCTTGATGTCTCTTGCGACACCTTTTTTCCTTTTTTTGGGAGACAGTTTGAGTATCGTCCACGATTTCTTGTGGCATTTCTTGAGTTTCCGGTACAAAGTTAAGTGGTGTACTCGATTGGGACATGGGGGATTGGTAGTTAAACATTTGAAAGTTAGGGTTAGGTTGAAAGTTAGGGTTAGGTTGGAAGTTCGGGTTTGGTTGAAAGTTTGGGTTGGGTGGAAAGTTTTGGTTCATTTGGTTGGCCATGAACGCGTTATCACAAGCCGCGTATTGAGCCCAAAAGTTTGGGTTCAGATCGTTACTCATTTTTTGTTATGGGTTGGGAAAATAGAAAGAATTAAGTAGAGTAGAAGAGTAGAAATGAGTGTAGAGATATGGAGTAAAAATGAGTATTTATAGTGAGTAAAAAAAATTATTAATTATATTTATTAAAAATCCCAAATGGTCAAAAAACGGTATTATTTGTTTGAAATGTAGTGCTTTTCTCCCATGAAAAGAACCACGAGAAAAGACCACGCCGTGATAATTTTTTCGAGGGGGCGGTGTTGGTTTTTCTTCACGCCGTGATTATTGTGTCCACATAGGACCACGCCGTGAAACCTACATGTATACCGGATGATCTAATCAACATATCTGGTAAAACGCTTACACTTGACAAGTTGCTTTCAAAAGGGTTAAAAGGCCGAAAACCAAACTCAAAACCAATTGCTTCGTTATTATTTAGCAAAAGCGGCTCACATACAAGATCACACTATTCATAAATGTACAAGTGCTCAATGCACTATGTACAAGTCTTCAATGCACAAGGAAAAAATAAAAAAAATAATTTATTTGTTTTTACACGTAAATTTTTTTTTATATTTTCATTTTCAACCCTTATACTATATATAATATACGCTTTTAGTCCGCTTCATTTTCTATTAATTTCGTTTTCCTTTAATAACTTTCGTTCGTTTTTTTTTAGAATACAGAGTGCGCAGCTGTTTTTAGTTTTTTTATTCCAATGTTCCGATATAATTTTTTTTACCCGTTACCGTTGTGGTACCGTGACGATTCGAACATGTTATGAGCGAACAACATCATTGTTGGTATTGATATTATCGGAACCCGTATCGGTAGCTTTTAGTCCGTTTCATTTTCTATTAATTTCGTTTTCCTTTAATAACTTTCGTTCGTTAATTTTTTTTTAGGATACAAAGTGCGCGGTTGTTTTTAGTTTTTTTTTTCCAATGTTCCGATATAATTTTTTTTAAAAACGAAGTTGTATTCAAAATGAAGTTTTTTCGTATCGTTGTGTATAGCGAGTGCCATTACCGTTTTGGTACCGTGACGATTCGAGCATATTATGAGCGAACAACATCATTGTTGGTATTGATATTATCGGAACCCGTATCGGTATTCGATTTTATGGTTTTCCACGATCCGAACCGGTAAATTTTTATTTTGTTTTTTTTCCTTTTTATTATTTAGTTTTATGTTTTTTTTTTATTACCATTATTTTTATCGTTACGTCTATGTTTTTATTTAAATTTTAATAACGATGAACACGACACCCGCCGCAGAACGCGGGTATAACCATCTTGTTAGGTTAAAATATGAACAAATGCTTGAACCATCCTCACACAACTATAAAATCCTGTCTACACACAACACTTGCCAAAATGTTTAAGTTGGGAAAAAAACATCATTGAATCTCATTCTTTGCTTCTCTAGATGTGCTGATGAATGCCTTGGTCATGGCATGAATGAGTATCCCAATAGGACAGAACAAGAGGCAAAGAGAAACCGAATGCCGAGTCTCGATCTCGTTCTCCAACCCGTCTTGATACACCTGCCTGTCACAGTAATACAAAACACTTCGGGTTATCACTAGGTTCGAGCCATGGTCAACCAAAAACATGCTAGTGAGCTAGCTACCTTGCGGCAAAGAGGTCAACGGCTAGTAAGTGGATCCAAGCCGAGGCTAAAGTCATCTCGTTCGAAAACATCTTAGCAATACCAGGAAGCTGTCGATAAACAAACCATGTGTGAAGTTATAAATATTCGGTTTGTAACAAAATGTATAGATGAATAAAACCGAACCTCTGGCAGCCAATATTTGCTTGCGAACATCAATCCGATTGTATCGGGTGTCCATGAGAGGTAAAGAAGGTACGTGTATAAAACGCCGAGCACGACATATGGTATGCTACTTCTCATACACTTTTTAGTCTGCATGATAAGTTATGCTCGGTTTAGATAATTGTATTGAAACTAGGAGTGGCAATCATGTCGGGTTGAATTGATAAACTGGTATATTTATACATGTTAAAGACATCAACCCTAACCCGGACATGGACAATATCGTGTAGCCCGAACACAACCCCTGTAACCCATTTATCTAAACGGGTCAAAAGAGTTGTAAATGGGTTGGTGGGTTGTTATAAAGTTGTAAATGGGTTAAACGGATTGGCAAGTTGTAAACGGGTTGTAGTAAATGGATTAAGCGGATCATAAACGGGATAGCGAATTGACCTTATAAAATATATATTTTTTAACTTTTTCTAATATTAGTGGATTGACGGGTCGATTTGTTTAATTAAGCAGGTCAATCCGAACACGACTTGTTTATTAAAGGGGTTAGACATGATAATCCAAAACCTTATTATTTTCATATCGTGTGAGGAATTGCACCCCTAATTCCCAACACCCAAACCTTTTGGTTTGGTCCAGAGAATTTGGAGCCAAAATGATTGACCCGGTTCGTAGTTTGAACCAGACTGAACCACTTATCATAGTGTAGATAGTACAACACTACAAACTTTTACCAATTCGGCTCTTGGAGCTGCAACCATGAGGGTGTAGAATGGTAGAACCGCAGCGGTTCCTAATGTAAAAGCATCTCCCGCTAATTGCGGACTCGTGAACCCTACAATGTTACCAATTACAAACCTTAAACTTTTAGTTAGTAATCAATTTTTTAATAAGCAAAGAGTACAAAACTTTACATGACGCGCATAGCCAGCTCCTTCGTCGCAGATTGAAGCTTCTCAGGTTTGGAATAATAATGGCCCGTGATCCTCCCGTAAAACTCCATTCACTTGTTATCTTGCATCCGATATGTACGCCATATAACTCGCTGTTCACGGCTTTTAGAGTGAATGTGGATTTCGAGTTTTTAGAAGCAGTCGTTAGGAGGTTAATCTAAAACAAAGCAAAACCTGCAGATCAGGCCCTAAATCTAAAACCTGTTAATCCTATTCAAAGGGAAGTTGTAGAAGCTAGAAGTGTTCATCAGGTTTTAACTGAACCGGGCCAAAACCAAATAATGAAACATAATGGTACCAGAAACATGCCTATACAAACCGCTTGGATAACGAACCGGTTCTGGTCTAGGTCTGTTTCGACCCGAAACAGGATAAAAACTTGGGCTTATATGAATCTCAACTGTTTGGTCCCGGTTTTAGAACCGGGCTCTGAATATATTGCGGTTCAATTCTAGGTTTTGCAGACCCTAACAGAAATGAACCTCTAATATAGGGTCCAAGATAGTGCTGCTGACCCCTTTTGATGATTCTATTGGAAACATACAATATCTATGAACCCTAAATTGACAATGGATACTAAAATTGGAACATAAAAATAAACAAGTTAAATTGGGGAAAACAATAAACAGAGCAAGAACACCACACAAATAAACATCATAGTACATATATGTAAACTAATGATTCAAATCTACACACACAAAATAGATGATTATGAACAGAATCAAATGAATCACACCCAGATTGTAAAATGGCTAGTAAATCATGGATATGTACAAGGTAAAGTGATAAGAACATGTGCAACCCACAAAAAAACACACACAACACATAGTAAAAGGGACAATACCTTGAGTGC
Source organism: Smallanthus sonchifolius (assembly GCA_023525975.1). Taxonomy (NCBI): domain Eukaryota; kingdom Viridiplantae; phylum Streptophyta; class Magnoliopsida; order Asterales; family Asteraceae; genus Smallanthus; species Smallanthus sonchifolius. The sequence continues at coordinate 26,708,410 of CM042023.1, forward strand.
CAATTGATGGTGGCAGAGGCAAGAAGAGAGAGCCATAATAGGTGTAACAAAAGAAGAGAATCTGAGAGAGGAAATAGGTTAGTCTTCATCTGGATATAGTTATTATATATGAATGATTTACAGAAACTCAAAAAAGAAATTAGAAGTGGTAGTGTGTAAGAAAGAGAAGGTAGTACAATCATATCATATGGATACAAGAACCTCTCTTCTCCAAATAATCAAGATTTTAATATTCCCTTTATAAGTATTTTTACTTTTAATTAAACAAACATATAGTTATGTTAAATGATTATATTAAGAAATCCACTATTTTTTTTAATTTTCTTTTAAGCATTTTCTAAATATATTAAATTTTTTGTGATTCTTAACATATTATTGGTTCTGAAACGAACCCGTCTTTATAACACACATGAGAATCACATAATCACTTATTTAGAAAAAAAGTAGACGGTTATTCAGTTATTAACTGTTTTATATTTTAAAGTAATAGGTATGAATTTTTATATAGTTTTTATATTTTTTTAATGTAAAATGAGTATATATGTATATATTTAAATATAAAGACAAAGTTATAAAGTTTACATAAATAAAAGTTAATAGAAACAACATAATCAAATCAACGTTATCCCATTATAGTTGATGTTTCAGGTGTAGCCCAACTCTACCCATGTCATTTTCCATAAAAGGACCAATATTTTAATGCATGTTACACTTCTAGTCCTTGAGGTTTGTTATATGTTATATTTGATATGTTAAAAACTCTTACTTTATAAAAAAAATTATAAAAATGAAGATTAACAACTTATTCATTTTTTAAAATTTGTAAATAATACATAAAATATCGTATATTTGATTGTTGAGTATAGTCCTAGCTTAGCCCAGTCCGATAAGTTTGAGCCTAATACATACAGGTCTATCAAAACCATAATCAACATATTCTCTATGTAAAGAGGACTACATCTCGCCATCAGGCTTCTGGTCTGGTGGTCAAGGGGGTTTCCTGTAAAGGGTTTCTTCCTGTGTAGGTCATGGGTTCGAATCCTCACAAGGGTCATGGCGAGGGGAATTTTGCCAGTACCCTACACAAGTCTAGGTGTTAGTCGTTAAAAAAAAAGAGGACTACATCTCAGTGGTATGGATCTTCTTCTTCCTCCTCTCTAATTCCTCATATCCACATACTCTCTGTTACTCATATATACAGACGTGGATGGTAGAATCCAGTACTGACTTGAGCTTCGGATGGTGGTCCAGAGACCCCGATCTCTAACCCCTTCAAACGAGTTCTTTATGGTTTTACAGATTGGCTACGAAACGGATAAGACGAGGTGTAGCTGATCATTCTCCTAATTGCTGTGACGATCCAAATAGCCATCTCGGCGGATTTTTGTAGCTAACATTTATAATAATGGGTTGTAGGATTTTTTTTGAAGTTGATTTTACCATTAAGTGTTTTTGTATTGAAATAGGAGGAGGTAAAATGAAATTTTGGTGAGACAAAACCCCAAGGTACATGTAAGCCACGTTTGACGGTCCTAATTTGCTGGGTGGCGCACATGGGGAGTTGTAAACAACACTTACTCTTTTGTTACTTCCTTTTTCTCTTTTAAACTTTAATAATCATAAAAGAGGAGGAAGGTTATTAACATGTTAACCACGAGGCTTCTGTCTAATTGATAGCCTGTTGTTGCGGTAAAACTAAGGGTTGGTTTTGAGTTTAAATCTTGATGCTTGACTCCTGTTTTTAGTCCAGGATGGATAGGTTGAGTCGAGTTTTACCCGATTATAAATTAGAGAGAATTAGCTTTGTCTTTCTAAAAAAAATATTAACATGTTAAAATTATAAAAAAATGATATTTTTTTTAGCAATTAGACATGAATCTGAAAATCAGAACATAGAATATGTCACGTGTATTCACTGGTTAACACATATACGGCTTATTTAACCTTGAATTATTTTATATTTTATTTATTTTGCATATCAATATTTTAAAATCATAATTTTATAAAAAAAGTAAAAAAATCCAATGTTTATATCCAATCATGTTTAAACTATAAAATACGTTGTTCATTTCTCTTTTTAACTTTTAAAATTTGACCCTAAATGCTCAAATATTTTAAGTTATCATATAAAACATATTTTAAAATTAAAAATATAAAAATAAACCGGTTAAACAAGTCAACCAGCCAGGTTGACTTGAAACCGAACGTCTAGATAAATGTGTTCTGGGTTCAACCTAAAACTAACTCAAACACGTTTAAATTAAATCTAAACCCATATATGTTAGGTTTATATCGTGTGAGAAGCTACCCTACTAAATATACATTCTTTAATTAAATATAATTTCTATTATCTCCTTAATACACCAATTAATTTATATAATTTATTATTTTCTAAATGTTATTTCCTCTTAATTTCTGTCTAACTTTTCTTCGCGATAATATAAATGTTGGCAAGATGGTCTAAAGACATGAATGTAGGATTAGTAACTTTATTTTTATCTTTAATTTTTAGTTTGCATGTTTTTATTTAGTTTATTCAATGTTGCTACTTTTGGCAACCACACATCATGGGCCGGTTACCAAACACATGTTAATTATTGTTTTCTAGTATTTAAACATTGTTAATTGAAGTGGAATGTCACATTATTAGCAACAAAAATTGTGGTACCTTTCGTTTAGCGGTAGAAGCAAATCAGCGGTTGCAATGGCTACATCAGGACTATGAAGAAGGAAAGTTATATGCATTGTTCCTAGAACATGATCGGCCGTCGGACCAAAAACTGGATACATAGCCGGTCCGGTTGAGCACTTTTGAATCGCCTCCATTTGAACCGGCTGATTATGGGTCTGGCTGATTGAACTGGCGAACTAGACCGGTGGTTGAACCGGATTTTCAGAATTTTTAATTATTTTTTCTTTTAAAACCTCATTCAATGATTTATTCTAGACTCCATATTTTGTTAAACTTAAAATCTATGCTAAAAGAAAAAAAATATAGTTTTACATACAATTTTAAATTAGTAATATATATATATATATATAGGGAGATATTCAAATAAAAAGTAGTTTTTCGCTAATAAATCTAAGAAATGACAAAAACCTTAAAAAACGATATCAAACGAACTCCGATTGAGCTCATTTCAGCGGCGTTTGAACCGTCTCGTCGAACTCTACCATCTTAGCTTTTAGGGTTTAACTTTTAAGGTTTAGATTTTACGTTTGAATTTTAGGGTTTTAGCCTTATGGTTTAGCGTTAGGGTTTAGCTTTTAGGGTTTAGATTTTATGGTTTAGGTTTTTTTTGGGTGAGGGTGGGGGGTTTAGGGTTTTTTTTTTTTTTGGGGGGGGGATGGGTTTAGGTTTTTGGGGAGTGGTGGTTTTAGGCTTTTCGAGGTGGGGTTGGAGGGGGAGGGGTTTAGGTTTTTGGGGGTGTGGGTGGAGGGGGGTTTAGGTTTTTGGGTCCGGGTTATATAAGACGGTTCCAACGCCGCTGGAATGAGCTCAATCGGAGTTCGTTTGACCCACTTCTTAGGATTTCTTAGCGAAAAACCACTTGTTAGGGTAACCGTCCCATATATATATATATATATATATATATATATATATATATATATATATATATATATATATATATATATATATATATATAAGATGAGCAGCTAGAGTGGCCGGTAATTTTATATTTATTTCGTAATACATATATATTATTAATAGGTTAGAAACCCCGTGTATTACACGGGTTAAATAAATGCAATATTATATATACTTAGTAAAAAGATTTACATATTACATATTTATGACATATTACATAGTTTTTTTAATACAAATTTTAGAAACGTTATATAGTTGTTTTTTTAAAAAGAATTAAAGAAATGTTCAATTTATAAAAATATTTTATGAACAAATCTTTTTTTTAAAATAAAACATGTTTTATATTTTTTTATAGAAATTATTATTATTTAATAGAAAAGAGAGACGGGAAACAAAAAATTATAAAAACAATTAAAAAAATTTATATAATTAACAGGAGAGAGATGTGTGAAAAAAGGTTGAGGATGCACTGGAGAGCGACAAGTGTCTTATCAAAACATTTATTTATTAAAGAGTATAGATTAATATTTTCTTTAAAAATATATTATTATAAAAAATAGAGTTGTATTTAATAAGAAAGAGAGGCGGGAAAAAAATGATGAGAATGAATATGGAGGCGACACATGACATAAAAAAACCTTTATTTATTATATAATATAGATAGGATATGGTTCATGAGAAAATCATGTTTAAAAAAAAAAGCATTTTATAACCCCTGATTTTTTATCTATGATTGAGATTAATTATTGACATTTCGGTAAAATAATTGAAATTTATGGGTTTATTTATGATGTTTAGGGGTAAAATTCATAAATTACAAAGTTACATTTCATAACAGTAAAATTTAAGAATAAATCTCCTAAAATCTCTCTTTCTCTCACAAATCATATACTTTCTCTCTCCCATATCTTGTGTTTTTTTAATAATGTAAACACAATTGAAAATTATAGTCTTTATTCATTTAAATACGTATTTGGAAATGGCCATGAAGAAACAAATACAATTATAATCTGTATTCATTTGACATGTATGTAAATAAAACAAGTTAGATGTATACAGATTATTTAAGTTACATATATGTATCTCATAAAAGTTATATATAACACTATGAGTTACGTATATGTTACTCAAATGAACAATCACGTGTTAACTCAATATGGCTCAGGTCTCATCTAAAAACTCCACCGATCGAGCTCGTTTATTCTTTAAGCATTTTGAGGAGATCTAGGGTTTGTGGTTTGTGTCACATACATATAACTTATTAAGTTAGATATATGTAACTCGTCTTCTTCGTCTTTACCATCACATAAAACAACATATTGATCCTCCAAGGGTGGATTCCGCTGCATGTCCTTGATGTAACTTGAGTAATCGAGTGATTTGGAGCAAACAATTCATGATCCTAGAAGTTATAGAAATACGCAAATTAAGATGGACAAATAGAACCTTCATAATCAGGCTGAAGTATTAGTGTGCTCATCGTTCTGTGCATAACATTTTATAAAATAAAAACATTTATGAAACAAAAATCTATAAAATAGCTACAATAATCTGATTTCTAGTTAATATGAAAGCGACCCATGGTGTTTTCGTGGACCAAAATACAAGCTTTGGGATTGTTTTCTAGACAATTGAAAGACCGGGATAATAACTTGTTATTTTTTGAAATTGTGAATCAAAGTGTTAAGGTAAAAGTAATTCAGTTATATTAATTGTTGTAATCACTTACCATCAACATGAGTCAATGAGTTGATGGTGGAGTGGTAAGGGAGAGACCTGGTGTTTCTTGTGACCCAGGTTCGATCCCACCAGGTCTCTCCCTGCCTTCCCCACTAGTTTCTGCGGTATGCAAATGAGGCTTAGCTCTTAGGCTGATGCACCTGAGTTTTACCCATGCCGATCCAGGGTTCGAGCCTCGGCTCTCCCTCAAGCTCGGAATGGGCCGTATTGGGTGAGATTTTTCCTTGGATGCTCTCCAACTCTGACGCCAAGTGGACCCGGTTAAGACAACATATTGGCCGGAGTTGGACAAGGCTCTCCCATGTGACGGGGGGTGCGACGTCACAACACTCAATGTTCGCCGTTCAAAAAAAACTTACCATCAACATGAAGTATCATATACTCTACCGGTGGTGTAGATCCCATTTACAATTTTTTTTTAACAACAAATATTTTATTAAAACTACACGTCTAGCAAGAAGGTGGATTGGGAAAAATTATAAAAATCAATGGATTCTGATCAAAAGCTTTAATTGAACCGAATGGTTCAAAGAAACCTTAAAGGTGTTCTTTACAATAATCAATAATAAAAAACTGTCTAACAATAAACAGAACATCCTCTATTTATAATTAGAGAATCATAATTTAATTAAGAAACAATTAAAATAAACTATGTAATTAAATTTTGTATAAATAATAAAAGATAGCGTCTTGATATCGGATGCTCCTGCATCATACTCTCACTCTTCGAAAAAACTCATCCTCGAGTTTTGCTTTCGGATCAAACCCTCACTGGGTCAAAAGGAACATCAACCCGATCCTTATTCATTATCATCACGACCCGTTTGAACGGTTCAACTTGTATCGTCGTATTAGGAATAACCCGAATTTCATGATAATACTCCAGTATCATACTCTCCGTCTTTGAAAAAAACCCGTCCTCGAGTTTTGCCTTCGAACCAAAGCCATCTGGGTTGAAGTGATTACCGGGTCGTTTCTTGTTCACTATCGATTTGACCCGCTTGAATATTCCATCTCCAAGATAACCATAGAGTTGTAAACAATGGATTTCGTTGTATTTTTTTTCCTATAAACTGACCATTTAGATTTACTCCCACGTGCATGGCCATATTTTCACTAAGCTTTTCAATAGGTTTTACTGGATCATATGTAATATCCTCATGCGTAGGTGGCATGCATCCAAACTTATCATAAATAACTTTATTATCTAAAACAACTGAGATTTTTTTATCATTAATTTTAATATCACTTCCAATTTGAAATCCCACATTTGTAGGAGATGATACCTTTTATAATTCAAAATTCAAACTTTCTGTTGTTGGCGGCCGGCATATTGGGACTTCCAACTTTGACGTATCACCTCTCGTAGCCACCATGTTATGCGACTCGTCACTACCAACCGATGAACCACCCCAACGCCACCAATAATCGTCGCATCACCTCCATTTATGATCGAAGCATCTTTTAAATACCCATCAAACAAAACCAAAGATGTCCTCGTATATTCAGTCATTTCTTTCGCAAGGGACTTCCCATTTAAGCCTATAATTTTGGACGAACTCCAAACATCCGAACCCCACAAAAACCCATCAATATCCCTTTTCCCATTAGAACATGCATCGACCATAAGAGCCTGACCATCAATGGTCAATAAACCTTCATACCTTGAACCCTCTTTGTCATCACTTTCATCGCCTGGGTCGGTACTCGAATCGGGTTCTGCATTGCACATCTCCCGTTGCAAAGACTTTCCGTTTAGACCCGTAGTTCCCTCCGTCGCACCACGATCAGACCCGGACAAAAATTCAAATCCCGGCAACGGTTCGCCTTCTTGAATGACAACCCCGTTCAAGGCTTTTGTAACCCAAACACAGTCTTCTTTGTTCACCTTGTTGTCTCCATAATCATCGAAACAAGGTAGTGACGGATAGATAAAACAACCATGGGTAGGATTCTCCTCATCCCCAATTAACTCATTCCCGACGAGTTCTTCCGATTCCGTTTCCTTCCATGTCGATGATGCCTCAAGATCTTGGACCCGTTGCTTGAGTCGCCGGACCTCGTTTTGTAACTCGAGGTATCGGACTCGTCGCCGGAGTCGTTTGATCTTAAGGTCCCGTGGGTCGGGATCAACTCCGTCGTTGCCTCGGTCGACGGTTCTACGAACAGTGTGTCGATCTTCTCCATGAGCCATTTGAATCAACCAAAGCTCTGATACCAAATAATGCGGGTATGAAAGCAATCAAATGGCTTAAGAAACAATGATTCAATCAAAAGCTTTAATCGAACCGAATGGTTCAAAGAAACCTCAAAGGTATTCTTTACAATAATCAATAATAAAAAAACTGTCTAACAATAAACCTAACATCCCCTATTTATAGTTAGGGAATCATAATTTAATTAAGAAACAATTAAAATAAACTAGGAAATTAAAATTTAAATAAATAATAAAAGATAGCGTCTTGATATCGGATGCTCCTGCATCAGATTCTTAAGCCAATCCACCCAAGTAAAAGTAATTTTCCTGTTCCTGTTTACCAACCACAAAAACGAAAAACTAAGAATATCTTCAAAAATCTTGTCCTTCCTTGGCTTTAAAACATGAAAGACCACAACATTCCGAAAACGCCAAAGAACCCACCTAGTGGTCATCACAATCGCCTCTAGTATTGATTTCTTTGAAGAAGAGATTGAAATCGAGTCAGTCCAATCCGCTATGGAACCCGACTAAGTAGAAGGAGGAATCGAGATATATAGTCACTTGGCTATTGAGGACCAAATAAAAGAAACTATCGTGCATGAGCCAAGAATATGACTAACATCTTCAATATCTAAATCACAATCAGGACACGGTAAATAAGGAATATCTAACCCCTTATTAGCCAGATTCTGTCTAGTAGGAATGCAATCCATGAGAACACGCCATGACAAGATACTAACCTTACGGGAGACAAACCGGTTCAACGAGTACAACGTGAACCCACCGGTAACTTGCAAATATGGATGGCATTCTGAATTCTTCTCATTGTGAATTAATAATGATCCCCACCCACAGTCCAAATCCATTTAACATTAGAGTCGGTAATCAAATAAGAGGACAATAAAGACTGAAGAGAATGAAATTGTGACTGTTCTATACCTCCACAAATGGTCCTACGCTAAAGCCAAGAATACCCATTACCCTGCACACGATTGCAAACTAAACATACTTTGTTTACCTTAAGAGCAAAGAGACGAGGAAATATAAGATGTAAAGGGGAGCCCCCTAACCAAGAGTTTTTCCAAAAGCTCGTAGTCGAACTGTTTCCAACTCTTTTCCTCAAAGAAGGATATGGAATAATGTCTGAATCATGAAGCCTAGCATAAGATTTGGTTATACAGGACCACACATTGTTTCCAATACGAGGGCGAATAGCAATAAAAATACTCGAGTCTAACCTATAAATTGCTTTAATCACGTTAACCCACAAGCTTCTTGGTTATCAACATATCTCTATCTTCGTTATGTCACACCCCCGCTAAAAAGGAAACACAAGAATGTAACGAAACTATATATTAAGAACACATGGCATTCAATAGGAAAACTAAGTTACCTTTCATCCAAAATACTTAGGGTGTTACATTGTAATTGTGTAAGTACATCACCATAGATTCTCAAAATATGGTCATAATCTAAAAGACTATATGCAAAAAACTCCAAATGTACTACTAACTTGACCGTCTTCATGGACCACTTAGTTGTTCCCTGAAAAACTTACTAAAACGTGTCAACCAAAATGGTTGGTGAGTTCGCAAGTTTACGACTCGATCAAATAGTTGTAATGAAAGTGTTTTCTATACAAATCAATATATAAAATAAATGCAATCTACATGGGTCCACAATCAAGCCTATAACTGAATTGCCTACCTAATGTCTTATCACAGAACATTAGAAAGTGTAAACTTGTGGAAATAAGCTTTCACTTAATAATACAGGCCCGGTAAGCCTGTTGGTTGACGCATCCAACAAACGTGTGAATGGGACTTTGTCTGACTCCGGTAGTACTATCTATATTAATCCATCGGCTTAAATCCTTGAGTTAACTGGTTGTGTAGAACAAAGGGACTTAAGTGTGATAATTAATGCCACATGTAATTGTTACCGTGTAACATAAGCAATGTATAAACGAGTTCTTGTATCAATGTATGTAAAATCAAGTATTCCAAGCATGTCCCCCCCCCCCACCCCAACAAAAAAAAGATGTAAAATGAAAAGGGGCTGCGAATACTCACTTGTCTGATGTCTTGTGTATTACTAATGCTTCACAACTGAATGTAACGAGTCTGGTCCTATTAGAGTGCTACAAAGCAAATAGATACTATTGTGTTCTAAGGACCAACACTAATGTAACCATGTATGTTCAACTTGTGCCACCAACTTGGTTTCTAATGTATGAAACTATGGTGATAAATGCTTGTTTGTTTAAGACATGTTTGGACAGTATGTCGGCTTAATATATATATATTTAAACCTTTTCCAAATGATTATATGTAACCAAATGTAACCAAAATGATTATAAGTATTATATCTATAATTTATATGAGTGCCATAGAGTTTATGAAATCCTGGAAAAACCAGATATAAGGTTTTTGATTAAAATCCGGCATTATAACGGCTGTAATTGAATAATATCCGAAATAATGAAATCTAGTTTCCAAATTCCATAACAAATTCACATCATAATAACATATATATCAAACCCATTTAGGGTGAGGGTGGTCATATGTAAATGTATGTAAAGTTATAACTACTCCTTTATGTTATGTATGCATGTATGATCACGACTTGTACACAATCTTGAATAAAGATATGATAAATATACCTAAGTAAATTGTTTGTACGAAAACAATTAACCAAACCATTGGTTATGTTCAGATAAAATCTTGACATAAAATTTTGTATATGTATATATATAGATATTTCTTAAAATACAAATACCTATTTATAGATGTAACTTATTATTAACCAAAGTTTCATGTCTTGAACATGGATTATCTTGTTTAGTGTTATATATGAACACTTTTATATATATATATATATATATAGACATGATTTAAAGATTCATGAAAGAAAGTCATGGTTACAAATGTAGAAACTATCTAGATCTTTGTGTTGAAGGTATGCTTGTGTATGTGATGATTATGAAGCACCATCCATGTACACTAAATGTGTTGGATGGTGATCTACATTGACAAAAACTTTTTTGTTATCAACAAAGATCATAGATCAAAGTAAAGATAGAAAGGAAGTTTGTAAACTTTATCATGATTTTATCAAAGTGTAAGACTAGAATGCATGTATGTGTCGATTTCTATGATGAAATAAGATGTAAGAATGCTTGAATAAAACTTGAATGGAAGGCATACCAAATGTAAAGGCTTGATGACCTAGAGTGGAAGTTGAGAACTCCTGCAATAAACTTCAAAGATTAGAAAGTGGGTTGTGTTCTCGGCTTCAAGGAGGGAGCAGAGAGAGTTATAGTGAGATAAGAGAGAGTTGAGTGGTGTGAGCACGATATGAAATCTTTAGGGGTTTATACAGATGAACTAAAGCATGTATGGGGGTACTTAGAATTTAATTCAAAGGTAAGGAAGAATGGGAGGTTGTGTGTTCTAGTTGTCAAAAGACCAAAATGGGTGTAGTGGGAGAGGGGTTCGGCCGAAGGGACAAGGGGGAGGGGAGGGGAGGGAGAGGGTGAGGTGGTCTTGATTGATTAGGGTGGGTGAATGACACATGATATGGTAATGATTTAATTTAGTTGACTAAAATATTGAAAGAGATTTATAAAGTTTAAGAGTTTTTATAAAGGTTCATGATCTACTTAGCAAGACATTTGTAGGTTGATTTTAAAGAAAGGTTGTAATTCTCAAAGTCTTGCAACAAAATCTTGAGTTTTATAACATGTTAAGGTTTTATAAAATATCCGCACATGTATATTCAAATGTAACTATACAAAGATGTGATTTATACTTAGAATCTTTCACAAATATTGTAATAGTGACCATTAGGATTAATAAGAGGAATATTGGAGTTGGTGTGTAAATTTTGGAGGAAGGGGGGGGGGGGGGAGTGAGTGAAAATGTGATAACAAGTACAAGATATCTTGATTTGATTCTAGCTTCTTTTAATTGGTTTCTAGGATTTTATAAAATCATGGGTTTATTAGTTTATGAACATATAAAGAAATACATAGAATAACAACTTATCATATGAAATTAAATAGGTACATGATTATATATATATATATATATATGATAAATGAAAAATACATGTTCATGATAACACATATGATCTTGAAATAATGATTGCATCATTATATTTCCGTAAACTCATGGGTATCTATACTTTTCAAGACTTAATAGTTAGAAAGTAATATTCCTTGTATCACCGTCGTTTGATAAGTTAGTTTATGAATAATGAAGGATCTATCAAATCAGAATGCATAACCCCATATGACCCAGTTTATGACTAACTAAGCCTTAAGGTTCGTAAGACCCCAAGCCCGGGAGGCTTCACTTATTGGATTTACTCATCAACACATAGCTCATAAGCATAAGATATTCAACGCATCGCAGCGGAAACGATTAAAACTTTAACATAACAGCGGAAGCATAACATGTCTACCACAACTGGTCTGATACAAACTAAAACTTGTCTTGAAATAACCTAAACTTAAACATAAACGGGAATGCAGATTCTGGTCTTCGGGTAACTCTTCTCGCCAAGCCAAGCATCCTCATGCATCTACAACCATCTACACTTAACTGATGTGCATACTAAAAATCAGCAATGCTGAGTGAGTTCTAACGTTTACTTAGTTCTAATGTTTACTTTAATCAATCATACAAACGATTAACATACTGCCCTTAAAACAAAACTTTACATACTTTACCTTTTTAAATAAAGACATTTTAAAAGATACGATAACCGTCAATTCCTGGTATTGTCCTCGGGATCAATACCGCTTAACCGTCAATTCCTAGTATTGTCCTCGGGATCAATACTGCTTAACAGTCAATTCCCTGTCACATCTGGTATTGTCCTCGGGATCAATACCTGACATTGTCCTCGGAATCAATACCGCTTAACATAGTATGGCCTCTCACGTCCATACTGCTTGACATGGTGTTGTCCTCAGGATCAACACCGCTTAACAGGTACATGGAGGTTGCGTGGACCCCCCCAGAGTAACCACCGTCACTCATCCTAGTTGCACAATCGTTAACGAACCACAAATGCTCTTACTAATGAGCAGAACCCATAATTGGCATCTTGTACAAGTAACATCTGTCCCCCAAGGACCTTAACGAGCTGGTACACATTCCCGTAGGAAAACTGTTCACTTTCTTGTCATAAAACTTTCTTTAACTTGTTCATAATTTAATATAAGATATGCCTTTCTTTATGTATATAAAATATAATAAACGCTTGCGATAAAATATCTTTGTTTTACTTAAACATACTTTGTACATGTATTATGCCTTTGTTTATGTATATGTAAATATAATAAACGCTTGCTATAAATATAGCTATTCTTTACATAAATCGTACTTTTGGCTCTTTTAAACATTTCTCTAAAACATAACTTTCGCTTTCGTTTACTAATATAAAATATATAATAAACACTTTTCACTAAGTATGCACACCACCCCTAAAGCAGGCCAAAAGGGGATTAGAACTCACATGGTATACGGTCTACTTCGAAAACTAGAAAGCTTTAGGCTACACAAGTGCTATGTGATCTGTACGAATACAATACATGAAATTGGTTAAACTTTGCTAGTGTCGGCTGACACTTTCTAGTATCACCTGATAGTGTCGACCAGCAATTTGAGTGTCACCTGACAGTGTCGACCAGGCAATCAGAGTGTCACCTGATAGTGTCGACCAGGCAATCAGAGTGTCGGCTGATAGTGTCGACCAGGCAATCTGAGTGTCACATGACAGTGTCGACCATGCAATCAGAGTGTCGGCTGATAGTGTCGACCAGGCAATCAGAGTTTCGGCTGATAGTGTCGACCAGGCACTAAGAGGGTCGGCTAATAGTGTCGACCAGGCACTCTTGAGTGTCACCTGAACTTGCGTTCAAGACTTTATGTCGTGCTATAGGAGGGTTGACACTCTCAGTGTCTTCGTCCCTGTCGAGTGTCGCTACTTTGCACGTAGCGACACTCGAGTGTCGGCCCAAGAACAAAAATCCCGTATATGCCCGTTTTCAGTCCAAAATCATAACTTTTACGTTCCAAAACGTTCTAATCTTAACCATGAAGCTAGATCAAAGGTTTTTAAGCATAAACAGACGTAAAAATCCGACCTTTAAGTTAAAACCCCATGAAAACCCTAAAACCCATTTTCAACCAAATCTCAGATCTGGACAAGTTTCTTACCTCTAATCGGCTCGTTTCTTCAGCAAAGCTTCGTGTAATCACTAGAGAGGAAGGGTGGATCGATCTTGGAGCAAAAACGACACTTTCTATCTCTAGGTGTTTCTCTCTCTAGAAATGGGAAGAAGATGAAGTTGAAGAATGAGGTGTAGGGAAGAGAGTTGGAGTCTTGAAGGCTCCTCCTCTACCTCATGCCCGCTAGGCCCGATCTCGGCCCACGAGGATTTCATGTATTCTCACCATTTTCTAAATCTAAAACCCGCACTCGATACGAGATAAAATTCCGGATGTTACAAGGTTGCACATAGTCTAGTAACACATAGATTTGAATAGTAGAATGAAAATCTGATAAATTGATGAGTGTCACTAAAACCTTCAAGAGAGCCAATCCCCAACCCACCTTTCTCTTTTGAATTTAATACCAAGTCCCATTTAACCCAATGCATTTTGCAAGACTCGCCTTCACTTCCCCAAAAAAAACATGATAGAAGTTTTAACTTGAGATGGCATGAGAAATAAGGACATACAATAGATACCTAAGGCACCCAAAACATTCTAAAGATTTAAGATTCCTAATAATATTAACATTATGTTTCATCTCTCCCAGTTGGTCAAACGGATAATATGGTAACGAAACGTGTCAATAACTCCAATGCGAATAATCATCCACCGCGTCCCCGCTGCATCGCGTGGGTTTTCTACTAGTACGTGTATATATATATATATATATATATGGGACGGTTTCACTAAAAAGTGGATTTCGCTAAGAAATCCTAAGAAGTGGGTCAAACGAACTCCGATTGAGCTCATTCCAGCGGCGTTGGAACCGTCTCATCGAACCCTAACCCGGACCCAAAAACCTAAACCCCCCTCCAACCGCACTCCCAAAAACCTAAACCCCCCCTCCTCCAACCCCACTCCGAAAAGCCTAAAACCACCACCCACCCCCCAAAAGCCTAAAACCACCACCCACCCCCCAAAAACCTAAACCCCCCCACCCACCCACCAAAAACCTAAACCCCCCCAAAAAACCTAACCCTCCCACCCCCACCTAAAAAAAAACCTAAACCATAAAATCTAAACCCTAAACGCTAAACCATAAGGCTAAAACCCTAAAATTCAAACGTAAAATCTAAACCTTAAAAGGTAAACCCAAAAAGCTAAGATGGTAGAGTTCGACGAGACGGTTTCAACGCCGTTGAAATTAGCTCAATCGGAGTTCGTTTGATATCGTTTCTTAAGGTTTTTGTCATTTCTTAGATTTCTTAGCGAAAAACTATTTCTTATTTGAACCTCCCCCTATATATATACCTATATATATCTGTGTGTGTGTTTGTTTCTTTGTTTAAATATTAATACAAAAACCATTTATATTTGTTCAATTACGTTCATTTGTGTTCGTTTAAGTTCATGAACTGTTCATTTAGCTTTTTAACGAACGAACACGAACATGTTCATTTTCTTAATGAACGAACATGAGCAAAAAAAATTGTTCGGTTATATGTTCGTGTTCGTGTTCGTGTTCCGTTAAAGTTAAACAAACGAACATGAATATGCCCCCGTTCGTGTTCGTTTGGTTCGTTTATAAGCCTACTTTTCACGTTCAAGAAGGCGATGGTTTTTTTTCCTCTCACACGAACAATACAGACCAGCAAACTATATTCAATTCTTCATGTTAAGCCTTGTTCCACGTTTATTATACTAAAAAGGTTCAGTAGCCATTTTTGTTTATTGTTCCTATTTTTATTTGATGTTCATGTTTGATGTTCTTGGTTCCATATTTCAATCCAAGGTTCCATGTTCTTGGCTTCAGCAGCCATTTAGACAAGCCACTTCCAAGTTCAAGGTAAATTACAGATTATGCTGTAAGAAATTCTTCATTAAGATGTTCACCATTACTTTTGTAACATTTATGCTGTAAGAAATTCTTCATGTTTTTTTCGTTGATTAATCCTAGAGTAAATTACAGATTATGTCCTTTAACAATATATAAAATTGCATATTGTGTCATTTGGCTTTAATAATTACATTGGATGTTCTTTTTTTGAAATCTTTGCACACATTTAGTCATTTCTACTAACTGGCGTTAACTTTTTTCTGTTAACTTCTGTAATGTGACTTGCACATGAGGGTAAATTCGTCTTTTTACTACAAAGCATTATTTATGTAATTTTAAACAATTAAAGATAAAAATTAGGAATAATCTACGGCCCACATTACCTTCATCCTCTCCCTACCCCTAACCAGACTACCACCACCCACGACCCTTGAAGAACTCCGACAACCACCTCTAACCTTACCATGGCCAAGAACTCCGGCGACCACACATTCATGGCATAGCCCAAAAACTTTAAACTAACTAGTCCCCATCTAGTCTTCCACCCTTACCTGCAACTACAGTGACACCACCACCCATTGAAAACCTGCAACTAATATCTACATAGTACACATTGCGACTAAAGAAGATGAAGAGGGGGTGGGGGTTCGAGTTACCCAACACATACAATCGGATGTCAATTTCACCGACTGGTATCCGTCGAAATGGATGAGCTCTGTGTAATGTTCCTTTCAAAAATTGATGTTTCATGGTTGGGTGTCTGGGTTCAAGCGGCTTATCTTCCCCTACTGCCGACCAAACTTGCACCCCACTTCGGCGATCTCCTTTAAGATGAACCGGAATGAAATTGAAGATGAACCGGAACGAAAAAACTTTGCTTTCTCTCTAAATCTTGAGTTTTTGTTAACGTTTGATTACTTTATTTGATCATGGTTTTCAAATGTAGATGGAAACATGAGGTAGCGAAACACCCGTTGTCAATGTTGATGAAGAGAAAACAAGTAAAGACTCTTTCATTGAAGATGAACATTGGGATTAAACTTCCACAAAACCTATTTCATTATCGGATTATGTCATATTGAACTTGTCATTATTTTTCAATATTTGATATTTTTGGTAGAACGTTTGTAATCTATATAATTTGTATTTCATTGTCGGACTATATCATATCGTTTTGTTTAAATATTTATTATTATAATACAAATGTTAAATGTTAAAAATTTAAAGCCCAAATTTTCAGGCCCAATTACATTATTTTAGGCTAAATTTTAGTCAGGCCCAAACATTTAAAGACCAAATCTAGTTCATGATTAACCGATCCATAACCAAACCAAACCCACATGTAAAACCGACTTAACTGAAACCGATGGATATGACAATCCGATTAACCGACACTTCGGTTATGGTTACAGTTGGATTAAAACCGACCCATACACACCCATTGTTTCTTGCTGGTGGATGATGTTGCATTTGTTGTTAATTTGTAATAAAGGAAAACACCACAGAATAGTAATCAAGTTTCAAAAGTGTTCGAATTACGTCACTCACCATAGTATACCCGAGAGTGTATACCACGTAAAATGCGTATTGAGTGAACTAATTAGAAAACTTTTGAAACTTGGTTATTATTTTACAAAGTTACCCTTTTTAATCAGGGGCGGTCCTTAGGGGGGCGGGGAGGGCGACCGTCCGGGGCCCGTAGTTTGAAATTTTTTTTATATATATTATATATATATATATGTTTTTTTATAAAAGGCCCAACTTGTATTATCCATTTATCCTATAACCCATTTAGAAATTAAAAAAGACACACTACTTGTATTATTCATTTATCCTATTAACACATTTAGGATTTAAAAAAAAAGTCCTCTAGATTTTCAAACTTATTAAAAAATAACAAAATAAGTGGGCTTGGGCTGGAGCTGAATTAAAAAATGCCCACAACTTGTTAATCGTTATTCGTTTGTTGTAGTTTTTTATTATGCCATTATAAGTTTATATTATTGGGTCCATTTTTTTTACATGTACGGGGCCTAAAATGTTTTGAGGATTCTCAAAACCTGCAGGGCTTTTAATAATATTGCTGTCGAAAAAAAAGTTGGTTGTTGGACATACTTTAATAAAATATCGAGTAAATTGAGAATGATTAACACTAGTTTCTTTGTTCATGAAATATATTCCTCGAATCTTTCCGGGGGCCGCCCACAATATTTAGCATCAACGTGGATTCTAATAGAAAAAACCATTTCTTTATGACTTTATTTTGTGATAAGAATTGCAAAGAAATATAATATAAGTTTATCATGAAAATAAGTTAAAAAAATATATGTTTGTTCAAGAGAAAACTACGTAAAAATACTAATTTTATTTTAACAATACGTAATCATTTTATTAAGGGAAATTAGATTTTAATAATTCAATCTTTTACTAATTGGCCAATAATAATCTTAACTGAGAATATTCTTACCACTAGTCTCTACTTTCAAACTATTTTCTTACATTGGACCCTCGTTAAAAAAACTTAACGCCGTTAGATTTTATATGACGTGGACATCTGCAAACCTCCGAAAAGTCGAGCCAAGCTAGCAGTGGTCTCGTGGCGGGTTTTGATATGGCTCTGGTGGTGTTTAACGGGTCTCGTTTTTCCGGCAAGTCCAAACGGAGACAACGGTGGTGTTTAACGGTGAAGACGGTGACAAACTAGGGTTTGCAGACCACCCCTCTGGCGAAGGCGGTGGCTAGGGTTCCGACTTGGCTGCAAATGAACCAAACGTTCAACGAATAGTTTGGAGGAAAATTCATTCGTTTAATAAATGAACGAACATGAACAAAAAATTTTGTTTGTTTAGTTAAATGAACGAACATGAACAGAGGTCGCATTCATTCATTTATGTTCGTGAACGTTCGGTAATATGTTCATATATGTTCGTTTGTGTTTGTTCGGTCTTTAAAAGGTTTTATATTGTATATTTTATCAATTAAAATTATTTGTTAACTGTGTTTATGATAATTATGTCAAGTATGTGGAGATAATTAAGTCAATTGTCAAGTACTTCATATTTATTTTTGTTGAATTTTGTGTAATGTTAATTTAAGATGGAAATGCTGATTTTATTCTCAAATGAATTTGTGTTCGTTTGTGTTTATGAACGTTCGTTTGCAATCATTTGTGTTCGTTTGTTTCCGTTTACGTTCGTTAAATAGAATTATCAGACGAACATAACGAACATGAACCTTAATAAACGAACACATACAAGAAATCTCGTTCGGTCATGTGTTCATGAACAATTCGTGAAGATGAAATTTCCTTAACGAACGAAGGTCGGTTCGTTTGCAGCCCTATATGAGGTAAAATGTGAATTTTATTGCATTATCTCTCTTGATGTTGTTAATTTCAGTTTTTAGAAAGCTAGGTAAAATGTGAATTTTATTGCATTATCTCTTGATGTTGTTAATTTCAGTTTTTAGAAAGTTAGCTCTCAATTGTATAATTTGGATAATTGTCGGACAATTGATACATTTTTAGTAGCTAAAAACTCATATGTGACCACCTCAAGGATGCATCAATAAAGACCAATAAATAGCTGAATAAGCCAACGGAGGGTGTATGTGCCCATGGATGACTTCTTGGCTTCTTTCCGAAAATAAATGGTTTTATTTTATCAACTTTTTTGTTTACGATGGTTTGGTAAAATTTTTAAACTTTTAAGGAATGTCAATTTGTAATTTTGATTAAGGGTGAGTAGTTAGCCATATCATATGGTGAATGTGTATTTATATACTAACTTTTAGTTACTCACCATATATATGATCTGATAGTATTAATACTAGCCGAATATAATCCCAATGATAAAGCTTTTATTTTCTTTAACTTTTGGTACTAGTATGTAAGTAAGACAACATTCAATAAGAGTACTAGTACTTGAAATATTATCAATAAGTGTCTTTGTTTGAAACAAATAATACAAATATTTTTTATGTTTAAGGATAGTGTTGTTGCACGTGAAATAACATGGCCCCAAACACAAATATGTACTTTTACTCTCATGATCATTGGCTTTACAATCAATTGAAGATATTTGTTGCTTGTCTCAACAAAAACAATTTGTACGAGCATAAGCGACAAAAAAATTCAACATTTGTTCCAATAATCATCGGTAACCTGAAAGTTAAGTTTACACTTATTACCAAAATAAATATGATAATATGGAATATTATGTTTGCTACTTATTAATTAAGCCACAAATCACACAAACTTCAAGTTATGAATTTGATAACTATTTAAACGATTCATCAATTTAAAACTCTAAATGGTATACAATATGGGATATATATCCTTTTTATAATTTCTTGGATATTTAGAGTCTCACACCTTACTTTAGTTGACAAATAATTAATTTCCCCAAGAAAGAACATCAAATGTAAATTATTTGTTTCAAGAATCTTTCGGTTCTTTAATATATTCCACATAATCATTGACTCGAGATGGTCAAAGTGATGATGTCAATTAATTAAGGTGTCATGATCCGTAAACTTTTACTTTAGTTAACTTCTTTAGAACGGCTAACTCATACACCCACTAATTTTACTCCTAAATCTACATCTTTTTCCATCATGAGACTAGAACTCATTATCACTTGGGGAGGAACACCATTATGTACACACATTGATACCACTAGACTAGAAATTAGTGTATTATCATTTTCAAACTATCATGTTGTAACATTTTTATCTTTTTCACATTTTATTCCCATTTGATCACTCCCTTAGTTTCCACTTGTGACGCCCAATCTCATTATTATCATGAATATCACTACAACTTTTTCAATTGCGTTTGTCATCACGGTCTTTACAACGATGATTATACAGTCACATCCACTTCAAAGAATATTGTAGAATCAATTACATAAGTTTCATAGTATTTCAGTATTGGATCGGGCAAACGAAATCTATTTTAACTATATTTCTACTTCATGAACTTATTTGAGGTGTGATGTGGAAATTTTTGTATCCAACTTTTCCTTCTAAATAATCTTCTTTCACGATAATATCAATTGAGAAGTAATTACATGGTTGCATTATGCTTATTTGATCTAGTATCTTTATGTTAGTCCTAGGTTAGGTTGAACAAATAACAAGGTGAGGTGATTAATGATTTCTGTTGGTCCTAGGTTGGGGCGATAATTGATGATCTTAACAAATGATGTATGATTTGTGTAGAAAAAGAGATCAAACTATCACATAGACAAGATCAGATATAACTTAGAGTTTGTATTGAAATCAATAAATAGAATATTTACAATGTGTACCTAATTAATAAATATAAAATTTTCTATCGTACATCTAGCTCACTTACTTAAGAATAAACGTTGAAGTTCTTGGATGGGTGATCTAAACTCATTGTTTCTTTCATTGGATCTTTTGGCTTAAATAAGCGAATCAACTTATGGAGTTGGTGAAAGTAGTAATCTTTGATTGGCTGATTTATCAGTGTGAACCCCCACCTTCCAAGTTGTCCAAAAAGGTGTCTCATATCTTATTCTCTAAATATTCCTTGTTGTAATCAGCCTAGTTGCAAAGATGCTTGTTAGATACTTCTTCTAGAAGGATTGAGCGTCATCTAAGACATGTAAGCTTTCGAACAATGAATTCACGTCAGCTTTCTGTAACATCCCTAGATTAAATAAACCCGAATAAACGAGATAGCATTCGAGATTAATAAAGCAAGGGTAAAGAAAACGTGTGGGCTTAGCCGAGAGCAAAGGAGGGAAGTCTCAAAGTCAGCTACAACACCACAGCCTTTCCTCACTCCCACCATTTTCGCAAGGTTGTAGAGAGAGAGAACCAAATCTAAAGAGAGAAAGCAAAGGAAACGGCTCAAAAGCTCGGGAATCATCACTCCACATTCCAGCAGCATCTACCAACGAAAAGGAGACGAAAACAGGTAACCATTTGGCTCGAATCTGAGTTTTAGTTAAGAAATGGATTTTTAGGGTTTATATGGGTTTTTCACATATAGATGTGATTTTTACGTATGGAATCACATAAAAAGTATGTATCTAGCTTTATGGAAGCTATATACATGTTTTGGACGTAAAAAGATTGAAGATTGGATAAAAAACGAAGAAGGAGATCTTGATCGGATGAGTCGTCCGAAAAGTCAGATGAATGGTCCGAAAACTATTCCTGTCCGAAAAGTATTTTCGGACGGCATGATTTCGGACAAGAGATCTCGAACGAAATAGTTCTCTGACAAAGGATTTCGAACGAAATGTTTAACTAACGAAAGATGTTTTCTAACTATATAGTTTTCGGTCGAAAAGTGACTTCGACCGAGAGAGATTTCGACCAAGATAGATTTCGGTCGAGAAAGATTTCGGACCAATAGATTTCGGATGAAACATGTAGGTTATAACCTTGTTCCATTCGTGACCCTTGACAGATCCATAAGCACCCGCCTAACTCAAGAGCCCCTAAGTATCCTACGGGAACTGCTCATCAGATGAGCTCTATATGCCCCCTATATGTTACGTGCAAATCATTTTAAATGTTTTGGGGCTGAAGTGTATACATGAATTGAATAAAAGACATGAATACTATATGTAGACTTATGTGTTATGTGACGATGCATTGTGAATACAACAAATGACAAGTATGTATGAAGCTATGAAATGAAAGAATGACATAACATATAAGAATGAAATCTTGCTTTATATCCATGCATATATTGCTTGCCAAGTATGAAAAGTATGACATAACGTGTAAGAATGAAATCTTGTTTTATATCCATGTATATATTGCTTGCTAAGTATGAATGAACGTTATGGACTTTAACGAAGCTAATGGCTACTATGGTAGACGGACGACCACTTGACTATTATGTTGCCAGAAATGAAAGTCTAGAAAGGTAGACTAAAGAATGGCCACTACGGTGGAGTAAGTCCCTTAATCGATGCATGACTGTATAGTTAGTTCAAGTGGGAAACGGGTGCCTAGGGCAAACAGGAGAATATGTCGGACTACGACGGTAGGACGGTTTGGACGGACGGCCGAAGGTTTGCCGGACGGTTTCTAGGGTCGGACGGTTAAGTAAAAGGGTTACGGCGGTAGCTCAATGGCGTATGTCTTTGTGATATACGTAGTAAAAGACGGGTTGATCACCGTTATGTGTATGACCAATGAATGTTTAATGAAAGTAAAGGTGTATAAATATTTAATGTACTTTTATATGCACGATAAAGGAAAGCAAAGAATGTGCTAAATGTGTATTTATACATATATTTATATATAAATACTAATAAACGAAATGATGTTTATACCTATTTGCTTTAAACTAGAACTCACCAGCGTTAGCTGACTTTTAGTATGCAATTCAGGTAAAACGAAGAAAGGACGTGCGAAGGCTTGAAGGATACCCGGCATGAGACTGATATCCCACTTTAATTTATGTTAAGACAATGTGTACGTTTTTAAATGCTAAGACTTCCGCTTTCATGTACTTGAATGACGAATGTTTCCGCTATGTTTTAAATTTATAATTCAGTATCGAAGACTATGTTTATGAGTAAATCCAACAAGTGAGGTTACCCTGGAAAGGGGCCTTACAAGTTGGTATCAGAGCCATAGTTTGAAAGAATCAGATATCCCTAAATGTCTGGACTCAAGCTGATAATGAGACCAATGCACGGATGTCAGTTTGGGTAGCCTACGCCGATGCAAGTACAGTAAATAAGTAATAAAGTTAATGCCTGTAGTTAGGGATATATGCCTTAACTTATAACGATTAGATGTTATGGTCACTACTGATGTGAAGAGTTTCGAACCCGGAAAGAAAAGCAAATTATTAATCACAAACCGATCACTGTAATTAAGAATTTACCTTGCTCGTACTGTTCTAAACTATGATATGAAGGAATGACATTGATGTATACCCTTTACTTATTAGGAAATCTAGAAAACTATGGCTCGTAGAGGAGGAACTGGACGTCGACGCGGTCGCACTGGCCTATTCGGTAGGCCACCATTGAATCGAAGACATAATGATGAGGAAAGCGTGCACGAAGAGCGTACTGAGAGTGTGCACAAAGCTAATGTGACTCCACCAGATGAAGGCAACGAAGGATCTTTACGACTGGAACCCGAAGTTAGGGATGCTATTTCCCGTGAGGTTGTGCTAATTCTGAAGGGCGTACTGCCTGATCTGTTATCTGAGGCACTAAAGAAGAGCAAGGAGGAGGAGGAAAAGAACCACGAGGGGAAAGTGTATGATAGCGATGGGGATGAGGTGACTGAGGGACTGAACATCCATGGTTGTACCTACAAAGGATTCAAGGACGGTGACACACCTAAGTTTGATGGGAACAAGGATTCGGTGGCTACGTTTGAATGGATTGAGAGGATGAACAGAGTAATCAACATAAGCGAGTGTCGACCTGACCAGGAGGTTAAGTATGTGGCTCACTCTTTCACCAACGAGGCACTGAGTTGGTGGAGGAACATTCAAAGGACTAAGTCACCAAACGCTCTCAAAAGGATGACTTGGGAAGATCTGAAAAGGCTGATAATCCAAAAGTTCTGCCCCAGAACGAGATAGATCAGGTGGAGAATGAATTTCTGAACTTCAAACAACAGGACTCACCGTCAGTACACTTCCTGATTCAATGAGCTAGCTCAACTGGTACCCCATTTGGTAGAGACTGAAGAACGATTGATTAAGTACTATGTCAAGGGCCTGCCTCAAAAGGTCCGTGTTCACGTTAAAGCCAACCTACCCTCGACCTTCGAGTCGGTAGTGAATTTGAGTGGAATCGTCTATGACGATTATGCTAATGAGGACCCGGTGCCGGAGGCACCAAAGCGGAAATGGGAAAATCCGTCTAAGGAAAATGGAAGGGGAACATTTGCAACTGAAGTTAAGAATCCAAGGACAGATGGGTATGAAACATGCACGAAATGCGGAAAACTACACCGCGGTGAGTGCAAAGCTGGCTCCACAATGTGCTATAGATACGGGAGGGCAGGGCACTACTCCAAATACTGTCTGAGGGACGTCAAGTGCCAAGGATGTGGATTGTTTGTCAACATGACTAAGGATTGTAGGAAAACCGGCCAATCTGGTTCGGGAAAAGAAAAAGGAAAGGGAAAAGGAGCAGTCGAAGGCTAGGACTCAGGCCTATGCCCTAACTGAGGAGGAAGCCAGAGGAAACCCTGATATCGTGTCAGGTACGTTCCTAGTTAATGATGAACATGATGCTATTTTATTTAACTCTAGTGCAAGCAAAAGCTTTATATCAAATGATTTTAGTCGCAAACTGAACTGCACAATCACAAACCTCGTAACGGCCTTTAGCGTAGAAACTGTTGTTGGTAGAAACTCAGTAGTCATCCGAATGACTGACGATTACATGATAGAGATAGAGGGCCATAAGTTTCCTTCTAGATTGTACCTTCTAACCTTAGGAGGATTTGACCTAGTGTTGGGCATGGATTGGCTAGCTGCCAATGAAGCACAAATCATATGTAAGCGAAAGATGATACATCTCAAAGCCACTTACGGTAGTCCAATTACGGTTCATGGTGATTGGAATTGCAAAATGTAGAACGTCATATCGATGATCAAGGTCGAAAGTTACACGAGGCGCGGTTGTGAAGCTTATCTGGCATATGTTATTGACGATAGAATGAAAACGAAAGAACTCAAAGACGTGCCCATGGTGTGTAACTTCCCAAAAGTGTTCCCAGAGGACCTACCTGGCTTGCTGCCCGATTGGGAAATAGAATTTCAGATTGACTTACTGCCAAGGGCTCAGCCCGTTGCCAAAGCACCCTACCGATTGGCTCCGTCAGAGATGAAAGAATTAATGTCTCAACTTGAAGAATTGACAGAGAAAGGATTTATCAGACCGAGCATCTCACCATTGGGCGCTCCGGTATTATTTGTAAAGAAGAAAGACGGAAGCATGGGCATGTGCATCGACTACTGTGAATTGAACAAACGAACAGTAAAGAACAAGTACCCACTGCCTAGAATAGACGATCTTTTTGATCAACTACAAGGCGCTAGTTGGTTCTCAAAGATTGATCTCAGGTCGGGTTACCACCAATTGAAAGTAAGGGAGGAAGATGTACCGAAAACTGCATTTCGTACGCGTTACGGACATTATGAATTCCTCGTTATGTCCTTCGGACTGACCAACGCACCGACAGCATTATGGATTTAATGAATAGAGTATGCAGACCAATGTTGGATCGATCGGTTATAGTATTCATAGACGACATTCTCATCTACTCAAAGAACGAAGGTGATCACCACTGTCTCCTAAGGGAAGTATTGGAGGTTCTAAAGCAGGAGAAGTTATATGCAAAATTTTGCAAATACACGTTCTGGCTTAGGGAAGTCCAATTTCTAGGTCATGTCATAAACCCAGACGACATTATGGTGGATCCTGCAAAGATTGAGATGGTAAAAGAATGGAATGTCCCGAAAACGCCAACAGAAATACGAAGTTTTCTGGGATTGGCAGGCTACTATCGGAGATTCAGTCAGAATTTCTCGTGGACAGCCTCGCCACTGACGAAGCTGACACGTAAGGAAGTAAAGTACGAATGGGGTCCAACCCAAAACAACGCGTTTGAAGAATTAAAAACACGATTAACCCAAGCTCCAGTCTTGACCTTACCCGAAGGAAACGAAGACTTGGTAGTCTACTCTTACGCTTCGGGTCAAGGATTGGGTTGTGTACTTATGCAACGAGTAAAAGTAATTGCTTATACCTCGCGACAATTAAAGATTCACGAAGTTAACTACCCGACTCACGACCTAGAGTTGGCGGCCGTAGTTTTCACATTAAAGATATGGAGGAACTATTTGTACGGAGTTAAATGCACCATTTACTCCGACCACAAGAGCCTGAAATAATTTTTCGAGCAAAAGGAATTAAACATGAGACAAAGAAGGTGGTTAGAGCTACTAAAAGACTACGACTGTGAAATATTGTACCATCCAGGCAAGACAAACGTAGTGGCTGACACCTTAAGCAGGAAGGAAGAATCAACACCTATCCGAATCAAAGCGTGTCAGTTGATCATAACACCGGATATAATGAATGAAATAGCAAAAGCTCAAGATGAAGCATTGTTGGAGAGGAATGTGAAACGGGAAAGAATAGTAGAACAACAGGGCAATCTGGAAACCAATGTGTATGGTGTACGAACTTGTTATGGCCGGATGTGGATACCTAAGATTGGTGAACTTAGGGCCAAAATCCTTGATGAGGCCCATAAGTATCGCTACTCTATCCACCCCGGGACGAACAAAATGTACCAAGATCTAAAGAAAGAATACTGGTGTCCTTGCATGAAGAACGTTGTAACCGAATATGTGAGCAAGTGCCTAACTTGTTCCCTAGTCAAGGCCGAGTACCAGAAACCATGCGGTAAAATGCAACCCTTGCCGATACCGGAATGGAAGTGGGAAGAGATCATCATGGACTTCATTACCAAGATACCGCGAACAACTAAAGGCAATGATACCATTTGGGTGATCGTCGACCTTTGATGAAAAGCACTCACTTTTTACCAATACGTAAGGCTTCCTCATCAGAGAAGTTAGTAGAGATATTCATCAACGAAATCGTGAGCAGACATGTTATGCCAGTAACGATCGTATCCGACAGGGACACTCGATTTACGTCAAGATTTTGGAAGAAATTCAATGAAGCAATGGGTACTAGACTAAATATCAGCACCGCTTACCACCCTTAAACGGATGGTCAATCAGAAAGGACCATTCAAACCTTGGAGGACATGCTCCGGGCCTGTATCATTGATTTTGGTGGAAGTTGGGATAGCCAGCTGCCATTGGCAGAGTTTTCGTATAACAACAACTATCATTCAACCATCGGCATGCCGCCATTTGAGATGCTGTATGGGAGAAGATGTCGAACCCCGGTCTGTTGGGGGGAAATTAGGTAAAAGGACTTTGCAAGTCTCGAAGAAGTCAAAGCTACTTCCGAGAAGTTCGACCAGATCAAAGCACGCATGAAAGCCGCTAAAGACAGACAAAAATCCTATGCCGATAAGAGAAGGAGAGATTAAGAGTTTCGAGTAGGGGACATGGTACTATTAAAAGTATCACTTTGGAAAGGGATTATCCGATTCAGAAAACGTGGCAAACTAAGTCCAAGGTTTGTCGGACCTTTCAAGGTCTTAGCAAGAGTTGGGAAGGTTGCTTGCAGACTTGACCTACCCGACGAGTTTAGTGGGATTCACCCTACATTCCACGTGTCGCATTTACGCAAGTGTCTGGCCGACGACACAGCTTAGATACCCTATGACGAGATTGAAGTGGATAACAGTTTGAACTACGTAGAAGAACCAATAGTTATTCTTGATCGAGCAGAGAAACGACTACGCAATAAGTTAATCCCTTTAGTCAAAGTACACTGGAAACATAGAAAAGGTTCAGAAGCTACGTGGGAAAAAGAGAACGAAATGAAGGAACTGTATCCGCAGTTGTTTAACTAGTAACGAGTTTCGAGGACGAAACCCCTTTATGGAGGTTGGAATTTTAACATCCCTAAATTAAATAAACCCAAATAAACGAGATAATATTCGAGATTAATAAAGCAAGGGGAAAGAAAACGTGTGGGCTTAGCCCATGGGCCGCGAGCAAAGGAGGGAAGCCTCAAAGTCAGCTACAACACCACAGCCTTCCCTCACTCCCACCATTTTCGCAAGGTTGTAGAGAGAGAGAACAGGGTCTAGAGAGAGAAAGCAAAGGAAACGACTCAAAAGTTCGGGAATCATCACTCCACATTCCAGCAGCATCTAGCAACGAAAAGGAGACGAAAACAGGTAATCATTTGGCTCGAATCTGAGTTTTAGTTAAGAAATGGATTTTTAGGGTTTATATGGGTTTTTCACATAAACATAGGATTTTTACGTATGGAATCTCATAAAAAGTATGTATCTAGCTTCATGGAAGCTAGATACAAGTTTTGAACGTAAAAAGATTGAAGATTAGATCAAAAACGAAGAAGGAGACCTTGATCGGATGAGTCGTCCGCAAAAGTCGGATGAATGGTCCGAAAACTATTCTCGTCCGAAAAGTATTTTCGGACGGCATGATTTCGGACAAGAGATCTCGAACGAAATAGTTCTCGGACAAAGGATTTCGAACGAAATGTTTAACTAACGAAAGATGTTTTCTAACTATATAGTTTTCGGTCGAAAAGAGATTTCGAGCGAGAGAGATTTAGACCAAGATAGATTTCGACCGAAAAATATTTCGGTCGAAGAAGATTTCGGACCAATAGATTTCAGATGAAACATGTAGGTTATAACCTTGTTCCATTCGTGACCCTTGACAGATCCATAAGCACCCGCCTACCTCAGGAGCCCCTAAGTATCCTACGGGAACTGCTCATCAGGTGAGTTCTATGTGCCCCCTATATGTTACGTGCAAATCATTTTAAATGTTTTGGGGCTGAAGTGTATACATGAATTGAATAAAAGACATGAATACTATATGTAGACTTATGTGTTATGTGACGATGCATTGTGAATAATGACAAGTATGTATGAAGCTATGAAATGAAAGAAAGACATAACATATAAGAATGAAATCTTGTTTTATATCCATGTATATATATTGCTTGCCAAGTACGTGTAATAATGAAATCTTGCTTTATATCCATGTATATATTGCTTGCTAAGTATGAATGAACGTTATGGATGGAAACGAAGCTAACGGCTACTACGGTAGACGGACGACCACTTGACTATTATGCAGCCAGAAATGAAAGTCTATAAAGGTAGACTAAAGAATGGCCACTATGGTGGAGTAAGTCCCTCAATCGATGCACGGCTGTATAGTTAGTTCAAGTGGGAACCGGATGCCTTAGGGCAGACGGGCGAATATGACGGACTACGACAGTAGGACGGTTTAGACGGACGGCCGAAGGTTTGCCGGACGATTTTATGATATGATGAACGGTTTCTAGGGCCGGACGGTTAAGTAAAAGGGTTACGACGGTAGCTCAATGGCGTATGTCTTTATGATATACGTAGTAAAAGACAGGTTGATCACGCTTATGTGTATGACCAATGAATGTTTAATGAAAGTAAAGGTGTATACATATTTAATGTACTCTCATATGAACGATAAAGGAAAGCAAAGAATGTGCTAAATGTGTATTTATACATATATTTATATATAAATACTTATAAACGAAATGATGTTTATACCTATTTGCTTTAAACTAGAACTCACCAACGTTAGCTGACTTTTAGTATGCAATTGAGGTAAAAAGAAGAAAGGACGTGCGAAGGCTTGACGGCTACCTGGCATGAGACTGACATCTCACTTTAATTTATTTTAAGACAATGTTTACATTTTTAAATGCTAAGACTTCCGTTGTCATGTACTTGAATGATGAATGTTTCCGCTGTGTTTTGAATGTTTTAAATTTATAATTCAGTATCGAAGACTATGTTTATGAGTAAATCCAACAAATGAGATCACCCGGGGAAGGGGCCTTACACTTTCGAACAGTGAATTGAGTAGTTGAGTTCAACATCTTTGTTCTTCAGCTGAAGAAGACTAAGTCTTTGATAGTTTAGGGATATTCACCTTGACATTGTGTTTTACTTTTAAGCGTTTATGGAGCTTTATCTTAGAGGTCTTTAAGGGGGTGTTTGGGATTACTTTTCAAAAATGACTTATGACTTTTGTCAAAAGTTAAAACTATCTACTTCTCGAAAACTACTTTTCATCTCCTTTAAAAATAACTTTTTCTCCATTTATTCAAATGGACTTTTGATTTATTACCTTTTTAGAAAAGATAATAAGTTAATAAGTAGTTTGAAAAGTAATCCCAAACACCCCCTAAGTATGTTTAGAAGTAGCTGAACTTATACTTCATAAAAAACGTTTATCTTCTGTAGAACACGATCTTTTTCTTCAACACTTCTATATAGCCTAGTTGTCTAGTTAGGCGTTACAATAAAATAATTCCTAATAATATCCCCTAGGTAAGGAAAAGAAAAGGATACAATGAAACATTTTCCGAAAAAACATGTTTTAGAGAAAAAATTCACAGAACTTGGAAAATTTTTGTAGTATGTTCTTTGAATGCTTATATGGTTTTGAGAATGCTTTTTAGCCTATTAAGATAGACCGGTCTTTTTATCCAACTATGTATTTCTAAATTTGTTGGATTATTCACAAATGCATTTTTTTGTCACTCTTGAGGTGAGATCTATGATTGAAAGGCTTGGGTTGTTGGATTGATTCCTAGGTTTAAGTATAGTGGAGGGTGAGTTTCTTCCACCATGTGCTCCTGTTGAAGATGTAGGTGTAACATCCCGAAAATAATAATAATAACAGAGAATTAAAGACACGAGCGAGAGTTAGGAAGTAAAGAAAACATAGCGGGCTCGTGGGAATTGGGCCTTGGGCAAGATAAGAGAAAACGCAAGAGAGGGAGGAGTTAAGCCCCTTTCTCCTCTCCTCTCCCACATTCACCATCTCCACCCTTAACCCTAGAGAGAGAGGCTAGAGAGAGAAAATCCCAAAACCCGCACCCGAGATTACATACTCGACCCAAGATCGTTGCTAGACATTACTGGAGGTTGGAGAAGGAAGGATCACGCCATAACAGGTATTAAATCCTTCTCAGAATCGATTTCTTGTTCAAAAATGGGTTTTAGGGTTTCAAAGGGGTTTTCTATAAAAAGTTAGGATTTTTACGTTGGAATTGCTCCAAAAAGTAAGCTAGATATAATCTTTGGACGTAAAAATATCGAAGCTTGGATAAAAAAAAGAAGAATTTGATCAAGAACGGTTGAATCGTCTGAAAACTCTATGAATGGTCCGAAAACCCGGATACGTCCGAAAAGTATTTCGGAATACCAAACATTTCGGATAGAAATTTTCGATCGAAAAGTATCTCGGATAGCATATTTCGGTCGAAAAGTATTTGGGACAGAAAAGGATTTCGGACAGATGTTTTCAAACAAAACAGTTCTCGGACAAAAGTTTTCGAACACAAAAGCCATTAATAGAGAATAGTTCTAACACCAGAGTTTTCGGTCGAAAAAAGATTTCGGACATAGGAGTTTTCAGATGATATATGTAGGTTATAACCTTATTCCATTCATGACTCTTGAAACAGATTTATTAGCATTCCACCTAGCTTGAAGTTACAGTGCTAAGTGAGATAGACATAGTAGAAGTCAGGTGAGTTCTTGTTGCTCTTTTTCCTAAACGGTTTTGGGCTGGCATGCATACTGCTAAAGAGATAGTTTTCAAAGTTAAAGAATGTTTTATAAGAATTATATATTCTTATAACATGAAAGATAAAGAGTTAAAGAGTATAGTATTACCTTTTAAACCAGTTTTGAAAGATAATAAAGAACTAAAGTAAAGAACGATAAAGGAGCTGTACTTCGGTACAGCTCAACAGTGACAGTGACAAATACCATGTTATATGCTAATGTGTTAATATGTGCTATTTGTCTATATGAAAGTTTATGTGATTATATTTCTATTTGTGTAATAGTGTAATTACATTGCATAGTATAAAGTCCTGTAGGCATGCTAAAGTAGAAGTCTCACCCTGAGGTGTGATCAATGCTAAAGGAGTCTTACACTTCGGTGTAAGTAATGCTAAAGGAGTCTTACACTTCGGTGTAAGCGAGAAAGTCATACCCTGAGGTGTGGGCAATACTAAAGGAGTCTTGCACTAAAGTGCAAGCGAGAAAGAAAGTCCCACCCTGAGGTGTGGGCAGCGCTAAAGTAAAAGTCTTACCCTGAGGTGTAAGCCAGATAGGGATCTGGTTCTCGGACCATGATCCATATATGATAGTTAAAGTGTGATAAAGTCACTTGTCTTATACAAGTTAAACGATAGTCAGACAGAGTATAGGAGGACACCCTGACGGGTTTCCTCAAAGTTAAAGTTTTTCAGACAGTAACGTAACAGTTTTATAATTGTAACGTTGTAAAGTTTTAATGTAAAGTTAAAGTTTTTTCAAAGATAGAGAAAGTAATGCTTATTTTATTTTTATAAAACTAAGCTACCTAAAAGAAAGTTTTACAGTTAAAGTAAAAATAGAACTCACCAGCGTTAGCTGACTTTTAGTATGCATGACAGGTAGAAAAAGTAAAGTGAAAGAGCCGTGTGGGCTGGATAGCATGGACATCGGGTATTGTGCTAAAGACTGACATTTCCATTCCCGATAGATTATGTTTTAGACAATGATTTACATTATCGGTTGATTAATGTTTTAATTTAAAGACTTCCGCTGTAATAGATTCTGATTTCTGATTTAAGAACTATGATTGTTATGTTTTGTGTCAACTATAAAATGTATCCGGTTTGGGACGTCTTAGTAGGACACTCCTTATGGGGGTACATGTTACAAATGTTGGACACACCCTATGTGGTACAACAGACACACTTTGTGTTGGTGAGTTTCTGGAAGAGGATGCGTCTGGACAGAACATCAGTATCCTCACATATTTATCAACATGCTTTGTAAAATATACGTATAAAACAAAAGTTGTATAGATTTTTTTTTTGTTTATTAGAGTTATTTATACAATTATGAAACATGTTTAATGTTACAAAACATTAGTTACTAAAGGGTGTATGTAATATTGAATGATTATGAATGTGAAGTATCAAAATTCTGATTCATTAATAAAACGTCATTGAATATCTAATAAAGTAATATGAATGTTTTTTTTTTTAAATTTACTTTGTCAAATAGATTATTATAAATTTAATAATAAATACTTAATATGATGTATATAATACAAGAAAATTTCAATATTACGATATGTAGTATTGTATGATTATGAATATGAAACATCAAAATCCATTAGTAAATAATAAAATGTTATTGAATAACTAATCAATTAGTATGAAGGTTTTCTTTTTGTTTCTTTTTCTAGTTACTTTGCATAACAATGATCAAAAATTTATCGAGACTAATTTAATATGATGTATGAGATGCATATCAATTTCAATGTCATGATATGATCATTATTTTAACTAATCAGTGGTAACTTTGTAAAATAGTAAACAAGTTTCAAAAGTGTTCCAATTAGGTCACTCAATACGTATTTTACACGGTATACACCATTAGGTATACTATGGTGAGTGACCTAATTAAAACACTTTTAAACTTGTTTACTATTATGTGATGTTTTCCCAACTAATTATTAATCATTGTAAAGTTCAAGATCGATAATTTGTGACATTATCAAAACAATACACATATGTCTATATGGAAAGACATACTGGTATAATTGCAGTATTCACTACAGTAAAACATATTAATATAATATAACTACAATTTGCAAACAATGATTGTGAGGCAAAATCACTATTTTTTTAACACTAGATTTGTACAACTCTTTATGCATGTTGTACATGTCGCGTGTGTAGTTTATGCATTTATTTTTTTTCCTATTTACCTGGCTAACTTTGTCTTCGTATACAAAAGACACGGAAGAGAGAACTAAAAGTTGTCTGCCTTGGTGGTTTGTGTTTAAATTGTAGCTTTGATTTTTATTTTCTTTTCTTATCTACCTTAAAGTTTTCTTTAATTTAACTAAATATTAGAAACCTAGTTTAAAGTGTAACCCTGATGAATAGTAACTCCCTTCAATGGAGAGTGTATACGGGAAAAAAAAATTTATTTTCATTTTTAACCCTTATAGTATATGTAATATACGTTTTTAGCTTGTTTTATTTTTTATTAATTTCGTTTTTCTTTAATAACTTCCGTTCGTTAATTTCTTTAATATTTTCATGTAGTTTTTTTGTCAATGTTTCGATATAATTTTTTTTTTAAAACAGAGTTGTATTTAAAATCAAGTTTTTTTACGCTACCTATAGCAAGTGTCGTTACCGTTGTGGTACCGTTACGAGCCGAACCTATTATGAGCGAACAACATCATTGTCGATATTGGTATTTTCGGAATCCGTATCGGTCTTCGTCTTATGGTTTTCGACGACCCGAAGCAGTATTTTTTTTAATTCATTTTTTCCCTTTTTTATTATTTAGTTTTATATTTCCTTTCTATTAACATTATTTTTACCGTTGCGCCTACGTTTTCATTTAAATTTTATTAATGATGGGCCTGACACCATTTTCTATGATAACTATCGTTCGTTAAGTTTTTTTAAATAACGAAATGCGTCGTTTTCTTTAATTTTTTTGTCAACGTTCTGTTTTAAATTTTATTGAAGACTAAGTTCAATTCAAATTCGAGTGTTTTTTTGGTATCGTACGTTATAACGAATTTGAGATTCGATGTAATTTTATTCACGTAAACGAGTCAAACCAACCCGCCGCGAAGCGCGGGGGTAAAAACTACTTATTCTTTATTATCTAACTTAGTTTTAAACTTAAACTTTTTATAATATTTTTCTTTAAATGTAATTTTTTTTATTGTTCTTTCTTTTTTGCTTTTTTTTTTAGTTAATTTTTAACTTTGTTTTTATTTTTATTTTTATTTTTTTACTTTTATTTTATTTTTACTTTTAGAGTCTTTGATTTTCTTTAACTTTTACTTTTTATTCTTTTCTTTTTCTCCTTTTTCGTTTTCTTTGCTTTATTTTTAATCAATTTCCCCGTTACAACGCGCGGGCTTGTGTCAATGTTTCGACATCAATATTTTTCATGGTTTAACGTACCCCGAGCAACAAGCGGGTTAACGTTTACCTGTTTTCAACAATTCCTTTTTTCGTATTGGGGTGTAAGGCCAACTCACAATCAACCAATCAAACTATTTACTCACATTTTTATTAAAAAAAATAAAAATAATTGTGTTTTAGTTAAATAATTACACACTTCTGAGAGTTTAGTTAGTGAGAGACTCACTACCTACGTAACACTTACGTGACAGTAACTTTTTCAATTTTTAGTTAAACCACTACAATTAGTCTCAGATATCAAATACAATCAAAAGAAAATCTACCCATGTCACGTGACACAAGTAAAAAAGCACTCAAAAGCTTGATCCACCATGCCAACCAGCCATAGGCTACATTGATGTAGGGCAATAAACGAGCCGAGCCACTTTTGAGCTACTCGAGATTGACACTTAAAACCTCAAATCAAGTCGAGCTTAACGAGCTTGAGCCCGAACTTAAACAAGCTCGAGCCTTAACCTATTGAGTTCGAGCCCGAGCCTATTGAACTCGTTTAATAAACGAACGTAAGCATGGGCGAAGCTTTCTTAGCCCCCCCAATTTTTCGCTCAGTAGTGTTAATTTATATGTATTCGGCCGTTTTTTTGCTCAATAGTGTTAATTTATACGTATTCGACGAAAATTTTATAGCTCCGGCCCCTGATAAAAAAAGTCGCATTTTCCTGGCCCAAGGTATCTATCTACATGACTACATATTATGCCGTAATTATGGTTAAAGTAAGTTTTATACAATTATTTAATTGAATGTCATAGAATTTTGAGATGAAGGTTCTAACAATACTTGATTGCGAATTAGGTGTTTGTTTTGTTTAGTGGAATGCAAGCACATGTGATTTTTAAAAATAATTTTTTTTAAATAAACTTTGTTTTGGATAATACTATTAAAATCGTACCAATTTAATCGTTGGATTCATCATAAATTTTAAAATATTCTTGATGTGACCTTAATTGGTCGGGTGGTTAATTAAAGGCATAATAAATAATGAAATAAATATAAAAACAATGTAATAATATCATTTTATATTTTTGTATTTATAATATAATATTCACTCAATTTCTTAAAAAAACACAAAATAATCGTTTTTAACATGCAAATTTATAGTTTAATTACTTTATAAAACAATTTTTTTAAAGCATGTTCTACGAGAGTGTTGTTCTAAACGTGAAAGGTATAAAAAGATAGGAATTAATTTGAAAAACGGATATTTTAATTTTATAAAATTTAAAAAATGTAAAAATATTACGTGATAAATAAAAACTAGTTGGGTGTACCCACGCTCCGCGACGGGTGTCGGGCTATTCGTTAATAAAATGTAAATGAAAACGTAGGCGCAACGGTAAAAATAATGTTAATAAAAAAGAAACCTAAAACTAAATAATAAAAAAGGAAAAACAAAAATATTATTTTAAAGAACTGGAGTGGGCGAGGGGCACGAACCCGTGCATACACAATTTCCATCGCACCGAACATCGTGCATACACGTAACGTATGGGTGAAAATTGGATGGAATTTCATTCATTAACATGCATGGTTGAAAGTTCACGGATAAACTATGTCTTGCAGGTTGTTGATGTATGCCCGTAAAATCAAAGCTTCGTATATTTGAATATGTGGAATAACTACGTCTAAGGAATCTTGACTTACCGGGCCACCATGTTTCTTCTGCTGTTGTGTTTTGAGACTCGGTCGCCCACGAGTATTTTTCTAAAGTACATGCTCTTCAAACTTCGTTGTGCTTGGATTGATACTATCTTTTACCTTCATTAACAATATTTTTTTTCACGTTGGACTAGGCCATAAAGTCTTGTTTAAACATTTCTAATTCTTCATCACAATTAATATCATCATTTTGGGAGGTTAATGATGGTTATAAATCAAACTTTCTCCAAAAGATATCTACCAAATGAAATGGAATCGATTAACCTACCTTCAAATACTTTGATGGTAAACCACAACTAGTGCAAAAATGACAACCACACACTGAAGATGACTATTGCATGTCGTTTAATCGGTTAAGTTCAATTACCCTATTATTAGATCCAGTGCTTCAATAGAAACCTTACCCCATAATAGGTTGAATACGGGTAGTTTGAGTTGATGTTTTCTAACAATTAAGCTTTTTTCGAAGTTCTCTCTTATTTCTTATAAGTTGAATCTTCACGATCTGATCAATAATCCTGAAAATTTTATCCAGAGTAGAGTTAGCAAAATGCAAGTGTTTCTTAAATAGTGCATGTTGGCTCTTTACTTTGTTGGTTGTACGATTTCCAAATTCGAGATTTTAATCAATCCATGTAGACACAAACATCTCTTTATACTCGTTCAACTAATTTTGAGTCAAGTATTACCAAACTCTTGAAAAAACACATCAAAATGATTAAGAGCACCTCATATAGACAAAAAGAATGGATGAATAAGAGAGATAGGAAAAATATGTATCTCGTTATCAACATTGAATGAAGTTATTGTATGTACACACGTATGCATCTGGCGTTGGAGAACCAGTTAAGAACTTCCATATAAACTCAAGCATACTTCATTCTTGTTGCTGGACTAAGGTTTGCATGCAATTCTTATAAATATTTTAAAATATATGTCATCTACATAGTAATCAAGCAACACCCAAGAATACTCGGTTGGCATGCATTCATCAGAGCATGATCTCTATCTATTACTATGACACTTGGCTACATACACTTGTCCAATGTCTCTTTCAGCTTGGTTAGCGCTCAGGTAAAATTGTCCTCCCTTTTATTATGTATAAATGAGAAAGCTATAACAAAAGTCTTGTTGGTTGAAGTTACACCAACAATATAAAGGGATGACGTATTATACATGTTCA
Source organism: Smallanthus sonchifolius (assembly GCA_023525975.1). Lineage (NCBI taxonomy): Eukaryota > Viridiplantae > Streptophyta > Magnoliopsida > Asterales > Asteraceae > Smallanthus > Smallanthus sonchifolius. Next base: position 26,746,570 of record CM042023.1, read on the forward strand.
TCTTGTATGTCATATCAATGATTAACACATGCAGGAATGCACGCCGTATCTCCATTAAGGATGGATGAACGAGGAATAACTCCACCAACTCATTAGTTGAATCATAATCACAATGATCATAAACATAACCATTAGAATGCTAAAGTGAGAAAAAATGTTGCATTGGAGTTGTTCCTACTTGGTTTGATTTACGTATCTTTTGGTGTGCATTCTATATGGTTTGACGCGTAGACACGTTTTGCTCCCTTAGTGTTGATAGAATGTTGCACGGCTCCATATTCTACCTTGTGAACTCTTCCACCAAAAGGGTTTCACTTTTAGTTAATCTTCTTACATTTGGATATCCTTTCATATGTTGAGCAGACATATGATTATGTTCATCATATGTCACCTGTAACGTCCAACCATTATTCTTTTGAAAATACTTTCCTGCCAATTGGAACAGACAGTTGGTTCTCCTTGTACCAGAATGTCTAACTATTAATGTTCCTTTATATTCACGACCATGATCACATTGAAGATAAAAATTTGATCACGTGGCTGCTTACATTTTTTTTTATCTTTGGGTCATAATAACGTTACCAAGGTTGCGTGCTGTGTTTTGCACCCAATTCATCAACTCCTCAAAACTTAACATCGCTAAATAGTTTTTGATTAAAACTAATAATATGTGTGATGAATAGAATGAGATGTTGAAACAAGTTATGAAAAATGAAATAAACGTAAGGTTTATATAGAAGATTTACCAAAATCTTGTATCGTGTCAAATAATTGACGGAATTTTGTGCATATCAAAAAATTGGCACGCATAATAAGAAAAACTTTATGTGGCACACATTTCAATAGACTACACATGGGGCCGTATTGTGTAATGCGGGTCGTATGACTAGTAAGTAATATGACTCGTATTAATACGAACGACCCGTATGGTGTCTTGACACGTATGGTGTCTCGACATGATTGATGTGATATGTCTGGAATGTTGTCGGTTTGACTAAGGGCAATACGATTCATATGGTGCGACATGCGCGTTGATGTCTGATTGAGGGATAGTGTACACATAACAAAACCCATCTTAATACATAATTGTCATATTCATTGAAAAAAATTCGGATTGATAACTTATTATTATGTCTCAAAAAGTTTGTTACCCATAGCAAAAATATGAAAAAGTCATATTCATTTTAATTATAAACTAGTTTTTTTACCCGCCGCGCGTTGCGGCGGCGCTAAACGCGGCGTGATAAAGTATAGACTATAATCGACCCCGAACTAAATTTACATCGATTGTACCCGTTGAATGAAAACGTATTATATTTGACCGACTCGTTTCGAAGTAAATTTACGTCGAAACGTACATAAAAATAAGTACGAAAACGTATTATATTTGACCTGGCTCATTTCCCAACAAAATTTACTTAAAAAAGTAGACGAACTTGAATTTATACCGACACATACATAAAAATAAGAACGTAAGAAATTAATTTTTTTAAGTAAAAACGTACATGGATAAACCCGAAACTTTAGAAACTCGAATGGGTGAAAATGACATTTTGCAAACTTTATATAAACTGGAGGGGCAATATTTAAAAGAGGAGGGGTGCATTGGCCGATGGGTTTCCCCACCGACCTTGCCAATTAAGAGTAATAGAACCCAACAAAATTTAGGTCAAAACGTAGACGAACTTGAATTTATACCGACACGTACATAAAAATAAGAACGTAAGAAATTAGATTTTTTAAGTAAAAACGCACATGGATAAACCGAAACTTTAGAAACTTGAAAGGTGAAAATGATATTTTACAAACTTTTTATAAATTGTAGGGTCTAAAAGGGCAATATTTAAAAGTGGAGGGGTGGCATTGGCCAGTGGGTTTCCTCACCGACCTTGCCAATTAAGAGTAACTAGTTTTCTTCCCCGCACTTCGCGCCGGAAGTTTGGTCGTTTTTTCCGCTACGCAGCAGTAATTTGGTCGTTATCGTTTCGGCTCGTCGAAAACCATAAAAGCCGCGTTGCGGTGGAGCCATACGATGACATTAACGTGTCAAATGGCACGTTTGCGAACTTCGTTACACGTTTTATGGCGGTGACATTCACGTGGTTAAGTACATAAAAGAAACATGTGAAGCTGAGACGTATCGATTTTGAAGATAGTTTGGTTGTTATCGGTTCGCCTCGTCGAAATCCATAAAAGTCGGCTTTGCGGCGGAGCGGTACGATGACATTAACATGGCTAAGGGCGCGTTTGCGAACTTGTGACACGCATTGTGGCGGTGACATTTACGTGGTTAAATACATAAAGATTGAAACATAGATTATACAAAAAGTATTATGTCTCGCACATTACGGCCTAATAATTTAAAAAATATAATCTAAAGTAAAAAAGAAGCAAACGAAAGTCTGACGGGAGATTCGAACCTGCGTCTTTATACAAAGGTAATATGATGAAAGACTTTAATCCTTTAACTTTAACCACCTCAACATATGAAAGTTTTGATTCAAACTTGGAAAATTAAATATACAACACAAAATACAGGTTAATAAAAAATTAATAAATACATAACCGACATTTGTTTTTAAGAATGAGTTAATTTATCGAGTAAAAAAAATTTAAACTAAAACTTGTTATAGTTGGTGGCAACAAAAGAATAAAAAAGACACAAAAAGTCCAAATGTGGTACGCTGTTTCGAACCAGGGTAGCCTAGTTCAGGTATATGTGGCGATTTAAGTTTTTAACCACCAGAGCACCAGCACTATATGTTTCTCAAGTCTTGTGAAAATATATAAATATATAATTTACTCTATTGAGAAAGAAAACAAATAGCAAATGAAGTGGGCCACGTAGGGGTATCTTGTGCATAGATTAGTTGTACACAAAGCTTTAAAGGTATGCTATTTGCCTTTTGTAAGTTACTTAATAGAATAGAATGTGACTACATAACAACTCAGAAAATTCAAATCAATAATAAATATGATTTTAAAAGCAATAAAAGTATTTTATAACTAATGAATATTAAAAAGGGTTTAATTTAAAACGATGTCAAAAAATATAATAAGTATATATTCTATAATATTTTGATCCAAAACATAACAATAAAATAAAATACAAATAAATGATTAAAAATACAAAGCGTCAAATAATTATTAGATACTACCATTAGTAATGATGTTCAATTACCAAATTACCCTTCTATACTTTTTTGTCTTTTATGACATTTTAGTAATTTTAATCAATCAGCTTGACCGGAAATTCTCCTCCTTTGACTGAGCCTTCACATACAAATTAATAAAGGAGATTTACCAAAATAGCCATTTGACCATGTTAATGAGCTAAAACAGTCATTGACTTTTTTTTTACCAAAATAGCCAAAATGGCGAAATTTTGCCATAAATTTTCGCCAAAAATTTTTGCCATTTTTTTTTTTCGCAAAAATTTGAAAAAGTGGCGAAAAATTGAAAAAAATAGCGAAAATTTGAAAAAAGTGAAATTTTCAGATAAAGTGACGAAAATTTGAAATTTTAAATATTAAAAAAATGTGAAAATTTAAAAATTTTAAAAATATAATTTAATAATAAATGGCGAAAATATCCCATATTTTTTCGCCATTTTTCAAAATGGCGAAAATTCTATATATTATGATTTTTTTTGGCGAAAAATCAGATGTTTTTTAGCGAAAAATCTAATTTTTAGCGAAAATTTGGCTCAAATTTTCGCTGTTAAATTTTCGCCATTTTGACAAATGGCACGACTTGATTGGTTGGCTATTTTGGTAAAAAAAATGTCAATGGCTATTTTGGCTTATGAACATGGTCAAATGGCTATTTTGGTAAATCTCCCAATTAATAAACCCATTTATTTTTATAAATATTTTGATAACTTAAGAGCATTCGCAGCAGCACCTTTATCCTCATCTCTATAATTATAATAAAAATACTATCTTTTCTCCCTTTTTTTTAATTAAATAATATTTTTTTTATACATTTATCATTACATTTTCTCTCTCCTTCACTCACAATCACTTTAAAAAAATATTAAAAAATTATGCGGGTGAACAGTATTTTCCCAAAATATACAGAAAGTTTATACATTCTCTCTGCTCCACTTTAAACCACCATCTAAAATATAGGGAACTCACTCACAAAAATTTTAAAAACCTATTATAAATGCTCTATTAGATGCTCTCATAACAATATTAAATTTAAAATAATATTCATAAAGTGAATAATAAATTAAAACCATTATTTAATACGCATTTATTTCCTTTACTGAGAAATAAGGCAACGGCCATTACCTGGCAAATTATTTCTAGCTACAATAACTATTGCATAATAAATAGGAAAACTTCTTACAAATATAACCAATTTTCAAGTTTGTTCTAATTAAGTCACTCTTATTTTTTTATCTCACTTAGGTCATTCAACTTTCAATAAGTGTTCTAATACACTATGTTTTTTTTACCTAGATAGTAGGTTAAGATGATGATGTGAATTAAAAAAATTAATTATATATTAGTAATACACACTAACTACTCATCAAAAACTTCATTATCTGTGTGTGTATGATTACTTCATCTCCGGTCCGATTCCGAACACCTTTTCACACATCTATCGACGTTGAATCGCTTGTATCGGATCTAACATCCGATTGATTATTCATGGGAATACTGATTACCGCATATGCATTTGTATTCGCATTTTCCGGCAACCCAAACTTCCTCACGAACTTACCTATCCTCAGGAACGGCCGAACGGTGTATCGAAACCCATTAAATTGATGTCCATTTTGATTGGCGTTTGATGATCTGTTACTGGAATTGGAATGCAATTGAAGAATCAAAATCAGAATTGAGATTTTGGGAGATTGCAAGATGACGATTGAGGATTTCCATGGCCAATTTATAGAAGATCAGAAACTAAGAAGTGGTTTCTCCGATCTCGACCTCTCGTTGAACCGGATCTCCGGACCGATGCCTGAATCGCTTGGAAAAATGGCGGTTCTAGCGAAGTTGAATCTCGACGGAAACATTATTTCCGGTAATTTACGGGCGACGTTTGTAAACTCCGGCATTAGTAGTTTGAACGTTAGCAAAAATGCTATTGAAGGCATCAATAAAAAAAAACAGAAACTTTAGACCTTAAACTTAATCTGTAATAGTTAAAATCCCAGATCAAAACAAGAATAGTGTGTATTTAATCTGTAATAGTTAATTAATTACTCGTCGGCGGCCGTTCAAAAGCATGTTGACGGAAATCTGTTGCAGTTTCCGATGATCACTTAGTGTGTATTAATAATATATAATTAATTTTTTAATCCATGTCAGCATTTTTAATCCACAAAATCATATGTTAAAAATAAGGAAAAAGAAAAATAATATGGTAACCTGCTATCTAGGTAAAAAACATAGTATCAGAACACAAAAAGTCCAAATGTGGTACGCTGTTTCGAACCAGGGTAGCCTAGTTCAGGTATATGTGGCGATTTAAGTTTTTAACCACCAGAGCACCAGCACTATATGTTTCTCAAGTCTTGTGAAAATACATAAATATATAATTTACTCTATTGAGAAAGAAAACAAATAGCAAATGAAGTGGGCCACGTAGGGGTATCTTGTGCATAGATTAGTTGTACACAAAGCTTTAAAGGTATGCTATTTGCCTTTTGTAAGTTACTTAATAGAATAGAATGTGACTACATAACAACTCAGAAAATTCAAATCAATAATAAATATGATTTTAAAAGCAATAAAAGTATTTTATAACTAATGAATATTAAAAAGGGTTTAATTTAAAACGATGTCAAAAAATATAATAAGTAAATATTCTATAATATTTTGATCCAAAACATAACAATAAAATAAAATACAAATAAATGATTAAAAATACAAAGCGTCAAATAATTATTAGATACTACCATTAGTAATGATGTTCAATTACCAAATTATCCTTCTATACTTTTTTTTTTGTCTTGTATGACATTTTGTAATTTTAATCAATCAGCTTGACCGGAAATTCTCCTCCTTTGACTGAGCCTTCACATACAAATTAATAAATCCATTTATTTTCATAAATATTTTGATAACCTAAGAGCATTCGCACTAGCACCCCTACTAAAATCACTATTTTTTTTAATTAAATATTACTTTAATACATTTATCATTACATTTTATCTTTCCTCCACTTATAATCACTTTCAAAAAATATTAAAAAATTATGCGGGTGAACAGTATTTCCCCTAAATATACAGAAAATTTATACTTTTTTCTCTGCTCGACTCACAACCACTTTAAACCACCATCTAAAATATAGGGAACTCACTCACATAAATATAGAAAACCTATTGTGAATGCTCTAATAGATGCTCTCATAACAATATTATATTTAAAATAATATTCATAAAGTGAATATTAAATTAAAACCATTATTTAATACGCATTTATTTCCTTTACTGAGAAATAAGGCAACGACCATTACTTGGCAAATTATTTCTAGCTACAATAACTATTGCATAATAAATTGGGAAAACTTCATAGAAATATAACAAAGTTTCAAGTTTGTTCTAATTAAATCACTTATTTTTATTGTCTTATTTAGGTCACTCAACTTTCAATAAGTGTTCTAATACACTATGTTTTTTTTACCTAGATAGTAGGTTAAGATGATGATGTGAATTAAAAAAATTAATTATATATTAGTAATACACACTAACTACTCATCAAAAACTTCATTATCTGTGTGTGTATGATTACTTCATCTCCGGTCCGATTCCGAACACCTTTTCACACATCTATCGACGTTGAATCGCTTGTATCGGATCTAACATCCGATTGATTATTCATGGGAATACTGATTACCGCATATGCATTTGTATTCGCATTTTCCGGCAACCCAAACTTCCTCATGAACTTACCTATCCTCAGGAACGGCCGAACGGTGTATCGAAACCCATTAAATTGATGTCCATTTTGATTGGCGTTTGATGATCTGTTACTGGAATTGGAATGCAATTGAAGAATCAAAATCAGAATTGAGATTTTGGGAGATTGCAAGATGACGATTGAGGATTTCCATGGCCAATTTATAGAAGATCAGAAACTAAGAAGTGGTTTCTCCGATCTCGACCTCTCGTTGAACCGGATCTCCGGACCGATGCCTGAATCGCTTGGAAAAATGGCGGTTCTAGCGAAGTTGAATCTCGACGGAAACATTATTTCCGGTAATTTACGGGCGACGTTTGTAAACTCCGGCATTAGTAGTTTGAACGTTAGCAAAAATGCTATTGAAGGCATCATTAAAAAAAAAAACAGAAACTTTAGACCTTTAACTTAATCTGTAATAGTTAAAATCCCAGATCAAAACAAGAATAGTGTGTATTTAATCTGTAATAGTTAATTAATTACTCGTCGGCAGCCGTTCAAAAGCATGTTGACGGAAATCTGTTGTAGTTTCCGATGATCACTTAGTGTGTATTAATAATATATAATTAATTTTTTAATCCATGTCAGCATTTTTAATCCACAAAATCATATGTTAAAAATAAGGAAAAAGAAAAATAATGTCACATAGGCATGGTAACCTGCTATCTAGGTAAAAAACATAGTATTAGAACACTATTTAAAGTTGAGTAACCTAATTGAGACAAAAAAAATATGAGTGACTTAATTATAACAAACTTGAAACTTTGTTACATTTCTATGAAGCTTTCTCTAATAAATAATCATTAAGCTTTGTTTTAGATCACTAAATTTATTAACTTACAAATTAATAAAATAATATTTCTTAACTAATTAAGAGATTAAAATCATATAAAAAATGCTTTCATCAAATCAACAAGTTAATAAAATTAACTATTAAAAAAGCTTTTCTCCGGTTTACAAGTTATGTATGCAAATTACATTACTAAAGCTGTCACCTACTCTTCATCATTCTATATTAATCCAGACGATCGACGAATTGAAACGCCCCCGTCTTTGTTCGTGGAATGGGTTTACGTAAAGGTTTTGATTTTATTTTTTAAAGTTTAGAGGACGTTATTTTTTTCCGTGGTTTAACGCGCCGCAACGCGCGTGCTGAAAACTAGTTAAATATATAAATGATTTGCTAACACCTATTTAAGATGATAGTTTGATTATGTAAAATAAGATATGGTGTAATGTTTTAAAAAATGAGTATGTGTAAAAATATATGAACTAAAGTTTAAAAATGAGAGTGATTTTCAAAGTATGTGTGTAGTTTTAAAATAATTTTTATAATCACATGAGTATATAAATAAAAAAAAACACTATTTTTAACTAATTTAAGTGAAAGTCATTAAAATGAACGTTTTATAATATAAGTTTTATAATATTAGTTAATAGCCTTCCAGTTACCCAGACTTATCTACCTGTTTCAAAACTAAATATACTAATAATATAGGTTTTTTTTACATATTTCTCCTTATTAAACTTCTAAATTACATATATCCTTAACCCCTAACTTTAATTACATATTTCTCCAATTAAGTTAAAATTACCCAATTACCCTAACTTTTGGGAAGCTAAATGATTAAATAGTGATTAATTCATGAATCTTGTGTTAACGATTAAAATGTTCGACTCCAATTGGATTTATTAGCGTTTGATATGTTCGTGTTAACATCGACTTGTTTTGGGTTGAAATTGAAGATATATGTAATTGATATATTTAGAAAGGTGATATATGTAAATAATATATTAATTGGTTTATTAAGGGTAAAATGGTAATAAAATAAGTTATTTTAAATTAATTGGATAAATATTTAATATATAGGTTTTAAAAAGGGAAAATATGTAATTAAATTTTAAGATTGTGTAAATATGTAATAAAGGAACTTAGAAAGGTGATATATGTAAATGCCCCAATAATATATTATGCAACTTTAAAAATATAATAAATATATGTCTAAGTTGTTAGAAAATAAAAACTATTAAAATAATTAAATTGTTAAAAGCGTAATTAAATTTTTAATATTTTTAAGTCGGTTTCTAAGACGAGTTTAACATCAGATTTTAGGTAATAGTCATCTTAACAAGTATTTTTAAGAGTAACTGTTATTTTCGTCCCTGTGTTATAGTCATTTTTGTCAGTTTCATTCAAAAATTTTATTTTTTTCTCGTGTTTCATCCTGTTTTACAAAACTTGCTATTTTCATCCAACTAGTTAACTTTATTCATATTTTAATGTTAAATGAGGGATATTTGTGTCTTTTTATATATTTCTTTAAAATATATAAAAATAAATATATTGATGAAGTTAAGTGATTGGACACAATTACCCCTCACATAAGGTTTTGTATACGTTTATGAGTGGTTTCTGCATATTTTACGGAGTGGTTTAAAGTGGTTTTGAGTGAAGGAGAGAGAAAATATTACTGTTCATTTGTATATTTGTGAAAACACTGTCCGCCTCTATTAATTTTTTAATATTTTTTAAAAATGGTTGTGAGTGGAGGAGAAATAAAAAGTAATGATAAAAGTATAAAAAATATTATTTAATTAAAAATAAGAGAAAAAAAATAGTGATTTTTAATGTAATTATAGAGATTAAGATAGAGAAGCTCGTAAGAATACTCTTATCCAAACAAAAAAATGCTAAATCCCTCTTACACCTACTCTAGCAAGTTTTTAAAATTTGATTACTTTAAATTCCAAAAAAGATAATTATTATTTTTTGATAAATTTATAATTAATAATAATTATTATTATATTTAAATTGACAAGTTGAGAGGGAAGTTTTCCTGGTTTATGGGATAAGCATGAGTATTGAGAAAGGTGGCGATATTCCAATGTGGTATATGACAACTGCCCATGGTATTTCTTTCTCTTTTCCTGCCCGCCCACAGACAATTCCAATTCCTAGTTTTCTTCAAATACCACAAACCAGACGCTGGTTTTCCATGCTGACTCACCACTCACATAAAAGGCTCCAGAAAACCAGGAGAGTACACCAGGTGGGCCCACGCTCCTTATTATGTGGCGATTCGACCCACATACACGTGACATCCACGCGCTACCCTTTATTCACATTCACCACCACTTGTCCGCCGCGTCTCGCCACCTGCAAAAGATTTCTTTAGTTCTCTTATTCTCTCCACTAAGCACTTCCCTAATTATATATCTTATCAACATAGTTATATATATATATATAAAGGGGGTATCAAATAAAAAGTAGTTTTTCACTAAAAATCTAAAAAATGACAAAAACCTTAAGAAACGATATCAAACGAACTCCGATTGAGCTAATTACCATCTTAGCTTTTAAGGTTTAGATTTTACGTTTGAATTTTAGGGTTTTAGCCTTATGGTATAGCTTTTAGGGTTTAGATTTATGTTTTAAGTTTTTTTTTTTGGTAGGGGTGGGGGTTTAGGTTTTGGGGGGTGGGTTTAGGTTTTTTTTTGGGGGTGGGGTGGGGGGGGGGTTTAGGTTTTTGTGGGTAGGGTTGGAGGGGGGTTTAGGTTTTTAGGGGTGCGGGTGGAGGGGGTTTAGGTTTTTGGGTCCGGGTTAGAGTTCGATTAGACGGTTCCAACGCCGCTGGAATGAGCTCAATCGGAGTTCGTTTGACCCACTTCTTAGGATTTTTTAGCGAAAAACCACTTTTTAATGGAACCGTCCCCTATATATATATATATATATATATATTTTACAAAAGATTAATTTGATTAAGCTTGTTTATTAAAATAGTCGTTGATTTTTTAAAATTACGTATTAACATTCACATTACCTTCTAGTGGCATGGAAAACCAATAATGCTTGGAGATGTAACACTTCGACGCAAATCTTGACAAGATTTGTGCCTATTGACATGGGAAAAGGTTTTGCGTCGTTTAGACAGACCACTTAAAAGAGATTGACACGCGTTCGACTTTTGTGTTAATTGGACGGTCTTCGTTTGACATGCACAATAGCCCTCTGCTCTCTGTCGGTGGGACTGGCGCGCGACTAGAAAGTGGTAGTGGCACTGTTGCACCCATTGTGTCATTGCTCGCGCAAAAACTCAAAACTTTTACCTGCATATGTTCAGGTGTCATTATTTAATCGACAGTAACGTATCAGCCGACTAAAAGTTACCTTAGTATGCAAAAAAATTTCATAAGTTTACATTTGATCTAATTATTACATAACTATAAAAAGACCTTTCTATTTTGATCGGATATAATATAAAATAAAACTAAAAAACTCTTGAAAAAACTATAAAGACGACTCTTCAAATGTGGTAAAGGATACAGTTAATTGTGGAGTGAGAGGGACGCGCCGCCGTTGAAAATATGTGTTTTATAACACAAACTGGGTTTGGTTTATACGACCAACTCTTTGAATTTATATTTACATAACAAGAATCATTCAACACCAACACATGTCTACGTTTCATGAATGTATATATCGAAAACCTAGTTTTGTCAACGCATATGATACCAGATTTTTGGAAAAACTACGGCCCCCCAAAAATCCAGCGGCCATCTACATATATGATATATCTATATATATCACACAAACCCACCATCGCCACACTCCACATTACTTTAACCATCTTCTTCTTCTTTTCAACTTTCTCTCTCTAAAACCAGTAGCAATGAGAATGAGCTGTAATGGCTGTCGAGTCCTTCGCAAAGGATGCAGTGATGATTGCACCATCAGACCGTGTTTGCAGTGGATCCAGTCTCCGGAGTCCCAAGCAAACGCCACCGTTTTTCTAGCTAAATTCTACGGCCGTGCTGGGCTTATGAATTTAATTAACGTTGGACCCGAACACCTTCGTCCTGGTAAGTTTACATTTTCTTTTGGTATTGTAATATTTTTCTTTAAAAGGACTCACAAATATTATTAAATGTGGAAATGGAATTATTGATGTTTCTTTTTGTTACAGCGTTGTTTAGGTCGCTTCTGTACGAGGCTTGTGGTCGGATAGTGAACCCGATTTACGGGTCGGTGGGGTTGTTATGGTCGGGGAGGTGGGAGCTTTGTCAGAATGCGGTGGAGGCGGTGTTAAAGGGGTCTCCGATTGTTCAAATAGCGTCTGAGGAGACGAGTAACGGGCCGCCGTTGAAGGCGTACGATATCCGACACGTGTCGAAAGATGAGAACTCCGATGGGGCTAACGAGCTACACCGGATCCGGACCCGGTGTCGGTTCAAGAGATCCGGGTCCAAAAACAAAACAAAATCAAACACCAAAACAAAAGGAAACGAAGATTTGGGCGGATCATATAATGAAGGAGGTCATGAGGATGTTGATAACAGGTCGGGTAGTCATGAGTCTACGCTGAGTCACCAGTCTGAGGGGGCGGCGCACGTGGTGGAAGGGGAGAGTCATGAGACGGCGGAGGGACCGGCCGGTGCTCCGATCAAGGCGGAGAGTGATGTGTCGGCCGCTATGGAGGAGAAGGATGCGGAGATTGAGCTGGAGTTGACGCTTGGGTTTGAGCCGGTACATCAGTCCCGGAGCCGGAGTCCTGAAAATTTTGGAAAAGTTGCCGGACGTTGTGATAAATCCGGTGACGGAGATTACCGTATGGAACTTGGACTGGATTATCCGGTGTGACTGGATTGGATGTGGTGATTTGTAGTACATCAGTTTTGACGGTTCAGATCATGTGTTTTTTTTATTTATCTTTTTTTATAGATACTTTTTATGTGGTAAAAGAAATGTATATTCCTTAAGATGTCATGAGGGTATCTATGTAAATTTGCAAAAGATAGAAATTGAAATTATGAATTATGATCTTTAATAAAGTAAGCTACATTATACATGTTTTTTTATGTATTAAATGAAAAGGGATACTGGAATATACTGGAGGTTGATTTTCCCCACGTCCTTCAAAAGTTTCACCACGACGCGATCATAAATCAGGGATGTAGTTAGTCTTTCATTGCCTTGATACCAAAAATAAATGACCCGACAGATCTTGAGGAATACCGGCCCATAACCCTAATCGGGTCGATATGCAAGGTGATATCCACAATTCTTGCAAATCGACTTAAAAAGGTTGTGGGGTCGGTGATCTCCGAGACCCAATCTGCTTTCATGAAAGATCGGAACATCCTGGACTGACCTCTTACAGTCAATGAAGTAATCTCATGGATATTGAAATCAAAGGCTTTCCTACTAAAGATAGATTTTGAAAAGGCCTTTGACACAGTAAACTAGAATTTTTTTGATCTCGGTAATGACTCAGATGGGATTTCCTACGAGATGGTGCAACTGGATCCAAAGCATCCTCAAGTTAGCTAGATCTTCAGTTTTAGTTAACGGATCTCCTACTTTTGAATTCCAATATCAACATGGGGTAAGACAAGATGACCCTTGTCCCCATTTTTATTCATTATAGCAATGGAGGCTCTCACAAATATCATCAACAAGGCAAGTGACCTAGGCACCTTCCACGGGTTTAAAGCTCCAAACCAAGGCCCAACTCTCTCACACCTTTTGTATGCATACGATGCTATTATAATTGGAGATTGGTCAATACCAAATGCTAGAAACATGGCTAGAATTTTACGATGTTTCTATATGTGCTCGAGTCTAAAAATAAACCTTCATAAGTCAAATTTGTACGGAATTGGAGTGGACTACAATGATACCAACAAAATGGCGAGGGCAATCGCCTGTAGATCAGCTAGCATCCTTTTCACGTATCTCGGTCTAAACAGTGGGTGCCAACATGAACCGTGTAAATAACCGGAGACCGGTCTTTGACATCTTTGAATCCCGTTTATCTCTTTGGAAAGCCTCGACCCTCTCCATGGGTGGTCGACTCACTCTATTGAAATCAGTTCTAGAAAGTCTTCCATCGTATTATTTCTCATTATATAAAGCGCCGCACAAAGTCATAGATGGATTGGAAGCTATTAGAAGAAACCAGTGAGAAACAAATGAAAAGAAAAAAAATCCACTGGGTAGCTTGGGATCGAGTAAGTAAATCAAAGAAAGTGGGTGGTCTTGGCATCAACGATCTTGAAGACATAAATAATGCCCTACTCACAAAATGGGTTTGGCACTACAAATGCGAGGACCAAAGCTTATGGAGGAAAATGATCACGGCAATACACAAGAATAAAAATAATTGGTCGACGCTTCCTCAAAAGAAAAGACTAATTGAAGTTTGGAATAATATAGTCAAGCTGGAATCAAGAATAATCTTCGGAGGAGTAAAACTATAAGAAATGATAAAAGGAAGGGTGGGAGATGGGAAAAGCATAAGGTTTTGGATAGATTCTTGGGCTAAAAGCGTGCCTCTCAAAGATGTTTTTCCTTCTCTATTCTCTTTAGATCTTAACAAATTTTATTGGATAACTGACTGTTGTGATTTGCAGGTAAATATGTTAGAATGGAAAAGGAATTGGAAACGCAACCCACAGACGTTAGTTGAGCTCTCGAAACTTCAACAATGCAATCAACTAGTGGAACAATACCGTTTTACGGCAGGGAAAGATAGTTGGTCATGGATGGGAGATAGCTCGGGAACATTCTCGGTCGGCTCAGACAGAAGATTATTATCCAAGGAAGACGTGGCAAGCAAACCGTATGTCATGGAGTGGAATAATTGGACACCATTGAAGTTTAACATTTGTGTATGGAGGGCAGAAATGGATCGCTTACCGACTTTGATAGCACTAAGTAAAAGGAACGTCAACACCAACTCTCAACTATGTCTACTTTGCGACGAAGAGCCAGAAACCGCTGAACACATTTTTACAGCTTGCTATGTGGCATCAATTATCTAGCAAATGGTTAGCAGCTGGTGCAGAATGTCTCCAATTTTTGCTTTCTCAGTTAAATACCTACAAGATCAACATAAATCAGTCACTACATATGAAACTCAAAAGAAAATGATCCAAGGAATAATTATCACAAGAATTTGGTGCATTTGGAAAACAAGGAACGAAATTCATTTTTCTAATGAGAAGGTAAAAGTGGAGAAGATCATTGATGACATCAAGTCCTTAGGGTATTTATTGATAAAAAATAGATCAAGTAACAACTCATTACCTTGAAAAGATTGGTGTAGCTTCAATATAAAGTAAATCGTGTATATACCTTAGTTTTTTTTTCTTGTGTATGTTTCTTCTAGCTCTTTTGGCTAGTTGGTTTCTTCTATAAAAGTTTGCCTTTCAAGAAAAAAATGAAAATATATAAAACTTTGATGATAAATATTTTTTTCAATCATATACCAAGTATCTAAACAAATCATTTTAAAATGGAATTATATATATATATATATATATATATATATATATATATATATATATATATATATATAGGGGAAGGTTCCACTAAAAAGTGAATTTTTGTTAAAAAACCTAAGAAACTGGGTCAAACGAACTCCGATTGAACTAATGTCAGCGGCGTTGAAACCGGCTCGTCGAAATAAAGCCTAGAGTTAAACCCCAGACCTTAAAAGCTAAACGCTAAACCTAAACCCTAAAACTAAACTGTAACACTCTAATTTCATACACCGATTATTTAATCAATAAACACGCGGAAGCATTCGTCACAAGAAAAGTTTTTTTTTATATATATATCCTCGCGTGGCGCGAGGACTAGGCCCCCTCCCTTCGCGTGCCGCGAGGGAGTCCAAAATGGCTTGCCCGAGAACCAGGTCTTTTGCATGTCGCGAAAGACCCTCTCTGGTTTTTCGCGTGGCACGAAGACCCCTAGTAGGCAGAAAGTTTCATTTTTCAGCAGTTTTCAACACTTAGCCAATTTTTTTAACATTAACCCATAAAATTTTCCTAACACTTAGATTTGGGTTCTAACATTCAAAACATCATACTTTCGTACCAAAAACTAGTATTTCAAGTATCGGTTTACACCCATTTGATGGACATCTAGTTACACCCGTAATTACCCAAAAATGCATACGAGAATCCATCTCATGCCATGAACTTGACCTTGATCATACCGGAGCCTTACCTACATGTCATCACATATAAAACACCATTAGTAATGAAGACAAATCATAACAACATGGTAAAGTATTACTATTTTCACCCATTCACCCATTTGACCCGTTTCCACCCAATTACCCCTTAGGCGACATATCACTTGAATAACCACATACTTGTTCCTTTCTTTCCTTAAAACCATCTCATGTTTGACAAATTTTCATTTCCATTATGGCACACGACCATAACTCCTTTACATTTCCAACATGGTGCTTAGACCATAATTTTCACCACATGCCCATTATGATTACTTTGACCATAACCTCACCACATTTCCATTATGGTTCATAGACAATAACTTCATAACCACATTTCCATTATATTATTACAACTATAACTACATTCATTCACATGTTCATACACTTTCATACACATTCATTACACATAACATAATATACAGACATACTACACAAGTATCAACATTTGTCAACAATACTAAGTAAGTGCAAGAGCACTTACCTTTCGGGTTTGAAGATCCCGTTCCCCCTTCACGCTTTGCAATTTGATTACCTAAACACATTCACCTAGTTTAGTAATCTATTATATTTCAAAATCACATTTTAATTGGGTTCACAACCCAATCTTCTATTTCCAACCCAAACTGACCCGTTTGGGTTATACTCATATCCAGACACCCTCTTTCCACCCAAACTCACCTACTTGAGTTTCATTACCATTTCCTTAACAATAATTTTTCATTCCATCATTATTATTAGGTTAATTTGGTGTTCATTCAAGTGCCTAACATCAAATAAACACTTATCTCAACCTCAATTTAACATTTTATCTTCATAAATCAAAAACCCCCAATTCATCCCATATGAACCCTAATTTTCAAAATTCAAAATTAAAAGGTTCTATGATGTTATTTACCACTATTTACCTTTAGTTTAGTTAGATTATCAACAATCTAACACCAATTTAACCCCATGCATCATAAATTCTGGATTTCTACAAAACCCATGTATGAACTCATCAAAGGTGAACTAATATGGATGGTAATCACTTACTTGTGTTAGAAGGATGATGTGTAAGCCAACACCTTCTCAATTCAAGCTTCAATTACAAGGTTTAGCTTCAACACCCCTTTTCTCCTTTTTCTCTTGAGAGCATCGACACCCACAACAATGAAAATTCTGGATTTTGACTTCTCATTAGTCAAATATGGCAGATTTGCCATATTTGTAATTTCAGTCCCTCAACTTTCATATCACCCATTTCCATGCCAAAAACTAGTTAAAAACTAACATAACCCCAAAATCAACTTGAAACCCATTTGTTTCAACTTATTTCTAAAATATTAATTCCGCCATAATATTAAATAGAAATATTTAATTATTTAAAATGAAACCCGGATTTTGGTTTGTTACATAAACCCTAAAAGCTAAACCCAAAAACCTAACCACCCCCACCCCCCAAAAACCTAAACCTACCCACCCCATCCTCCAAAAAACCTAAATCCCCCCACCCCACCCCCCAAAAACCTAAATCCCCCAACTCCCACACACCAAAAACCTAAATCCCAACCCCACCCAAAAACCTAAATCCCCCCACCCCCACCCCTAAAAACCTCAACGGGCCGTTTCAACGCCGCTGGAATGAGCTCAATCGGAGTTTGTTTGACCCGGTTTCGGTTAAAAAATAAATCATTTCTTAGGTTTTTTAGCGAAAATTCACTTCTTATTTGAACCTCCCCATATATATATAGGGGAAGTGTAAAATAGAAACCTACTTGAGTTGAAGAAACATTGTAAACCCAAACTCTTGGCCTACATTGTTCCATGTGTCCTAATCTCAATATTATGTTCAGGGGTAATTTAGTAAAATCACTCGATATCTTGAGATATCTAGTTTCAAAGATCGATGCACATCACTTCACCTATTAATGCATTTTGCTTTTTAATTAAACACCAAGCCAAACCCATTTCTTCTCCATATCTTCAAACCCTAGTTCCACTTCCCCATCTTGATATTTTCCTTTTCCAGATCTTCTTAAGATCTCTAAACCGGATTTACGGTTGGGGTTCTCCACACGGCGTCGCCGTCTTCATCTGGGTTTCACTAGTTCTAGTTGAACATATGCATCATTCAGTCGTCGTTTTCATCTGGGTTTCTACTCCCTGCCTCAAGAACTAGCCGCATTAGTGGTAGGTGGCGGAGGTGCATGTTACGCAGGGTCACTCCAATCCACCATTCTATCCCAAAATCATGGGTTCATTAGTCCATCTCCATTCGCAGGTTTGATTCTGCATCCCAGGTGAGTTCATATTGTTCTTCAAACCTTCTACCATCACATCTGTCAATTTGACTTTAATTTTTCAAATTTGTGTTTAAGTTAGGTTAACAAGAAACTATTTGGTTTATGATTTGTAATATGAGAGCAGACCTGAATTGATCACAAGAAACTAATTAATTTTTCAAATTTGTGTTTAAGTTCAGTTTCGGGCTATATCGATGCTTTGAAAGAAATGGTGTTTTTCCCATTACTGTATCCTGATTTTTTGAGAAAAGGTGCTTCAAAAGCTGCTTTGAAAGAAATGGTGATTTTTTTTTTGAGAAAAGGTGCTTTGAAAGAAATGCTTCAAAAGCTGGGCAGAAATTAACATTTGATTTTGCATATATAAAAATTTGTTGAATTGAAAGTAACATTTAATTCTTACATATAGGGGAAGTGTAAATAGAAACATTGGTTAGGGGAAGTGTAAGCTGGGCAGAAAGTAACATTTGATTCTTACATATGTAACATTTGATTTTACATATGTACAAAATTGCTAGTTACATATGTAATATCATTTCCCTAACATTTGATTTTTTGGTCTCCTTTACCTTGCTGGAAGGTCTATTAAACCAGTATGATATAATACCTCATAGCATTTAAATAAACTTATTAGTATTTAACCATCATTTACTCGTTAAGTTTTGACATATCTTTTGCAGTGGCTAAGTAGATGCCAAGTTCATTTCCTACACGCTCAACAGGAAGACTACAATCAAGTAATATTGTTTCTTTAATATATATAGTTACATTTGTTGGTTACTTACGTAATCCAACCTGTAAATTTACATACATAATTTTACATGACCACTTATTATTTTTGGCAATTTACATACATAAACTTATAAAATTTATTTTATAACATACGTAACCTTACATATGTTACAAGTGTTACATGCATTCTAAGTTACGTTATACCTTATATATATATATGTAAGTTGATCAACTTGTTTTTCTTCGTAAGTGAAGGATTTTTGTGTCAAAGATGAAAATGATTATCAAGAAATGAAGCCTATTTAGGTTTAATGTTTTTTGTTAGCTTATTATAGTTTTTAGCCATTTTATAATTAATATATTTCATTCAAATGGATGTGGTTAGATGTTTGTCGTTTGCCTAATCTTGTTGTTACATATGTTACATTTCTTAGTTACATATTGATGTGTTGTGTTTTAAATATATAAAAATATAGTTAATATATTTTTAAGACGGTTTCACGAGATCATGTTTTAAATTTAAAAAATGATAAATACTCAAACTTAAAACACACAATAGGCAAGTGTACCTATCGCAGCGTAATATAGTTTAGGTAAGAACCAAGTATCGAACCAACGGACACGTTCGAATTCCAATACTCAACTTTTGTTATCGTTTAGCCGGTGTTAATTAGTGAGTGGGTTTTGTATGCTTGTGAAGCAGAAAGGTAAATGACAGAAAAGTAAATGACGATAAAGTAAATAACAGAAAAGTAAAAATGTGCATGAAGTGTGTAACAAACAAAATAGTAAATAATAGGAAAGTAAATATCTTGGAAATGATCAGGTTATGAAGAGTATTGTTTTGGGCTTCGAATCCGCTTGGTACATGATAATGTTAAGTTGACTAATCTAGTGACATGACTACTACAAACGTGTGACCCGGGTCACCGCTAGAGCCTCGTCCTCACGTCATTTAATTTGCAAATTTAAAAGCTTTAACAAGTGGTAGTGCCTCCCGTTAAGGACAACAATTACCCTCAACCCTTCGAATGGTAATCTCTGAGTTGGTTTAAGACATCGACCGTAAAATGCTTTGTATTAGAGTTAAATAGGTGATTATATTTTGCTCACCTGGAGGCGGTGTAACAATGATACCAAGTATAAAGATGTACCATTCCCAACATGAGTTCACCAATTCTTGGTCGCATAATAAGTTCGTATAAAGACGTACGACCCTACTAGTGTTGACCAAGCCTTGGCTTATCAATCTCTGCTTGTATAAAGACGTACAAGTTTCAAAAGAAGTTTAATTAAAAAGGTTTTACGATCTTACACTTTAAAATCAAGAACACTCACAAATATAAAGACGGATTTAGACAATAATAAAAGCCCACCGAAATGGTGGTTTTAAGGACGAATAGTTAAATACATAAACACATCACTTGGATTAATACGTTAAACATTAACATGCACCAAACTTCATCTTCACCCTAGCAATACAAAGAGTTTAGCCAGGAATGGCCATACAAACTAGCATAACGCTAAGTTTCGTAGGCTCCCCTATTGCGAAACAAGGAGGAAGAGCCCCACCACTCACTACTCTCTACTCTAACTACGAAATAAGCTCTCAAATGATGTATAGATGGTTGTTGTAAGGTGTGGATAGATGTGTGGAATGAAGAACTCAAGCCATCTATTTATAGGCCTCAAAATGAGCAATACGCAACACCTCGGGAATCAAACATGGTACAAGTGACAGTGTACCAGAGCCTGGGGAGGCTGGACAGGGAATGCACGATCGTGCATGGCATTGCACGGTCGTGCAATGCCCTGCCAGCTCCCCAGCTTCGTCTTTTAGTTGCTGGTTGACTTGGTTTGACATGGTTTGACTTCTTGGGGGTCAATGCTCGGGTTTGGTCCTCCAAAAGTGTAAGTCCCCAAACCCGGGAGGCCCCACTTGTTGGATTTACTCATTCACAGACAGTTCTTAAACATGAATATCAAATAACGCAGCGGAAAACTTCATTCATTCATCATAATTAAAACTTGTTCATACATGCGGAAGCGTAAACATAGTTTAAAACATATTTACATCATAACTAAACATAACGGGATGCCAGTCTTCATGATCAGCCGGGTAACTCTTTTCGCTTGCCAAGCATCGCCGTCCATCCTCATAACCTGTCTTAACCTGAATGTGCACACTAAAAACGTCAGCTACGCTGGTGAGTTCTAGTTTTAACATAAAACCTTAACTTCAAATAAATTGCCAAAAACATCACTTCATACTTCATTTAATAAAAAGCGTACGTAAATAATGCAATAACAAACATAACACTTCATAAGTCAACGAACATATAGAATCTGCGCCTTCTCGTAACCGTCAAATCCAAACGTTACATACTGGTTGAATAACTTAAGGATCACCACCACTAGGCCCATCATCACCGTACTGTCCTTCGGGTGAGGAACTCCTAGGGCCCGATACTTAGGTCATCCAACCCTTCAAGCATGGCGTCCCAAAGGATAGCGCGTACCAAACTTCAAGCACTGCGCCCCGTCGGGCGCAAGTACCAAACTTCAAGCACGACTACCCCGTAAGGTAAATCGTACCAAACTTCAAGGATCACGATAATCCCCTTGGTGACCGTCATCACCCCAGTTGTACAACAGTTGGCCAGCCACAGAGGCCCCTAAAAGGTAAAGGCCCATAACATACTTCCCATCCCTTAACCTTCATTCCCTAAGGAATATTGGCAGATTCGTTCGTTTGTGACTTTCGTAAACCTTCGCTTCTTTTACTTCAAAAACTTCAGTTAAAGCATTCGTACGTTTTATTAAAAAACATTCTCTTCGTTAAAACACTTCGTAAACTTCGTAAACTTCTTTTGGCAAAATATTTCATAAACACTTCCTTCATAAACATCATTTTATAAAACGTTACATACTTCCTTCATAAACATCATTTTATAAGACGTTACATACAACCTTCGTAAACATCATTTTATAAAACGTTACATACAACCTTCGTAAACATAATTTTATAAAACGTTACATACAACCTTCGTAAACATCATTTTATAAAACGTTACATACAACCTTCGTAAATATCGTTTCATAAACATCGTTTCATAAACATCGTTTTATAAAATCATCACGTGTGCACACCAGCCCAAAAACATTATTAAAACATTTAAAAGAGGGCTTCTAGAACTCACCTTATAAGCTAGTCTCGGTTGTCCTAAACAAAGGTCCAACAACTTCACTTCCGATCTGAATTGATTAGTTAAATACACATCAGACCAATACCGACTCTAACGGTTTAACCCTTCTAAACATACTGACTTCACTTAATCAGTTCTGATGTCTGCACATATCGAAACTAGGTAGTTTCGATGGAGTCTGCACATATCGAAACTAGGTAGTTTCGATGGACCTGCACTTATCGAAACTTGTAGTTTCGATGGACCTGCACATATCGAAACTAGTAGTTTCGATGGACCTGCACATATCGAAACTTGTAGTTTCGATTGACCTGCACATATCGAAACTTGTAGTTTCGATGGACCTGCACAGATTGTCTTCCCAAAAATCCGAAGCTTTTGCATGCGAGTCTGATCGAATCAGTATCTCAACTTTTCTTAGATCAAAACGTTCGGTTTTCATTCTAGATGCTATACCTAAGCTCATTTTTAAGTTCCATCCGCAAAATCGTTGCCTTTTTAGCCAAAACCCGAAAATCCCAAAAACGAACAAAAACTCAGATTTAGGTCGGATCGTTACCTGAGTCGAGCTTCTGATCTGGAGGTTCTTCTCACGAGTGCAAGAGACACGAGCGGGTGTAATCTTGTGCGATTCCGACACTTTCTCTCTCTACGGTTTTTCTCTCTCTAGAATTGCAAATGAGAGAAACATGTGGTGACCTTGGCTATTTATAGGGGAGACCTCCCCAAGCCCGGTTCGCGACTGACCCGGCCCGACTTCGGCCCGCTTGAACTCGTTAACTTTATTTCTCGACATTTTGGGATGTTACAAAAAGCTTGATTTCTTCATGTTTTAAGCTGGTTTTGCTCTGTTTATCTTGAGACACTGAATAATCTGCAATTGTGAAATATTAACGTTTTAAGTATCAATTGCATGGCTTTTGATCAATTAGTACCATAATTTAGGGCATATCATAATACCCCACACTTAAACTTTGCTTGTACTCAAGCAAACTCATGCATGATCATACCCATAACTAAAAACTTTACAAGGGAAATGGAACTCCAAGTAGTTGGAAACTCCGGGATAACTCTTGAGTTGCTTATTCAATTTTTGTGTTTTTTTATGATGGAATCCATGACAAGTCTACTAGAACTTCAATTATGCATAAGCTTTCACTCCTCACAATGTTCACTCAACTCTAGGGTTATATATGTATGGATAATGTAGGTTAAGTGGAACACTCAAGTTCGAATCGAATTATGCAATGGTCATAAGCTTGTATGCAGATCAAGTCTCCACCAATTAACTAAGTAGGATGCATGAATCAAGAGGGGTTTAAAAGGGTTGTAATGCGGCTAAAATAAAAATAAAGGGTGAAAATGAAAATCTTTTTGGATTTTTAGGGATTTTTAAAGGATTTGAAGGGCTGCAGCTATCGTGAAACACGCAGCTACGGCATTATGACTTAAAATGGAAAATACTAACAGGTCCCTCTACAGTACTCAGATCATGACGGTATAACTAATCTGAGGGCTCGTTTATGGTCGGATTGCCAAGACCAAGATCTCTTATCATTCTCAACTCTTTCTTTACTGCGCAGTACACTTTACTGCCTTTTCGTACGGATCCTTCGGCATGTAGCCTAACAGCTCCTACTTTGATCAGATGAGTATACTCATGTTGGGAATGAGTTTGATTCTTGTTACACTTTCCATTGTGGCTCCAGTTGCCACACTTCACACATTTGTCGTATCTTTTGGCGACACTTTTTGACAAGCCGCAGAATGGTGGCAATTGTTCTTGCTTGTGCCACCGTTTTCTTACATCACTAGTTGCTTTGAAAACTTTCTCTCGGAGTTCGGGCGGTAGTTCAGGTTTTACGAAATGAATACAAGAAAGCAAATTGAAATAAAAAGAATGCATGTCCAGTTCTTTAAGGTCTTGCCGGTAAAAGACCCACTTCTTTCTTTTTCTTTTTCTTTTCTTCTTTTTTTTTGTGTATCAAGACAATTTCTTAAACAATTCTTTTTCCTTAATTTTCTTGAAATAATATTTCCATAAATTCCTTGCAGATAGTTCGGCTGTTTCTTCCTAATAAATTCATCTTCTTGTATATTCCAATTCTTTTGAGTAAAACAAACTCTTTCCGAAGTTGCCTCAATGGTAATAAACTAGAAATATCGACATAGGATAATTTTTCCATTTTGAAGACAATTAGCCAATAACTGGTGTTTACGAATAGCTGGTTGGGTGATAATTATGGGTAGTAGAAAAGAAACGGCTAAGGCTCAAAGGGCTATCTAGGCGGATTATATTTTTGGGTTTTTTGGGTTTAAGGATAAGGGTAATAAAGTCCTAGGTGCCTCAATCACTTTCATACTTCTACTAGTTCATGGTCTTGATATGTATAAGTCACACAATTTCTAATTATGCATAAAATTCAATCGAAAAACACTCAGTAATGCCAAGAAAGAGCATGTGATTAATTATATATTGCGTCAAAAACTTGATGTTGTGTAGTAGGCTTGATTTTCCTCACATGAAAACGGATGTGATAGGGTTTAGCGAATCGTTATGCATAATATTCATTTGTTTCTACTTGCCATGTATTCATTTTATTTAATTAGGTGCGAACTCAAAGAGATTTTAAATTTTTGGGTTTAAAATTATTTGAAAATTTTTTGGGTTTTACAAAAGGTAGGTTTTTGTAACGTTTTAGTCAAATGGTTAGAAAATCACAAGTTGAAATTTTACTGCTTTGAGGTTACAAGTAGTCCTGAATCTCTTAATTCCCCACCCCACACTTAAAATTGTGAATTGCCCTCAATGTACAAATGCATGTAATGAAATGCTATGCAGTAATTTAAATGCATGAAGTTTTAAGGGAAAAGAAACTGTTACTCCCCCGGTCAATTCGGTGTATAACCTAATACCAAAAATTATTGCTGCTGTCAGGTTGTGCCTATCAGCTGCTTGTCAACACGTTGCTTCAAAGACTTTATCGAATTTCAAAGAAATTTGATGTGTTCGATTCCTCAGGTTATAGAGATGGAGTGTGATTGCTCAAAGAAGTAGAGAGACTATCTGGTGATACTATTCTACCTGACACATAAAGGAAAACATAAAAGCAGACAAGGAAAATAAAAGGTAGTAGTTAAGTTACTAAGGTCCTAGTATCGAGAAGGGATACCTGGGGCTGAAGTAAAAGAAACTTTAAATTTGGAAAAACCAAACCTAAGATCCATCCTTTTTGCCGTATGCACCAACTTCTCAATTTATTTATAATCATCGGGTTGCCTCCCGGACGCGCCATGTTTATTTAAGGGTCGCTGGCCAGACCCGTACGTGTTTCATCAGTCTTTCTTTGGATGGGAGCCATCGACTTCCACCGTATCTCTTGTTCCTTCATTCAAGTCCTTCAGTTTTGATAGCTTGTCAAAGTACTCATCGATCGAGTCAGTGTTCTCAAAGTCCTTTCCAAGATTCAGTTTCTTTCCTTTGTTGAATTCTTTAGCTTTCTTCAGCTGGTAGTCCAGATTATTATCGATGAATTGGGCAATTTCAAATGGATCATTAGACAGACATTCATTTCCCCCTATGTTGTAGGTCACTGATTGTTTTCCGACACGAAGTGTCAAAATTCCTTCATTCATATCGATAACGGCTCGGGCAGTAGCTAAAAATGGGCGACCCAAAATCAGAGGTACAGAATAGTCGTGTCCCATTTCTAAAACCATGAAGTCGACAGGGAAGACAAACTTACCAAATTTTACTAGTAAGTTCTCAATGACTCCTATGGGTGATTTGACTATCCATCTGCGAGTTTGATAGTTGCATTGACAGGTCGTGGATTCCCAATTTTTTTATCTTTTAAACATGACATATGTCATTACATTCACACTTGCTCCTAGGTCAGCGAGCACAAAGGTTATCGACAATGGTCCGATAGAACATGGTAGAGAGAACTTCCAGGATCTGAAAGTTTCTTTGGAAGGCATCTTTCAATAAGAGCGACACAAGGATTAGTCCTTTTTACTGCTTCTTCCATGTTTCTTCCATGTTTCTTTTGTTTGTGTGGAAATCCTTCAAGAAACGTCCATACTTAGGCATTTTTTGTATGATATCCAGGAAAGGAAGATTGACATGGATCTAGCTCAATAGTTCGATGAATTTATCATATTGTTTGTTAGTCTTCTGCTTTACTAACCTTCCTGGGTAGGGTATGTGAGAATGGAACGTTCTCTTTGTCGGGACTTTTGGAGGAGTATCCACTGGAGCATGAGGTGGAGTTACTTTTGATTGTGATTCTTGGGTAGTTGTTTCTGCGATATGTGGGCGAAGCGGTACTCCGGTGAATATCTCTCTCCTTGTTGATTGAACTTCTTCTTTTGGTATTGGTCGCTCTGGATAAACCTTGTTATTCCTCAGAGTGATAGCACTTACATTTGCTTTTGGATTGGTTTTAGTATTACTCGGGATACATCCTGGTTGTCTTTCGAATAGAAGTTTTGCAATTTGTCCTAATTGCGTCTCAATAGACTGAAGAGTTGTTTTTTGTGTCCTAAATTCAGCTTCGTGAATACTAAACTTTTTCTCATATTGTTTGTGACGGGAATCCGCTAGAAGGGCTTGACTTTCAGTTGTAGAGATTAACTTAGTTACCGCGTCCTCCAAGCTTAACCCGTTGCTTGGTTTGTTAGTTCCTTGAAATTGTTGGCGAGGCTAAAAGTTTTGGGATTGTCTTTGTTGAAACTGTTGTTGTTGTCTGAAACCAGATTGTCCCTGAATGTTGTTATCCTTCCAGCTGAAGTTTGGATGGTCCCTCCATCCAGGATTGTAGGTATTAGTATAGGGGTAGTTTTGTGTAACATCCCAAAAATAAAACGACGAGTAAAATAACGGGTTAAACGCGAAACCAACAGAATAAACGAACGAAGCGTGACGGGCCAGGCCAGATGGGCCGGCGAACTTGAAGAGAGGAGTCTCCTCCCTTTAAATAGCCAACACACTCCATAATCTCTCATTTGCAAGTTCTAGAGAGAGAAATCGCAGATAGAGAAAATTGGCGGATCGACCCGAGATTGAAGAAATGTGTTACTCCATAGCTCGTGAGCAAAACCTCAGAATCAGAAGATCGATATAGGTAACAAACTGATCTAGATATGAGTTTTTGTTCGTTTTGGGGTTTTCGGGTTTTGAATAAAAAGATGGTGTTTTTACGTATGAAACTGAAAGGTAAACATAGATTTGAGTTCTTAAACGAAAAGCAAACATTTTGAATGTAAAAAGTTCGGATCTTGACGAGGTTGGATCTGCATACAAAAGTTAGGGTTTTGTGGGGAAGAAGACAGCAAGCGCGTCCTGCGTACTTGATAAGTACGCAAGAACAAAGTCTGCGTACTTGATAAATACGCAAGAACAAAGTCTGCGTACTTGATAAATACGCAAGGACAAAGTCTGCGTACTTGATAGATGCGCAAGAACAAAGTCTGCGTACTTGATAGATACGCAAGAACAAAGTCTGCGTACTTGACATGTACGCAAGAACAAGGCCCTGCGCACTTGCTAAGTGCGCAGGCATCAGGTCTATGGGTATATATAGCTGATAAGTTCGCCTGTATATTCTCCAGGTTGGTAAGCGGAGAACTTGACTTAAGTTCGCCTAGTTCAGTATGGTTAAACCGTTATAGTCGGGATAGGATCTGATGTGTATTTAACAACTCGATACAGATCGTGCGTGACGTTGTTAGGCCTTCGATTAGGACAATGAAACTAGCTTATCAGGTGAGTTCTAGAAGCCCATATTTAAATGTTTTAAATAAATGTTTTTGGGCTGGTGTTAATACGTAACGATGTGACTGTTTTATAAAACAATGTTTTTGAATGATGTACGTGATTTTTATGAAACGATGTTTATGAACGATCTTTTGGAAGTAAAGGTTATGAAAGAAGTCTTTATGAAATATTTTACCAAAAGAAGTTTACGAAGTGTTTATGAATGAATGAATGATTTTTAATAAAAACGTACGAATGCTTTAATTGAAGTTTTGAAGTAAAAGAAGTGAATGTTTACGAAAGTCACAAACGAACGAATCTGTCATTATTCCTTAGGGAATGAAGGTTATGGGTATGGGAAGTATGTTATGGGCCTTTACCTTTTAGGGGCCTTTGTGGCTGGCCAACTGTTGTACACTTGGGGTGATGACGGTCACCAAGGGGATTATCGTGATCCTTGAAGTTTGGTACGATTTACCTTACAGGGTAGTCGTGCTTGAAGTTTGGTACTTGTGCATTACGGGGTGCAGTGCTTGAAGTTTGGTACGTGTCATCCTTGTGATGTCGTTCTTGAAGTTCGATTGAATAGCCTAAGGGTCGGGCCCTAGGTTTCTCCGCCCGAAGGGCAGTACGGTGTTGAATGGCCTAGTGGTGGCGATCTTAGGGTTATTCCTCCAGTATGTGACATTTGGATTTGACGGTTACGAGAAGGCGCAGATTCGATATGTTCGTTGACTTATGGGTTATGATGTGTTATGTTTTGTTATTGCATTATTTTACGTACACTTTTATTAAATGAAGTATGAAGTTATGTTTTTGGCAAATATTTGAAGTTAACGTTTTATGTTAAAACTAGAACTCACCAGCGTAGCTGACTTCTTGGTATGCACATTCAGGTTAAGGCAGGTTATGATGATGGGTGGTGATGCTGGGCGGCTTGATGAGTTACCCGGATGATATGAAGACTGGCATCTCGTGATGATTAGTTTATGTTATGTTTATGTATTAGACTATGATTACGCTTCCGCATGTTGAACTATGTTATGATTATGTTTGAATGAGGTTTTCCTCTGCGTTAATTTGATATTCAAGTTTAAGAACTGTTTGTGAATGAGTAAATACAATACGTGAGGCCTCCCGGGTTTGGGCCCTTACAAGTTGGTATCAGAGCAACAGTTTGAGAGATTCGGACACTCACAGTGTCTGAACTTAAACTGTGAATGGGACCGAAAGCGGATGCCAGTACGGGTAACTCGAGCCACAACATCAGGTATGAAGGTAGTATATATATACATATATAGTATGCCTTAGAAGTGTCAGGTTAGGACTTGTGTTCTAATAAAATCATAAAGGTGGTCAAATGGAAATCAAAAGGTAGTGTAATGGTTAATTGCAGATGGCCAGTGTATATTAACATCTTACAGTACTTGTTGAATTCTATTTGTTAACTAGCATGATGACATTGGATTCCCTGTCTTATAGAACGAAATAGAAAGGAGAGGAAACAGAAGGCGTGGTGGGGGTCATACCGGTGGTCGTAACGGTGGGCGCGGTAGGACCCCTGCGCGCCAAGAGTACAGTGAAGAAGGGAGTGTTCACACTGAGCCAGAAGTTAGTATGCACGGGACTGAGCCGACTCATGTCAAAGAACAACAATTCACTTTTGAACCGGAAGTGAGAGCGGCTCTGGCACGTGAGTTCACTGAGTTGATGAAGACTTCCTTGCCGGAACTACTGGCAGAAGCATTAAAGAAGGTTAACGAGGCGGGCGGGTCTAACATGGTGGTTGGTACCCCGAACACTAAGGCAGTTAACGCACCGCTTATCCGTGGTTGCGACTATAAGTCCTTTAAGGCATGTGACCCGCAAGTCCTGACTGGGAAGAAGGACGAGGTGGCTACCTTTGATTGGGTGATCCGTATGCGTTGTGTTTTAAATATATAAAAATATAGTTAATATATTTATAAGATGATTTCACGAGATCAGGTTTTAAATTTATAAAAGGATAAATACTCAAACTTAAAATACACACAATAGGCAAGTGTACCTATCGCAGCGTAATATAGTTTAGGTAAGAACCAAGTATCGAACCAACGGACACGGTCGAATTCCAATACTCAACTTTTGTTATCGTTTAGCCGGTGTTAATTTGTGAGTGGGTTTTGTGTGCTTATGAAGCAGAAAGGTAAATGACAGAAAAGTAAATGACGGTACAGTAAATAATAGAAAAGTAAAAATATGCGTGAAGTGTGTAATAGAAATGTAACGAACAGAATAGTAAATAACAGGAAATTAAATATCTTGGAAATGATCAGGTTATGGAGAGTATTGCTTTGGGCTTCGAATCCGCTTGGTACATGATAATGCTAAGTTGACTAATCCAGTGACATGACTGCTACAAACGTGTGACCCGGGTCACCGCTAGAGCCTCGTCCTCATGACATTTTATTTACAAATTTAAAAGCTTTAACAAGTGGTAGTGCCTCCCGTCAAGGACAACAATTACCCTCAACCCTTCGAATGGTCATCTCCGGGTTGGTTTAAGACATCGAACGTAAAATGCTTTGTATTAGAGTTAAATAGATGATTATATTTTGCTCACCGGGAGGCGGTGTAACAATGAGACCAAGTATAAAGACATACCGTTCCCAACACGAGTTCACCAATTATTGGTCGCATAATAAGTTCGTATAAAGACGTACGACCTACTAGTGTTGACCAAGCCTTGGCTTATCAATCTCTGCTTGTATAAAGACATACAAGTTTCAAAAGAAGTTTGATTAAAAAGGTTTTACGATCTTACACTTTAAAATCAAGAACACTCACAAATATAAAGACGGATTTAGACAATAATAAAAGCCCACCGAAATGGTGGTTTTAAGGACGAATAGTTAAAGACATAAACACATCACTTGGATTAATACGTTAAACATTAACATGCACCAAACTTCATCTTCACCCTAGCAATACTAAGAGTTTAGCCACGAATGGCCATACTAACTCGCATAACTCTGAGTTTCGTAGGCTCTCCTATTGCGGAACAAGGAGGAAGAGCCCCTCCACTCACTACTCTTTACTCTAACTACGAAATAAGCTCTCAAATGAGGTATGGATGGCTGTTGTAAGGTGTGGATAAATGTGTGGAATGAATAACTCATGCCATCTATTTATAGGCTTTAAAATGAGCAATGCACGGGCGTGCAAACACCTCGGGAATCAAACAGGGTACAAGTGATAGTGTACCGGAGGCTGGACAGGGAATGCACGACCGTGCAATGCCCTGCCAGCTCCCTAGCTTCGTCTTTTAGCTGCTGGTTGACTTGGTTTGACCTAGTTTGACTTCTTGGGGGTCAATGCTCGGGTTTAGTCCTCCAAAAGCTTGATTTCTTCATGTTTTAAGCTGGTTTTTGCTCTGTTTATCTTGGGACACCGAATAACCTTTAATTGTGAAATATTAACTTTTTAAGTATAAATTTCAAGGCTTTTAATAATATGGGGGATTATTATGCATGCAAAACATGTATAATTTAGGGCATATCACATATCTAATGTAATTGTTACACATGCAACTATACCTGATCAGTTGGTTATAAAAAGTATTATTTAGTTACATATGTAACATTACTGCATGCATTACTAAGTCAAATCTGGTTCATCGTTATTTTGTATGTAATTATTTTTACAAATTTAACTTTTAAATTTTTATGAAATAATACACTGGTTAAAGGGGATTGATTTGATTAGGAGAGAGGAGAGAGAATAACAAAAATCTTTAATTCATTCTTGATTTGATTTGTCAGGAGAGAGGAAAAAAATATTCTTTTTAAACTTTACCATTTTACCCTTTTTGTATTTTTTTTTATGCTTAAAACATTATTTACAAATTACTTTTTTACAAAATTAAATCACATCCATTGATGATGATAAATGAATGGTTTAGATGAGGTTTACAAGGTTTCTTTAACTCAACAAAGTTTTTATTATAACCACCCTATATATATATATATATATATATATATATATGGAAAGAGTAAAATAAAAATTCTCTCCATTTCAGAAAACCACTAAACCCTATGAAAAAAAATAGAAAAAAAAGTTAAAGTTTTTTTTTTGGGATTGATTATACACCTAAAAAAATGATTTTCGTAAAAAAAAAAACGTCGAGTGAAAAATAAAATAAAAAATATGTAAAATATAGCTAAAAATCACGTTTTCTCTTTCTTACATCGGCAACATATCAACAACTTACAAATGTAAAAAGCGTCAGACATGTTAAAAAAATTAAAAAAAAAATGCTTGCCGTTTTTTTATATTTTTTCACCGAAAGTAATAAAATTGAATGTAGAATCCATCCCCAAAATAAAAAGTCTTTATGTTTGATGTTTACATATATAAAAATAGGGTTTAGTGTTTTTCGTAGAGTAGGTTTTTGTTATAACCATACCTTATATATATAGGGTTGAGTTAATGAGAAAACTCATTTTAATGAGATAACAAAAAATCTCCTTATTAATAACACTTTTGTAATTATACTATAATTATATATTCTCAAAAACCTAATCCTCTCATACACCCCAAAAACCTAAACCCCCAACCCTCTCCCCCCCTCAAAAAAAAAAAAAAAAACCTAAACCCCCACACCTAAAAACCTAACCTAAAAGCTAAACTAAATCATAAAGCTAAACCGACTATTTTTTCGAGTTTTTTTTTTATAAAACGAGGCAACCGAGAGAAACATTTTGGTTTTTTTAGTTATTTGTTTTATTATTTTTTTAAGGGGTTTTTTTGTCTTACAAAAAATGTGCCATTAATTACGAAAATACCATTAATGAGAAGTTTCTTGGTTATCTCATTAAAATGAGTTTTGTCATGATCTTCTCCCTATATATAGATATATATATACATATATACATATATATAGGGGACGGTTGCAACAAGAAATGATTTTTCGTTAAGAAATACTAAGAAGTGGGTCAAACGAACTATGATTGAGCTCATTCCAGCGGCGTTGGAATCGTCTCATCGAACCCTAATTCGGACACAAAAACCTAAACCCCTCTCCACCCGCACCCCCAAAAACCTAAACCCCCCTCCAACCCTACCGTGAAAAGCCTAAAACCACCACCACCACCACCCCCAAAAACCTAAACCCCCCACCCCACCCCCACCCCCAAAAAAACTTAAACTATAAAATCTAAACCCTAAGGCTAAACCATAAGGTTAAAACTCTAAAATTCAAACGTAAAATCTAAACCTTAAAATCTAAACCCTAAAAGCTATGATGGTAGAGTTCGACGAGACGGTTCCAACGCCGCTGAAATTAGCTCAATCGGAGTTCGTTTGATATCATTTATTAAATTTTTTATCATTTATTAGATTTATTAGTGAAAAACTATTTTTTATTTTATGTTCCCATATATATATATGGGGGGAAGATCAAATAAGAAGTTGTTTTCGGCTAAGAACTCTAAGAAGTAACAAAAACATTAAGAAACGATATCAAACGAACTCGGATTGAGCTCATTCCAGCGGCGTTGGAACCGTATCGTCGAACTCTACCATCTTAGCTTTTAGGGTTTAGATCTTAGCGTTGAATTTTAGGATTTTAGCCTTAGGGTTTAGCTTTTAGGGTTTAGGTTTTTTTTTTTGGGGTGGGGGTTTAGGTTTTAGGGGGTGGGTGGGGGTGGGTTTAGGTTTTTTGGGGTGGGGGGGGTAGGGTGGGGGGGTTTAGGTTTTTGGGGGGTGGGGGTGGTGGTTTTAGGCTTTTTTGGGGTGGGGTTGGAGGGGGGATTTAGGTTTTTGGGGGTGCGGATGGAGGGGGGTTTAGGTTTTTGGGTCCGGATTAGAGTTCGATGAAACGGTTTCAACGCCACTCGAATGAGCTCAATCGAAGTTCGTTTGACCCACTTCTTAGCGTTTCTTAACGAAAAATCATTTTTAGCGAAACATATATATATATATGGTGAGAATCTATTCAGAACTCACTTTTCAATTAAAAAGTCTAAAACTCTCTCTCATTTATTGATGCGCTTCTACATAGTATTATCAACTGTTGAGATTAAATTCAATTATAATAATCAAACAAAAGGCATGTTCAAATGCTTGAAGGGTGAAATGGTCTTTTTCCCTACCTGTGGCCTGCGACATGTCTTTTCACAATTACTTTTTTTTTCAATTAATCATTTTAAATAAAAAAACAAATTGAAATTTAAGATGCCATTTGTACTTCTTTGAAGATTTTAAAGAAAACAAATCAGATGACATTTGTACTTCTTTCAAGATTTCAAAGAAAACAAATCCAAAGCTGACGATATAAATATTAAAATAATAAACCATATTACAAATTTTAGAGTACACCGGTGCCTTAGATTCATCGACGACGGCTAGAGTTATAGGATAATGTGTTAAATAAGATTAATAAATACGATCATATATTTATTATTATATTATTAATTTATATAAATCGTTCTCATTAAAAAATTAACTATAAAATGTTTTAAATATTTTACAATTACATCATGGTAACATAATACATCAGGGTAACGTCGTCATAATTTACGATTACACCATGGTAACACCGTAGTAATTTACGATGGCGTAGTAAATCCGTGGTAATTGACATTGGTGTAACTAACACTTACAATGGTGTAGAGCATCACTTATAGTGACGTTGGAGCTATAAAATCTAGTAAATCCATCAAAAAAAAATTCCACCAACTGATTTTCAAACGCAGTGGGTTTTATAAAAGTTTCATCAATTTGATTTAACAGTAGATTACATCAGTGTAATTAAAAATGATATGGGTACAAGATATATGATTACATTGGTGTAAGTATACTTAAACAATTATAAAAGAGAGAATTGAAGCCACTGATCATATAGAAGAGAGAATTAAGTACCAAAAACAATTTAACTTCTGCTCGAATGATTAAATATACAAATCCAAACATAGTGATACATATAAAACATGCTACATCTAACTAAGTCCACTGATATAACAAGATCAATTGAAATAACCAGTGTTAACCAATTTACTTGTTCCACATCCTATTAAAAGATTTTATTTTGATGATAAAAAGGAAAAAAAAAAATCTGTAGACCTTCCGTACCACACCCTTCACCTACAAAACCACTAATCAGAGTTGTCCAAAACACAACAACTCTTTGGGGCATTTCATCAAACACCTAGGGCCCGATACTCAAGCACCCACACTTACGAATCCAATTCGATACTGGTTTGTTCTTTCACCTATGAAACCTTCTATCATTTCAACCCTCAAACTCGTCTCCCTCAGAAGCAAACAGATCAGCTCGAGCAAACAGGGCAGGGAGTAGATCAGACGGAATCGATCTGGGTTTCTTTCAGCGCGAATCGATTGAGGATCAGTTCTTCTTCTTCCAGCCATTGTTTTAACAGAAGCTTGTGGGTTGGGGTCATGGCGATTTCGTGAAGCATGAGGAGGGGGAAAATGGGATAAAATTAATGGGTTGGGGTAATATGAATCGTATGAATCGTAGAGAGAGATGTGGTTGAAGGAATGGTGTTTAAGGACGAAGATATAGCATAGGATGTTGGAAAAGATGATGAAAAGTACATCAGAGGATCAACAATTCGGTACAAGGATTTGGTGTTGAAAGGTCGAAATTACCCTTTTACAAAGAAAAAGTCTTGGGCTAGGTGTCAAACTCTAATTGGGCGTGATGGGTTTTAGGGTTTTCTCATGAGATATGGGTTTTGATATGAACACTCCCCTTTATATATATATATATATATATATAGAGGGAAGAGTTCAAATACTAACTAACTTTTTATGTGATAACCAAGCTAACCACTATAAAACAATCACGTAATTTATAAATTATTTTTTCTTTTAATTGTTAAAATAGTATTTAAGTATCTTGAATAAATATTTTGAACGTAAATACGAAAATGATGAGTCTTACGTATACGTATCAAATAATGTTACATATACGTGACACATAGTGTTTACATATATGTAATATTAACATAATGATAATTATTACATATACGTAACACTATGTTTGAGATTGGTTACCATGGTTATCACATAAATATTGGTTAGCATTTGAACCTCACCCTATATATATATATATATATATATATATATATATATATATATATATATATAGATATATAACAAATGTCACTTTTATTATCATATTTTTTTCCACACCAGGCTGCGTAGCTTTCCTTTTTGGTTCCAAATATTTAAAAAAACACATTCATAGATTTTGGGATTATAACATTATTATGCATGACCCGTTGGATTCGACTAAGTAGCTTCTTAGTCTCAAACGCAAGGAAGCCAAACGCATCAAATGCAAAATTAATAAACACATGTTGGTTGACAATACACGCTTTCTCGTGTTTGGTCACTTTGCATGAAGCAGTTTTTAAGGAAGTCTTACCCATCACTAAAGCATTACTACCCAAACCCACAAGAGGAGAAACCCCCGTTAAATCTACACACACGTGTTTCCCTCCTATCCATCGAAAGACCAAAATGTCAGCTGGTCTTCCTTCCAACGGGTCGGTCAAGAAATACGTCGGTGCTTCTTTCTTAGCAGAAATACTGACACGCATGAATATGTTAAAAAGAACGTCCCTAACCAAATTGTGTTGGTACTTTAATCGGGGAAGCTCTCTACAATGTACCGCGTGCTCCCCAAAGGAGTCCTAACACCGTTTGCGGCAAACATGACATATCTCATCAACCGGGAATAATGGAATCATGAGGCGATACTCAAGGATAGTATGACACTCCATCGACGACATATGTTGGCCTAGCCTGTCTATAGGGAGAGCAAGGAGAAAATCTTAAGCACGTGGTGCTTGTAGACACTCAAAAATGGTTTTTTGTCTAACGGTCATGTCAAAGTGTACTTCCATGTACCGGA
This sequence comes from Smallanthus sonchifolius, assembly GCA_023525975.1. Classification (NCBI taxonomy): domain Eukaryota; kingdom Viridiplantae; phylum Streptophyta; class Magnoliopsida; order Asterales; family Asteraceae; genus Smallanthus; species Smallanthus sonchifolius. The sequence continues at coordinate 26,783,402 of CM042023.1, forward strand.
AAACTTTACTAAAAAGGACACTCGCCAATGCATGTTGGGCTTTAGGGGGGGTCCTTGTTAGTGAAACTGCTGAAGTCGAAGCTTGGAATCGTATCACGAAGACAAGCCAAAGCACAAACATAATTAGAATTCATACCACATATGCCACTGTCTCGTAAGATGTGGTCATGTAGCACCCAAGATTGGGCCCTCGCGGCTACAAAAGCATAGGATGAAGCCTATAGTGTCGAATACAAACCCAAACCCCTAAACCTAATAGGTAAGGAAGTAAGTCGTCAATGGGAGTCTCCAAAGAAAGAACATCCATAAACCACCATATCCTCAATCTCCCCGCACAATCCTTTGTCAAAGAACAACGTTGCCTCCTCCATGTGTACGGGTTGGCACGTCCTCAAGCCAAAGAATATTTTGGCAATACCCATACATGATCGAAGCAAGAGTATCTCACTCTACGAGATTTTAATTAATTTGTTTTATTTAAGTAAGTACATACATTTCTAATTAAGTTTTATATTATTTATGAAATCAAGTTAACTATAACTAGGCTATGTGTTTTGGTTTTACTAAAAAGTGAAAAATGCCTCGACACGTTAGTAGTAGGGCAATCACTAAACACAAACACTAAGCTATTTAATGGTTTCACTATCTATCTATCTATCTATCTATCTATCTATCTATCTATCTATCTATCTATCTATCTATCTATCTATATATATATATATATATATACACACATAGGGGAGAGTTCAAATCAGAACACTAAATATTACGAAAACAAGCAGAACAAAACGAATCATTCACTTTTTCAATCTTAAAAAGTTTTAAAATATAAGAAAATTATATAAATGTAATGTTTAATTGTTTTTCATGAAATTCAAACAAAAAAATATGAACAAATTTCGTTTATATACATACCTACACATGTGTAATTCATGTGTCAGGTTTTTTTTACCTACACATAACCTACACACGTGTATGAAACTTTTAAATGTATAAAAACATATGAAAAAACCAGTATGATGGTTTTTTATATATACATAAACATGCATATTTGTATGTAAGAAGTATAAACTTTTAATTTTTTTTTCATGGATCAAAAAAATAAACGATTTATGTTTGTACCCCTTGTTCTCACAATATTTAAGTGTTTTGAAATGAACTTCTCCCTATATACATATAAATAACACACACACACACACTTGCCCCCACACCCCCTGAATGGAATCACACACTTGCCTCGCGCTCTAGGAGGAGGTGTTCCACGCCCATTCACTGGCCACATGGTCCATGCCCATTCACTGCCATGTGGTCCACGCTCCCCAATAATACCCCTATTACACTTACCCTTATTTAGACCGATTAATTACATAACATACTTACAATTACTCGTAACTATAATGATTAAATTTTACTAAATTCTGTAGTTAAATAATTGAATAATCAAAAGAAGAGAACGTAATTATTCTATTTTATATATTTGAAACAATTTTTTCTACTTTTATGTTAAGTAGTTAGCTATTATAAAAATTATTATATATTTAAAGGTATAAAGTGAAATACCAAAAGTCGATTTAATTATTAGTGTAAATATTTCATTTGTTGTTGAGATAGATGTAATGTTTGCTCTCATCTCATCTCTTCTCTTCACACTCTACTGGTACAGTGAGTTTTTTTAGGTATGTTTGCTTAGTTTGTTGTTTGATTTGTTGTTGCATCAACTTTAATGTAAAATTGTTAAAAACTAGTTGGTTAAACCGCGCTCCGCGGCGGGTGTCGAGTCGATCGCAAATAAAATGTAAATGAAAACGTAATAGCAGGTTCGGTTCGTTAAAGTACCACAATGGTTATGACAGTTACTGTAGGCTACGCTACAAAAAAAATCGATTATGAATGTAACTCCGTTTTAAAAAAAATTTAAATCGCAACGTCGACAAAAAAAAAGTAAAAGCAGCCGGCCGTTTTATTTTTTGAAAAAGTTAAGAAATAAAAGTTATTAAAGGAAAACGAATTTATTAGAAAATTAAATGGGTTAAAAGCTTATATTATAAGTATAAGGGGATGAAAATGAAAATAAAAAAAAAAAAAAACCATGGCAAACAATAGATGGACACCACGAAGATTGCACTATTCATCCCAGTTCTTCTTTAATCTAGAGTATAATGGCGTTACATCCTAACTTTAAACCAATTTTAGATATTTAAAGAGTCTGTGTCAAACATATTTGTGGGATGTAAGATGCATATTTTTGAATCAAGATATACGGATCTGTTAAATTGCAATTAGTTTTTAGATGTTTAATCATAATGGTTTTAACGTATCATTATGTTTATCTTGACAACTGTGACACGTCCATGGGCGAAGCTTTCTTAGGGCCCGTCCTCCCGATTTTTGGCTCAGTAGTGTTAATTTTTACGTATTCAGCGAAAATTTTATAGTTCCGCCCCCTTGATAGGAAAAAAAAATCCCGGCCCCCTACGTTTTTTTTCAAGCTTCGCCGCTCACACATCGTTACATATTAAACATAACGTTGTGATTGGTTTAAACTCATTATTGTAACCCGTTTAGATGCATTATTATAATCGGGCAACTTAGACGGACCATTTTAACTAGCTTAGACGCATCGTTATAATTTGTAACATCTAAAATTTTGGAGTATGATTCATATGAAAAATTAAGTACCGTGCTATCATTGAAAAATGTCTATTTTAATATATTGGGATGAGCTAGTTTTTATTATTGTCAAAAGAGGGTTAAATTGTAATAGTCCGTAGTTAATGGTTTGTAAGGGTAATATTAACTTTGAGGTAATAACTCCATTTAATACAACTTAAGGGACTAAAGTTCATTAATGGGTAAACTTCTTGTGTGGTGTGTGTGAGTGCTCGTCGTGAAGAAGAAATAGAAGCCAAGGAGAAGATAGAGTTGATCTTTTTGGAAATTGAAGATTTATTTCAGCTTCTCTATCTTCTAATCAATTAATAACTCCTTGGTAAGTTCAAATTTACCGGAACCTTCAAATTTCTATGTTAGAAAGCAACAATATGAGTTCATAGTAAATTTTCAGAAATCTAGGCTTTCTTTGATGATTAGTAGCTTAGAAACATCCTCTATAGATGGACTGATGTACGAGCTTCCTTTCAGGGACGTGCCAACCTAGAGCCCTAAGGTTCCGTACTCGAGTAATGTAGGGTGTGTCAGTGGCCCGTCAGTGATCCAAAAAAGCTGTTAAAAAAAGTGGTTAGAATCAATGAATCAAATTGTATTGAAAAGTCAAGATGAAGGGTTTTGTGCTTTAATGAAAATGAAAAAAAAAATATCAAATTTCTGAAAATAGGGAGAGTTTATGGTGTTTAATGATGGGAAAACATCATAACCTATTATAAGAAAATAATTGTTGAAAATAACAGTTAAATTCAATTCAAATCATTGTGTTTAAATAGTGTGGTTTTATGTTTTGTATGGGCTTAGATTGGATATTGGGCTAATGGTGTGGGCTTGATAGCTGGATGGGTTGCTTGTACCCTGGACCAGTTGTAGCTGAGAACCCATTTTTTTATTAATAAACTCGCGGATCTTTGGATATCTGTGGGTAGAGGTGCACAAATCGGTTTTTTTTTTGAACCGGATCCGGTTCGGATCCGGACCGGTTCCGTCAAAGTTGGTCAATAACCGGATCCATTAGAACCGGTTCCGGTTCGGATCCGGTTCCGGGTGTGGAGACTTGGAACCTATTGGGACCGGTTCGGATATTTAGAACCGGACCGGTTAAAAAAAACCGGTTCCACCAGTTCCGAAAAAAAAAAATTTAAAAATTAACAAAGATACACTATAAAATACATGTTTTATTTATTTTGTAGATTTTTTAAAGTTATTTAACAATAGTTCGTACAAAAAAAATACAAAAAACATAATTGAATCACAAAGCATTAATTATTTATTATGTTTTCAATATTCTTCGTCGTAGTCTTTGTAACATCGGTTTTCATTCTTCTTCGCTTGTTGAGATACGTTGGGCTTCATCGTAAGCTTGTTCTTCGTCCGAAAGTGGAGTCGCCGCCCCATGTTCTACTTCGAATTCATGTATTTCTTGTTCAACGTCAAGCTCGCCTTCTAGTTTTGCAACATGTTGTACACGTTCGGCGGCATCCAAATGGTCCTTCAAGCAAATACACATATCCATAGATTCCGGTGTAAGCCTCGTTCTTCGAATAGATAAAACCCTGCCACTAAGAGAAAAAGCGGATTCCGAAGCTACCGTGGAAGCTTGGACGGTTAGTAGGTCACGGGCCATTGCGGCTAGAACGGGATATTGGGATTCCTTTCCTTGCCACCAACTCAAGATATCAAAGTTTTCAAACTCTTCGGATCTTAGAGTAGAAATAAAGTCGGTTGCTTGATATCTCCCAAGCTCGCTACTTGGTGTGGTTCCACGAGCTCGTTTAGTATTTTCGTTTCTTAAAGTGTTAAATAAATTTAGCATCGGGTTCCTTGAACTACTAGAAGTTGAACCCGAACCCATTGATTCACGTATGTTTGATGGATCACCACTTCCACCATATTTGCGTAAATAATAATCAAACATATTATTAAAAGCCGAATTGAAATCCCTTATTGCATTTGATTCAAAATTTGGGTCTTCCTCGAACATATTTAAATCATCCGATATTGATCCAATTAATGTTTCAACACCGGTTACATTAATCGTTGGGTTTAAGGCGGCCGAACATGTAACAACGGCCGGCATTTCTGAAAAATATTTTTTAAATTTAGCTTTCATAGGTTTTGCCATTTTTTCAAAAATAGTGCCGTGATATTCAAACTCTTTTAATTTATTACATATTAAGTATAATTGTTGAAGTATTAGCGAAGACGTGGGATAATAAACTCCCGATAAACATGTAGTTGCATTTTTAAAAACCTCAAGCAAATTAGTTAGTTTCTCGATCATATCCCAACTTATATTATCAAATTTTTGTAAACAACGTTTCTTTTGCACAAGTTCATCATGGAAATGTTTTAAAGTAATTCTTTGCCTTAAGGCCGATTCAAACATTTTCCAAGTCGAGTTCCATCTAGTAGGTACGTCCCAATTCGGACCTAAAAAGATGGAATCCGTTTGTTGGCACAAGTTTCTATAGTTTATATATCTTTTTTTGCTTGTGCTAAAAACTTCACGTAACATCACTTTAAAATTTTCTTTTACGTCTCTTATTTCTTGGACGTTTAGACCGTCTTGCACAACCAAGTTAATGATGTGTGCAACACATCGACTATGAAAAAAAACACCGTTACAAGGCGGTTCATATTTTATTTTTAATTTTTCGACCGCGTTTGTGTTATTTGAAGCGTTATCAAAAGATATTGAAAATATTTTCGGTTGAATTTTATAAGTTTGAATTACCGAGTCTAAAATATAAAATAAGTTTTCACCGGTATGTGGATATCCAAAATAATCAAACGCAATCGTACGCTTCATCATTTGCCACGACTCCGGTTGAACCCAATGTGCGGTAACGCAAAGGTACGATTCGGGTAAACCATGTGGAGCGGACCAAACGTCCGTTGTTAAGTTAATGCCGGTATTTAATTTTTCAAAACCTAAAATTAATTCTTTTTTGGCTCTTTTCCACATTTTTAAACAATCTCTTCTCAAAGTAGAACGACTTACATTTGTGTAATTCGGTTGAAGCGTCTCTTGTATCATCCTCGTCAAGCGCGGATTATCAAAATGATCAAAAGGCAAGCCTTCTTGAATGACGAAATGTGCCATTCTCTCACGAACACTTTCGACATTGTATTGCCAAACTCCTCCATCCCTACCAATTTGAGTTTGATTTTCACCTTCTTGAGTGTGTCTTGCGTGACTAGCAATATGTTTCCTTAAACTGCTATTTCCCGCCGCAGCCAAAAGTTTACCACAACGTTTGCAACGAGCCTTTTGCGAGCCGTTCGACATTTCGCATAAATCGAAATAAGCCCATATTTCTTGGTTTCGGGAGCAAGGAAGTATTGACACAACCGTAACATCGCTAGTAGAACCACCAACCGAATTTTGAGTGCTTGCGGAAGCGGAAGCCATGAGAGCGTTTTTTTTTTTGCTTAACGTGAGCGTTTTTTTGCGTTTTGAGAGCGTTTTTGAGTTTTGAGAGCTAGAATGTTGTGGTGAACTAACACAAACACCCAATACCTATTTATACTAAATTTCAATCCTTAAAAACAAAAAAAAAACAAAAAAACGGCCATAAAACGGCTATATAGCCGTTTTTTTTAACCCCAACGGCTAGAACCGGTTCCAAAATGTCCGAAAAAAACCGGTTCCAAAAAATCCGATTTTTAACCGGTCCGTCAAAAAACCCAGAACCGGTCCCGGAACCGGCGGTTCTCATAATATCCGGACCGGTTTTAAAAAAACCGGTTCTCACCGGATCCGGTTTCGGATAATCCATCGGATCGGTTCCGGTTCTTTTGTGCACCTCTATCTGTGGGTGCTCCATTTCCCTTCTAGATTCTATATATAGAGGAGAGAGAGTGTGTGTGTGTGAGAGAGAAGAGCATATCAACTCATTTCTCTTTCTTGTTTTCCTCTCGCGTCTGTTCCTCTTTCGAGAGCATCTAGGGTTTCATCGCATAGATGAACCCGTTGTATTTTTGAGTGATTTCTTGTCTGTAGTCTTAGATCATCTTGTTGTAGATCTAGATATCTGAGTTTTGTTTGTTGCTCTTCCAGTTTCAAATTATTCTGGTACTTGTTCGTATTTTGGTTGGATTTGCTTATTATAAAGTTGTAAATGAAGGTTAGATTATGTATTTTTTACATGGTATCAGAGCCATTAGGGCTCTGATAGAGTGTTCATTCCCCATTCTAGTGTTTTCGCACTTTTCTGATCCCCGAGATTAGGGTTTTCATACTTAAAACCTAGGTGGTTTGAGCTTATTCTTTGGTGTTGACGAAAAGATTGGTTTCTAACTTGAAACCCTAGCTATTATTTGGGGGCGTATCTTCTGTTCTTGACGGCTGGATTGCTTAAGGCGTTCTTATTTATCGATTAGGGTTTCTAACTTGAAATCCCAGCTATTGTTTGGGACTATGTAAATAAAAACCCTTACGCTGTGTTCCTCAAAGGACTTTAATGTTTTTAGTTTGTTAATCAAGTTGATGCTGTTTTTAGTGGGTTTATATGATGTATATCAACTCTTTAGGACAAATCTTTTAACAAGAGAACCTCTTCCTATTGTTAAAACTGCTTTTTCTTTTATTTATAGAGAATAATCTCATAGAGATTCTAGTAGTAATAATTGTTCAAAAGGATAGAATGTTGAATTTATTTCAAAATTTAATCAAACATTTGATGTAAAAAAGTGGTTTAATAGAGGTCCTCACCCAAATTTAAAATGTACACATTATAATAAACTTGGTCATACTATGGATGATGCTATGAAATTGTAGGTTATCCAACCTGGTTTTAAACAGAAATATGGACAGTTTTTAAATAAAGGAGTAGAACCTAATGTGTCAAATAATTCTGTTACTAATCAAAAGGCTAGCTTTCTCTTCTACTGTGTCTACTCTTACTCTTGATCAGATTAGCAGACTGTTAGGACTGTTAAGTTACAAGTCTGCTAAAAGTTCTCAAAGTACTAATATAGGAGGCAATTCGATAGGAGTTTTTTTCCCCTAATTGTATTACCAAGTGTTAATGGGTTTTGTATTGGGTTGCCATCCTTGTTCGGGTCTGGTTGGGTTGTTGATTCGGGAGCAAATCAACATATGGTAATGTATGATAAAAATCTTTTTAATCAAACTAATATGTTTGAATTTAATATAAAAATTAAAGATTCTAATGACACTAATGCTACAGTCACTAAAATTGGGAATTTAAAACTAAATGAAAATGTGGTTTTATCTGATGTATTTGTTGTTTCATATGTTGAGATTTCCTGTATAGTTTTAGCTTTTCAAAATTAGATCAAAGCCCAATGTGCAACGGAAGTCTTAATCAAAATCAAGACGGTAAATCGGAACAACGATCCAGTTACAAGAACGGTAGAAACCGGAGATGAAGAAAAAATAATTAAACACTTAGTTATTCTTAATGGATGACTCGACTAATGATATCCACAATAGGCAACAATGAACGGTGCTAGCTATTACGCGAGAATCAGCAGCTGTTCGCAAAAGGAGGAGCCCCCGGCTTCACTTTTGCCTTGGTCGAATTCTCCAAAGAGTGGGGGAGGGTGGTGACGATTATGGTGTGGTGGCTTAGGTTTTTTTCAAAGTGAATCTCAATCTCAAGATTTAAATATCAAGATTTAAATCCCAAGATTTATCCTTTATGAATGGAATATTTTTTTAGCATATCCCATGACATATTTCATGACATATCCATTTAGATATACATATTATTTTTTAAATATATATATATATATTAATTTTTGATAATAAATATATATAAATATATTATTTATATTTCACTAATATAAATAATACAATTTAACCCTTATACTATGTAGTTATTATTTCTCAAATAATAATATTTATTATTCCTCGAATAAATAATGTCACAATTATCTTTCGCGTATAATATGTTTAAAGACATTAATAACAAAGGTCGTTGCTCGCTGTGTGACTCTTTAGGATCAACTCCATTAGCAGTATTGTATTACGTTGACACTTGATCATACCGGATTCAACAATCTCCCACTTGCACAAGTTTCGAACATATATACCAATACAGATAGTGTAGGGCATCTAGCAACACCGCGCTGCCCCCAATAAAGCTGGATACTTTTATAAGTCATCCACCATTACCAACCAGTTAAAGTACTCTTATTGTTGTAATAGTCTACAACTCTTTGTCAATTTCCCTTTCTGTTATTCAGACATTCCATTGAACATGAGACATAGATCGAATCATTCTCACTTATGTTCAATTATTATATTTGTTGATCGAGATTCAAAGTGGTATATTCAAACTCTCAATTTGAGCACGACCGTGCATTTTATACCAGTTTGAACCAACGAGTGGCCCATAGACGTCTTTCGCTTACAGTAGTAAGGTTACATATTCTTTCTTGACTACATACAACTCTCACTATACATCTAGTTATTTCTGACTAAGGCCCTTATGATTAACCGGTTAAGGATAGTGTTAGACAATATCAGCGAACAACCTTATGTATAATCAAGTTTCAAGTATGCATCTCAGTTATGAGGATATAAGAGACTATGTTGTTTCAAAATCTACTTATGACGATGATCAATGAAATAGTTCTGAAACAAGTCACGTCCAATATTTATCACTTTATACTATTTATGAATCTTGGTTGCAACACTTTGCCAATTATTACTCGGTGAGAACTAACCAACTGATTCACAATAGTCTTACTTAAGAATCATTCCCGCAATTCTGATCGACTACAGACATTTAGAATTTTTATTCAAGGATTTAAACGTGCTAATATAGAACACAATACTCATTAATATAAAAGACAATAACCTTTATTTCTAATAAAAAAATGATACCGTTTATAATGTTAAAAATTATCCAAATACTAAGTACAAATCATATCCAATCACTAGCGTAACGAAGTCCGATAGAACTAGCATGCTTTTCGTGATTGACTTGATTCATTAGCTTTGTAAACGGACCAGCTAGATTTAGATCTGTGGGAATTTTACTTATCTTGATGCCACTTCGTTCTATTACTTCTCGTATGTAGTGGAACTGTCTCTGGATATGCCTGGTGCTATGATGTGACCTTTGTTCATTTGCTTACGCAATGACACCAGAGTTTTCACAGAATATCTCTATAGGTTCCTTGATGCTCGGCATCACCTTTAGATCATAAATTAATTTCTTCATCCAAGCTGCTTCTTTTATCGCATTCGAGGCTGTAATGTATTCAGACTCAGTCACGGATCGAGTAACAACACTCTGCCTGGTACTCTTTCAAGTAATTGCTCATCCATTGACTGTGAAAACATATCCCGTCTGTGATCGAGAATCATTTCGATCTGTCTAGAAGCTAGCATCAGTGTAACACTTTACAGTGACCTTCTCTTCCAGTCCACCATATATCAAGAACATATCCTTAGTCTTTATTAAGTACTTTTCAATATTATTTATTGCTTTCCAATGGTACTCTCTCGGGTTCTGCTGATATCTACCGGTCATGCTCAAACACTACAAAAATTCGGGTCAATAGTGGCGACAAATGTCGCCGCTAATACCCCAAAATGTCGCCGCTATTAGTATTAGCGGCGACTGTCGCCGCTAATAAGTCGTCGCTAATACTTCGCCACTAATACTACATATGTCGCCGATAATACTATTTGTCGCCGCTAATATACAAACCATTAGCGGCGACTTATGTCGCTGCTAATACCGTCGCCACTAATACCCCTGCTGTTTTTGAAGTTTTTTCTGTATTTTCATTATTTTCAGTTTTCCTAAAACAAACATTTACAAAACCTGCATTTTTTTGCCGAATATAACAAGAACATAACCATAAAATTCCTAATATATAAATTTAAAACATAATGTAAAGGTTTTAGACCCATTTAAGTTATTCCGAATGTTAATACAACATAAAAACTAAACAGTTAATCTTCATCCATATCGTCGTTGCCGTCGTCGTCGCCCTCGTCGTTGCCCAAGCTACTTTGTCCCATTTGTGAAAGATTAAACTTGTTAAGTTTATCTCTAAAAGTCGGGTCGTCGAACAACATGTTACTTAGTTCCTATAATTAAAAGTTTCAAGTCAAAAACAATTCATTTTACACATATATATATACATGCATACAAGTTTCTAGTCTAAACGGGTCAAATGGTTCATTTTACATATATATGTCTACATACATACAAGTTTCTAGTCTAAACGGGTCAAATGGTTCATTTTACATATATATGTCTACATACATACAAGTTTCTAGTCTAAACGGGTCAAATGATTCATTTTACACATATATGTCTACATACATACAAGTTTCGAGTCTAAACGGGACAAATGGTTCATTTTACATATATATGTCTACATACATAAAACTTTCAAGGCTAAACGGGTCAAATGATTCATTTTACATATATATGTATACATACATACAAGTTTCGAGTCTAAACGGGTCAAATGGTTCATTTTACATATATATGTCTACATACATAAAACTTTCAAGGCTAAACGGGTCAAATGATTCATTTTACATATATATGTCTACATACATACAAGTTTCTAGTCTAAACGGGTCAAATGGTTCATTTTACATATATATGTCTACATACATACAAGTTTCTAGTATAAACGGGTTAAATGGTTCATTTTACATACATATGTCTACATACATACAAGTTTCTAGTCTAAACGGGTCAAATGGTTCATTTTACATATATATGTCTACATACATAGAACTTTCAAGTCTAAACGGGTCAAGTGGTTCATTTTACATATATATGTCTACATACATACAAGTTTCTAGTCTAAACGGGTCAAATGATTCATTTTACACATATATGTCTACATACGTAGAACTTTCAAGTCTAAACGGGTCAAATGATTCATTTTACATATATATGTCTACATACATAGAACTTTAAAGGCTAAACGGGTCAAATGATTCATTTTACCTGTGTGTAGGGGAGTGTAGGCTGCACCTGCGACTGCTCAGAAGAATCCGGCGTTTGAGATGATGAAGGTTTAAACCCAATCCCTTTAATCCATCCGCGCCGAGTACCTAGGACCTTTTCAAATGCATCGACTTCGTTCAGTATAGATGAAGAAGTCCCTTGATTTGTTTGAGTTTGGGACTCTATCTCCATCTCTAATTGGGACTGTTTTTAATTTCACAAAGATGATTTAATACACATATACAACCTTTTTAAATTGATTTGATGCATTGGATTTGCGATCTCTGTATCGCTTTTGATAGATCGAATGAATGCCCAACTTTAACTTTGTACGGTCGGTGCTCTCATGAATCCGATTAAGATCGAATGATTTCTATAAATTAAACAAGAGAAGTTAGTCAAGTAAAATAATAAAATAAAATATAAAAGAACTAAAATAAATCATTTACCGAAAGATGTTGGTACATCGCATTCTTCTCGGCATCTGAAACTTCATTCCAAGAAAATCGATCAAACGCGATGTTCCGCCACATATACAACCCCACTTCACGAGTGAATAAATCATTATCAATACCAACTGGGGTAAATGTAGCTTGCGTATCAAAGGTCATAGATAAAGGCCCCTTGTTCTTTTCTACTTCGGCGCGAAGGCGAAGGGTTTTTGCCATCCCTCGAGTATTTCGTCGTGGGCCCGCTGCCGCTGCAATTATAATTAAAAAATATTAGTCATGATTTTTATAATAAATGAATGAATTTAGTAAATAAATAAGTTATAATAATACTTACCATCCTCCTCATAATGGCCATGCCGGGCACCAAAGCCGCCGGGAGACGGCGGATCCTGGCCAGCGCCATCTCCTCCATGGCCCATCACATCGGCCATGACGTACAGTAGCAAATACCAAAAAAAAATTAAGCTGAAAATTTATAAGATACATATACACACACATACATACATACACACATACCAATAGATACATAATACATAAACATATATACATACATATACACACACATACATACATACACGCATACCAATAGATAAATATATATAATTATCATGAACTGTGATTAGTTAACTCATATCTTCCCTTCACAATATTGTGCAAAGATAAAGGTAAACATAATACATAGAAAACCCTTTACGAAAGTAATTCTTGCTGTAAATATCTAGTCTAAAATAAACCTAATTCATAGGCACCCGTTGCAGGTGCTGAAACACAATTTGATAGCAAATTTTTAGTACAGAGAGACACTAATTGGTGACCACAAAGTAACAAAGAGTAGTTTATAGATTAAAAAACCAACAACAAAGCATTACAGAAATCCAAAAAACAAAAGATCAGTATAGCTAGATTATGTTCTGGAAGGGTGAAGGCAATTCAAACATCAGCCAGATCGAATTATTAAACTACAATCGCACCAACAAATTACATTCCTAAAAGTCTAGAACCCTAATCTTGTAAAGTATTAAACCTTTATTATAAGAATTTAAAAATGTGCTAATAACTAGTCAAACCAACACCATTATCTAAGATAAATTACAGCATTTACATAGCATAGACCAGAATTCGAAACGAGAAATAAACATAGAGCATCACTTTTCATAACCTAAAAGAGCAAAGCTAATTAAACATATATACATACATACATATACACACAGGTCATATATATAATGAGATTTTAAGTTGGTAATGTTACCTAAAGTACCGGTCGGAGCAGGGAGGGGCGGTCGGAGCAGGGAGTACCGGTCGGAGCAGGGATGGGCGGTAGGAGCATGGAGTACCGGTCGGAGCAGGGAGGGGCGGTCGGAGCTGGGAGGGGCGGTCGGAGATCGTCGGCTGGGATAAGTGAGAGAGAGAGGGTGAGAATGGACGGAAAGCAGGGACTGATGGGGGTTATTCCCGCTATAGAACAATAGCGGCGACGGTCGCCGCTAATAACGTCGCCGCTAATGCTAAAAAAACATTGGCCGCTCGATTAAAATCTTGGTAACCGTCAGATGTTGGAGACACGGATCACCATCAATAGCGGCGACATTTCTGGGCGTCGCCGCTAATGATGTCGCCGCTAATGCCTAGTTTTCTTGTAGTGAAAGCATACGACACATCAGGTATAATGCAAAAAATTGGCGTACATGATATTTATATAAGAGTTTTGTTTCATTTTTTCGTTGTTAACCTATATAACCAAAACAAAAAAAATTAAAAAATCAAACTGAATTTTGTTTATTTTTTCTTTGTTAAATTATATAACCAAAACAAAAAAAGTAAAAAAGTGACTGTTTATACCCATACGTTTTAATAGATACTAGTTATATATTAGCGCTGTGACGACGTTGTTAAAATTTATAAGACACGATTCGACAACATGTACACTGGTATTCACCATACCAAAAAAATTTACGTCGAAAACATGATAAAAATAAGAACGTCGAATCAGACTCTTAAAGTTTTGTAAGAAGAAAACAAAACAAAAAAAACTAAAAAAAGAAACATTGAATCAGCTTCGATAACTTGTACGCTCATGCTTTGAGGACTTGTACATTGTCATAGAAACTCGGTCTTGAATGAAATATATATCAAAACGTAAATAAAATAAGCACGTCGCAATGGTAAATTCAGAATTTTGTAGAATATCATATTTTTTTAAAGTTATAAGAGAAAAAATAAAATATGTCCGCAATTAATTATAAATATTAAAATAATAAGTAAATTAAAAATATTAGAATAGTAAAAAAATTAAAAGAACTAATTCTAAGAAATAATTTCATAAATGTCTAATTTCTAGTGATATTGGCCCAGTCCAGGCTTACGGCCAAATCCTCCTATGATCACCAATTTCTAGTCAATTTATATAATTTAATCCATGGGCATTATGTATTTCATATTAACTTATGAACTATTATGTGATTTTATATGTTCAATTTTAGTTTTTTTCCAACCTCATCTTCATTCTTCGTACAATACATATCTAGTTTTAACTAGAGAATTACATAAACATTTATACGTAACACAATCACATAAATAACTTATGCACAACAAATAACAATTGAAATAATATTTAAATGTATACTTAGCCTGCATCAGGATCTCTATCTCTATTTTTAAATTTTATAGTTTAGTAAATAGAGATTATTTAAATATAGAGATCTATTTTCATAAATCTCTATATTTTTGAATATAGAGATATATTTATTCGACAATCAGTGTATGCTACTTGGGTCATATGGCAAGTTGATGATGGAACTATATTGTTTTAACTTCCATGAACACTTGAACCTTAGCAACATATATGTCAAAGCTATTCTTTAACTTTCCTTAGCAACATACATTGCTTTCTTTTTAAGGTCAATTCTTCCTAGGTTTTAAAAAGCGCGACTGAGGTGCCCCTAGGCGCTAGAAGACATTTCTTGCTTGTGGCTCTCCCCACACAATGTACAAAAAGCGCACGGAAAAGTGGCTTGAGGCACAGCCTTGAGGCACGCCTCTTGCCATGTTGAGTTTTTGTGCATCAGGATGTTGTACATATAGATTTTTAGGTTGTATATATGGGTTATTTATATATTAAATCATATACAAAGCTTATTTCTAGCTAAATTTTAGGTACGTGATGCTAAAAACCTATAAGAAGTATAAAAAAAATTATATAAATACCTTGCGTCTTTTGTATGAAAAGCTGTGTGCTTTTGTGCCTCTGCTTGGGACCCTATCACCTCGGTGCACCTCGTGCTTTTTAAAACCAAGACCGTCTCAGGAACGACTGATGCGTGAGGCTTCCGATGCGGTGGTGAAAATGCTCCAGGGAGGGTGACGCGCAACGATTACAAGACGTTGTGATGAGGTGGTAGTATCACGTGAAGTGGCCTCAGGCACCTTCTGAAATTAACCAACTATTCACGGAAATCAACCCCTGATTCACTGAAATTGGCAAACGATTTTGCAAATCAGAAACAGTTGAACTGACATTTACCTTTGATTTTTCAATTTGAGCTGAAATGAACTGAATCCACGATTAAGAAACAAGTGGCTGGGTTTGGTACTAAGAAACAAGCTTCATATATTTGTGCTTATTAGATTGTACACATATTTGTGCTTATTAGGTTGTACGTAAGGCTTTTTAGGTCGTGCATTAAGATTATTTCATTCATTATCATATATTTTAGATCTTAGATGGCAAAAATATTAAATACCTGCCAGAATTTGACTGATGTTACACGGATTATACTTAATATTCCAAACTTTTCACAGTCCTCAGTTAGGCCTGCTTAATTAGGTATAACCCTAAAGGGATTGATGAGGTAGGTTATTTTAATATAATCATATTGATACATCAGGTAAAATGATAATTTAGCCCAAATTGTACTTAGCGTCCCTCTTTTCTATCCATATCACTTTGTGCTAAATTTGAAACGATCATTCACACATTGTGCCTGGTCTGATAGCGAAGCTGGTATTAAGAAAATTGAAAATTTCTGGTCGTCTTGGTTAATGGAGTTGTGAAAAGATAATCTATAAATAGTTAACTTTCATATATTTATACTCCGAGGATAATTATATATATTGTTCATTGAAATTGGACCTCTCTATACATGTGCTTATCAATTTGATCAACTCTTAGGTGATTATTTCTTCACATTCAGCTAAGATATTTTGCAATATGGAAGATAATAGGCGCCCCCATTTAAAAGACATTTTAGTCCCTTTTCTAAGCAGGATGGTAATGAAAGAGCAAAGTTTGGTGACCAATCATCAGAAAGCTTTCAGGATTTAGAAACAGTCTACCGCATACCATGTCACTCTAGAAAAATTGGTAGCTTAATTAGAAAGGTGGTGGAATAGTCGAAGTCTTGTGTGAAGAACCTAAGCTAAAATCACCTGTAGGGGTGTGATTTTTGACATGACACGAACTTAACATGAAATTCGTAGCTTTGGGGTAAGTCTAAACGGGTTTGGGTCAGAAGAGAGAGATATTATAATATATTTAAATTTATAATTTTAAAGTATTAATATGTAAGAAAAATTAAAGAAAACTCTTTTTTCGGAAACGGGTTGTCTTTGTTTCAACTCGCGAACACACGTCATGCTCGGGTTCCTGGCTCAGAAGAGAGGGATATCATAATATACAAAAGCGACGGGGTCGCGCAAAGCGCAAAAGCGGTGGGCTTTTTGTATGCGAGGCGCAAAATGATTATGTAATTTTTTTATATATATCATAGGTTTTTAGCATCCCCTACCCAAAAATTTAACTATAATAAGCTTTATATATATTTTAACATATAAATTACATACATGTACAACCTAAAAAGCACGTTGTACAACATTCTGCAGCACAAAAGAAGACCATGTACATGAGGCGTGCGCCTCATGCTAAATTTTTGCAAAAAAGCGCGCCTCACCCGCACCTTTCGTTTATACTCGTCTTAAGTCATCAAATGTTCATCCATTTGCGCCTGAGGTCGCCTCACACCTAGGTGCACTTTTTAAAACCAAGACGGTATGGTACCGTACTAATAGATGTGGTACGGTATTTGGTACTCACTTTTCTAGAAATTCGGTATCGGTATTTTCGGTATCGGTACGGTACCGATACCATCTAGAGATGACCATTTTGTAACGAGTACCGATACAGAACTGGTACAGTACCGATAGATACGGTACGGTATTCTGTACCCACTTCTCTAGAAATTAAGTATCTGTATTTTTGGTACCAGTACGATTATCTCATCCCTAGCTAACCAGCTACTGCAGAAAAGGGCACTATATGAAGTTTCTACCATGTTGCATCCAAGTCCACACAAGGACAGCCTTCTTCTGGATTTCATTCTTCCATACTGCCACCTGGAAATCCAACATGGCCGCCACCTGGAAATCCAATGTGGCCGCTAGTCGTTGATTTTGATGGTGACAGTGGTGGGGAAGGTCCAACTAAGTAGCACAACTGCATCAAGAGACTGGAACCACCCATCAGCCATCCAACTGTTCCAAGGGACTAATGAACTTTTTAGCCGCCAGTTACCTCTTCCAAGGGACTATGTTCCATATACTCATTATCAACTTAATGGCTATACAAACCATGAACCCAATAGCTTTACCATAACTCAGATTATGAACCTCGAGGGTAAATATACTATGCCATCATAAACAAACATTTTTAATCTTAATATATTAAGTCTCATTAGAAGGAACCTCTCAATCTCTTAGAATAGAGGTAAGGTTTATCTTCATTTCACCTCTCTAGACCCTACTTCTGAGTGGATGTACGTTTGCTTGTTTACATTTGACCTATTATTTTTCTATGGTTTACATCATATATCCAGGTCGCGGTGTTATTTAGATGCTGGGAGCAAGACCAAAGCTCCAAGATCCGAATGCTGGCGGTTCAGTATCCGTTTTCAACTCTACCCACGATACATACCAAAGCTACAATGGACAAAATCGCCTTTTGTTAAAGGACATTTGTACACATGTGACCATATGGATATCGAGATAACGTTTACTGTCATGCAACACTTTGTTTGACTATTTACGCACACGTGAATATAATTGTTAAAACATAACGTCAACAACCTTATCTTGAAAGCGAAACCTAGGTGGTAAATAAAATGTCAACCCTGAATAGTTGCGAATTGTATATCCACTAAGCCTTGTTTTATGGTACAAAGTGAAGTACCCTTTGCATTTCATCCAGAAGGATAAGCCTGTAAGGATTAGACTACACCTACCACAAGACCCACAATGACACTAAACTTGGTGGTGTGCTCTTTCCACTCATCGTTGATACTGTGAATGTCAATTTATTAGGTGTAAGATTTGTACGGTTCGGTTCATGGTTTGAAAAATTAGGTTTTAGTAGTTCAGTTTCTGGTTTAAAACTTGGAACAGATCGTGTAGTGTAAATTAAACATGCTTTAATTTTACTACTTGTTCTTTTTATTTTTGAATATTATGTATGCAAACTAGCAATTTCAAAATTATGAATTTTTAAAAATAAGTTTTGAAAAGTTTAAAACAAACTAACGATTTCAAAATTGAAAGATTAAATCGGATCAAACCACCAAACCAAAGCGTTTTGAATTATCTGGCTGACCTAACCAACCCGGTCGGTTTGATTTTCTGTTTTTGAAAACTATAGTTAACGGTTTGTGCTATAACTTTAATCAAAATTGACTAAACCGGATCGCGAATGTTTATAAGAGAAACATAAGGACGCTCCTTCAAATAATAAACACTAAATAATTATGAGAAAAAATGTATTTATCATGAAACAAACACAATGATAGATATATTAGGGGAAGATTTTAACCATTAATTGAAATATGATACAATAAACCCTACTCGTTTACTTTTCAAAATACCAAAAGATTTTTATTTACAAAGGGTAATAATACATACATCTAACAAATATGTTTGAATACATGTCTAATCCCTTCATTCTTCCTCAGATTTTATCATGTGTCATGATCTTTTTCTTAGACATGTACTTACGTATTAAGGTTATTATATATTATGTAATTATGTCTTTTTAGACATTATTATAATATTATTTACTAATTCTATTTTAATTAACTTAAATTTGTGGGAATGAGTCCAAAAGAAATATGTATAAGATGGTCATATCAGTGGTGCTTTAAACAGGAGGCATCACCATACCTTCCTTTCCAATTTGCCTTCTTTTTTCAGTGTAATCTGAACCAAGATCGCATTTCCTTCACAATCTTTTTATTTTTATTATCATTTTATTTGTCTTTTTGTGATCCATATTTTTAATTTGATTAGGCTATGTGTTGTGGGTTTATCGCACTGAGTGAGGTGGAATGTGTGGTGGGTTGCGGTAACACCGCCCCCATTCATCTCGTTGCACTTTTGCAAAACAACGGTAAAGATCCGCCCCACTTTTGTGCAATTTTGAGAAAAATTCAAGGTGTGGGGTGATGTCGCATGTCGTGAGTTGAAATATTACCGCCCCCTCCTGCGGCGATGTGCGGTGTTTTCACTCTCACTGCACCCAATATGAACCCATAACATAGGGCTGACGTAACATGTTAGAGACGACACGATAAGACACGGTTACCTGAATTGCTAGACACGAACACGACACGATAACTAATCGTATCATTTCTTCTGGACAAGAACACGAACCTGAAGTGCTAGACATGAACACGACACGATAACTAATTGTGTCATTTTTTCCAGACACGAACACGAATCTGTTTAAAAACAGGTTACACGATACGACCTATTTAGGGACACGATAAATATCACATTTTTTATGAAACAAAAGTTGCCAAAAATCCATTTATTTCATATATACTATTAGAAAATTTTTATAAAAAGTTATTGAAAAACGCATCAGGGCTTGAGACAAAGCCCTACACATATTTGTTTTAAAACAAACAAAATCGAACCTGATACTCTAAAGTAGTGGTGCACAAAAAAAACCGGTTTTTTTTTAACCCGGTTAAAACCGGCAAACCGGTTCGGGTTGCCCAAAAACTGCCGGTTTCAAACCGGTTTGAGGATTTCTGAAAAAAAATCGGGTTAGGAAACCGGTTTGAACCGTTGGGCGAGTTCTAGCCGTTGGCCAACGGCTATATGGCCGTTGGGGTCGATTTTGGCCGTTTTTTGGAGTTTTTTGGACCCATAAAACACTATAAATAGGTGGGGGGTGTTTAGGGTTGATCACACTTCTCTTTACACTCTCTAATCTCTAAAACCGTTCTTTAACCGCTCAAAAACGCTCTCTAAACTCTCTCTAAACTAAAAAAAAAAACATGGAAAGTTTTGGTGTTAGTGGTTCCTCAAAAGAAGTTACCGTTGTGCAAATTCTAGCAACAACGAGAAATCCGGCAATCTGGTGCAATTACGATTTATGTTTGTTGTCAAACGGAAAGGAACGTGCTCATTGCAAGTTGTGTGGTGCGTTTTTGGGGAAAGATTCAAACACTACTTTGAAAACGCATATGGAAAAATCTTGCCCGTCATTGAAGGGAATTCCAAGTGAAGGTCAAGCCTCGATGACAAGCGAAGGAGGAATTTGGAACTTTGATCCAAATATTGTTCGAGATCGAATGACGAGGTTAGTGATTCAAGAAGGATTGCCGTTCAACCACTTTGACAATCCGCGCTTGACAAAGATGATTCAAGAGACACTCCAACCTCGTTATCACCAAGTAAGTCGCACAACCCTTAGACGAGATTGTATAAAAATGTGGAAAAAAGCAAAAAAAGAATTATTTTTAGGTTTTGAAAATTTGCAAACCGGTGTAAACTTAACCACCGATGTTTGGTCGGCTCCACATGGTATACCCGATTCGTACCTTTGCGTTACCGCGCATTGGGTTGATCCCAATACGTGGCAAATGATGAAGCGTACAATCGCTTTTTGACTTGTTTGAAAATTTATTTTATATATTGGATGGTGTTATTAACGAATTTAAATTACAAAATAAACTTTTTTCAATGTCTTTTGATAATGCATCTAATAATACAAATGCGGTTCAAAAACTAAAAATTAAATATAAACCCGTTTGCAACGGCGTTTTTTTCCATAGTCGATGTGTCGCACACATCATTAACTTGGCGGTGCAAGCCGGGCTTGCAATTGAAGAGGTTTCAAACCTAACATATAGTTTTCGACAAATGCTTAAAGATATTTTTAGTAACAGAAAAAGATACCATGATTATATTAAATTTTGTCGTGATACGAATAATCTTTGCTTAGGCCCGAATTGGGACGTCGAGACAAGATGGAACTCGACTTATATTATGTTTTATAGCGCTTTACGACAAAGAGAAACTTTAGAAATATTTCATGATATGCTTTCCTCAAAACCTCGTCGTAAAATTCAAAACTTTCCGTCTACAAATTGGAACATTTTAAAAGATGTAACCGAATTGCTTGAAGTTTTCAAAACCACCACAACTTTTTTATCCGGTGTTTATTATCCCACAAGTCCATTAACACTAAAACAAATATATTTAATGGCTAACAAGTTGTCTGAGCTTGAAAATAAAAGCGATCTTTTTACAAAAATGATAGAACCGATGAAAGAAAAATTAGTGAAATATTTTAAAGAAATCCCTCCCGTTATAACTTGCGCCGCGGCGTTAAACCCTACCATAAATGTTTACGGGGTTGAAACCTTGATTGATAGAATTACTTACGCTTTGAATTTGGATAGCGAAGACATCCATTTTGCACAAGGCACAAAAATATATTTTAACAAATGTTTACAAGATTTATTTGATGTTTATTTACATAAATATGGTACAACTCCGACTCCACATGATACAATGGGTACATCATCAAGTGGTAGCTCGAGAGATGTTAACTTGAATTTATATAACGAAATGTTAAATGAATTTAGTAAACGTGCTCGAGGTACCACCCCGAGTAGCGAACTCGGAAGGTATGTTGGCACAAACTTTTTAGCGTTTATGCCTCTTACCGTTTTTGAGAAGTTTGATATTTTGGCATGGTGGAAACAAAACGAAGCTTCGTTTCCGATTCTTTCCGCCATGGCCCGTGATGTACTAACCGTCCAAGCTTCCACGGTAGCTTCGGAATCTGCGTTTTCTTTTAGTGGCAGGGTATTATCGATACGAAGGACTAGACTCACACCCCTAACGATGGAAATGTGCATTTGTTTGAAGGACCATTTGGATGCGATGGATATGATACAAGACCAAACTTCTCTCGAAGATGAAATTCAAGCCGAAGAAGTCATACACAACACCGAGGTTGATCTTGGAATATCCGAACCAGTCACGGATGAAGAACTAGCCGAAGATGCAAGGCTACGAAGCTCTAGTTCCGAAGACAACGCACAAGAATAATCAATCAATATTCCAAAAAATAAAACGTTGAACTTAATGTTTTATATTTGTTATACTTTTTGTAATGTTTTACAATTTTATCTTGTTATGTTTTTTAATTTCCGAACTATCCAAATATTAATAAACGTTGAACTTTATGTTTTAATTTTGTTATATTTTATTTTGGATTTTATATTAAAAACATAAAATTTATTTGATTTTTTTTTTAAATAAAAAACGGTTTAAACCGGTTTAAGGGGCAAACCGGTTTAAAACCTACCCGAACCGGTTTGACCGGTTTACATATTTTCCTCTCTGAAACCGGTTTAACCCGAACCGGTTTGGGTCCAAACCGGTTTTGACTTTTCGTTGACCAAACCGGTTCGGGTCGGTTTGAACCGGTTTGGGTTAAAAAACCGATTTGTGCACCTCTACTCTAAAGGGATGACTGTCGATTGGTTGATGAAGAGTCACTGGATGAAAATTAAAACAAATAAATAATGATTAATTTTATTAGAACTGATAGTTAAATTAGGACTAAATTATAATTTTTTTTCCTTTATAATTACTCAAATTATGGAATGAGTTCTTTAAAATTTTGACTTTCACTCACTGTCCTTTATTTGAAAAGTTCCATTATTTCTTTTCCTTTTGACTAATTGGGGGTAAATATTTCTGTTAAGTCAAGAACATTATTGTCTTTTTAGCCATAAAAGACTATTCTTGTCTTTTTAGCCATAAAAGACTATTCATTAAGTCAAGAGCATAATGCTCAATAGATATTATTGTCAACAACATTATTGTATTTAACTTTACACAATAGTAACCAAGTTTTTCAAGTGTTCCATTTAAGTCACTTAAAGTTTTTTTGTCCCTCTAAAGTCACTTAAAGTTTTTTTGTCCCTCTAAAGTCACTCAAATTTCGGTAGGTGTTCCAATCCTATGTAATATTTTTATAAATGTTTAAATTTTTTAAAATTGAATGAGATAAAAAAACATATATGAATCTTGTTTACTATTTAACAATTATTTTTTTTCAAATCGACTTAAATATAACAATTTTGAAACTTGTTTATTATTTAGTGATTTTTTTCTTCACTATTACCTCATATTTTAAGTTAATTGGAATATACATTTCAATTATTGATAACTAATATTCGTATATATTTCATTTTCCAAATCCAATTTTAAAAAAAATTAAACATTTATAAAAATATTACATAGGATTGGAACACTTAGTAAAAGTTGAATGACTTTAGAGGGACAAAAAAACTTTGAGAGACTTAAATTAAACATTTGTTAAACTTGGTTACTATTTGGTAAAGTTTTCCCTCTTGTAAATGGTGAAGTTGTTTTTTTATTTTTTTTTCTTTTCTTTTATTCTTTTTATCACCTTAGCAACTTATTTAATTTCGTTTGTTTGAATATGTAATATAATTTTTTCATTTTTATTTTATAGATTTCTGTTGAAGCACTTTTCTGTGACAACACTCTGGATAGAGTCTTAGTTTGTATTTTCATGTCTGTAATTGTCTTTGTATGTAAGAGTCTTTATGTATTAGTTTATCGAGTTGTATTTACTTTTACATATTGAATGTTGCATTTCTTCCTAAGTGTTTTGCGCACTTACATGTGCGCAGGAGAAAGCTCCTGCGTACTTAGCAAGTACGCAAGAATACCTATGCGTACTTGTTAAGTACGCAAGAGCATTTTGCCCTGCGCATTTGCTAAGTACGCAGGCATCAGGTCAGATATAAGTAGGATAGGTTGACAGAAGTTAAGTACGCAGACAATATAGCAAATACGCAAATTGTAATCTCAGTGCTTTTCTCTGTAACCTTCAAGTGTTTATAATACAAAGAAAGTTTAAAGTGTTTTCTCTTGTCGGTTTACTTTGTTTAGCTAGACTCTCCACCTAGTCACGGGCATTCCGCACCCGGTCCGACTAGTAGACCCACTTACATGTGACGATCCGCCACACCCGAGGGACCTACAAGTGGTATCAGAGAATTTGCTCTTGATTTCGAGTGTTGTAAGTGAGTTTGGAGAGTTTTTACAAGCAAAAAGAGGTATTTTTTGTTAATTTTTGTGATAAAATAGGGGTAGCTCTTGAGCACTATTTTAGAAGCAAAAATCACTCAAAAAACTGATTTTTGTTGTGTATTTGAGTGTTTTGAGCATCAAAGGTTGGTTAGGAACAAGTTTCTGACCCTTTGGCTCATTTGCATTGATCATCAGACGAATTTTTACCATCTCCGGCGAGTTTCAGGTGACCGGAAAAGTTTGGTGAAAGTTGCTGAAAAGGTATCATGCGTACTTACCATTTTTGGCAAAAAGTACAGTTTTGTGCGTACTTACTAAATACGCAAGACTTATCTCCTGCGTACTTATAAGTGCGCAAAACTGATCTTCGGCGAACTTAAGTTATAACCTGCGTACTTATTATTTACTCCTGCGTACTTACAAGTACGCAAGAGCAAATCTAAATACGCAAGACCATTTCTCAAGTGCGCAAGGCCAAAATCAAGTGCGCAACTGTGTCTGACTTTTCTGAAATTTGACTAAGTGTTCACTATGTCGAATCTTCAGAATCTTGGAAACCTGCTGAATTATGATAATGAGATCGGTACACCACAGAAACCACCAAAGTTGCTGAACGTGAACGATTATTCTAATTGGAAAGCACGTTTCGAGCACTACATTTCATATACCGACTCATCATTATGGATACCAATCCTTGAGGGATATAAGCATCCCACACACATCTATCTTGATGAGGTGATGCCAAAGCCTATCTCTAAGCTTGATGAAGAAGAAAAGAAAACTTATGATCGAGAAAAGAAGGCTCTTGGTTCGATCACTATGGCATTAACTCGGGAATTGTTCCACAGTTTCCGAGGGTATGACAATTCTAAGGATCTCTGGAAAGCTTTATAGAAGAGATTCGAAGGAAATAGTGACATCAAGAAGAGTAAGTGGGATCTTCTCAAGAAGCAGTATGAGTGCTTCAGATTTTTTGAGAACGAATCTTTAGATGACGTCATCTCTAGGTTCTATCATTTACATACTGAGTTGAAGGCTTTTGAACTCAGGTATCCTGATGAAGAGATGGTGGAAAAGTTTTTGGATGCTTTGCCACCCAAATTTGAGATGTTCACAAACCTGATGAGGGAAAATCCTAAATTCTATGAGCTAACAGTTGAAGAGGCAATAGGAAAGGTTCAAGCTCATGACATGAACCTAAGAAGAAAGGAGAGCTCTGGAAGACCCCAGATACAAGACCCTTCTATGTATCATGGGACGACTTCTACATCCAAGTCATCTGGCTCTGGAATTGCCCTCTTCACTGGAAATCATACTGAAGAAGACCACTCAACTGGGTGTGGTGGTCATGCTTGCTATGCTTCAGGATCAGAGTTGGGGTCTCATCATCAAAATACCTCAAGAAATCCTCCTGTTACGTCTTCAGCTAACAACTCAGCTATAGCCAGAATAGCTGAATATCATGTAGCACTTTTCTCATCTTGTATGCTTGCATATGAGAATTTCATTGGTGGCAAGCTTACTGATCCTGAGACGATTGAAGAAGATTTTAATCAAGTGGATCCTGATGACATAGAGGACATGGATATTCAATGGAATATGGCCATGCTGTTGAGGAGAGCCAAGCGTTTCCTGAACAGAACATGAAGAAAATTTATTGGGGGGGGGCATCCTAATGCCAAGGTCGGGTTTGACAAATCTAAGGCCAAATGCTACAAGTGTCTAAACTATGGACACTTTGCGCGTGAGTGTCAGAAAGACAGAGCACCTGCCTCTGGTTTTACCTGACCCAGCCAAGGAAACAGCCATGGCCACAACAATCCAAACCACCACAATCAAAGACAAGGTGGACCATCTAATGCACTGGTAGCCCAACAGGACGACAACTTTGATTGGGGCGTTCATCTTGCGGATGCCATCATCGCACAAACCCAGGTTGGTCTCATGGCTGAGATCATGGAGATGATGGAAGCAGAGAAAAAGGAAGCTTCTATGGCTAACCTAGAAGAATCTACAACTGTTGCTACTAAGGAGGTGAAGGAAGCTGAAGAAATGGAAGCTCCTGTAGCTGATGAAGTGGAATCGACCACTGTTGTTGCTTTCATGGCCATTGGAGAAGCAACAAGTTCGTCGTCTGAGGTAGATTCTAACCCTTTCTCTGTTATTTCATGTTCTAAATGTCTAGGGCTAAAACTTGAAAATGCTAGGCTCCAAGACAAAATCGAACCCCTAAGTTTAGCAGCTCTAAACTATAAAGAAAATGAAAAACGTTTTAAAGATTCTATTGAAACGTTAAGAAAGGAAAAATCTGAATATTCTTTAAAAATAAGTGATCAACGGCTTCACTTAGATGTTGCATACAGGGAGTTAGAAAAACGGAACAATGAAATCAACAAACTGCAAAATGAGATCTTGCAGTTAAAATGCACTAATGAGAAGTTGAAAAACTCTCTCTTTGTGGTGGAACACTACGAGTCTGTGGTGAGACAACTGAATGGGTTAGGTTTGGGTACTAATGCCATTCCTCCACCAGTGAGCGGGAAGTTTGTCAATAGCTTAATAGACATTGATCTCACTTGTCTAGATGAGTCCTCTGAGAAGGATGATTCCCCTAAAAAGGATGAATCCTCAAGTAAGACTAACTCCACATCTAGTGAGGAGTTTGTTACTGCTTCTGAAGACGGGTCGATTAACTCTTGCCCTGAAGGAGTAGTATCTGAGGAGTTGTTGACTGAACAAAAGGTAAAGAAAAACGTTATCACTAATGGTGATAACTGCATTTTAACTGAACCCGACATCATTGAAACAAATGATAAACTAAAGGTAATGCTTTAAGGGGGTATAAAAGTCTTAACTGAGTAAAGAAAGAGGCTTTTTCAGCTCACTATGGGCTTGGGTATAAAGAAAATTTGGAAAAATATTATACTCCCAAAAACCAAACTGGTAAGGTTCAGACTAATGTTCATAAACCAACTCCTCCTTCTCATAATGCTGAGTTATCTAAGGCCAGATCTAATGAGCCTTACAAGAGAACTTATGTAGACAAGAGGAACTGTTTTCACTGTGGCTTGGTTGGTCACATTTTTGTGAACTGTCCTTCTAAGAACCAAGGGAAACGGCCTGTTGTTTCACAACCAGCTGTTATCCCCAGGTCGCCACCAGTGAAACCATCTCCCAAACATCCAAAGCAAAATGTGGTGAAACCATAGGTCAAACCGATGGTAAAGCCTAAGATCATATCTGAAGCTAAACCATCTGTTCCAAGAAAGGTAACGCAACCTGCTGTACCTCGTGTATCTACCTCTGGTAGTACACGTACTGGTGAGAAACCTGTGGCAAGACTCTCTAAGCCGCAGAGGAGGAGACGGAACAAGAGGTTGAGAAAGCTTGAACAGCTGACTTCAGTTCAATCAGGTGAAGCTTCCACAAGTTCACCTGCTGTAGTTGAATCAAAGTCTCCTGTTCCAGTTAAGAAACAGAAGAGATCCTGGACGGAAAAATCCAAAACTTCTCAATCTCCTAGTTCTATCTCTTCTAAAGATTCATCAATTTTGAACAGTCATCATGACTGTGAGTTAAAGGAAGTAGTTTATTTTGAAAAGGATGGACGACCCAAGACCACAATGGCTTGGGTCTCCAAATCTAACTAATTCTTTTGTGAGTCGTGCAGGGACGTCCGAAGGGTACTATCTCTAACCGCTGGTATGTTGATAGTGGATGTTCCAGGCACATGACAGGAAACATGGCCCTGCTTCAAGATGTTAAACCATTCAGAGGCGGCTATGTGGCCTTTGCCGGAGAAAAAAGCGGCAGCATCACGTGTCAAGGCATGGTTTCGAACGGTTGTGTCAGCTTTGACAATGTCAAATTCTGCGAGCAGCTGAAGCATAACCTGTTGAGTGTCTCCCAAATGTGTGATAAGGAGTACTCGGTGATGTTTGACAAGTCAGAATGCCTGATTCTCAAACCCGGTTTTGAAGTTCCGGAAGATTGGATCCTGATGAGAGCGCCAAGAACAAACGACACCTATCAGATCGATATGAGCGTGGCAACAACCACCTCATGTTTGCTTTCTAAAGCGACAGAGCTCGACTCCATCTTGTGGCATAGGAAACTCGGACATATTTCGTATCGTAAAATGAATCATCTTGTCCGAAACGGTTCGGTAACCGGGGTTCCTAAGCTGAGGTTTACCGTTGCAGATGACTGTATGCCTTGCAAAAAGGGCAAAAAGCAACGGAAGTCTCACAAGCCCAAGCTCTAAAACTCTATTGATACCCCTTTGGAGCTATTACACATGGATCTGTTTGGCCCCATAAGTATCAGGAGTATTGGAGGTAAGTCGTTCTGTTTAGGAGTAACTGATGATTTCTCACGTTTTTCTTGGGTGCATTTTTTAGGTACTAAAGACGAGACTGCTGATATTCTTCAATATTTGATCCTGAGCTTGGAATCTCTTTGCAAGCTGAAAGTTAGAAGAATTAGGAGTGACAACGGAACTGAGTTCAAGAATAATTTGATGGAGGTTTTCTGTCTCAAGAAAGGGATCCGTCACGAATTCAGCGCGCCGTACACGCCTCAGCAGAATGGATGTCACACCCCGACCGATGGCGGAATCATCGAGGCGGACAATGTGGTGATTGTTCAAAAGCACATGATAGCTAAAGGTTGCATAATTCATTCATTTAATTTAAAGACAACAAGTTCCAAATACAATACATTTCAAATAACCTAGTCTAGTTCAAAACATTAATTTATTTAACTAGGTCCATAGTTCCTAAGTGGAGAGATCTTCGGCAAGCAGTCACATATCCAAACCTGAAACATTATTTAAATCAAGTGTCAACTAAAAAGTTGGTGAGTACATAGGTTTAGTATTTCCTGTAAATAGTAGTTGTAAATCGTTTTGCAACTCATTGTTTATCTTGTTAAACATAGCATATGATGTAACATTTATTTAAACCACAATTCAAACCGAGTTTGACGCGCTTGAACAGAGCACAACAGCTAAGTCCGGTATGCTTGAATATAGTTACCCACTATATCCGGTATGATTGAATATAACACGCGGTTATATCCGAGTATGCAGTAATAAACACCCTAACCGGGTGGGCTGGTCAGGCACAATAGATCTATCAATATTACAGTTGGTTGTCTTGTGTTTAAATGTATGTACATCCAAAGAATAAGCATATAGTCTCATGTATAACACGTATAAACAATGTGAGTAGCATGTATAATGTTTCACCCCAAAATGTATAAAAATGTAAAATAGGGGCTATGTAACTCACCTTGCAAGCGGGTATTTTTTCACGCGTGTAGGTGATAAGTATGTGGAAGCCTAAGCACGTTGATACCCTATGTAGATAAATGAGTATTATTGTATGTTTATATGTATGTGCGTATTCGTATTTAAATGAGTATAGGTTTTATAATAATATCCGTAATATAAAATGTGGTAGAAAATGAATATGATTTTGTAAAACTTTGACTTATGAAAATTTTACATTTTTAAATAATTAATCATTATGTTTAATGTATTTAAACAATAATAATAAATAGAAAGATAAGTCTTTATTTGACTAATTATGTCGATGTTTTATATATTAAAATTCATTTTAACAAGTTTATTAAAAATATTGCTAGGATCATATATAAAAATAATTAGAAATTTTATATATTAAGTGTATTTTAATAAGTTTATAAAATGTTACAAGATTTATAAAAATATAGAACATTTTATATGTAAAATGTAATTAAATAAGTTTATAAAGATATTACAAGATTTATAAAAAAAACATAGGACATTTTATATCAAAATGTAATTAAATAAGTTTATAAAGATGTTACAAGATTTATATAAATATGGACATTTTATTCCTAAAAATGTAATTAAATAAGTTTATAAAAATTATTACAAGATTTATATAAATATGGACATTTTATTCCTAAAAATGTAATTAAATAAGTTTATAAAAATTATTACAAGATTTATATAAATATGGACATTTTATTCCTAAAAATGTAATTAAATAAGTTTATAAAAATTATTACAAGATTTATATAAATATGGACATTTTATTCCTAAAAATGTAATTAAATAAGTTTATAAAAATTATTACAAGATTTATATAAATATGGACATTTTATTCCTAAAAATGTAATTAAATAAGTTTATAAAAATTATTACAAGATTTATATAAATATGGATATTTTATATATATTATAATGTATTTTAATATATATATATATAAAAAAAAATGGGATGGTTTATAAAAATATAGTTTAATTGATTTTAAAATAAACGAACGGGTAAACCGACTCGTTTTAGTATTTATTGTATAAAAATGGTATTAAAATAAGTTAAGATAAATAAATAAAATAAATAAAATGATAAACAGAATAAAAAGTTTGGGCCGAAGGCCAACCGGGCTCGAACCCGCGACCTTCCGCACAAACACACACACGCATAACCAGCCGGGCTACTGCCCATCGCTGGTTATGTGTGTATCATTTAATTGATATACTCAACCGTGAAATTGGTCGCTGGTCCTCGGCAACCGGCAAACCGTGTCCGAGGACATCGGTTTGCCCGGCAATCGATGGATTGAAGCCGCGAATTCGATTGGGATAGATTGCCAGTCGGTAATAGAAGGTAAAGGAACCAATTTGAGGCTCGAACCTGGTCGCGAAGGGCCTGGTCGGCAAGGCTTTTTGTTCGAAAATACCAAGGACTTGAATTCCAGAATTTGAGTTGGGTTGAGCCTTATAATCTGGTCACAGCTTCTTCTGAGGATGGCGAAGGCGATGGTAGTCTCAATTTGGAGTGAGAGTGGGTGGAGGAGGGGTGGCGAGCTCGTGCAGGTCTGTAAATGGTCATTTGCAGCCGAGCTCGATCCTTATATTAAAACATGCGATTGAGTGTGTCTGGACATTCGTCTGGACGAGACGAAGCTATCGAGCTATCAAGCATGCGTGGAGGTTAACTGTCGGGCTCGAATTTGAGGCGTGGGTTCTCGGCCACCAACCGGATCAGACGATCCGTATGTTTAATCGACAAATTTGTCGAGGGCTTTTGTTCGCGTGGGGACTACGAGGCCAGAGCTGTCTTTAGCGGCTGTCGAGATGCAGGGAAACAGCCTTGTCGGGTGTCGTCGGAAAAAGGGTCTTGGACCGCCGGACAATGGGAAGGGGCGACCGGAATTGCGAATTCGACTTTGGCAGATTTAGTCCCTGGAGTTTGGTTTGTTTCAGAATAGCCCTTAAATTAAATACCGGATGAATCCCTGTGGTTTCATTTGACCAGAAACAGCCCCTCAACGATTTTAGTTTTAAAACCTTCTAGTTTAGTTAATTACAAAATGAACCCTGAACTTTTATTTAAATAAATTAATTTAATTTCTTTTAAATAAAATTAATTTAATATTATATTTTAAATGTTTTTATAACTTATTTTATCAAAATAAATTATTTTATATAAATCAACTTATTTTTTATCAAATCACTTTATTTGTTTACAAAGCCATTTATTTTTATAAAATTTAAATAAATTTATATAATTTTATAAAATTCAAATATTTTTAATATTTAAATTAAAAATACATAATTTATATATTATTGACACATTAATTTGAACAAATGCAATTGTATATTATTGAATCTAAATTGTTTACAAATACGGGATAAATTTATACCATCATTTTAAATATTTAATTTATTAAACATAATTGATATATATATATATATATATATATATATATATTATATATATTTTTAAGACTTTAATTTAAAAATTGAAATTTGTAAACACACCATTTTGTACAAATTGGGTTAAATACACGTGTGCATAATTGGAATGAAATGTTGAAATTTTTACGTGTTAATATATATTATAACTGAAATTTTGAAATGTCACAGTCTCCCCATGTTGAAGGAATTTCGTCCCGAAATTCGATTTACGAAGGTTATAGAAGCGGGAAAGAGATGAGGGTTTGGATTCTCAACGCGTCACGATGGTGGGTTTAGTTTTGAAATGAACTCAAGGAGAAAGTCTGTTGAATAATAATTTTGATTCTAAGGATGAAATGTATTACTTGGAATGGAATTGATGGGAACTAGATGATCAAGGTTTGTTTAAAATGTAATCTAATATGTTCAGGAATTATCAGTGGATAAGAGATTTCACAAACATTGACCCCGTCAAACAACATAAAACTTTACGTGACACGAATAACGCTACTTCTTATAATATGACTGGAACACTTATATATAGGAAGTACCAGCGGCGTATCCACCATGTCCTTATCATATCACATTAGTTTTGTTATTATGTACCACGATAGGTTCCATGTCATAACACACAACAGATTTTACTATGTCTTCCATGTGCTGATTTTTTATAATTACGTGTGCACCCGTAATTATCCAAATCGTCGCATGGTCCACATAGTTCATCTCATTGTGTGTGGGGTCCAGGGGGGTAACACAAAATCACATAATTCGTAACTATTGTTTTCACGTATGTGTTGCTAACAAATAACTATGTTCATAGATAGTAAAGTCAATCAGGTACTAAAGAGTAATAATGTGGCAGAATTTAGGGTTCCATAGCTTTCTCGTGTTTGAACAAGAATACGTCAAACCCCGAGTAGCTTTCATGAATAGGGTGAATAATAATGCCTTGTAAAATGTGATTGCAACGATTGTAAACAATTTGGTTCCGTGTATAATGTAAACACATAAGTTCCATGTATGGTCTAGTGTAATGTACATTGTAAACAACTAGATTTCATGTATAATGCGAACAATTTATTATCATGTGTGTTGTAAACAAATAAGTTTCGTGTAGGATGTGAACAATTTAGTATCAAATAAGTTTTCATGTATGACATGGACAATTTAGTGTTTAGTATAATGTATTTTGTAAATGTAAACGATTTAGTATTTTACATTTTGTAAACAATGAAGTTTCAGGTATAATATAAGCAACATAGCATTACGTATATTGTTTAGCGTGAACAATTTGGTGTCATGTATTTTGCAAACAAGTTTCATGTATTATGTGATGTATATTGCAACTACTAAGTTTCGTGTACCATGTGATCGTATATAATGTGCTCAATCTAGTATTATGCATCAAACCAACAAGTTTCATGTATCATGTGATTAACCTAGTATCATGCATATTGTAATAACTAAGTTTAATGTATCATGTGAATGTTCACATCTAAGTGATTGGGCCTTATGTGAAATGCAGACTATCGAATTTTACACGTAGTCGTGTATTGTAGACAAGCGTGTTGTTTAGCGTTCACTCATAACGTGGGTAGTTGGATTTTAACTTCGAAATTTTGTTGAGGTTTATATGGATGACTACATGAATTTATTCATCTCATTGCAGTGCCTAGTACAATCATGCATTTCTAAGGGAGTAAGATAATGAGAAAGTTGTGTAGATATTCAGAGTGATTTTTTTTTTTTTTTTTTTTTTTTTTTTTTTTTTTTTATTTTTTTATTTTATAAAACGAGTTGTATTAAATTTTCTTACAAGGTTAAAATGTTTATATTTCAGATACTATCTAGAGGTTGGATAAACGTTTTGTTTGAACAAAATAACGATGTTGTTTAATTTAGATAATAAAATGATTAGTTATAAAGAAGACTTAGATATGTGTACTAAATTGTAATAAACGAAACGATGGTGTTTAGATTGTACTCATTTGATAATATAATCAAATGGATACTTTGACAAATCAGAGTGACTCGAATTCATGTACTTTCAAGAAGACATGCTTTAGCCTATAAGTGAACACTCACTTCGGGAATTCCCAGGAAAGCATACGGATCCTTCGGTTGATTTGGATTTATATGAAATGCTTTCCTAGACAGAAGACCCAAAGTACAGGCATTCACCCTTCCGGATTGCACATGTTCTTTACTAATTTTCAGAATTCAAAAACTTTGACTGGAATTAAAATCTTAATAGACTTTAAGCCTAAGAGTTTAAATTTTTGTTCACAAATGATGATGGTGACATGTGTGTGATATTAAGGGTGCATGAAGAATTAGGTGTGTATAAGTGTGTGTTAAAACTTAGGGTATCACTTAATGAACCAAATAGGTAGCATGTAGATAGCAATGAATATAAGCACAAGAGCTATCAAGTAGTGTGTCACATAGACAATTAGGTATTGTATCATGCGGTGTAATTACTTAGAATAACATGTAAAATATATATTCACACAAAATAGAAATCATGTAGCACATAGTAGCATGGCATAGTATGGGTGTCCTAAGGTTATAGTCTAGGTCAAAAGTGTCTAATAACCTAATTCCCTATAACCATGGCTCTGATACCAATCTGTCACACCCCGACCGATGGCGGAATCATCGAGGCGGACAATGTGGTGATTGTTCAAAAGCACATGATAGCTAAAGGTTGCATAATTCATTCATTTAATTTAAAGACAACAAGTTCCAAATACAATACATTTCAAATAACCTAGTCTAGTTCAAAACATTAATTTATTTAACTAGGTCCATAGTTCCTAAGTGGAGAGATCTTCGGCAAGCAGTCACATATCCAAACCTGAAACATTATTTAAATCAAGTGTCAACTAAAAAGTTGGTGAGTACATAGGTTTAGTATTTCCTGTAAATAGTAGTTGTAAATCGTTTTGCAACTCATTGTTTATCTTGTTAAACATAGCATATGATGTAACATTTATTTAAACCACAATTCAAACCGAGTTTGACGCGCTTGAACAGAGCACAACAGCTAAGTCCGGTATGCTTGAATATAGTTACCCACTATATCCGGTATGATTGAATATAACACGCGGTTATATCCGAGTATGCAGTAATAAACACCCTAACCGGGTGGGCTGGTCAGGCACAATAGATCTATCAATATTACAGTTGGTTGTCTTGTGTTTAAATGTATGTACATCCAAAGAATAAGCATATAGTCTCATGTATAACACGTATAAACAATGTGAGTAGCATGTATAATGTTTCACCCCAAAATGTATAAAAATGTAAAATAGGGGCTATGTAACTCACCTTGCAAGCGGGTATTTTTTCACGCGTGTAGGTGATAAGTATGTGGAAGCCTAAGCACGTTGATACCCTATGTAGATAAATGAGTATTATTGTATGTTTATATGTATGTGCGTATTCGTATTTAAATGAGTATAGGTTTTATAATAATATCCGTAATATAAAATGTGGTAGAAAATGAATATGATTTTGTAAAACTTTGACTTATGAAAATTTTACATTTTTAAATAATTAATCATTATGTTTAATGTATTTAAACAATAATAATAAATAGAAAGATAAGTCTTTATTTGACTAATTATGTCGATGTTTTATATATTAAAATTCATTTTAACAAGTTTATTAAAAATATTGCTAGGATCATATATAAAAATAATTAGAAATTTTATATATTAAGTGTATTTTAATAAGTTTATAAAATGTTACAAGATTTATAAAAATATAGAACATTTTATATGTAAAATGTAATTAAATAAGTTTATAAAGATATTACAAGATTTATAAAAAAAACATAGGACATTTTATATCAAAATGTAATTAAATAAGTTTATAAAGATGTTACAAGATTTATATAAATATGGACATTTTATTCCTAAAAATGTAATTAAATAAGTTTATAAAAATTATTACAAGATTTATATAAATATGGACATTTTATTCCTAAAAATGTAATTAAATAAGTTTATAAAAATTATTACAAGATTTATATAAATATGGACATTTTATTCCTAAAAATGTAATTAAATAAGTTTATAAAAATTATTACAAGATTTATATAAATATGGACATTTTATTCCTAAAAATGTAATTAAATAAGTTTATAAAAATTATTACAAGATTTATATAAATATGGACATTTTATTCCTAAAAATGTAATTAAATAAGTTTATAAAAATTATTACAAGATTTATATAAATATGGATATTTTATATATATTATAATGTATTTTAATATATATATATATAAAAAAAAATGGGATGGTTTATAAAAATATAGTTTAATTGATTTTAAAATAAACGAACGGGTAAACCGACTCGTTTTAGTATTTATTGTATAAAAATGGTATTAAAATAAGTTAAGATAAATAAATAAAATAAATAAAATGATAAACAGAATAAAAAGTTTGGGCCGAAGGCCAACCGGGCTCGAACCCGCGACCTTCCGCACAAACACACACACGCATAACCAGCCGGGCTACTGCCCATCGCTGGTTATGTGTGTATCATTTAATTGATATACTCAACCGTGAAATTGGTCGCTGGTCCTCGGCAACCGGCAAACCGTGTCCGAGGACATCGGTTTGCCCGGCAATCGATGGATTGAAGCCGCGAATTCGATTGGGATAGATTGCCAGTCGGTAATAGAAGGTAAAGGAACCAATTTGAGGCTCGAACCTGGTCGCGAAGGGCCTGGTCGGCAAGGCTTTTTGTTCGAAAATACCAAGGACTTGAATTCCAGAATTTGAGTTGGGTTGAGCCTTATAATCTGGTCACAGCTTCTTCTGAGGATGGCGAAGGCGATGGTAGTCTCAATTTGGAGTGAGAGTGGGTGGAGGAGGGGTGGCGAGCTCGTGCAGGTCTGTAAATGGTCATTTGCAGCCGAGCTCGATCCTTATATTAAAACATGCGATTGAGTGTGTCTGGACATTCGTCTGGACGAGACGAAGCTATCGAGCTATCAAGCATGCGTGGAGGTTAACTGTCGGGCTCGAATTTGAGGCGTGGGTTCTCGGCCACCAACCGGATCAGACGATCCGTATGTTTAATCGACAAATTTGTCGAGGGCTTTTGTTCGCGTGGGGACTACGAGGCCAGAGCTGTCTTTAGCGGCTGTCGAGATGCAGGGAAACAGCCTTGTCGGGTGTCGTCGGAAAAAGGGTCTTGGACCGCCGGACAATGGGAAGGGGCGACCGGAATTGCGAATTCGACTTTGGCAGATTTAGTCCCTGGAGTTTGGTTTGTTTCAGAATAGCCCTTAAATTAAATACCGGATGAATCCCTGTGGTTTCATTTGACCAGAAACAGCCCCTCAACGATTTTAGTTTTAAAACCTTCTAGTTTAGTTAATTACAAAATGAACCCTGAACTTTTATTTAAATAAATTAATTTAATTTCTTTTAAATAAAATTAATTTAATATTATATTTTAAATGTTTTTATAACTTATTTTATCAAAATAAATTATTTTATATAAATCAACTTATTTTTTATCAAATCACTTTATTTGTTTACAAAGCCATTTATTTTTATAAAATTTAAATAAATTTATATAATTTTATAAAATTCAAATATTTTTAATATTTAAATTAAAAATACATAATTTATATATTATTGACACATTAATTTGAACAAATGCAATTGTATATTATTGAATCTAAATTGTTTACAAATACGGGATAAATTTATACCATCATTTTAAATATTTAATTTATTAAACATAATTGATATATATATATATATATATTATATATATTTTTAAGACTTTAATTTAAAAATTGAAATTTGTAAACACACCATTTTGTACAAATTGGGTTAAATACACGTGTGCATAATTGGAATGAAATGTTGAAATTTTTACGTGTTAATATATATTATAACTGAAATTTTGAAATGTCACAATGGAGTTGCTGAACGGAAGAACAGAACACTGATTGAGACTGCAAGGACTATGCTGTCGGATGCAAAGCTTCCTGTCACTTTCTGGGCAGAAGCCGTTAATACAGCTTGTCACATCTTAAACAGAGTTCTGGTTGTGAAGAGGCACAACAAGACTTGTTACGAGTTGATCAACAATCGACTTCCCAATCTTGATTACCTAGTTCCTTTCGGTAGTCCTTGTTCCTTGTTGCTACAGTACAAAGACCGCCAGTCTAAGTTTCATGCAAAAGCGGTGGAAGACATCTTCTTTGGATACGTTGCCAACTCGTCTTGCAAGAGAGTGTACAGCATAGGAACTCGTACTGTCGAGGAATGGTTTGAAGTGGATTGTAGTAAACACAACATTCCACCCGAACCAACAGGTCCAGCTTAGGGTTTTGATTATGATGCGCTATTCAAGTCATTCAATCTTCCTGATTTATCTGCATTTGACGCCGCAAACGTTTATGAATTATTGGGTGGCGGTGATGACTCCAGCTTCTCTACTCGTGCTTCTGTACCAATTGTAACTCCTGATTCCAATGCTGCATCTGCATCTGGAACTCATGACAGTGATGACAGTGAAGATGTTCTTGTTGTTGGAGATGACGCTCAAGCCAATCCTAACACAACTGTAGGAAATGAAGCTCCAGCTGATCCAATTAACATTGAATCTTCTTCCTCTGGAACACAGGAAATGGGGGAGTTAAGCACGAATTTAGATCCAGAAATTCAGGAACCGATTGTACCGGAGACGAGAGTGCATAGGAATCATCCAATCGACAACATTATTGGTGATCCTTATGCCGGTGTTCAGACTCGTCATCGAACCATCACTGAGAAAACCAATCTTTACACAGAGATATTTGACACTGGTGTGATGGAAACATGTCTGCATGCTGCATTCGTGTCCCAGTTAGAGCCGAAGAATGTGAAGGAGGCTCTCACTGACAACTGTTGGATTGAGGCGATGCAAGATGATCTGTCTCAATTCCAAAAGTTGCACGTGTGGGATTTGGTTGACTTGCCAAAGGGCTTTCAACCAATTGGAACCAGATGGGTGTTCAAATGCAAGACAGATGATCGTCATGTCATTGTGAAGAACAAAGCAAGATTGGTTGTTCAGGGTTTTTACCAACAAGAGGGCTTGGATTACACAGAAGTATATGCTCCAGTTGCTAGAATTGAGGCCATTCGACTGTTCTTGGCTTGTGCCACTTATGTCGGCTTCAAGGTCTATCAACTTGATGTGAAGAGTGCTTTCCTTTATGGTAAAGTTCATGAAGAGGTCTATGTCACTCAACCTCCCGGTTTTGAAGATCCGCATAATATTAATAAAGTGTATAAGCTCGACAAAGCACTTTATGGTCTTCATCAAGCACCGCGGGCATGGTATGAGACATTATCTAAGCATTTACTATCTAATGGTTTCGACCGTGGACAGATTGACTCGAATTTCTTCATTAGGAAAGCAGGAGGTGACATTCTTCTTGTACAAGTATATGTTGACGACATCATTTTTGGGTCTACCAATGAAGGGATGTGTAGGGAATTCGAGCAGGTGATGAAGTCCAAATTTGAAATGAGTAATATGGGTGAATTGTCATTCTTCCTGGGTCTGCAAGTCAGTCAAAGAGAGGATGGCATTTATCTACATCAAACTAAGTATGTGCAGGACATCTTGTCAAAATACAAGATGAATGATAGCAGTACTTATGACACACCTATCCCAGTTAATCATGGTTTGCATCCTGACAAAGATGGAAAGGATGTCGATAGCAGATTGTACCGTGGGATGATCGGATCACTTATGTATCTCACAGCTTCAAGACCCGATATAATGTTTGCTGTATGTTTGTGCTCAAGGTTTCAGTCTCAACCGAAGGAGTCCCATATGATAGCCGTGAAGAGAATTTTCAGATACCTAAAAGGGAAACCTCGATTAGGTCTTTGGTACTCTAAGCAGTAGTTATTCGACTTCAAAGCCTACACTGATTCAGATTATGGCGGTTGTAACCTTGACAGAAAGTTAACTTCTGGTGGATGTCAATTCTTAGGAGATAGACTGGTCTCCTGGCAGTGTAAGAAGCAGTCAACGGTTTCTATCTCAACTTGTGAAGCAGAATACATTGCTGCAGCGAGCGGTTGTTCTCAGATACTGTGGATTCAGCAGCAGTTGAGAGACTACGGCTTAAACTTCACTGGAACTCCTCTATTCATTGACAACAATGCCACAATGTCCATCACAAATAACCCGGTGAAACATTCCAAAACTAAACATATAGAGATTCGCCATCATTTCATCCGTGATTATGCTGAAAAGCATTTAATTGAACTTGTAAAAGTTCACACGGATGACAATCTTGCTGACCTTTTCACAAAGGCATTTGATCGATCCCGTTTTGAGCATCTTGTCAACTTGATAGGAATGTTCAATCCTGAGTGAAAATTAATTTTTTTTAATTTTTTTAATTCAATTCAATTCATGGAAGCTAAACTTTATTTCTTTTTAAATTTTCTGTATAGTTCTCTTAAGTTTCAAAATATTTTACAAAAACAAAAACAAAAATAGAAAA
Source organism: Smallanthus sonchifolius (assembly GCA_023525975.1). NCBI lineage: Eukaryota > Viridiplantae > Streptophyta > Magnoliopsida > Asterales > Asteraceae > Smallanthus > Smallanthus sonchifolius. The sequence goes on from CM042023.1 coordinate 26,824,152, forward strand.
TGGAGAAAATTTCAAAGTTAACTTGAGAAAAAGAGGAAATGATAGTACATCAGAAATGATCTAAACGTCATAGACTGCTCATATGGGAAATGATTGCGTCATGGTTACTTAATTGTTTAACTTATTATGTTTTTAATCTGCTTATTTATAAGTAATTTAAATTGTCAGTAGGCTGTGTGCGTCTTTGAATCACTAGTAGTGTGGAAACTAAATCTAAATTACAACTGTTATTTGAACCCATGTTTGTAAGTGTGTGTGCGTAAAAGAATAGAAAAGATCATTATCAGATAAAGGATGTTAGATTTTGGCAATAATTTTTTTTGAGATCAGTTTCGGGTTATGTCGTTAGCACAATTAATGCTCTTCATCTCACTGCCCATACTCACAAGTATGCAAGGAGAGATTGAATCAAGACATGTATCTACATTAACCGTTGAGCATGTATTCACCCTTGAATCATTCCTGATTCATTGAAATCAAATCCAGATAAAAGTTGGATCCCCTTACCTTATTCAATCACCATATATATTATCCTGAATCATCATTCCGATATTTAATGAAGAAAATCAAATGAAACCAAGACAACTGAATCACTCGATTCTGAATCTTATGATTCCTGATAATCCTTATGGATTCTGCTTGATTTTCCTGTGCTAATAGATGTAGCTTCATTCTAAAAATTTAGAAAATCATTGGGAAAATCTTAGATGCCTTGAGATAGTGCAAGTTAGAATAGCATATCAGTGGGGTACACGGTGTATATCTTATAATTAATACCTTAATACACAAGAATGTGATACAAAGATGCGTATAGTTTCAAATCTTATAATATTGTCAACTTGAATTACTTGTCTATGTGCTTATTACGTATGAATAAATAGTAATCCATGACATGATCCCATATTCTTTGATGTTTATATTGTATCGTTCTTGCTAAAAGATAGTCTGATATGATCCTCTGCTCGTGTCTTTGATAAAAAATAGTTTGTGTGAATACTTGTATATTTTTATTAGAAAAGATCAAAAAGATTTTAAGTTTTTGCATAGTTCGAGTATATTCAGAAAAACCAAAAATATTTGTGTTTAATCTTCCTGAATTGTATTTGAATCCTCTTGATTGAATATTTTTAACTTGTTCGTTATTTGACTTGAAAAACTTCATTAATTTTGAGTTGAAAGTTTGCGTACTTAAGGGTTTGTACGTACTTGTAAGTGCGCATGAAGTAAGCCCTGCGCACTTGTAAGTACGCAAGAGTTAATTCTTGCGCACTTGTAAGTACGCATGAGTTAAAACGTGCACACTTGCTAAGTACGCACGGCCTTTTTTCGTCCCATTCAAACACTTTCTGAGTTTTCCATCGCATTCAAACACTTTTCCCTCTGCAAATTTTTACTCAAAATCCAAGTGTACTTAATCCGATTTTTCGTCCCACTACAAGTTTCATCATCTCATAACATCGATTTGGTGAGATTTTAGGTTTAATCCATCCACAAGATTCTTGATTTTGGACCGATTTTCTTAGTTTTTTTTGTTCGAGATTGTTAGACAATTTTTTGGGTTGTTTGGGTAATACCTAATACTTAAAACTTGTTAATAATCATTAATTGATCACTAATCTACCCTTAATCGTCCAATTTCGTCTTTGATTTTGTCCCTGTAGTTGAATTTGAACCGTCAGTGGGTTCATTCGACTATTAGGTCAAAATTGGTCAAGATTAGCAGGTATTTGGTGGTGTTATTGGTCCCATAGGCTAGAATCACTGATTCCGACCTAGTGGCGACCCAATACACACCGTTTTTTGAACATCAATGACATTTTCAAACTTCTGGAATTTTCACCAAGTATAGTTCTTGCGCACTTAGCAAGCACGCAAGAAGTAATTCTTGCGTACTTGTTAAGTACGCAAGAGGAAAATCCTGCGTACTTGCTAAGTACGCAGGACCAACACTTGGCAAAAATTCATAAGTCTGAAATTCAGTTCAAAGAGTAACTGCTATACTGAGTCGTTTTTATTCATTTCCAATGATACGTGTTGTTCTGATTGTGCTTTCTGTGTGATTTTGCAGATTATGGCTCGGGCATTTACTAACGAATTCAACCTGTTAGCGAACACTTAACCCGGATGGAAAGGTGCAGCATTGCAATATAGGGAGATAGTTGACTTCTTGAACCGCTTAAGAGTCAGCTATGCTATCTCAGCTGACCCGACCGTGTCAAGACCTTACTTGGAACAATTATGGGAAACGGCGGAGCACGACTGCACGGTAACCCCCAATGTCATAAGGGCTACCGTTGCTGGTCAGGCTATCGCTTTTTCTGAAGATACCATAAGAAGGGTCCTGCAGTTCAGAGACCTTGCTACCGACCCGACATCCTATCCAGACTACTTTGTGGATGGGTGTTGGAGGCAAAGAATGGGATACGTCGGTGCGAGGGACCATGCTTTTTATAAAAAGATGTGGGTATTAGACCAATGGCGGTATTTCTCCCACGTCATGATCGTGTGCATCTTGTCAAGGAAAGCTGGTAAAGATGCCATGGGTCATGACCTTGCAGCAGCCATGGTGGGCTTGTCTCTTAATAAGGGCTACAACTTCTCGCGCTACATCTTCAAAGCAATCAATGACCAGATCAACACAGCGGAGAAGTTTAGATTCTTATTGTACCCTAGGTTTGTGCAACTCTTGATTGATGACGCATTGCCAAACCTTCCTGCCATAGGGGAGAGACTGCAAGTCAAGCAGGTGGACAAAAGAGTATTTGCTCAATTCCTGAAGCCAGGCAGTGTAGAACCTACCCCTGTACACACAGAACTCTTTGGCCACCTTCTAAATGAAGAATATGTGGCACCTGAAGACTGGAGATGGTACAGCCATGACTCGGAACCTGAACTGAGTGAACACTCCGATGAACAGCAGGAACAACACGATGAGGAGAATGATAGTGATGATGGCTCGTCTGAGGATGGAGACGACGAAGGCGGTGATGGTGGTGCTGAGGAATCCGATTCAGAAGCAACCGAATCAGATTCTTCTGATTCCGATGACGCACAATCACAGGCACACCCCAGGAGATCGGCACAGGTAACCCTACCTAAGTCGTCCTCCAAAAGAAAGCGATAGAGCTCGAGCAGCGAATATGAGCCAACATCTGACTCTGACGCGGCTCTACAAAGACAAAGACGAGAGCGTGTTCATAAGAACATGGGAGATAGGCAAGAGGTTGCTATCCCCATTGTGGTAGAGGCCCCGGCTCAGCAGCAAGTACAAGTTCAAGCTGCCAGTACAGATTCAGCCTCTACCCCACCAGCACAACAATTGTACCGTATGAGGAGAAGACCACAAGTTCAAGCTGACGTGGTAGTCACGGCAGTCACAGAGGAAGTTCCTGTGACGGTGACCCTCCTTACAACATCAGTCCAAGTGGCGGTGACTACTCCAATTGTCACGGAGTCTGTCACCATCACCCCTACCATAACACCCACTCCCATCATCTCATCCCAAATCCCAACACCCACCATTGATCCTCCAAGTCAACCCTTCACTTATGAAGATTTCTCACAAGGGTTTGACTTTGGTACTATCTTCTCATCCCCTATCCATAATGCCGAAGCGTCATCGTCTAGGCATCCTGATCCGAATGAGGCAAGGATCGATGTGCTAGAAACCCAAGTTGCTGGACTGCTGAAGACTATTCAGAAGTCAAAGAAGGAATCTGATGATCAACAAGCACAGATTAATTCACTGGCCGATGAAGTTAGGATTCTCCATAGCCAGAGAACGGGGACTAATGAGCGAATGAAGAATGTAATGGCACAGAATGAGCTGTTGATGAAGACAAATGAAATGATTCTTGGCCACAGAACGTCACTTGAGCTAAGGCTGGATTTACAAAGAAAAGAGCACGAAGCGATGGTCAAATTAGTTGCAGAACTGACCAAGAAGCTTGATGCTCAGGGGGAGAAGGAGAAGGAGAAGGAGAAAGAGAAGGAGAAGGAGAAAGAGAAAGACAAAGAAAAGAAATCCACTGGTGCTCAGCCTTGTCATCCAGTCGACTTGACTAAGGATGACGATAAAGACAAGGATCCTGAAGCCGGTCCTAGTGCAGGTGAGCACCAAGCTTTGGCAATTATGCCCATCTCTGATATTCCAATGGCTGAGGGGGAGTCTACTCAGCAAGAGGGTGGTGATACCTCTGGTGGTGGTGATAAAGGGAAGTCAGTGGCTGAAGTACTTAAGGACTTATCTGATGATGAGATCCTATATCTAGAGCCTGACTATTCAAAAGAACCACAGATCGATGCTCTCTTCAATCTAGAAGAAGGAGAGATCGACTCTGGTGATGACTGGAATGATGATGAAGACGTGGTGATAGAGATTCCCAAGGGTGACGGGGAAGGAGAGTACGAGCTAGAAGATGGAGAGATCTTTGAAGTTCCATCCTTCGACGCTCCACTTGACACAGGTTCAGTCGAGCAGGCTAGGAATGTAGAAGCCTCGACTGAAGCCTCCCCAATCGACCCTGCACCTGTGGACCCAGAGGCACCAAAAGAGACAGACATGCCTTCTACCTCATCAAAGGGTCCAACTCCTGTGTGGCAAAAGACGTCTATCATAGACAAGCACGGAGCAACATGAATGATCTAAGCTGTAAGGTTCGAGGAGGACAAGCAGCTGTTCGCTATCAAAAGATCTGGGGGGGGTTCAATACTTGAAACCCACCAGTGAAGCGTTCAGCTCCTTGCCCAAATACGACCTTGTGAACCTAGCAAACCGAGAGCTACTGGGTAAGTGTAATCATGAAGTAGCGATGGGTTTGTGGGTGGTTCTGCAGCGTGAAGCAAGATCTGGGAACTTTGAAATGTTCAAGCCTCAGGTGCCCAAGAGAGTCAAGGATAAGCACGCTGTGCATCCTGTGACTAAGAAGCACTTAAAGAAATTGGTATACAAGCCAGTGCGATGTGAAACTAAGATTCCCCTGAGCAAGTTATCTCAGGATATTCTTGGTGACATGTGGTACTGGTACGTAGATCCAAAAACGGACGAGGCTGTGATCATGGGAAAGGGACGTTCCGAAAGTGGGAACATAGTGCCAAAAGAACTGATCAGAATATTTGATGAAGTTTGCTTCATCAACTTTTCTGTGAAAGATCTGGAGGTACTAGCTGATAGGTATTGTGTCCACACGGACGAATGGACAAAGCTCCTTGCTTCTAAATATGACAAGGTGATAAAGTTCTGCCTTGAATATAAGAAGAAGATGGAAGCTAAGGATGGACTGTTGTGAAGACTGAAGATTGAAGACTGAAGACGATGAAGATCCCGAGCTGTTGTCAAGGGGGAGTTTGTTGAAGCACTTTCCTGTTACAACACTCTGGATAGAGTCTTAGTTTGTATTTTCATGTCTGTAATTGTCTTTGTATATAAGAGTCTTTATGTATTAGTTTATCGAGTTGTATTTACTTTTATATATTGAATGTTGCATTTCTTCCTAAGTGTTTTGCGCACTTACATGTGTGCAGGAGAAAGCTCCTGCGTACTTAGCAAGTACGCAAGAATACCTTTGCGTACTTGTTAAGTACGTAAGAGCATTTTGCCCTGCGCACTTGCTAAGTGCGCATGCATCAGGTCAGATATAAGTAGGATAGGTTGACAGAAGTTAAGTACGCAGACAATATAGCAAATACGCAAATTGTAATCTCAGTGCTTTTCTCTGTAACCTTCAAGTGTTTATAATACAAAGAAAGTTTAAAGTGTTTTCTCTTGTCGGTTTACTTTGTTTAGCTAGACTCTCCACCTAGTCACGGGCATTCCGCACCCGGTCCGACTAGTAGACCCACTTGCATGTGACGATCCGCCACACCCGAGGGACGTACAAGTGGTATCAGAGCATTTGCTCCTGATTTCGAGTGTTGTAAGTGAGTTTGGAGAGTTTTTACAAGCAAAAAGAGGTATTTTTTGTTGATTTTTGTGATAAAATAGGGGTAGCTCTTGAGCACTATTTTAGAAGCAAAAATCACTCAAAAAACTGATTTTTGTTGTGTATTTGAGTGTTTTGAGCATCAAAGATTGGTTAGGAACAAGTTTCTGACCCTTTGGCTCATTTGCATTGATCATCAGACGAATTTTTACCATCTCCGGCGAGTTTTAGGTGACCGGAAAAGTTTGGTGAAAGTTGCTGAAAAGGTATCCTGCGTACTTACAATTTTTGGCAAAAAGTACAGTTTTGTGCGTACTTACTAAATACGCAAGACTTATCTCCTGCGTACTTATAAGTGCGCAAGACTGATCTTCTGCGAACTTAAGTTATATCCTGCGTACTTATTATTTACTCCTGCATACTTACAAGTACGCAAGAGCAAATCTAAATACGCAAGACCATTTCTCAAGTGCGCAAGGCCAAAATCAAGTGCGCAACTGTGTCTGACTTTTCTGAAATTTGACTAAGTGTTCACTATGTCGAATCTTCAGAATCTTGGAAACCTGCTGAATTATGATAATGAGATCGGTACACCACAGAAACCACCAAAGTTGCTGAACGTGAACGATTATTCTAATTGGAAAGTACGTTTCGAGCACTACATTTCATATACCGACTCATCAATATGGATACCAATCCTTGAGGGATATAAGCATCCTACACACATCTATCTTGATGAGGTGATGCCAAAGCCTATCTCTAAGCTTGATGAAGAAGAAAAGAAAACTTATGATCGAGAAAAGAAGGCTCTTGGTTCGATCACTATGGCATTAACTCGGGAATTGTTCCACAGTTTCCGAGGGTATGACAATTCTAAGGATCTCTGGAAAGCTTTATAGAAGAGATTCGAAGGAAATAGTGACATCAAGAAGAGTAAGCGAGATCTTCTCAGGAAACAGTATGAGTGCTTCAGATTTTTTGAGAACGAATCTTTCGATGACCTCATCTTTAAGTTCTATCATTTACAGACTGAGTTTTTCAAATAAATGACATTGAGTGAAAGTCAAAATTTTAAAAGGCTCATTCCATAATTTGGGTAATTATAAAAAACAAAAATTATAATTTAGTCTTAAATTAAACATACCAAAATAATGACATAAAAAGAAAGATGAATGGAGTAGATCTTAATCAACTTATTAATAAAGTCTTTGACATTTTAGATTTATATTATGGAGTAAACATACATAATGAATTATTGAATTATAACTTGTAATATTATATTTCTTTTACGTACAAACTTTATTTAAAATAGAATTTTGTCATTTCTATTTCATATATATTCTCTTTGAAAGCAAATATTGGTTGCGCGTTTGAGGCAACTAGGTTTGCCACATGATGCATGGAAATGCATATAGGTTTGACTTTTCTTTTTCAACATGTAAATCATGAGTCAAATATGATTGCACTTGTAATATTCTATACAAATTTTATATCGACACTAGCAGGAGAGATGAGTTTATAAAAAAAAAGTTTGACTTAAAATAGTATCAATGTGTCGGGTGTATTGACCGTGAATAAAAAGAAAAATCTATAGTTAAATGTTCGGTGATCTCCTGAAAAATCTTCATGCAGCAAGAAACAAAACTGTAACATTTTAATAGGCAAAGCGAACAATATTGATTGATATGAAGCCTTGATGTTAAAATAATTCATTTTTTTTATAATATCAATTTTATTTTATGTAGAAATAAAATTTTATTTGGTAAGTATTTATAGGGTTTAAGACCGGTGTGTAGCTACTTGAGTTCAGTTATCAAGTAAAAGTTTGAATCAAGTTGAACTTAAATGAGTTCTCACTTTCTTTCGTTTTTGACAAAGACCCTGTAAGTCAGCAACAGAGACATCTTAATTTTCCCTTTGTAAAACAACATAAATTAATAAGGACTTCATGATCTAAGAATCTTCAAGACATAAATGACCCATTCTCACGATCCTCGTCCTCCAACTTCTGTCAATATGGCCAACTTAAATTTAAATTGGAGCTCAATTACTAAATGAGCCCAAGCTCGAACATGAGCTTCATACACTAAGGTTAATTAGGCTCACAAGCATAAACAAGTCTCTTAGTGCATCCATGGTGACATATTGTGAAATATATTTTTTATTTTGATAATAATAAAATATATGAACATGTGATATATAATTATTCATATGTTTAAAGTTTATATGGTGCATTCACAAGAAAGGATATCAAAATGATCAATCAATTGAAGCAAATCTATGAAGACACAAGAAATACTAATGGACAGAAACACTACAGTCAATGCTATGAGTGTATCATACATCGACCGTGCAAGGTGGGTGTAAAATCGCGGGCAACTGCTAAACAAATTTGAAGAGCCGAACAACATAAGAATAGCTGTTGATGCTACAGATCATGTGTAGATCAACTGCGCCAAGCACCGAATTATAATTTTTTAAGGTAGCAACCGAAGAACCACAATTGATGAACAATGTGACAGTGAGATTAACTGTGCAAGATCTAAGCAAATTAATCAATATAAGAAAGTTAAATTGCGATATCTCAAGTCACCATTGAGCCAACACATCATTCATTATACAAGAAGTTTCGATCTAAATGGTGAGTGAGATGTGTTTAAGTTGAACTTATGATCACTTAAAGTGACTACATTTTTTAAGAAAGCTTACAAAAGTTATATTTTATAAACTTAACAATCTTTTAGAAAATAATTCAGGGTTTATAAAATATTTGACTGATAAGGATATAACCTAAAAAGCCGACGTTAAAATGATCACTAACAAGTTTACAAAATCTGAAGAGCTTTATAAAAGTAGAATTTTTATAAAACAAATGAAATATGTGAGATTGTGTATACAACTTAATAATTTTTTTTATAACAAATGGTATCCTTTATAACATTGAAGTATTAAACAAAAATGGTTGAAAGAATCTTCCATGAGAAGTTGTTTTCCAACATGCCTAGTTTTAAAAGTTCAACATATCAATATGCATTATGGTATAATATTCAAATAATAGGTATTGACACAAGCTATTCACTTTAAAAACACAACACAAGTGTTTGAAAATAATTCCTAAAAAAAAGGTCAATTTTGGTGTTTTCTACCATGTCAATACTTAAATGGTTTGGGAAAGCACGTGAAAACTCAAAAATCAACCATATTTCAAGAAAAGACAAAATGCAGTCAAATATATCATATGGAATGCTCAGAAATACCTAAATTACTCACTAGAAACGGATCCAATGGGTAAAGCGTGAAATTTTATGATTCTTTCTACTTGCTACTCATTAAATCTTATTTGTTTTTTTAAATAGACTCAAAGGTTTTCTCATCATCCGACTCGAGAATGCACTATGACAAAAGGTACTAAAATCATGTGCTTACGGTTTTTATTTTTAATTTTTTTTGAAAATTTTTATATTTTTGGATTTTTATGCTAAAATGGGTTAAATTACGAGTTGTGATAATACATGAGACAAGCAAAGTGTAATAATCAATTCCATCCTCACACTTAAATTGTACAATGCCCTCATTGTACTAATGTAATCAACTTCTCAATTATTTACTCATTGAGTTGCCTCCTTGAAGCGTCATTGTTTATTTACGGGACCAGACTCGTTCTTGCTGGTCAAGCTTTCATAGGGCGAAGAATGAAATAATCCTCGGAGTCTCCAACACCTTCCTCAAGGGTTATTTTGTTAGTGAATTTTGCTTGTGATCCCAATATGCCCCAATCAGATCGGCAGCTTCGAGAGGGCATTCTGGTAATTTTTTTGCTCATTATTTCTGGCAAGCTTCTCTCTTTGGGTGGTTAATCCCAAATGTCAAGAGAGGAATTCCCATTACTTTTGACAGGAAAGTCCATTGGCCTTTTCCCTTTTGCTCTTTTGATTTGATAATTTAGATTATCATCGATGAATTCAACAATCTAAAGGGACTTTTAGGGGGGATAATCGTAGTTTGCAATAGTGAAGCATATTAATTCTCTGCTTTTGCGTTATCTATTAGTGAAAAAGGGAAGGTACGAAGTCTAATGGCATCATTAGAAACTCCGTTTAGTTTGAACGTTTAACAGATTTCAAGACATTTTGCAATGTGGGCATAAAGATCCTCATCTGGCAAACAAGTAAAGGTATAAGAGGACTGAATCATTTGGATAACATGGGATTTTATCTCGATATTGTTGGCATCAATTATCAGCTTTGTGATGCTAGATCTCAGGGCGTTCAATGACGGCCTAGCAAAACAAGAGATGGTACGAGCTTCTACATTGATGGCTGACATTGGAGATTTCTCTTCAATGACGGTGTTGGCCGCTCACACTTTTTCCCCTTAATCGGTTGTGGAAGAATCGTTCTAGCTCAGTTAAAGGTTTGATGAGGCCTACAACTAAAGAATGGCTCTTACACTACCTGATACAAACGTAAGAGAAAAAGTGAGAAGGCCGATAGATATTTTAAAAGAATAATCTACTAACTCATATTTTTCTTAAAATCACCATGTCACTGGCAACGACACCAAAAAAATTGATGCTATGTGTTAGTAGTATATTTTTGATTAAGATTTGAAATACAGTTACCAGATTTTAAATTTATAAAATGATTATTACTTTCACTAACTACACACAATAGGCAATTGGACTTATCACAATGTAATATAGTTTAGGTAAGAACCATGTATCGAACCCAAGGGACACATTAGTTTTTGATACCCAATCGTACTTGTTATTGTTTAGTCTAATAAACAATGTCGAAGAAGTCGCTAGGCATTGCCAGGTCGGTCGACTAGGAGTTGCGAGTACTTGACCTAGACGGGGAGTATCCGGGAGTACTCGGACATGATAAATTATAAAGAATTTAATTTTTGGGAAATTGTATATATGTCAACTATCAAAAGTTTACTAATATTTATAACAAAATAAGTGAATATCAATATAAATAAAAAAGATACATGTTCAAATGCTAAAGTATTTCAAAAATCAATATCCATTCTTTAATATTATATAGACATAGTAATCATTTAATTCTCGTTTTCCAAAAACAACGAAAATCCAATAAGAATCAGTAAAAAACAACGAAAATTGGTGAAAACAGCAAAAATCCGACTTGACCGAGTTGAACCGACTAGCTCCGAGTTTGACCGATTCTGAGTAATGTTGACCGAGTTGAAGAAAATTGCCTCAGCACCCTACCGAGTACCGAGTACTCGACAGTGTAGACCAGTTTTTACAACACTGCTAATAAAAAGGGTGTAAATGTTTTTATCAATAAAAACAAGTGGGACAATAAGATGAGGTAGAGAGGTGTTGAGAGATAATCAGATCAAGTACATATTATTTGGGTTCAAAATCCGCTTGGTAATAAATTGATGTTTCAAGAAATTAATGATGTGGTCAATTTGGGGGGTGGACAACTCCTTGGTTACCGCCCTAATAACCGTTGGAGTGCTAACGACTCCCACAAAATTTAGTCTCCTTTTTTAGTTATTATCCAGACTAAGATTATCCAGCTGACTTGGCTCCCGTTAGGGTTACCAAGCCGTATGACACTTTGGAAAGTTGGAATGCGTAACCACCTCCAAGCCACTCAATGAAGAACTAAAATCAACTAATTATGTTTTTAGTAAAAAGTGTAATGGCTACAAACCTTGACTCTCAGTCTAAATGGATTGCTAGAATAATTATCCGCCCTAACGACTGGAATTAAAGTAACATTGTTAATAAAAATACTTTAAATAAACATAAATACTTCATAAATTAGTTTAAAACATTAAATTACACTAAGCTTCATCTTCACCCAAATGATTAAAGAAGACTAGCCAATAAGTGCCATGATAATGAATACACAAACACTTGGTGATAGTATCTTGGAATGATTCAAGGATCAAACCAAAGAGAAAGTGTACCGATTATAATGTGCTTCTTAATCTTAGGTGAAGTGACTACTCTCTCTACTTCTCTAGGTGGGAGGAACGTGGAAGGAACTCTCCCCCAAGGTTGGATCTTTGTTGCTTATGGATCCTTCTTGTCTTTCCCAAATGAAAAGCTTAAAGGCCATATTTATAGGCTGATCCGGAGGGGAGGCACGACCGAGCCTCCATGGTACTTACGAATCTCTGTTGTCCTCATTTGCAACTTTCTCGGGCAGACTCTGGGACAATGCATGGCCGTGCCTCCATATGCACGAGCGTGCCTTGTGTTGACCAGGAGTTAACTAGTTCTAGAACGTTCCTGCTTTGAACCGACTCAATTTACAGGGGGCATGGCCGTGCCTTGGTAGGCACATGCATGCCTTTCCCCTGACTTTCATAGTTTGTTAACTTTTCCTTGACTTTTCATTCCTTTTTTGCATGGGAGGTCAATTAATCTGCAAAATTCAAAAGGAAAGCAACCAAAGTATGTTTTCTGATGTGATTGCTTCTAAATCAACCATATATGTGGATGTTTATGCGTGTAAAACATGTATAATTTAATGCATATCAACCAACAATTTGATTTCAACTGTCAGCCTTCACAAGAAATATACATGCCACTAGCTATATATAAAGGTCAACTAACAATCACTTGAGGCGTGTGCTAAAAACAAATCCACGTCAATTTACACCGGTGACTTCTTAAATAATCTTCACATCAAAATATGAATCAACACAATCCTAGAAATGATCATAAATTAAACAGCATGCACATGTAATTTCAGTTTGTGACATAAAAGTCAGATAAACACAAACATATATATAACTAGAAGTGTTCAACCTAATGAGGAATTTCACAACCTCTTTATAGTGTGAGAGTTAACCCAGACACTATCTCTAAGCCCACATGTGGTGATCGGTCTTTACAGATACAGTGATCAGTCTTCTCGGGACCCACTATTGTCACATATACTTCATGGTGATCAGTCCTTATGGGACTCACCATGATGATCAGTCTTTATGGGACTCACCAACTTCTAATATACTTCATCCTACCCGTGAAATATGATAAGCGCTAGTCATACATGTATGCACACACACACACACACATTAATTATACTATGTCAGTTTAATTATGTTTCATTAATTTCACATTTTCATCGGGACAATTTTCATTACCAGTTTAAATACATTAAAATTTCAACAAGTAGCGTACATACCAGTTCAAAATTGATTAAGAGGAATTCACCTTAGAGCTAAGCATTAATTCACACACACATGTCACCAGCACTAGTCTCACGTTCACACAAATCTATAATAAGCGAATTATCCAAATCAGGTTCCAATTTAGGGTTTCATTAAGTCTTACGGTAGTTGTTAACACAATCTACTAATTTAAACCAAACCTTAATCATCCCAAGTTCAAAATGTCCACGTCCAATATCTGTTCAAGAGGCACTGTCGTGCTTGGTTAGGGAACGGGTGTGCCAACCAAAGTTTTAGTTAATTCCTTGGCAACTTCTAAGGTTCTTGAGGATCATAAATTAAAATTGACAAGCACGCTAGTGCCATAACAAGAATGCCCGTGTCGACCGTGTTCTATCGACCAACAACATATTCTTCTTGATAATTCTAGTCAGTTCACAAGTTCATCGTCACACACAATCGTGATTCATGAGGCATGACCGTGCCTTCAACCGGATAGAACCTAGTTTGTGCAATTCTTGACATGCAACCCACTTTTACTCGATTTTAACCAAAGCAGAAGCTGTACACTCAATTTCAACCATCCAAATATCATTATAACATTCCCAAATCGTTGTATATCATTAGAACTTAGTAAAATCCCATTATTTTCACAAAACTTCCAAGTCTAACCTCAAATCCATAATCAAAGCTTAGTTTCAGTTCATAATGCTTACTAAATCAAGTTTAGGTAATTTGAGATGAAAAATAGAGTCCTCTATCTTCCTAATCCATTAAAAATCCACATACATATTGATATGCCTCAAATTATACATAATTTTCATGCATTGTCATCTTCATATTTGACTAAATTTAGGGCAATTTCATTGGAATTAATGCTTAATTAGTTCATTTGTGAATTTGTAGGTGAATATGGCGTCCCGGTGAAAAACAAGTGAAAAAAATGAAGAAAATCAAGAAATTCACCAGGTTATGCACCTAGGCCTGTCCAAAATGCTCGACGCTCGAAACTCGCTCAAACTCGTTTGAAAATTGCTCGGAAATATGGTCGTTTGATTTCGGCTCGGTTTGAAAATGAGCCGATCGGCTTGGTTCAGTTTGTAAACGAACCGAGCACAAGCAAAGGTACGCTCACTCGTTGCTCGTTCGGTTTGGCTCAAATTAATTTTTAATTTGTGTATATATATAATTAATGAATTAATATTTTATACATTTATAAATAACTTTTTTTACCCAATCCATTACGGAACTTCTTATAGTGAGTCAAGAATAGTCTAACTTAAAACCTAAAAAGAAAAGGAAAACTCTTTAATAATTACATTATTTCACTAGTTCACCCTCAGAGCCCTCTTCTTAATTCAATTATCAAATTATCTCTGCCTAAAATCCCTAACCCTAATCGGACGTTGCCCTCACGAGCAGCCTTTGCGGCTCTGTGATTCAAGTCTCAAATCGTCTCTCCTTCTTGGTCAGTCGATCAGCCTTTGTGGCTCACGATTACCGACCTGAACGACGAGCAGCCTTTGCGGTTCTGTAATTGAAGGGCTCACTAGACAGCAGTGTTGTCCAAATCGCTCACCGCTCGCTCGAAAATTAATGCTCGGATAATGCTCGTTCGATTTTCCGCTCGGTTGTAAACGATCCGATCGACTCGGTTCGTTTTGTAAACGAACCAAGCACGAGCAAAGGTCCGCTCGGTTCGTGAACATCCCTATATGCACCACCTATGCATGACTGTGCACCCACATGCACGACTGTGACCCTGATGCACTGTCGTGCAACCATAGAAAATTTTATTGCCAATTTGTTGTATATCATTACGTTTTTTATTGCCAAGAAAATTTTAAAAACCAAAATACAAATTTAAACATATATGTAAATGGACGACGAACATCTTCAAGTAGGGGCAGCGACCAGGAAGAAGGAGGGGGGAGGGGTTCAATGTGTTCTTTGTAGTTGTGTTTCTTTTATTTTTTTTAATAGTAAGAGTATTTATTCATTTCATAAAACCTTAACATATCTTTTAACGTCGGTTTGAGTCAAGAACCAAATGTATTACAATTGAATTAATAGTGAGGAGTGAGGACTCATGTATATATCACATGGACCATCCGTGTAATTACTTTTAAATATACATGATAAGAAAGTAAATAACTTATCTTATGTTGTGTTATATGTATACTTATATATACAAATATAAAAAATAATTATACATATATATAAAGAAAAAATATTTAAACAATAGACTTATAGAATCCGAACCTAGCTTGAATTGTAATATCACTCATAAACCAAACACAAGGTTTAAAAGTAAAGCTAAAAACGAGTCGAGTTTAAGCTCGAGCTTGATCTCTGTTAAGTTGAATGAGTCTAACTTAATTTTAATAAGCTCATAGTTGTTATGATTCAAGTTGTTATTATCCGTGATTATTTAATTAAAATCTTGATTAGTATAAGAATAACATAGTTGTAGATAAAACCAAAAGAACTTGTGGACTATAAGGGTATGTTTGGTTGACAAACATTCATGAGAATTCAGTAGAATTAGAATTTTAATTTTATTCATTTGCATTTTGGTTGGCTAAGAGAAGAATTGAAATTAAAATAATTTTTAATCAAATCCTTTAATTGATGGAATTCAGAACCACTCAACTTTTAAAAGGAATCTTAAGAATGTTTATAATTTACGTAACAACGCTAGTCATTTTTCTTTTTTTAAAACATTATTAAAGATATTTGAGTTTGGATATTTGTTTTATATTTTGTTAATTTTAAGTGGTAATTTTGTCATTTTAGGTATTTTTTACATTTTAATTCCATTAACAAATGTATCAACTAAACACATTATAGAATTTTAAAGAAATTCTTGAAATTCAAATTCTAATTCCAATTCTAAAATGTTCCATGAACTAACAATTCTATAATAGACCTTACGAATCTGGTTTAATAATTATTACATTACAGATTTTGATTAACATATACTAGCATTTAAAAAATTCTAAAATTTCTAAAAAATTGACATAAACAAAAGTTAGTATATTTGTTTAATAACATTTTCGGAAAGCAATGTGATAGGTGATTATGTGTCACTGTCATGTGATCGTTTCCATGACTAGGAAATGTCGCGATTGCACTTTGCCGACATGCAATTTCCAATTTATTTTTATTTACAATAATCATATCATTTCATATCACAAGACAATGCTCTCACATCATATTCTAGCTCCCTAATAGCTTCATCAACATATAAGATTTAAACTTAATTACCTTTAATATCTATGAATATACACAAATATGTTTTGGTGTTACAATATTTTTTTCCCAAATTAAAAAAAAAATAGCATTTGGTTCATAACTATTTTAAGGAATTAGAGTGAACTTAAAGGAAATGAATTTTTAAATAATTTCATCATAATTGAAATTTGAATAAACTGAAATCTAAACCAACAAATAAGCACCCGGAGTAAAATTCCACTCCTAGCTAAACTATTAGTAGGATCTGAAGAAGGTGTATGGTATCTACTTTGTGTATGGTAGATAAAAGAAATTTGAATGAGTTGAAATTTAAATGCATTTGATTCTCATGTTTGATTTGTTAGTTACTTACCGAAATTATTATGTGACGGTCTCCACGGCGGTGAAGACGATGGTCGTGGTACGTAGTTGTGACGAGAGTGGTGGTTAGGTAGTGGGAAATTCTGATTCTTTGGTTGAATTTTTTGAGTATTAGTGTGGAAAAGACACTTTTCTTTCTTCTTTAAACATCTTTAGCCAACTACCGATTAAAATTTGTCATGTTATTTCTTTCTAAACTTCATTATACTTCCCTAAAGGGGTGAATACTCAATTTTTCAATGTTTTAAAAACCGGTTTTTAAACCGTACTGGGTTGGGCTCAGAAATGGTTCAACCGGTTGTAGCGGGTTTTACCGGGCGGTTCAACCGGGTTTACTAGTTAACCATATAATTCCATAAAAATACATATATAACAAGTAACATTGTATTTGAGAAACCGATTCATTTTATTCCTCACCAAACATGTAATCTATATCATTATTATATCCGGATCTTCTACAACCACCCAAAATTCCGTATGATTATTACTTTCATAATCAACCGGATCATAGGATCTCTTATCATATTTGAGTTTAGAAAAACATATTTTTGATTAAAAGTTTTTAATCAGGCCGCTAAAACTTATTTTTTTTGATTTAAACATAAAATTTTACTTTGACCTAAAACTAGTACAACGATCTAACCCGATATTACCGGTAATACCGGCGGTTAAAGTTACAAACCGTTCTTCCAATTTACCCGGCTAGTGACCAAGATCCGGTTCAAATGGTATTACTTACCCATTTTAACCGGTTTTTAAAACATTGCATGTTTCTTCCCTGAACTTCTCTAACCATTTTGTATTTAATAATTAATAAATAATTAATTTATATAATTTTGACATATAAAATACAACTTAATAATAAAACTCAATTTGATTAAGTCTTGAATGCTAAGATTTAAAATGTAAATATAAAGTTTGGTGAACAAAATTCAAAGATTAACAATTGAGGGGCTATATGTGGAAGATTACTCAAATAAAAACCTAGATATAAATCAAAGGGTTGGTAGCTTCTAGAATGAAGAAGAAGTCAAATTTAAAAGTATGTCTTCTGTCTTTTTGGAATCTAGTAAGAAGAAGAAAAACCAAGGAGGTCACGGGAATAATAGCCGGAAAAATACTTCACGGGAAGAAATGGCTTGGTATCGACGAGCCTTCGGCGGTGTTCCTGCTAGATACCAATCGGTATCTTGCCTTACGAGAATAGTGCCCCATCTGTTGGTGATTTTAGTGTCATCAAACTATTTAGTGTATTTGGGTTTACTTGGTGACCAAATGAGAAATCATATTGAAGCATCAAACAAGTTGGTAAGTGCGGAGTGCACACTTGTTTGATGATCTTATAACTTCTGATGCTAAAGACCTTGTTAAGTTAAGGGAGCGAAGCTCACTGAACAACAGGAGGTCGGGGGCAGCGCCCCTGGTTAGCAGGGTCGGAGGAGCAGCAACCCCTAGTGGGGTCCAAGGGGCAACGCCCCTGGCTGGGGTTAAGTTTGCTCTTCCTGAGTAAAATTTGTTCTTCCTGAGTAAACTTGCTCTCCTGAGTAAACTTGCTCTCCTGAGTAAATTTGCTCTCATGAGTGAGTTTTACCTCTCTGGAGTAGATTGGTTCCCCGGAGTGGATTACCTCGTCTGAGTAGATTGGCTCTCCTGAGTATAATGGCTTAGCAGTTATGTTTGACGGTTGTGGCAGTTTTCAGCCAATAACCGTCGTAACGTTCCAATGTAACTGTTTACCCCTTATATAAATGCGAATTTGATCATTGTATAAGTTACAAAATCTCTAACAGACTTTCACATATTCGTTCTTGAATCTTTGATTCTTATCCGATTGAATTCTGTGTATACCATGGAAATAATTCAATCTGAAAGTGAACTATCACGATTGTCAGATAATCCAAGTAACATCATTACGCAAACCAAGAATTCCTACACCCTCCACCCATAGGAAGAAATGTCTAATTCTTTTACTGAACTTGAGATAATTTATTCTAACATTACTTTTTTTTTCAACCAAACATAATATCCATTGAATTCAGATTCTAAATTCAAAGAATTTTTCGAACAGATAAAGAGTAAAACTCAAATTGTAATTTGATTGAATTCTGAATTCTACAAACCAAACGGGTAAAAAAATAAAAACCAAATTCTAATTAGATTGAATTCAAACTAATTTTAAAAAACTAAACGTCCCAAAAATCCTCTTAATATTTATTCTTTAGCATGCACGATCCACATCGAAATTGTACGGCTTAAAAGAAATTAAATAAAAACGAATCTTTGATGCCCTACTTCGGTAAGATGATGCATCTTGAAAACAAGAAATCCAAATAAACTTTAACAGAAAGATTGAGTGGATGCTGGTTTATCTTATCACTCTCAATTTAATGGAAAAACATTGATCATGATGACTTTTGTTTAGACATTAAGCAATTTATCAGCCTTTTTAATGATATCGACTACTTATCGTCCATCACAACTTTTGAGAGGAAAACGATACAATCTTATGTATTTTGATACATGTTTATGGAATTAGAAAATTGTGCATACATTATCTTAACGAGGGTAACTTTGTAGAATCGTAATCAAATTTCAAAAGTGTTCCAATTATATCACTCAATACGCATTTTACACGGTATACACCCTCGGGTATACTATGATAAGTGACCTAATTAGAACACTTTTGAAACCTAGTTACTATTCTATGGTGTTTTCCCTATCTTAACGTGTATCTTAAAATGTTATTATAATAAGGGTTAAGGTTATACAATAACAATGTATTTGCCTTGTTATTTTAATATAATAATGTTAGTAATTTTAGTGTTATAAAAACTATTTTAGTTTAGTTTGATTTACTAAAATTCAAGAGAGAAATGCAAATAAATATTGTTACATGTTCGGATGTTAGAAGTACACAAGAATACTCTCATTTTGCACACCTTTGAAACTGGTGGTTCAAGGGTGTGAAGCCCCCTAGTGACTAGGGGTTCCAATGGGGCATCCACCCCTTGGTGTGGTCCTACGGGCAGAACCCTTGCATGGATCATGTTATCAACAATAGGAATTGATTAGTAATAATCAGTCCATTGATATCAACATCTTGGTCCATCCATGGAAAGTAGGATCATTAGCAACTGATTAGCCACGATTACGAGCAATAGTAACTATGATATCAGTAGCTCGTTGTCATCATCAGCAACTTGGGAGATTGCTGACAAGTAAACCAAAAACAACAGTTACTTCTTGTAGAGTTATAATGAGGTTGATGCCCACCAAATTGTATACAAGTGTAGAAGTTCTGAAAGTAGTAATTTTGATCTAGAAGAGCAAAATAATCCGAGTGACAATTAGTGTGGATATCTTCAGAGAAGTCTAATCCCATTTAATATGGAAGACACTTTTGATCTGAATGAAGGCTTAGTCTGGATGACTTCTTAGTACGAATGAAACTCATAAAAGTATCTAAGGTAATATGATCCAGATGAAGAATTTAATACGGATGACTACTTAGTCCGGATAACCAAAATGACCCGAATGATCGTTTCAATACTTATCAAATATGTGCTACTTGTCTATGTATTTGGTCCGTAGGACTGAAGATGATTCCGCCATTCAGTTCATATAACAGAATATGTAATCCTTGATTAGCTTGTGCTAATCCGATCCTGTGAAGTGATGGTTTTCCTACTAATGAAAGTTACTATTGATGTAATTAAATAACTACCAACAATATTGACCGCCAACATACATACTATTTCATGAAGAGTAGTGTTGTTTTAACTTAGATTTGTGTTGGTTTACTGCCTACATAAAGACGGTCATTGGTTCGTTTTACGTAACAGATTTCATACAAAATGAGTACAGTTTTTTCATATAGAAAAGCATACGTGTTCTTGTTTTCTCTTAGAATTATCCAAAAGTCCCTCATGGCCTCGGTCAAGGCGGTCGGTAAGACATCCTTCAAGACTAAAGAGACCTCCTCGGCGATAGCGGCCCTCACAATAGGATCTAGAGTTAACCCCTCATTATGATTGACATCGTGGTTGGTCATGCTGTTTTATCTGCCATCATCTTCAACATGTACAAACTTGGTTCGGTTATGAGAGTGTTCGCTTTCTTCTACCCGTCGGTTCAATGGTGGTCGGCCACGATGGCCAGTCTGTCCTCCTCTCTTACCTCTAGCAGTTGATGTGTCTAACCGAGAACAAGGAATACTCGTGTCTTCATGATAGGTAATTATTTAGAACACTTCGAATAACGTAAATTACTAATTACAAAGACCGGTATGAAATAACAAATTTACTTTACTACTCGGGTTCTGAACATTTCCTGTCAGGGGTACATTCACATCCAAGTCCAAGTTCTGTTCTAAGGCACTTTCTATCTATTTCCCGTTCTAAGGCATTTGTCATCTATTCTAAGGCATTTACTGTCTACATTCTAGTTTAAGACGTTAGCTGCCTTCTTTCTTTCATTGATCCATGGCCGGGCTACTCTGACTGATATTCCATTGTTTGTCCCATTCTCAGTTTAAGTTCATACATTATCGCACCGAGTCTCTCAAACTATGGCTCTGATACCAACTTGAAACGCCCCAAACCGGGTAGTCTTATAGTTGTCACAAAACATTGAAAACATAGTTCTTAAACTTTGAATCATTCAAAAATCAGGTAACATAACAGCGCAAGTCTTAAAGTTTATAATTATCCATACAAATTAAAACATTCAAATTGTTCATAGTTCATAAATCGGGAATGTCAGTCTTCACAGAGAATAGGCCTTCATTCCATGTCGATCAAAGCCCTCACGACACCATTCATTTCATTTCTTCATTTACCTGAGGTGCATGCTAAAATTCAGATATACTGAGCGAGTTCTATTTTACTTTAGTAGTTAAACGTTTCATCATTTTCCTTCAAAACAACTTAATTATAAAAATGGTAAAAACTTGTCTTTCAAAATGTTTTCTTTCATTCAAACATTCTAATTACCAAAATGGGAATTTATTCTTTCTTCAATTCATTTAGAAACATTCGTGCTAGCTTTCTTTTCAAAACGTTCACATTCAATTAACATTCACGTTAGCATTTTCATTAATTAATTAATTCACTCATTCATTCATTCTTTCTTTCGTTCATCCATTCTTTCATTTTCTTATCATTGAGCGAATAATCAATCGAATGATATCATAGCGTCTTTACCGTCCCAAGTCTTGGAGGCTTGGTACGTTGTGCTTGCACGAATGCAAGACTTCTCTATAGCTTGTGTATAAGACTCCTCTTGATGCTTATCACAAAGACAAGACTCATTTGTTTGCTTGTCCGAAAATAAGTCTCCACTGTTGCTTGCACAAGACTTTTCTTTTCATTCTTTGTCCCCAGGGTAACATGCACATTTAGTCATTCACACATAATTGTCATAAACGTTTGGTAAAACATAAATCTTTCTTTTCATTCAAAGCATATGCACTTCAGCCCAAAACGTTAAAGGGGGAAATAGGCAACAGAAACATACCAGTTCTGATCTTACTATTAAACTGTGACAATCCGACTTTTCAAGGTAACTCCGTTAATAATCTCGTTAAATATTATGTTAAAATCTAACCTAGTTAACCCAATATTAAATCTTAGAGACTGTTTCTGTCATTCTTGATCTCAAACTCCGGGGACAAACCCTGCCAAGTCCCAAAACTGGATTCGTTGACCCTCAAAGTCAAAATCAAAGGAGAATCGATCACGTTGACTTCCAGAAGTCAAACCCGTAGCATATAACCCAAATTCGAATCCCATAACTTCAAATTCAATTGATTTCGTAACTGAAGCACACCTTAATGCATTAAACGAACACCATCATAGTCTTAATCATCCTCATTACGTGCAACTAATCTCAATTATGGGAATTAAGTCCAAAACCGTCGACCATTATCATATCATTATCAAATTCGTTCATTTCGGTTATCATTCTCACGATTTCACGTACCCTCACCTCAAACAAATTGCTGTCAAACTTCTACGAGTATCAATTCGATCAGAAAAGCAGTTAGAGTCGCCGGAATTGAAGCTAGTCGCAGTCGGCTACCATTTTGATCGAGCACCTTCAATTCGAATTCCTTTCTGGTAACTAAATCCTCCTCTAGCTTCGTTTTTATTCCTGGAACAGAAGCCCTATGATAATTTGGGCTTATAACATCGATTCGACCGAAATCAAGAATCTAGGGTTCATATGTTCACGTTTTGATCGAACTCTACCCTAGACTCAATCTAAAATCAATTAAACTTCATGGATATACTCGCCATCATCCATCCTTTGAAAGCCCTATGCTAATTCGAACATATAACATCGAATTAATCATGAACCGATTCCTAGGGTTCATCTAATTACGGTTTAATCGAACTCCAATCTAAACACGTTTATAATTCAATTAAATTACATCAGTAGATTCACAATACTCTAAACAATGATAGCCCTATAATTTCAACATGTTTTATTATCGATATTGATCAATTTGATTATGTGTTCTTAACCTAGGGTTTCGGTATTTGAATCTACAATTAAACGATCCAGGACTTGTTGTTTTTCAAATTAAACTCTCACACAGCTTCGCAAACCCTCGATTTATAAAACCCTCATACTTTGATTCCAAATCATAGTCGAATTCTATGGTTTTAATATGGATTTGTGGTCCGGTTTCGATAAAGGGATGAATCGGTGGTGCTTGTATGTTTTAAACGATTGAAACCGGATTATGTCGCGATACCCTAGCGGGCGGGACGGGTTAAGACAGTGTGCGTGTGTGGGAGAGACCCGGGTTCGAGACCGGGCTCCCACATTTTATTTTTGAGGCACTTTTGATTATATTTATCTATTAAAAATCAAACCCTATATTATTATAGTATTATATTAATATGTTTTAGCCCGGGAAACCACCCGTAGGCTCGGGTTTGGATTTATAACCTATTTTCATAATTATTTTCACTTTTAAAAATAGTATATTTATATTACTTTCAAGCCATAACCTCGTATAAAATAATATATTTGCATTACTTTCAACCCGTGATTAATATTATAAAATAATATATAAATTATATTATTTCGGCTAGTTTAATTACCTCGTGTGACGTTTTAAAACTATAAATAATATAAATTGTTGTGTTATTTATCTACGTTTATGTTCTTGATTAAAAATAATATATTTATTATTTTTCCACACGAATGATTATTTTTAATATTCCTGCGAACCTAAAAATAATATATTAAATTATATTATTTTTCTAATTTTTGTAAACGACTCGAACGTACGAATTTATGTATTTGTTTAATTATTATCCATTGTTAACGTGCGACACGTAACGCTTCGATCGTAATTTTTGTATTAAAAATCCTTATTCTCATAGACACGTTCGTCTATTCTTAAATCATTAGAATGCGTTAAGACATTCAAACTTTCCGTGTCGTCGTCGTAAATCCCAACTTGTCCCTAATTTATGTGTTTATAATTTTAGGGCATACGTAAGTCGTCTGAGACTTTCACTTGTGGTTTTAACTTATCTCTTGTGTGATACTACCTACTACGTAACGCAGGTGAGTTTTCACGGCCCCTTTCACTGTTTTATCTTGGGGGAGAAAACATGTCGCATACTATTTTTGGAATATTGTATTCATGTGTTATCAATGTTAAAGCTAAGCGTAACACGCTATCACTGAAAGTCCTCATCATACATCGGACCGTTAATATGGATCTTAGCGAGGTAATATTTAGTAGTACTACTGGGTTTGACAAGCCCCACCCGCGTTAGTCGCGCTAACTCGATAGGAGGTCGAACGGGTGACATGTTAGCCTATTCACATCGCCGGGGTTGATAGACCTGGCAGGAGGCAAATAAACAAACAGTCAGCTTCGGTTGCGAGCGCTTAAGTTAAACATGAACATAGGTTAGCTACCTATAGATACATATTGAATGATCAATAATCTGGTAAACGTTTATTTATATATTGAAACCTGTGAACTCACCAACCTTGTGTTGACATCTTTTCTTGCATGTTTTCTCAGGTCGCTAAAATAAGGCATAGGTGCACACATAGGACATGCATGGGATTCTTTTTTTTTATTTATGTTTTATTAAACTGTTTGGACTATTTTGAATTGTGTTTGGTTTGGACTTTTGGACTTTTTGGGCGCGTGTGTTTTGCGCATTTACTTTTCTTTACGCTTCCGCATTAAACTCTGATTGTTATGATATTTTCATTTAAGTCCCATGTAGAGTCGTTCAATGTAACTAATGACTGAGATCCTGGTTTGTCACTTCTCAAAACGGTAAAACCCCGTTAGTTGAAATTGGGGGTGTTACAGATTGGTATAAGAGCCATTGGTTATAGTGAACTAGGATTGCATACTAGACTATAACCTCACACATTAGTTACATGTCATAAACATTTGGATGTTTGGTACTTATATATTATGTTACAGGAACATGTCGTCAACTCCACCACCATCACCTAAGGCATCAGGACATGATGCACCTATCCTTCTATCCCAGGAGCTTAAAAGGAGCTGGACTAGTTCTAGTGACTATTCGGTTGATCAGGGTAAACCGAGTAGCGCGCAAGCAACGAATCCTGCTCGCAATTGGAATGCATACCCGCAAATGATCCAAAGATGGATCGAAATGGGAAATGTCCCATCACCCTACTTTGGTTCCGGTTCCTCATCATCTACTTTACCTAGCTTGCCATGCACTATGGAACAAGCTTTTACAACTTTTGTATTTTACATGTCTAGGGAGTTGAGCATTGTGAAAGATGCTACTGATGAGATACCTGACATTCTGCAGCGAAAGTCACAAATAGAGGAGAACAAGGTGGGAATTGAGCTTTTGACTGCTGAGCTAGCAGTGACGGATCATGTCCATAACGTTTTGGTGGATCGGGTTACACATTTGGAGGCGAGGGTGGACACCTCGGACCAGAATGTAGAAGAGATTCTGGAGAGAGTGGCTAATCTGGAAGCCCAGCTGCAAGTAGCAGACCATGCTGCTGAAGGACTTCAAGAGAGAGTGACTCACTTAGAAGCCCAACTGCAAGCAGCCCTATTTCCTGAGGATATTTCACTTTTGGACGGCGAGAAGGAGCCCTTCGAGGAGGAGCCCTTCGAGGATGAGCCCTTGGAGGAGGAGCCACCCGAGGATGAACCAGTGGAGATCGACGATGCATAATCATACGTTTCTTCCGATGACGAGGATGTTTGATGATCGTTCTATTCTATCTTTCCCTTTCATTCATGTTTTACTTATGTTATTTCTCTTTTCAAACCTAGATGGGTAAGGTTGTTCCCATTCAATAAAAGCGTGAGAAGTTTAATGTTTGAATTATTTATTTTGTAGTCTTACAATTTATTTAATTTTCAAAATATTAGATGTTGTATTTCCTTACTTGTACATAAATAATGTTTAATATGCGACATATTTCTCATTGTTTTGTATTTGTGAATGTGAAGAATCATGTCGGGAAGAGGACGTGGAGGTCGTGCTGGTGGCCGCGGTACCATCAACATGACAGTAGCTGAACCGGCGGCACTAATCAACGATAGTGTGGCTGAGGCTCTAGCAGCACAGAATGCTGCAGGTAAATGCTTTAGCTATTGACTAGTGAGGTCAATTCATCTCTCAAAGCGCCTTTCCTAAGCCCTATAACCTTGAACCTACATTATGTTTCTAAATCCAGGTCAGCAGAATCAGTAACCAGCATGCACCTTCAAAGCATTTATGGACTGTAAGCTCCACACCTTTAGTATAGCCGAAGGAGCTGTCGGACTACTCCGTTGGTTCGAAAAAGTAGAATCGGTGATTGCCATGTGCAACTACCCGGTGGCTAATCAGGTCAAGTTCGCCGCTGGAACTTTGGAGGGCCCGGCTCTCACGTGGTGGAACGCTCAGGTCCAGATATTGGGTCTGGCCATGGCAAATGGACTCCCGTGGGAGGAGCTTAAGACAATGATGAAGGTGGAGTATTGTCCTCGCGATGAAATTCAGAAGTTGGAAGGTGAATTTTGGAACCTGGAAATGGAAGGTTATGAAATTGAGCTGTATACCACTCGCTCCCATGAGCTTGCTACCATGTGCCCACATATGGTGACTCCGGACTACAAGAGGATCGAGCTGTATATTGGAGGTCTAGTGCCTCAAATTCAAAGTATGGTTACTTCATCCAACCCTACTACAATCCAGCAGACGATCAGACTAGCCCACAAGATAACCGATCAGGCGGTGACTCAAGGGACTTTACCCCCAAGGGCTTCGGTTTCTAAGGCTACCGACAATCATAAGCGCAAGTTTGATCACCACTCAAACTCTCACTCCAGCTCCAAAGGACCCCTACCCAACCAACCTCAGCAGCAGCAGCTTAGGTTTGAGCCTACTAAGAACTTCAACCAGACAACCTCTCCAAGTCAAAATCAGGGTGGTTACGCGGGGAAGTCTCCCAAGTGTAACAAGTGGAACTTTCATCACTTCGGGGTTTGCAACCGTTGTCAGTGGTGTGGCAAAATAGGTCATGCTGCCAAAGATTGTAGGGGTGAGTTGCAAGCCAAGCAGCCTTTTCAACAGCCTGGGTCTACTAAGGGTTGTTTCGAGTGTGGGAAAGCGGGACATTTTCGGAAGAATTTTCCTTAGTTAAAGAAGGGAGGTAATGGAAATCACAATCCTAATTAGAATAACAACAATGGTGGCAACAACGACAATAACAGAGGGAATGGTGCGAAGGGACGAGCCTTCGTGCTAGGATCTGGAGAAGCTCGTTATGATTATAATGTGGTCACCGGTAAGTTTCTCTTAAATAATTAATTTGCTTCTTTCATTTTTGACACTGGTGCTGATAGGAGTTTTATATCTAAGAAACTTAGTGATATGATAAAAGGAACTCCAACTCTGTTAGAAGCTAAGTATGTAATAGAGATAGCTGATGGTCAAATGATTGAAGCAACCCACATTCTTAAGGGTTGTAAGCTTGAACTATCTAGTCAGGCTTGATATCGACCTTATGTCGGTTACTCTTGGTAGTTTTGATGTAATTGTCG
This sequence comes from Smallanthus sonchifolius, assembly GCA_023525975.1. NCBI lineage: Eukaryota > Viridiplantae > Streptophyta > Magnoliopsida > Asterales > Asteraceae > Smallanthus > Smallanthus sonchifolius. Next base: position 26,851,917 of record CM042023.1, read on the forward strand.
GCATGGATTGGTTATCTAAAAACAAGCCGAAATCATCTGTCATAAGAAAATTGTTCGCATTCCTCTCCCAAGTGGATAAACCCTTTCCGTTCAGGGCAAAAAGGTTGGTGCAGTCATGGGCATCATCTCCTTTATGAAAGCACAGAAATGCCTTCGAAAAGGACATACTGCTATTTCGGCCCTCGTTGCTGAGCAGCCATGAGAAGAAAAGAAGATTGATGATATTCCCATCGTTCGTGAATTTCTGGAAGTATTTCCCTAGGATTTGTCTGGTCTGCCACCACACCGTCAAGTTGAATTTCAAATCGATCTAGCACCCGAAGCGGCATCGACCGCTCAAGCACCTTACAGACTAGCACCTAGTGAATTGCAAGATCTATCTACTCAGTTACAGGAATTGTTGGATAAAGGTTTCATCCGACCTAGCTCATCGCCATGGGGAGCTCCAGTCCTGTTTGTCAAGAAGAAGGACGGAACTTTCCGTATGTGTATCGACTACCATGAGCTAAATAAAGTGACAATCAAGAATTGTTATCCTTTGCCTCGTATAGATGATCTCTTTGATCAACTCCAAGGATCAAGCTTCTATTCCAAGATAGATCTTAGGTCCGATTACCATCAATTGAGAGTTCGAGATGATGATATCTCTAAGACTGCTTTCAGGACAAGGTACGACCACTACGAGTTTATGGTCATGCTTTTCGGATTAACCAACGCACCCGCGGTATTCATGGACCTCAGAACCGTGTGTGTAAGCCATACCTTGATCAATTTGTCTTCGTTTTCATCGACGACATTCTCATTTATTCCAAGAACAAGGAGGAACATGAGGAACATCTACGCCTAATTTTGGAATTACTTAAGCAGGAGCAACTGTATGCTAAGTTTCTAAGTGCGAATTCTGGATCCGGGAAGTTCAATTCTTAGGACATGTGGTTAGCGAGAAAGGAATACATGTCGATCCATCAAAGATTGAAGCCATCAAGAATTGGTCAGCACCGACGACTCCGACTGAGGTGCGACAATTTTTGGGATTGTCTGGTTATTACCGTCGATTCATCGAAGGGTTTTAAAAAATTGCACAACCTCTCATTGCCTTAACTCAAAAGGGTAAAGCCTACAACTGGGGCGATAACCAGGAGTCAGTGTTCCAACTCCTTAAACAGAAACTTTGCAGTGCACCCATTCTAGCTCTTCTAGAAGGAATGGATGATTTTGTGACGCATCCATTCAAGGTCTGGGTTGTGTTCTAATGCAACGAGAAAAGGTGACCGCATATGCTTCGCGTCAACTAAAGATTCACGAGAAAAACTACACCACTCATGATCTAAAGTTGGGAGCTGTAGTTTTCGCACTTAAGATATGGAGACACTACTTGTACGGTACCAAGTGCATTATCTACACCGATCACAAGAGTCTTCAGCACATCTTCGAGCAGAAAGAGTTGAACATGAGACAGCGTCATTGGGTCGAGCTCTTGAATGATTATGACTGTGCGATCCGGTATCATCCGGGTAAGGCTAATGTTGTAGCTGATGCCCTAAGTAGAAAGGAAACCAAGCCCAAACGAGTTAGAGCATTACAACTTACCATTCACCCCGGATCACCTGACAAAATCCGTAATGCTCAACTTGAAGTTCTGAACAAGGAAAATCTACCGCTAGAAGGTACACACGGTATGGAGGCACAACTCGAGGTCAAATCAGACAGTATTCGCTACTTCGCTGAGCGAATATGGGTTCCAATATTTGGAAATTTAAGGGAACTGGTCATGGATGAAGCTCATAAATCTCGTTACTCTATTCATCCAGGTTCTGACAAGATGTATCATGACCTAAAGGTGCTGTATTGGTGGCCAAAGATGAAGGCCGATATAGCCACCTATGTGAGCAAGTGCCTGACTTGCGCGAAGGTCAAAGTTGAATATCAAAAGCCTTCTGGTCTTCTCCAGCAACCAGAGATTCCCATGTGGAAATGGGAGCAGATATCCATGGACTTTATCACAATATTGCCACGAACTCCTACCGGATGTGATACCATTTGGGTAATAGTCAATCCTTTAACAAAGTCCGCTCACTTCTTAGCAATCAAGGAAACCGACAAAATGGATAAGCTTACTCGTATTTACTTAAAAGAAGTAGTCTCTCGGCAAGGGGTGCCAATCTCTATCATTTCGGATCGTGATGCACGATTCACCTCTCGTTTCTGGCAATCGTTATATAAAGCTTTAGGCACGCGTCTAGATATGAGCACAGCATACCATCCTCAAACTGATGGCCAGATGGAGCGTATAATTCAAACTATGGAGGATATGCTACGAGCTTGTGTTATTGACTTCGGTAAAACCTGGGAGTCCCACCTACCGTTGGTGGAGTTATCCTACAACAACAGTTATCACACTAGCATCAAGGCAGCTCCATTTGAAGCATTATATGGACGGAAATTTCGTTCTCCTATTTGTTGGGCCGAGGTTAGGGATAGTCAACTTAAAGGTCCTGAACTCGTACTTGAAACTTCTGAGAAAATCGTTCAAATTAGAAATCGTATGGCAGCAACTCATGATCGTCAAAAGAGCTATGCCGATAAGCGTCGTAAACCGTTAGAATTTCAAGTAGGGGATATGGTCTTGCTAAAAGTCTCACATTGGAAGGGTGTCATTCGTTTTGGGAAATGAGGCAAGCTAAATCCTCGTTATGTTGGACCATTCAAGATAGTGAAGAGAATCGGTCCAGTAGCGTATCATTTGGACCTACCTGAAGGACTTAGTGGTGTACACAACGTCTTTCACGTCTCAAACTTGAAGAAATGCCTGGCAGACGAGTCATTCTTGGTTCCTCTTGTGGAACTACACATTGATGAACAATTGCGTTTCATCGAAGAACTTGTAGAAATTATGGATAGGGAAGTCAAAACGTTAAAACGCAGTAAAATCCCTATTGTCAGAGTTCGTTGGAACTCGAAACGCGGACCGAAATTCACATGGGACCGTGAGGATCAGATGATACGCACGTATCCTCATCTATTCAAGCACTCCACGTCAAACTCTTAAGGTACTATTTTAATTTTCGGGATGAAAATTCTTTCAACTAGGGGATGATGTGACACCCTAGAAATTTTTTTTTATTTAATTTTCAGGACAAAAATTCTTTCAACTACGGGATGATGTGACAATCCGACTTTTCAAGGTAACTCCATTAATAATCCCGTTAAATATTCTGTTAAAACCTAACCCAGTTAACCCAATATTAAATCTCAGGGTCTGTTTCTGTCATTCTTGATCTCAAACTCCGGGGACAAACCCTGCCAAGTCCCAAAACTGGATTCATTGACCCTCAAAGTCAAAATCAAAGGAGAATCGGTCATGTTGACTTCCAGAAGTCAAACCCGTAGCATATAACCTAAATTCGAATCCCATAACTTCAAATTCATTTGATTTCGTAACTGAAGCACACCTTAATGCATTAAACGAACACCATCATAGTCTTAATCATCCTCATTACGTGCAACTAATCTCAATTATGGGAATTAAGTCCAAAACCGTCGACCATTATCATATCATTATGAAAATTCGTTCATTTCGGTTATCATTCTCACGATTTCACATACCCTCACCTCAAACAAATTGCTGTCAAACTCTACGAGTATCAATTCGATCAGAAAAGCAGTTAGAGTCGCCGGAATTGAAGCTAGTCGCAGTCGGCTACCATTTTGATCGAGCACCTTCAATTCGAATTCCTTTCTGGTAACTAAACCCTCCTCTAGCTTCGTTTTTATTCCTGGAACAGAAGCCCTATGATAATTTGGGCTTATAGCATCGATTCGACCGAAATCAAGAATCTAGGGTTCATATGTTCACGTTTTGATCGAACTCTAACCTAGACTCTATCTAAAATCAATTAAACTTCATGGATAGACTCGCCATCATCCATCCTTTGAAAGCCCTATGCTAATTCGAACATATAACATCGAATTAATCATGAACCGATTCCTAGGGTTCATCTAATTACGGTTTAATCGAACTCTAATCTAAACACGTTTATAATTCAATTAAATTACATTAGTAGATTTGCAATACTCTAAACAATGATAGCCCTATAATTTCAACATGTTTTATTATCGAGATTGATCAATTTGATTACGTGTTCTTAACCTAGGGTTTCGGTATTTGAATCTACAATTAAACGTTCCAGGACTTGGTGTTTTTCAAATTAAACTCTCACACAGCTTCGCAAACCCTCGATTTATAAAACCCATATACTTTTAGTCCAAATCATAATCGAATTCTATGGTTTTAATATGGATTTGTGGTAAGGTTTCGATAAAGGGATGAACCGGTGGTGCTTGTATGTTTTAAACGATTGAAACCAGATTATGTCGCGATACCCTAGCGGGCGGGACTGGTTAAGACAATGTGCGTGTGTGGGAGAGACCCGGGTTCGACACCGGGCTCCCACATTTTATTTTTGAGGAACTTTTGATTATATTTATCTATTAAAAATCAAACCCTATATTATTATAGTATTATATTAATATGTTTTAGCCCGGGAAACCACCCATAGGCTCGGGTTTGGATTTATAACCTATTTTCATAATTATTTTCACTTTTAAAAATAGTATATTTATATTACTTTCAAGCCATAACCTCGTATAAAATAATATATTTGCATTACTTTCAACCCGTGATTAATATTATAAAATAATATATAAATTATATTATTTCGGCTAGTTTAATTACCTCGTGTGACGTTTTAAAACTATAAATAATATAAATTGTTGTGTTATTTATCTACGTTTATGTTCTTGATTAAAAATAATATTTTTATTATTTTTCCTCACGAATGATTATTTTTAATATTCATGCGAACCTAAAAATAATATATTAAATTATATTATTTTTCTAATTTTTGTAAACGACTCGAACGTACGAATTTATGTATTTGTTTAATTATTATTCGTTGTTAACGTGCGACACGTAACGATTCGATCGTAATTTTTGTATTAAAAATCCTTATTCTCATAGACACGTTCGTCTATTCTTAAATCATTAGAATGCGTTAAGACATTCAAACTTTCCGTGTCGTCGTCGTAAATCCCAACTTGTCCCTAATTTATGTGTTTATAATTTTAGGGCATACGTAAGTCGTCTGAGACTTTCACTTGTGGTTTTAACTTATCTCTTGTGTGATACTACCTACTACGTAACGCAGGTGAGTTTTCACGGCCCCTTTTACTGTTTTATCTTGGGGGAGAAAACATGTCGCATACTATTTTTGGAATATTGTATTCATGTGTTATCAATGTTAAAGCTAAGCGTAACACGCTATCACTGAAAGTCCTCATCATACATCGGACCGTTAATATGGATCTTAGCGAGGTAATATTTAGTAGTACTACTGGGTTTGACAAGCCCCACCCGCGTTAGTCGCGCTAACTCGATTGGAGGTCGAACGGGTGACATGTTAGCCTATTCACATCGCCGGGGTTGATAGACCTGGCAGGAGGCAAATAAACAAACAGTCAGCTTCGGTTGCGAGTGCTTAAGTTAAACATGAACATAGGTTAGCTACCTATAGATACATATTGAATGATCAATATGTATCCGCATTAAACTATGATTGTTATGATATTTTCATTTAAGTCTTTTCTAGAGTCGTTCAATGTAACTAATGACTGAGATCCTGGCTTGTCACTTCCCAAAATGGTAAAACCCTGTTAGTTGAAATTGTGGGTGTTACATAAACTCCTTAACTGATTGTGCTAGACGGAATGTTAGAAATCTGTTAGAACGGTCATTAACGAGATGTGTCAACTACACGGTTAATTCTAAAACATATTGCCCGAAAACCAACTTTGGCCAAAATCCTTTTCCGCCGAAATCTTTTTCGGTCGAAATCCCTTTCGACCAAAAATCTTTCTTGTCTGAAACGTCATTCATCGGAAAACTATTTCTTCTGAATGCTTTTTCGCCTGAAGTAGCTTTGTGTTCGGAATGCAGTGTTCCACTTCCGACCGAAATACTTTTCGGTCGAAAACCCTTTTCGGCTCATTCATCCGTATTTAAGACGATTCAAACGTTCTTGGCCAAAATCTGTGTTTTTGATTCAAGATTCAAACCTTTTACGTCTAAACTCTTTGTTTATGTTCCATGAAGCTAAATCTGGACTTTGTACATCGATTTACATGTAAAAATATCACATTTGAGATGAAAACCCTAGTTTTACCCCAAACCCCATTTTTGAACAAAAACATAGATTTCAGGTTCGATCCATACCTTAAAGACAACGATTCTTCGTGTTTTCTTGCTTGCTACATATGGAGAAAGATGATGGACGAGATCTTGAGCAACAAATAGTGGATCCTTGCACTTTCTCTCACACACACTCTCTCTCTCTAGAATGGAGAAGATGAAGTTGATGGTAATGAGGGTGGTCAAGGTGGTGGCTAGGGCTAAGGCCTTCCCTTCCCCCCCTTCCTCTTTCATCTATCGCGTTAAAACCCACTCAATCCCCGACTTCATTATTTATTTATTTTCTGAATTCCGTTTATTATTTCTCTTCGTTTTTGGGATGTTATAGGGGTTTAAAACCTTATAATCATTATTATGGGACTTTGATTTGAAGTATTATGTATTCAGAGTTTAGTCATTTCAAAAGACTATACATACATTGAAAGTTTACGCATTTGGAAACGTCACTTGTAAAAATAAACGATATTATTAACTCATCTTTAAACTTCCACTTCATCCACCTATCATGAACTTGATTATCTAATAAGTGTTTGAAAAGGCTAACATAGCCTACTCTTCAACTATTCGAGTCCGTCTCGACCTATTTAAATATTATTACATATATTGGTTGGATGACTTAACGTCGCGGTCCATCTTCTATTTTTCTAAATAATATAAACATATTATCACTTATATTAGTTGGATGACTTAATGCCTTGGTCCAACATTTTCTAAATAATATTCGAGTCCGTCTTGACCAATAAATATATTAATATTAGTTGGACGACTAAAATTTTTGGTCAAACTATCTCTTTTAGGTAATAGTCCATAAGGCTCATTATCATCCCCATTATTGTAGGACCCGAGTAGAGGCTAACTCCCAACCTAATCCTTGAGAAGATATTGCTCTAGCAATCCACTACAAGTGAGTATTCGTATCCCCCTTTTCATTTTACATATTTGGAGGAAAATCATGCTTGAAATACTTAAACTTTTATACTTTGACACATAATTATGTTTACTTTATACTATACACATATTATACAATGTATAAGAAATGAACTTTTATATATGTCTTTAGATAAGACATGAGATTTATATATATATGTCTTCAGATAAGACATGAACTATATTTATATGTCTTCAGATAAGATGTGATATATATATATATATATAGGGTGAGAATCAAATAAAAAGTAGTTTTTCGCTAAAAAATCTAAGAAATGAGAAAAACCTTAAGAAACGATATCAAACGAACTCCGATTGAGCTAATTTCAGCGGCGTTGGAACCGTCTCGTCGAACTCTACCATCTTAGCTTTTAGGGTTTAGCTTTTAAGGTTTAGATTTTACGTTTGAATTTTAGGGTTTTAGCCTTATGGTTTAGCCTTAGGGTTTAGATTTTATGGTTTAGGTTTTTTTAGAGTGGGGTGGGGGGTTTAAGTTTTTGGGGGTGGGTAGGTTTTTTTTTTTTTGGGGGGGGGGTGGGTGGGTGGGGTGGGGGTGTTTAGGTTTTTGGGGGGTGGGGGTGATGGTTTTAGGCTTTTCGGGGTAGGGTTGGGGGGGGGGGGTTAGGTTTTTGGAGGTGTGGGTGGAAGGGGGTTTAGGTTATTGGGTCTGGATTAGGGTTTGATGGGACGGTTCCAACGCCGCTGAAATGAGCTCAATCGGAGTTCGTTTGACCCACTTCTTAAGATTTATTAGCGAATAACCACTTTTTAGTGGAAGCGTCCCCTATATATATATATATATATATATATATATATATATATATATATATATATATGTAGATGAAGATTCAAGTACAAAGTGAGTTTTGTCTTAAAAGTATAGAAAGTAATTTAGACCTTTGATCAAACTAATATAATGGCTAAGATTGATTTAGAAGTCAATTAATGGTTAGAGGGGTAAAACAGAGATTTTGTCATTGTTTGACTTTCCTTTTGCATTAAATATTAGTTTCACCATCTTTTTTAAACTCAAATAACTTTTTTATACATTATTATTTTTTTTTAAATTACACTATAAAATCGAGCATTTTTTTTCTTTAATTTGAGTATGGTATTGTTATATTTTTTATATAAAAAATGAGAATTTTTAAGAAAAATATAATGATGCTTGGAATCAGTATTAGTTGCCATTATCAGCACAGTTATATCGTATAACAGCACAGTAGTAAATGTTAAAGTAGCACATCATATATCTTATAAACGTGCTATTTTTCTGCGAGCATAAATGACGCTAACACACTTCACCCATGGAAACAGTATCGTACATGTGGCGAATTCTCCTTGCTTTCTACACTTTTTAGGCAAAACTCACTTTGTAGGGGAACCTTTCTCTCTCTTTATATATATATATATATATATATATATATATATATATAGGGAGAGAATCAAGAGAAAACTCATTGTTGGGGAGAAAACCAAAAAACTCCTCATTAATAGCATTTTCGTAATTAATGACACATTTTTTGTAAGGAAAAAAAAACCCCTAAAAACTAAAAAAAACCAAAATGTTTCTCTCGTTTACCTCGTTTTATAAAAAAAAACTCGAAAAAGTAGTCGGTTTAGCTTTAGGGTTTAGTTTTTTGGGTTTAGTTTATCTTTTAGGTTAGGTTTTTTTTTAGGGGGGGGGGGTTAGGTTTTTGGAGGGGGGGTGGGTGAGGGGTTTAGGAGGGTGGGTGAGGGGGGTTTAGGTTTTCGAGGGTTGGGGATGAGGGGTTTAGGTTTTTGGGGTGTATGGGAGGGTTAGGTTTTGATAATATATAATGATAATATAATTATAAAAGTATCATTAATAAGGAGTTTTTTGGTTTTCTCATGAAAGTGAGTTTTCTCATGAACACAACCCTATATATATATTGTCACACCCCAACCGTGCATCTTAACCACGGGTGCGACTTAATTGATAAAAGAATACAATGGAATAAAGACATTTACTATTAAAGTTTCATAATATTAAAAACCTAATTACATAAGTCTTAGAATCCAAAGAAACAAATAACATGTTCAAAAGACAAAAACGCTTAAAAATAGAATTTCTTCAATAGATATTTAGGCAAATCCTGTGTTCTTGACTTGACCTATCACGAACTTAAACACCTGAAACATGTACGAAAAACAAGTGTCAACTAAAAATAATTGGTGAGAAATCACAGGTTTAATAAAAGTATAAGTTTGGCAAAGGTAACAATTCATATTCCAAGATCATCATATAGCACGTAATAAAACAAACACATGATTAGAAAATCCAACCTAAAATGATAAATAACGAATAAGTAGTACAACTCGCAAGTTGCACTAATAACGAATAAGATGTCCAACCAAAAGTTGTCCATAAAGTATATGCGGTTTCCATCCTATGGTTCATATCTGTACTACCGTTGGCTTGCAAGTTTAACGTTTATCATGTTGTGTTCATTTATTCACAAACATATACGATTCACTTGTTTTAGAGTTGTTTGAAAAAGTCGTGTTTTAATGCGTGCCAACGCGTACATGTTTCCCCCAAAACAATTTGAATAAGTGGGGCTATGGAGTCTCACCTTGAAAGCTAGACGAGATAAGAGACTTGAAAAAATAGACGAGGTGAATCACGGACCAGACCCTAAACAAATAAATAAACGATTTTTAGGGTAGGCTCGATGGTTACGAGTGTTAGATAGGCGGTTCGGGCCATAAGGTTAAGAATTAGTTGTAAAAGTAGCGTTCTAGTCGATTTTCAGATTTGGACAGCAAAGTAGCTGAACAGAAACGGGCGTGTTAAAAATATCAAACGACGTTAAAAAACTATGAAATTTTACAAGGAATTAGTTTAAGTCGTTCCGAAGAAGTTGAGACTTGGATCATAGCCAAAACAGTCAAACAAGACAAAAGGTACTAAAAAAGATTTCTGTCCCAAAACGTTATTATATTCACAGAAGCGTTTTGGATTAGATTTCTGTCCCAAAACGTTATTATACGAATGTTATTATAATACATAATATAATCAGATTAGGTTAGCCAAAACATCCCGTGTCACCGGTCTAGGCATGATATTCACAGAAGCGTTTTGGAGAATCACAGAATGCAATCGCCATAGCCGACACGAGCAAGCGGATTCAATATTAAATTAGCGTCTGAGTTCATATAAGTGATAATACATAATTATTAACATGTTTTAAGTTAGCAAGAACATACTAAAGCATCAGCAGAGCCACTTTTGTAATAATTGTCTTGAGGATTCACAAAATGCGACGGCATAGCCGCCATTGCAAACGGGATCCTTTGTTTGTTTGTTGGTGATGTTAGCTTGATTTATTAGTTTGATTAAGATTATTAGATGGTTTTTAGGGCTGATGTTTCACATGATCAAGTGATCATAGATAGAAAATAGAAAAAGACTGAGGGGATAAAGAAAGATTGAAATAAAAAGGCTGTATTAACTTCGAAGGGTTACTGATGTGTGTTTTATATGTAGATAAATATATATATATATATATATATATATATATCCTTGGCAACGACACCAAAAAATTGATGGCGTAGTTTTAGTAATAAATATATTCTATTTGGAGCTACACAAAATCAGATTTTAAATTTATAAATTAAAATGATAATTACTTCAACTAAATACACACACAATAGGCAAGTGTACATATCGCAGCGTAGTAAAGTATGGGTAATAACCACGTATCGAACCATGGACACGGATCCCGTACTCAACCCTCGCTATTGTCTGATTAGGATAATAAGTTGAAAAATGGGTTTTGTTTTAAAAGAAAAATAAAAAGAGTAGAAATGTAATTAGAAGTATTATCCTGTTTAAGGTGTTACTCCGGTTGTTATCCCTTGTTATATAATGATATATTTAAAGTAAGGTTGGTTATAGTTACTAGTACTAACCCTTTCGATAGGGGAGTTAGTATTTCGTAACAGAACAGTGGATACGGTCGGCCAACTGTTCCTTAATGAATATAACGGACCCTAAACGGAGTCTCAAGTCCGTCGGTATCTCACAATTCATTATTCGGACTAATATTATCACTGTGACTGGTCTTGTAACTTCCTTTGGAAAGTCGGAATGCGCAACTCCCTCTAGAGCTACTTTATGAAAGCTCGGACCTAACAAATTATGTTCGTAAATAGTTGTCTTTACTTATAATATTATTTTAAATAAAAAAGACTTTCATTCTCAAGATCAAACCCCATGGCTCCCGCTAGAAGTCCACTGCAAGCCGACACGAGAGAAGTAAAGAAATACCGACACAAACCACCCGGTCTGGTTAGGGCTCAAACGACCTGCTGAATACCCAAACCTCCAATCAACCCATACTATTAAATCTATACTAAATGGCCATGCTAGCACCAAGATTTGTTTATAGACCGTACAAACATCAAATAAGCTTCCCAAACAAGAAGTCTTGCTTAAGTAACTCACAAGATTTAAGATTATTAGATTGGTTTAAAGATCACTTATTCTTGTCTTTTTAAGATAACTCATAGTAAAGAATTTAAAAACATAACATACTAAAAATACTTCATAAATTAATTAAAGTTCAACCAACTCAAGCAACATAAGAGAACTAGCCACGAATGACCATACAAGTGACTTCACTAACTCTTAGATAATGTGTGGAAGTTTTCCAACACCAAGGGAGAGTAGGTATAGGTTGCCTCTTGTTTTACTCGAACGAGAAGAATCACTTCATATTACAAGACTTTAAAAAGGAAATAAACAAAGAAAATCTAAACGGACCAAAACCAAGAGAGTTCCGGCTCTTAGTAGAGCACTAAGGCCTTCACACCTCTTGGTAATGGACACCTAAAACACTAGAATGAGCTTGTTATTTATAGGCTAATATTTTGGCAATGCACGGCCGTGCAAAGTACCCATTTCTTTCACGTGCGGAGTCTAGCAGTACTGGAGAGTATAGGGACCCAAATTAGGGTTTGCCCGGCCGTTCAAGGTAATGCACGACCGTGCAATGCCCTAGTTTGGTCCCTGTTGACTTTTAGACTTCTAGCTTTGACCTGCTGCGTCCGGTTTCGTTCAATTGGCCCCCGAATGCTGATTTTACCTTGATTTTGAGTGTTTTCTTCATGTTTTTGTAAATCCGGGTCAATTATCCTATCGGAACACAAATGAGTGGATTAGGCATCAATTATTATCATATTATCTCTAATTGTGATGATTTCGAGAATAATTATGCGTGCAAAACATGTATAATTTATGTCATATCATAATACCCCACACTTAAACCATGCTTGTCCTCAAGCAAACTCATGCATGATTACACCCGTAGAAGTAAGATATTGATTAAATGTTAATCCAAAGCTTTTTTCCCAAATGGCTGAATGGCCCTCTTAAACACAATTATTTGGTGGTTATACCATTCGAGTGTTTCTCAACAATAGGGTAGCAAGCTCAACATACTTGATGGAATTATGATTATGCACAAAATTACAGTCTCACAAATGTTCGCTCAACACTTGGGTTAAATATTTGGATATAGTATGTTAAGGAGAACACTCAATGCTATAATTAATGCTTGCATAATCATAGGCTTGTATAGAAATCAAATCTCCATCAATTGACATAAATTATGTGCATAAATCAAGAGGGCTTTATAAAGGGTTGTAATGTTTGGCTTAGGATTAGGTAGGAAGTTTTTGGGAATAGTGGCTAAATGTTAAAAATCTGACTTGGCTTAATGATAAAAAGGTAACGGATTCCTTTATTCAACTTAGATTAGACATTGTGACTAATCTAAGGACTCTTTTAAGGTCAGATCGTCAAGACCAAATCCCCTTTTCAAGAATGTTAACTTCTTCTTATCTTTGAAAAATTCATTGCTATCATTTTCCATGAATTGTTCGGCTGTTTCTTCCTAATACATTCATTTTGATCAGCTTTGCATACTCCAATTTTTCGAGTAAGATTGATTCTCTTTTGATGAGATTTCTTCACCAGCTTGGGCGATTATGAATTCCTTTTTGGTTGCCCCTTTTTCTTATCACAACAATTCTTCTTTTCATAATAATTCTTCTTTTCATGAGTTTCTTTCTTCGAACATAAGATGGATCTATAAACTTTCGGAGGATAATCATTCTTTAAATCATAGCCAAGTTGATTTTCAACTAAAAGGGTTAAAAGATAAAAGTCTAATTTTTTTCTGGTTTAATGGTTTTGAGATGTTTAGAAACGAAAAGGTTTAGGCTCAAAGGGGCTAAGTAGGGGGTAATGTTTAGGGTAGGTAAATGAAAGAGAAAGGCTACGAAGAATGGGTTAATCCTAATGCCTCAATCATTTTTATGCATTATTTTAGTCCATGATCTTGAAATGTATATTTTACACAAGTTCTAATATGCAAAGTGATAATTAGAAAAACACTCTAACAAACGAAACGAGCATGTGAAATATATACTAATTAACTGCGCCAAAAACTTGATGGCGTTTATGGTCGGTTAGGCTCCAATTCTTACATGGAAACGGAAGGTAAAGGGTAATAAAGTAAAAATGTGCATACACTTATTTCTTTCTTTCTGTTGTGCTCCCTAATCTTCCCTATTTGTTTCTTTGATTCACTTCAAAGGTATTCAAATTGTTGTTTTTATAAGCCTGTTTATGCCAATTGATTTTTAAGACTTTTTGCTTTAAGATTATTTTAGAAAATGTTTTTATTACTTCTATACATAAAATTTTATTTCATGGATTGGGTATTTGTTAATCGTACAATTGTAATACTTAAGATAAGATCAAGCGGTCAAAATATCAACGGGGTTCTACCCCACACTTAGTTTCTGACAATATGAATGTATGCAATATGATATAAGTCATGAATAATAAGAGTGTGGTAAACTAATACTCCCCTGATGAGACGTAATTGTTGGGCGTGTAATCGACTCTCATCTATGCCTAGATCGTATTTCCGGGCATGAACCAAAATCTGTATCACCTGTAATGCTATGCAATGCTCAACATATAAAGAAAGTACTAAAATGAAAAATTAAACTAATATTCGCTTAACAAAGCGGCCGAATAAGGTTGGTGGCAATGCCACCATGTCAACGGTTACTCCTGTAACCGGTAAAAATGGTGCCGTGTTAAGTCAAACAAACCAACGTCAAAAGTCAAGAACCACAAACTACGTCAGAAAATAACCACAAATATCAAGGATGAAGGGTGAAGAGAGCTGCTACTGAAAAGGAGGACACTTCCACTGCTGGTGCGGGCCGGGATGCTGCTGCTGATATTGCTGATGGGCATACGGATTATGAGTGTGATCATAGAAGTCCTGTCGCATGCCATCCAGCGTCTGTCCCAGCTGACCCATACGGATCATTAAATCTAACATTGTGGGGTCAGCGGTAGTGTGGTACATACCTGGGCCTTGATGCCCTAATTGTCCCATGGGTGCTCCCTCGTCCTCTAATTCTTCAATTACACCAGTCCAAATATTTCCCTGATGGCCTACTAATTGGTACACCCCGTTGAACTTCTTCATCATATGCATGTTAATCAATACTTGTGTGTCAATAGGTAGAATGGGTATGTCCATCTCTGTAAGTATACCGAGGTGCACAGAAGATAAGACTCCTAGGTAGGAAGCAAGGTGAGTAATGTATGGTCCACCAAATATTTGGCTGTTGGAACAGTAGCCAGTAGCTCTAGTAAAGAACTTGGCTAAGCTGTAAGCCAAGTTACAAGGAATCCCATTAATCAAGCAGTGTAAGTGAAGGAGATCTCTAACGCTCACAACCCCTGTGCTATCCTTTCTTCCCCTATGTAAAGGACAATGCATCGGTGTAGGTAACGGTGGAGGGGATGTTTGATCTTGGTGCTCTTTTGACTGTGCGGGTCAAAAGGTACGGATCCGATCCTATGCCAAAATGTTGATGCTTCTCCCTCGGCGAACTCCCCTTACTGTCAGTAAATATCGGCTCCGTAATCTCCCTGTGCCTATATAATGCCATTTTCACCCCAAACTGTGCCAGTGACATTTCATACCAATGCCTAGCCATCCTGAAGCGCACACAATCATGCATTTCCATACTTACCACTGGCCTACCGAATTGGAAGGATGCTAGGAACTCAAGAGTGAGTTCATAATAGGTTGTTTCTCTGATAGCAAAGAATCTCTGCCATGGCTTTGTGATTAGGGGAACTACGTTGTCTAAGAGATTTATATCCTCCAAGGTTGGGTAGCAAATGGTTTTGTGCGACCCGAAGGTTTGCCTCAGTAATGTAGGCAGGAGTTAGTAGGCATGGACCTTGATGGCATCATCGAGGTCAAAGATAAGCCACAGGTGCAAATCCTGTGGCCCTTCTGGCATGGGCTGCGGGTGAAAAGGCAGTGGAGGAGATGGTGGAGTCTGTGGTGAGCCACTCATGTGGGCAGATGAGGATGAGCCCGACCTAGAACCTGATCGGGTGTTTCTTCTCTTTCGCCCCGCTTGTCGGGAAGACTCAGCCATGACCTACATAATCACTATTTAAAGAAGTTAGTACATAAGAATAAGAATAAGAATAAGCCAACATATATATTTTAATAGCGCCAAAAACATGATATGGTGTACATTATGATGCATATTGGTTCCAAAAACCTGAAATGAATCATGTTTTTAGAGAAAATATATGTATATGATTTTTGGACCACACAAGGGAAACACAAATTCAGGCATGGTTATGACACGGTTATGTTTCTCCAGTCCTTAAATTGTCAATTATAATCAATCGAGCAAAGCGCAAATTCAAACGGTGTAATTTGACTGTCAAAATAGATGGTCAAAGTGTTGACTTTTGAAAAGTCAAACCCGCCAAAATTCTTGACCTAATTCAACTAATCAACAATTTCCCACCAATTATGTTAAACCCTAAACACATTCAAACAAGATTCATGCTTCAATTTGTAATTCCAAGTTCAAGAACTCTAAGTCAAAATTCATAAACCCATTCATATAAATCAAACAAATCCTACCCAAACAAGGCTAAAATGAGTTACATTATGATCCTACCTAGTCAAATATGCATCTAGATCAAGCATTGAGTTCATATTCAAGCATATTTAAACCAAAGTTCAAAACGTAACCCAAGCCTCATTTGAACAAGATTAGCCACATTTGAAGCATAATTCACACTAAAATTGACAAAGGACAAGTTTACATATCTTGGGGAAGAGACTGGAAGGAAGAATCAAGAGAAACCGTGAGAAATCGAGCGTTTTTGGGTGATTTCGGAGAGTTCCGAGAGTTTTCGGAGTTGGGGTTTTGAGAGAAAAGTTTTTTTTCTACAATTTTAACAACAGACGCGCACGAACCCCAATGCACGGTCGTGCATTGGGTTGCACGGCCGTGCATTGCCCCTGTTGACCAATTTTGACTTTTTTTTAAATAAATTGAAATATATATAAAAAATAATTAAAAATAATTTAAATTATATTGAAGTATTAATTTATTTTAAAATTAGAAAAATAAATTGGTTAAAGGCGACAATCACCATTAAAATCCCGATTTCACGTTAGAAAACTTACCTTGTTTCTTGATATCCAATTTCAAAGTATCGAGCTTGTAATCATCGAAAATAAAAAGGAATGTAAAATCTAAACACGTAAAACCGTTCGAAAGTGTTACGCCTAATCTTAAAATGATTTCGAATGGCGGCACTTGTATCCATTCAATTTACTTAGCAATAATTCCTGGGTTTGAAAATTTCTGCAAAGATAGATTAGCTAGCACAAGTAACAAAACAAAAATAATAGTAAAAATAAAAATGAAAGGAAAAATAAAGTAGAAATAAAACAAAAATAAAATAAAGATGAAGATAAAATCAAAATAAAAAATAAAGTAGAAATAAAACAAAAGTAAAATAGAAATAAATAGTCAGTCCAACGACTTAGATCTTTCGTATAATTACCGTGTCCCTGGCAACGACGCCAAAAACTTGATGTGTGTTTTATATATAGATAAAAATATAGGTATATATATATATCGTTGGCAACGACACCAAAAACTTGATGGCGTAGTTTTAGTAATAAATATATTCTATTTGAAGTTACACAAAATCAGGTTTTAAATATATAAATTAAAATGATAATTACTTCAACTAAATACACACACAATAGGCAAATGTACCTATCGCTGCGTAGTAAAGTATGGGTAAGAACCAAATATCGAACCATGGACACGGATCGCGTACTCAACCCTGGCTATTGTCTAACTAGGATAATAAGTTGGAAAATGAGTTTTGTTTTAAAAGGAAAATAAAAAGAGTAGAAATGTAATTAGAAGTATTATCCTGTTTAAGGTGTTACTCCGGTTGTTATCCCTTGTTAATTAATGAAATATTTAAATTAAGGTTGGTCATAGTTACTAGTACTAACCCTTTCGATAGGGGAGTTAGTATTTCGTAATGGAACAGTGGATACGGTCGGCCAACTGTTTCTTAATGAATATAACGGACCCTAAACGGGGTCTCAAGTCTGTCGGTATCTCACAATTCATTATGAGTGATGTACGTCTGATCTTGTAACTTCCTTTGGAAATTCGGAATGCGCAACTCACTCCAGAGCTACTTTATGAACGCTCGGACCTAACAAATTATGTTCCCGCTAGTAGTTGTCTTTACTTATAATATTATTTTAAATAAATAATACTTTCATTCTCAAGATCAAACCCCATGGCTCCCGCTAGAATGTCACACCCCCAAATCCCACTAACGGAGTTTTACCGTTTTGGAAGGTGACACATCAGGATCTCAGTCATTAGTTACACGGAACGACTCTATATGAATTTAAATAAACCACTAATGCTGCTCATAGTCACGAGACAACAAAAGTTCAAATTTGAAAACGTTGCGGAAGCGTAAACATAAACCAATGTAAGTAAAAGTAAGTTGCGCAAAACAAAGCGCCCAAAACCATGCAGTTTAAGTAAATAACGTAAATTCAATGTTCGATAGTGATAAGACTCCATGCATGCCCTATGCTCGTGCTTGGATACCTTAGTGACCTGAGAAAGACATGTTAAAAAGTGTCAACACAATGGTTGGTGAGTTCATAAAGTAATGTAAGTAAATCCAATTGTTTAACGCAAGCATCCCATGCTCAATGTTTGTCAGATAAAGTAATTATTGTTTACCGATAGATAGCTAGTCTAATGCATTGCTACTTTAAGTGTTCGCAACCGAAGCTGACTGTTTGTATGTTTGAATGCCTCCAGCCATGTCTACCGAACACTGGCAAATGTTTAGGCAAATTTTACACCCGTTGACCTCCAATCATAGTTAGTGCGACTAACTCGGGTGGGGCTTTGTCAAAACCCAGTAGTACTACTCAAAATCCCCTCGCTACTCCCCAATACTAACGGTTCGAAATGTAAGGACTTGTTTGGTATGTTTGTGCACTTTCAGTACGCAAGCGGTAAAACAGTAATACAAAATCCAAAATGTTTGAAATGTTTGAAAGCATGTTTTCTCCCCCAAAAAGGAAAACAAGTAAAAGTAGGGGTTATGAAACTCACCTGAGTGCGTATGCAAGTATGAAAGCTAAGAAGCAACTGCTGGACTTCTAACTGCCACCTATAACCGTAGTCTATAAGTGCGTGTTCGTGATGTTCGATATAGACCCATATATCCAAACAATGTTGTTGTTAAAGGTTTTAGAAAATAGTTTGCAAGTGCGACTCAAGTTTGACACGACGACCCGTTGGTGACACGTTTGTGTTTTAATGTTTGAGTTGCACATAGCACACAATTGATCATACGATGGCACGTAGCAACAAATCCTATTTGTTCTAGAAAGATAGCATGTTTCCATTAAGGGCGGGTTTCCATAATTAGTAAGTTTCTATAAGTAGTAACCATGTTCGGGTTTCACATCATTGTTATCATATGCTTGCAGGTTTCAATTCAAGTAGCACATAGCAATCATCATATCCTACAACAATTCTATTCTACTTAACATGTTTGACTTGGTTCCGATAAAGTTTCTATTTTTAGCAACCTATGATGAGCATGCGCGTTATATAATCATCAATCAAGTTTACACACATTATCATGTCATGTCAAGTACAAAACCATCATCAAGAAGCAATAGAATTCAAAACGAGTGAGCGGGTGAAAAAGTGAAAATTGAAATTAACTTTCTGTTAAGAGATGTCCCTCGCGGTACGCGGGAGAGGAGAGGGGTCTCCCTCGCGGTACGCGAGAGGTTTCAGGACTCGCCCGGTTTACTTGTCTCTCGCGGTACGCGATAGAATTGGACCTGGGTTTTCGCGGTACGCGAGAGGACCAAAAATCAGGCCCGACTAAATTGTCTCTCGCGATACGCGAAAGACTCGCCCGCGGGTCTTCGCGGTACGCGAAGAGCCTGTTCGACAGCAAGGTAAATTAAACATTAGGGTTTAGCCGTTTCTCATGCAATCCAACGATTTCAGTAGCAAAGTTATCGACTTTAATCATGTTCTACACTATTCTAACATTACTAGTTTCAATAATCAACAACTAATTAGTCATACATCGCTAGAGTTTAGCAAAACATCATAAATCAACAATATTCAACAAAACACATCAAGCTTGCAACTACATTAAGAAAATCATCATGTTTGGATGGATTTAGGGTCTGATCTAACTGCAATAATCAAAAGGAAATCAAATCGGATGAAACGACTTACGTGTGGATGTTAGAAACGCAAAGAGGATTCCGAATACGCGTTTAGTTCCAAGATTGAAGCTTGAATGAGCGATCCTTGCTTGGTTGCAGGTTCAATTTCGTGAGAGAGGGTGAGAGAGAGAGAGAGACGGCGAGATTGAGAGAGAGAGAGTGATTTAGGTTAGAAACTTTTATAAAAATCTTTTTATAAATCTTGTACGGGCTTTTACTAACGGGTTTGGGTAATTACGGGCTTTTAATTTAACTTTAACTAATTAATAATTAAAACCCTTTAACTAGTTTATTTTATAAAAATACAATCTTTATAAAATAGCAGATAAATAAGCAGTCCGGTAAATCTACGCGATTTAACGAAAGTTCACGTAATTCACAGATAATTCACGTAGCACGTAAAAACACATAATTTATATTCATTATAAATTATTTATTGCTTGAATTATTATTTATTGCTTATCACCAACGTTCTGGGTTCGACTCGTGTGTGATCCGGTAATTCTACGATTTACCGATACGTGAGTGTTAGTGCAAAACCGACACATCTAATTAATCTTAATTAAATGTGATGCATGCATGACTGTTTGAGGTAACTGAGTTTGAATCAATAACTGTTCGTGGTATCGTGTTTGAATGAAATAACTGTTTGAGATAACGTGTTTGAGTTAACGGAGTTAACCTGAAATTGCCGGATGTCACATCATCCCCTTGTTGAAAGAATTTTCGTCCCGAAAATTAATCCAAGTCGCTAGCTGTTTGAAACAAAAATTTGGGTTGTCACATCATCCCCTTGTTGAAAGAAATTTCGTCTCGAAATTTAGTTTGTACCTTTCGTGTTTGCCGTTGAATGTTTGAACAGGTGAGGATACTTTTTCATCATCTGATCCTCGCGTTCCCACGTGAACTCAGGTCCACGCTTCGAGTTCCAGCGAACTCTGACAATAGGTATCTTACTGCGCTTGAGGGTTTTGACCTCTCGGTCCATGATCTCAACTGGTTCCTCAACAAAACGTAGCTGTTCATCAATTTCCAACTCCTCGAGTGGAACTACAATAGTCTCATCTGATAGGCACTTCTTTAGGTTTGAGACATGAAAGACATTATGCACCCCATTGAGTGTATCTGGCAGGTTCAACTGATATGCTACTAGACCAATCCTTTTCACTATCTCGAATGGTCCAACATAACGGGGGTTTAACTTTCCTCGTTTCCCAAAACGAATCACACCTTTCCAAGGTGAAACTTTTAATAAAACTTTGTCTCCCACTTGGAATTCTAGCGGTTTTCTACGCTTGTCTGCATAACTCTTTTGACGGTCACGCGCTGCCGCCATACGGTTTCGGATTTGCACGATTTTCTCTGAGGTTTCGTGCACAAGTTCAGGACCAGTAAGTTGACTATCTCCAACTTCAGCCCAACAAAGTGGTGATCTACACTTTCGTCCATACAAAGCCTCAAACGGTGCGGCTTTGATGCTAGTATGATAGCTGTTATTATAAGAGAACTCCACTAAAGGCAAGTGAGTCTCCCAACTGTTACTAAAATCGATCACACAAGCTCGTAGCATATCTTCTAGGGTTTGAATGGTACGCTCACTCTGGCCATCTGTTTGAGGATGGTACGCTGTGCTCATATCCAGGCGCGTGCCTAGAGCTTTCTGCAGTGATTGCCAGAAGCGCGAAGTAAAACGAGCGTCTCTATCGGAGATGATTGAAACTGGCACTCCGTGCCGAGAGACTACTTCCTTCAGGTAAATGCGAGTTAACTTCTCCATTCTGTCTGTTTCTTTGATAGCAAGGAAGTGTGCGGACTTGGTCAGACGATCCACTATTACCCAAATTGTGTCACAACCGGTTGGAGTTCGGGGTAATTTGGTAATAAAGTCCATGGAAATTTGTTCCCATTTCCACATTGGAATCTCCGGTTGTTGAAGCAATCCGGATGGTTTTTGATACTCCACCTTAACTTTTGAACAAGTAAGACACTTGCTCACATAGGTGGCTATGTCGGCTTTCATGTTTGGCCACCAATACAACACTTTCAGATCGTGGTACATTTTGTCAGATCCCGGGTGAACAGAGTATCGGGATTTGTGAGCTTCATCCATAACGAGCTCTCTCAGGTTTCCGTACACTGGAATCCATATTCGCTCTGCGAAGTAGCGAATACCATCGGATTTAACCTCTAGTTGTTTCTCCATACCACGAGTGGCTTCCAGAGTTAAGTTCTCTTCCTTTAGTGCTTCAAGTTGAGCATTGCGGATTTGTTCGGGTAATCCTGTATGAATAGTGAGTTGCAACGCTCGAACTCGTCGGGGTTTAGTTTCCTTTCGGCTTAGGGCATCGGCTACCACGTTAGCTTTGCCCGGATGGTATTTGATTGCACAATCATAATCATTTAGAAGTTCGATCCAGCGACGCTGTCGCATGTTCAACTCTTTCTGCTCGAATATGTGCTGAAGACTCTTGTGATCGGTGTAAATGGTGCACTTGGTACCGTACAAGTAGTGTCGCCAGATTTTTAGTGCGAATACCACGGCTCCCAACTCCAAGTCGTGAGTCGTGTAGTTCTTCTCGTGGATTTTCAATTGTCGGGAAGCGTATGCGATAACTTTCTCACGTTGCATAAGCACACAACCGAGACCTTGGATCGATGCATCGCAATACACTATGAAATCATCGGTTCCTTCAGGTAGGGATAGGATGGGTGCGCTGCAAAGTTTCTGTTTCAAAAGTTGGAATGCTGATTCTTGGGTTTCGCTCCAGGTATAAGGTTTACCTTTTTGAGTTAAGGCGGTGAGGGGTTGAGCGAGCTTAGAAAATCCCTCGATAAACCGGCGGTAGTAGCCAGCCAATCCCAAAAATTGTCGCACCTCAGTCGGAGTCGTTGGTGCTGCCCAATTCTTAATGGCCTCTACTTTGGATGGGTCGACATGTATTCCCTTCTCGTTGACTACATGCCCAAGGAATTGAACCTCGTGAATCCAAAAATCGCATTTGGAAAACTTCGCGTATAGCTGCTCCTGCCTAAGCAGTTCAAGGATTAAGCGCAAATGTTCTTCGTGTTCTTCCTTACTCTTAGAATAGATAAGGATATCGTCAATGAATACAATGACGAATTGATCGAGGTAGGGCTTACACACACGGTTCATGAGGTCCATGAACACCGCGGGTGCGTTGGTTAATCCAAATGGCATGACCAAAAACTCGTAATGGCCGTACCGGGTTCTGAAAGCGGTTTTGGATATATCCTCATCACGAACTCGTAGCTGATGATATCCAGATCTTAGATCGATTTTTGAGTAAACACTCGACCCTTGAAGTTGGTCGAATAGATCGTCAATGCGGGGAAGTGGGTAGCGGTTCTTGATGGTTACCTTGTTCAACTCTCGGTAGTCAATACACATACGGAAAGTCCCATCTTTCTTTTTGACAAATAGGACTGGGGCTCCCCATGGTGATGAACTGGGTCGGATGAAACCCTTATCCAACAGTTCTTGCAACTGTGTGGACAACTCCTGCAGCTCACTTGGTGCAAGTCTATAAGGTGCTCTGGCAATAGGTGCTGCTCCGGGGGTTAGGTCAATCTGAAATTCGACCTGTCGATGGGGTGGAAGACCGGGTAAGTCATCAGGAAAGACTTCTGGGAAGTCGCGAACAATAGGGATATCTGCAATTTTCTTCTCCTCGGAAGGTTTGTCAACGACAAGGGCTAGTATCGCAGTATGACCCTTGCGTAGGCATTTCTGCGCTTTCATGTAAGATATGATGCCCACGACGGCACCACTCTTCTCGCCTTTCACAGAAAGAATCTCTCCACTAGGTAAAGGGATACGAACGATTTTGTCCCTACAGATGATTTCGGCTTGGTTTTTGGACAACCAATCCATGCCAACTATTATGTCGAAACTGCCAAGTGTAACTGGCATGAGATCGATGTCGAGTTTGTGACCAGATAGTCCCAACTTACACCCCTCGAGGATATGAGTTGCCTCGATTAGATTACCGTCAGCTATTTCTATAGAATATTTGTGCTCTAACGGGGTTTTGGTCAGCTCTAAGTGTTTACTAAAGTTTTCGGAAATAAAGCTCCTATCGGCACCAGTATCAAAGAGAACAGAAGCAAAATGATCGTTTAAAGGAAACATACCAGTGACAACATTTTGATCTTTACGAGCTTCACTTGAACCAATTACGAAGGCCCGACCCTTCGCACCATTACCGTTGCCATTACCATTACCACCCTGATGGTTGCCGTTTCCGTTCCCATTACCAGCTTTCTTCAGTTGAGGGCAATCCCGCTTGTAGTGCCCTTCCTTGCCACACTCAAAACACCCTTTAGGCGCCTCACCAGTCGGTGCCTGTTTAGCTTGTAGATCCCCTCTACAATCCTTGGCCGAATGGCCCATCTTCCCGCACCTCTGGCAACGGTACCTGTCGCACGCCCCAGTATGATGAAAGTTGCATTTATTACACGTAGGGTACTTACCAGCATAAGATCCCTGATTCTGCTGAGCCGAGTTAGACTGTGAATGGCTCTTAGCAGGCTCGAACTTTCGTTGCTGATGATGCTGCTGCTGAGGCGGATTGGACTGAGAAGACTTGAAATGTGGACTTTCAAACTTACGCTTATTATCTGCCACCTTAGAAAGTGCTCTCCTGGAAGGAAGTGTACCCTGTGCGACCGCCTGATCGGTCAACCTGTGAGCCAAACGGATGGTTTGCTGGATAGTGGTGGGGTTGGATGATGTCACCATACTCTGAATTTGAGGGACTAGACCCTCGATAAACCTCTCAATGCGCTTGTACACTGGAGTCACCATCTGTGGGCACAAAGTAGCTAGTTCATGAGAGCGGGTAGTGTAGGCTTCGATCTCTGACCCTTCCATCTTGAGGTTCCAGAACTCGACCTCAAGCTTCTGCACCTCATCGCGAGGGCAGTACTCCTCAGTTAACATAGTCTTGAACTCATTCCATGGCAAAGCATTTGCCATTTCTAGAGTCAGCATTTGTACCTGGGCGTTCCACCAGGTGAGGGCTGGACCCTCCAGTGTGCCAGATGCAAACTTCACCTGGTTGGCTTGTGGGCAGTTGCACATAGCAAAGACAGACTCTGTCTTCTCCATCCAGCGAAGTAGACCTACAGCTCCTTCGGCTCCACTAAAAGTGTGGGGCTTACAGTCCATAAATGTCTTATAAGTGCAGGCCTGTTGGTGGTTGTTCTGACCTGGATTAAATATAAAGAATGCGTTCAGGGACAAATAAGATTCGGAAGTGAGTTCAGAATGAATGTTGACTCGTTAAAGTCGACAGATGATAGATTTACCTCCATTCGGGTTGACTGCCAAATCCTCAGCCACACGCTCGTTAATCATAGCAGTAAGCTCTGCTGGGGTCAGATTAATGCTACCACGCCCGGCGTTACGTCCACCTCTTCGTCCAGACATGTTCTTCACATTCACAAATACAAAATCATGAGCAAAAATACATCGCATATCATTGTCATACAAGTATAAGTAAATAACAGAAAATTAAACCACAACATCTAACATTTCAATAATAATACTTGATAAAATAAATTGTAAAGGCTACAAAGTACTTTCAATCAAACATCAAAATCCAGAAATATCTGTTGGATGGGAACAACCCTACCCATCTAGGTTTAAATAAAAGCAAAATAACTCAAAAGATAGTCTATCAGTCATCATCACTGTCAACTGAAGTCACACCAGAAACAGTATCCTCATCCTCATCCTGTTCCTCATCATCACCCTGCTCTTCATCCTGCTCAACCTCTGCAGCATTGGCAGCCTCAAGCTGCTCCTCCAGCTGCTCAATCCTAGCCTCTGCTGCCTCGAGGTTAAGGCGCTGGACGTTCACTTGATCTCGTAACTCATAGTATGCTGCTGCTAGTTGGTCTTGCACAGTGTTCAACCTTCCCTGGTTGTTAAGCAGCTTCTCCACTCTCTGGTCAGTCTTGTATCCACGCTGTAGTAGCCCGGTGATCTCACCAACAGCCTCGCGCATGTTTCTGATCTCTCGGTCCATCTTAGCTACAAATGCAGCTAGGACCTGCTCAGGTGGATATCTCAACGGTGGCAAAGTTCGCGAAGTAGAAGAGGAAGAAGTAGGAATGTCAGCAGCAAGTGGAGGCGGAACCTGCTCCTCGCGGATCCAACTCCTAATCATGTCGGGATACCAATCCCAATGCTCCGTGTCGTCTCTAATACGCACATGGAATGGCTCGCCATACACTCTAGTATCATCAATGGGCGTCATCCTTCGCCTCTTTGGCTCGGGTGAAGGTACTGTTGGAACCTCGGGTTCCTGCTCGATCGGGGAATCTGGTGACTTGGGTGAATGAGACATTTCCTGTAGTGTGATGAGTCAGTGTACTGTATGAGTGTAAGTGTTGTGTAACTAATGCAAGTGTGTGGTTAAAGTCTAGAATGCAATGCAATTCCTAGTTCACTAAAACCAATGTCTCTGATACCAATCTGTCACACCCCCAAATCCCACTAACGGAGTTTTACCGTTTTGGAAGGTGACACATCAGGATCTCAGTCATTAGTTACACGGAACGACTCTATATGAATTTAAATAAACCACTAATGCTGCTCATAGTCACGAGACAACAAAAGTTCAAATTTGAAAACGTTGCGGAAGCGTAAACATAAACCAATGTAAGTAAAAGTAAGTTGCGCAAAACAAAGCGCCCAAAACCATGCAGTTTAAGTAAATAACGTAAATTCAATGTTCGATAGTGATAAGACTCCATGCATGCCCTATGCTCGTGCTTGGATACCTTAGTGACCTGAGAAAGACATGTTAAAAAGTGTCAACACAATGGTTGGTGAGTTCATAAAGTAATGTAAGTAAATCCAATTGTTTAACGCAAGCATCCCATGCTCAATGTTTGTCAGATAAAGTAATTATTGTTTACCGATAGATAGCTAGTCTAATGCATTGCTACTTTAAGTGTTCGCAACCGAAGCTGACTGTTTGTATGTTTGAATGCCTCCAGCCATGTCTACCGAACACTGGCAAATGTTTAGGCAAATTTTACACCCGTTGACCTCCAATCATAGTTAGTGCGACTAACTCGGGTGGGGCTTTGTCAAAACCCAGTAGTACTACTCAAAATCCCCTCGCTACTCCCCAATACTAACGGTTCGAAATGTAAGGACTTGTTTGGTATGTTTGTGCACTTTCAGTACGCAAGCGGTAAAACAGTAATACAAAATCCAAAATGTTTGAAATGTTTGAAAGCATGTTTTCTCCCCCAAAAAGGAAAACAAGTAAAAGTAGGGGTTATGAAACTCACCTGAGTGCGTATGCAAGTATGAAAGCTAAGAAGCAACTGCTGGACTTCTAACTGCCACCTATAACCGTAGTCTATAAGTGCGTGTTTGTGATGTTCGATATAGACCCATATATCCAAACAATGTTGTTGTTAAAGGTTTTAGAAAATAGTTTGCAAGTGCGACTCAAGTTTGACACGACGACCCGTTGGTGACACGTTTGTGTTTTAATGTTTGAGTTGCACATAGCACACAATTGATCATACGATGGCACGTAGCAACAAATCCTATTTGTTCTAGAAAGATAGCATGTTTCCATTAAGGGCGGGTTTCCATAATTAGTAAGTTTCTATAAGTAGTAACCATGTTCGGGTTTCACATCATTGTTATCATATGCTTGCAGGTTTCAATTCAAGTAGCACATAGCAATCATCATATCCTACAACAATTCTATTCTACTTAACATGTTTGACTTGGTTCCGATAAAGTTTCTATTTTTAGCAACCTATGATGAGCATGCGCGTTATATAATCATCAATCAAGTTTACACACATTATCATGTCATGTCAAGTACAAAACCATCATCAAGAAGCAATAGAATTCAAAACGAGTGAGCGGGTGAAAAAGTGAAAATTGAAATTAACTTTCTGTTAAGAGATGTCCCTCGCGGTACGCGGGAGAGGAGAGGGGTCTCCCTCGCGGTACGCGAGAGGTTTCAGGACTCGCCCGGTTTACTTGTCTCTCGCGGTACGCGATAGAATTGGACCTGGGTTTTCGCGGTACGCGAGAGGACCAAAAATCAGGCCCGACTAAATTGTCTCTCGCGATACGCGAAAGACTCGCCCGCGGGTCTTCGCGGTACGCGAAGAGCCTGTTCGACAGCAAGGTAAATTAAACATTAGGGTTTAGCCGTTTCTCATGCAATCCAACGATTTCAGTAGCAAAGTTATCGACTTTAATCATGTTCTACACTATTATAACATTACTAGTTTCAATAATCAACAACTAATTAGTCATACATCGCTAGAGTTTAGCAAAACATCATAAATCAACAATATTCAACAAAACACATCAAGCTTGCAACTACATTAAGAAAATCATCATGTTTGGATGGATTTAGGGTCTGATCTAACTGCAATAATCAAAAGGAAATCAAATCGGATGAAACGACTTACGTGTGGATGTTAGAAACGCAAAGAGGATTCCGAATACGCGTTTAGTTCCAAGATTGAAGCTTGAATGAGCGATCCTTGCTTGGTTGCAGGTTCAATTTCGTGAGAGAGGGTGAGAGAGAGAGAGAGACGGCGAGATTGAGAGAGAGAGTGATTTAGGTTAGAAACTTTTATAAAAATCTTTTTATAAATCTTGTACGGGCTTTTACTAACGGGTTTGGGTAATTACGGGCTTTTAATTTAACTTTAACTAATTAATAATTAAAACCCTTTAACTAGTTTATTTTATAAAAATACAATCTTTATAAAATAGCAGATAAATAAGCAGTCCGGTAAATCTACGCGATTTAACGAAAGTTCACGTAATTCACAGATAATTCACGTAGCACGTAAAAACACATAATTTATATTCATTATAAATTATTTATTGCTTGAATTATTATTTATTGCTTATCACCAACGTTCCGGGTTCGACTCGTGTGTGATCCGGTAATTCTACGATTTACCGATACGTGAGTGTTAGTGCAAAACCGACACATCTAATTAATCTTAATTAAATGTGATGCATGCATGACTGTTTGAGGTAACTGAGTTTGAATCAATAACTGTTCGTGGTATCGTGTTTGAATGAAATAACTGTTTGAGATAACGTGTTTGAGTTAACGGAGTTAACCTGAAATTGCCGGATGTCACATCATCCCCTTGTTGAAAGAATTTTCGTCCCGAAAATTAATCCAAGTCGCTAGCTGTTTGAAACAAAAATTTGGGTTGTCACATAGAAGTCCTCTGCAAGCCGACACGAGAGAAGTAAAGAAATACCGGCACAAACTGCCCGGTTTGGTTAGGGCTCAAATGACCTGCTGAATACCTAAACCTCCAATCAACCCATAATAATAAATCTATACTAACTGACCGTGCTAGCACCAAGATTTGTATATAGACCGTACACACATCGAATAAGCTTCCCAAACAAGAAGTCTTGCTTAAGTAACTCACAAGATTTAAGATTATTAGATATTCTTGTCTTTTTAAGATAACTCATAGTAAAGACTTTAAAAACATAACATACTAAAAATACTTCATAAATGAATTAAAGTTCAACCAACTCGAGCAACACAAGAGAACTAGCCACGAATGATCATACAAGTGACTCCACTAACCTTTAGATAATGTGTGGAAGTATTCCAATACCAAGAGAGAGTGGGTATATGTTTCCTCTTGTTTTACTCGAACGAGAAGAATCACTTCATATTACAAGACTTTAAAAAGGAAATAAACAAAGAAAAGCTAAACGGACCAAAACCGAGAGAGTTTCGGCTCTTAGCAGGGCACTAAGTCCTTCACACCTCTTGGTAATGGACACCTAAAACACTAGAATGAGCTTGCTATTTATAGGCTGATATTTTTGCAATGCACGGCCGTGCATTGGATTGCACGGGCGTGCAAAGTACCCATTTATTTCACTTGTGGAATCTGGCAGTACAGGGACCCAAATTAGGGTTTTCACGGTCGTGCAAGGCAAGGGAAACACACAAGGGAAACACAAATTCTGGCATGGTTATGGCACGATTATGTTTCTCGAGTCCTTAAATTGTCAATTATAATCAATCGAGCAAGGCGCAAATTCAAACGGTGTAATTTGACTGTCAAAATAGATGGTCAAAGTGTTGACTTTTGAAAAGTCAAACCCGCCAAAATTGTTGACCTAATTCAACTAATCAACAATTTCCTACCAATTATGTTAAAATCTAAACACATTCAAATAAGATTCATGCTTCAATTTGTAATTCCAAGTTCAAGAACTCTAAGTCAAAATTCATAAACTCATTCATACAAATCAAACAAATCCTACCCAAACAAGGCTAAAATGAGTTACATTATGATCCTACCTAGTCAAATATGCATCTAGATCAAGCATTGAGTTCATATTCAAGCATATTTAAACCAAAGTTCAAAACGTAACCCAAGCCTCATTTGAACAAGATTAGCCACATTTGAATCATAATTCACACTAAAATTGACAATGGACAAGTTGACATATCTTGGGGAAGAGACCGGAAGGAAGAATCAAGAGAAACCGTGAGAAATCGAGCTTTTTTGGGTGATTTAGGAGAGTTCCGAGCGTTTTCGGAGTTGGGGTTTTGAGAGAAAAGTGATTTTTCTACAATTTTAACAACAGACGCGCACGATCCCCAATGCACGGTCGTGCATTGCCCCTGTTGCCCAATTTTGACTTTTTTTTAAATAAATTGAAATATATATAAAAAATAATAAAAAATAATTTAAATTATATTGAAGTATTAATTTATTTTAAAATTAGTAAAATAAATTGGTTAAAAGGGAAAATCACCATTAAAATCCCGATTTCACGTTAGAAAACTTACCTTGTTTCTTGATATCCAATTTCAAAGTATCGAGCTTGTAATCATCGAAAATAAAAAGGAATGTAAAATCTAAACACGTAAAATTGTTCGAAAGTGTTACGCCTAATCTTAAAATGCTTTCGAATGGCGGCACTTGTATCCAATCAATTTACTTAGCAATAATTCCTAGGTTGCGGTCCTTGAAATTCCTACAAAGATAGATTAATTAGCACAAGTACAAAAAACAAAAATAATAGTAAAAATAAAAATGAAAGGAAAAATAAAGTAGAAATAAAATAAAAATGAAATAAAGATGAAGATAAAATCAAAATAAAAAATAAAGTAGAAATAAAACAAAAGTAAAATAGAAATAAATAGTCAGCCCAACGACTTAGATCTTTCGTAGAATTAGCGTGTCCCCGGCAACGGCGTCAAAAACTTGATGTGTGTTTTATATGTAGATAAAAATATAAATATATATATATATCCTTGGTAACGACACCAAAAACTTGATGGCGTAATTTTAGTAATAAATATATTCTATTTGAAGTTACACAAAATCAGGTTTTAAATATATAAATTAAAATGATAATTAGTTCAACTAAATACACACACAATAAGCAAGTGTACCTATCGCAGCGTAGTAAAGTATGGGTAAGAACCAAGTATCGAACCATGGACACGGATCCCGTACTCAACTCTCGCTATTGTATAACTAGGATAATAAGTTGGAAAATGAGTTTTGTTTTAAAAGGAAAATAAAAAGAGTAGAAATGTAATTAGAAGTATTATCATGTTTAAGGTGTTACTCCGGTTGTTATCCCTTGTTAATTAATGAAATATTTAAAGTAAGGTTGGTCATAGTTACTAGTAATAACCCTTTCGATAGGGAGTTAATATTTCGTAATGGAACAGTGGATACGGTCGGCCAACTGTTTCTTAATAAATATAACGAACCCTAAACGGGGTCTCAAGTCCGTCGGTATCTCACAATTCATTATGACTGATGTACGTCTGATCTTGTAACTTCCTTTGGAAAGTCAAAATGCGCAACTCACTCTAGAGCTTCTTTATGAACGCTCAGACCTAACAAATTATGTTCCCGCTAGTAGTTGTCTTTACTTATAATATTATTTTAAATAAATAATATTTTCATTCTCAAGATCAAACCCCACGGCTCCCGCTATAAGTCCTCTGCATGCCGACACTAGAGAAGTAAAGAAATACCGACACAAACCGCCCGGTCTGGTTAGGGCTCAAACGACCTGCTGAATACCCAAACCTCCAGTCAACCCATAATATAAAATCTATACTAACTGACCATGCTAGCACCAAGATTTGTATATAGATCGTACACACATCAAATAAGCTTCCCAAACAAGAAGTTTTGCTTAAGTAACTCAAAGATTTAAGATTATTCGATTGGTTTAAAGATCACTTATTCTTGTCTTTTTAAGATAACTCATAGTAAAGACTTTAAAAACATAATATACTAAAAATACTTCATAAATTAATTAAAGTTCAACCAACTTGAGCAACTCAAGAGAACTAGCCACGAATGACCATACAAGTGACTCCACTAACCCTTAGATAATGTGTGGAAGTATTCCAACACCAAGGGAGAGTGGGTATATGTTGCCTCTTGTTTTACTCGAACGAGAATAATCACTTCATATTACAAGACTTAAAAAGGAAATAAACAAAGAAAAGCAAAACGGACAAAAACCGAGAGAGTTCCGGCTCTTAGCATAGCACTAAGGCCTTCACACCTCTTGGTAATGGACACCTAAAACATTAGAATCAGCTTGCTATTTATAGGCTAATATTTTGGCAATGCACGGCCGTGCATTGGATTGCACGGGCGTGCAAAGTACCCATTTCTTTCACGTGCGGAATCTGGCAGTACAGGAGAGTACAAGGACCCAAATTAGGCTTTTCACCGTCATGCAAGGCAAGGGAAACACATAAGGGAAACACTAATTCGGGCATGGTTATGGCACGGTTATGTTTCTCGAGTCCTTAAATTGTCAATTATAATCAATCGAGCAAGGCGCAAATTCAAACGGTGTAATTTGACTGTCAAAATATGTGGTCAAAGTGTTGACTTTTGAAAAGTCAAACCCGCCAAAATTGTTGACCTAATTCAACTAATCAACAATTTCCCACCAATTATGTTAAAACCTAAACACATTCAAACAAGATTCATGCTTCAATTTGTAATTCCAAGTTCAAGAACTCTAAGTCAAAATTCATAAACCCCTTCATACAAATAAAAAAAATCCTACCCAAACAAGGCTAAAATGAATTACATTATGATCCTACCTAGTCAAATATGCATCTAGATCAAGCATTGAGTTCATATTCAAGCATATTTAAACCAAAGTTCAAAACGTAACCCTAGCCTCATTTGAACAAGATTAGCCATATTTGAAGCATAATTCACACTAAAATTGACAATGGACAAGTTTACATATCTTGGGGAAGAGACTAGAAGGAAGAATCAAGAGAAACCGTGAGAAATCGAGCGTTTTTAGGTGATTTCGGAGAGTTCCGAGCGTTTTCGGAGTTGGGGTTTTGAAAGAAAAGTGATTTTTCATCAATTTTAACAACAGACGCGCACGAACCCCAATGCACGGTCATGCATTGTGTTGCACAGCCGTGCATTGCCCCTGTTGACCAATTTTGAGTTTTTTTTTAAATAAATTGAAATATTTATAAAAAATAATTAAAAATAATTTAAATTATATTGAAGTATTAATTTATTTTAAAATTAGTAAAATAAATTGGTTAAAGGGGACAATCACCATTAACATCCCGATTTCATGTTAGAAAACTTACCTTGTTTCTTGATATCCAATTTCAAAGTATCGAGCTTGTAATCATCGAAAATAAAAAGGAATGTAAAATCTAAACACGTAAAATCGTTCGAAAGTGTTACGCCTAATCTTAAAATGCTATCGAATGGCGGCACTTGTATCCATTCAATTTACTTAGCAATAATTCCTGGGTAGCGATCCTTGAAAATTCCTACAAAGATAGATTAGCTAGCACAAGTAACAAAACAAAAATAATAGTAAAAATAAAAATGAAAAGAAAAATAAAGTAGAAATAAAACAAAAATAAACTAAAGATAAAGATAAAATCAAAATAAAAAATAAAGTAGAAATAAAACAAAAGTAAAATAGAAATAAATAGTCAGCCAAACGACTTAGATCTTTCGTAAATTACCGTGTCCCCGGCAACGGCGCCAAAAACTTGATGTGTGTTTTATATATAGATTAATATATATATATATATATGTATATATATATATATATATATATATATATATATATATATATATATATATCCTTGGCAATAACACCAAAAACTTGATATCGTAGTTTTAGTAATAAATATATTCTATTTGAAGTTACACAAAATCTGGTCTTAAATTTATAAATTAAAATGATAATTACTTCAACTAAATACACACACAATAGACAAGTGTACCTATCGCAGCATAGTAAAGTATGGGTAAGTACCAAGTATCGAACCATGGACACGGATCCCGTACTCAACCTTCGCTATTATCTGACTAGGATAATAAGTTGGAAAATGAGTTTTGTTTTAAAAGGAAAATAAAAAGAGTAGAAATGTAATTAGAAGTATTATCCTGTTTAAGGTGTTACTCCGGTTGTTATCCCTTGTTAATTAATGATATATTTAAAGTAAGGTTGGTCGTTGTTACTAGTAATAACCCTTTCGATAGGGAGTTAATATTTCTTAATGGAACAGTGGATACGGTCGGCCAACTGTTTCTTAATGAATATAACGAACCCTAAATATGAAATCTATACTAACTGACCATGCTAGCACCAAGATTTGTATATAGATCGTACACACATCGAATAAGCTTCCCAAACAAGAAGTCTTGCTTAAGTAACTCACAAGATTTAAGATTATTCGATTGGTTTAAAGATCACTTATTCTTGTCTTTTTAAGATAACTCAAAGTAAAGACTTTAAAAACATAATATACTAAAAATACTTCATAAATTAATTAAAGTTCAACCAACTTGAGCAACTCAAGAGAACTAGCCACGAATGACCATACAAGTGACTCCACTAACCCTTAGATAATGTGTGGAAGTATTCCAACACCAAGGGAGAGTGGGTATATGTTGCCTCTTGTTTTACTTGAACGAGAAGAATCACTTCATATTACAAGACTTAAAAAGGAAATAAACAACGAAAAGCAAAACGGACAAAACCGAGAGAGTTCCGGCTCTTAGCAGAGCACTATGGCCTTCACACCTCTTGGTAATGGACACCTAAAACACTAGAATGAGCATGCTATTTATAGGCTAATATTTTGGCAATGCACGGCCGTGCATTGGATTGCACGGGCGTGCAAAGTACCCATTTCTTTCACGTGCGGAATCTGGCAGTACAGGAGAGTACAAGGACCCAAATTAGGCTTTTCACCGCCATGCAAGGCAAGGGAAACACTAATTCGAGCATGGTTATGGCACGGTTATATTTCTCGAGTCCTTAAATTGTCAATTATAATCAATCGAGCAAGGCGCAAATTCAAACGGTGTAATTTGACTGTCAAAATAGATGGTCAGAGTGTTGACTTTTGAAAAGTCAAACCTGCCAAAATTGTTGACCTAATTCAACTAATCAACAATTTCCCACCAATTATGTTAAAACCTAAACACATTCAAACAAGATTCATGCTTCAATTTGTAATTCCAAGTTCAAGAACTCTAAGTCAAAATTCATAAAC
Organism: Smallanthus sonchifolius; assembly: GCA_023525975.1. Lineage (NCBI taxonomy): Eukaryota > Viridiplantae > Streptophyta > Magnoliopsida > Asterales > Asteraceae > Smallanthus > Smallanthus sonchifolius. The sequence continues at coordinate 26,887,391 of CM042023.1, forward strand.
TCATTCATACAAATCAAAAAAATCCTACCCAAACAAGGCTAAAATGAATTACATTATGATCCTACCTAGTCAAATATGCATCTAGATCAAGCATTGAGTTCATATACAAGCATATTTAAACCAAAGTTCAAAAACGTAACCCAAGCCTCATTTGAACAAGATTAGCCACATTTGAGGCATAATTCACACTAAAATTGACAATGGACAAGTTTACATATCTTGGGGAAGAGACTGGAAGGAAGAATCAAGAGAAACCGTGAGAAATCGAGCGTTTTTGGGTGATTTCGGAGAGTTCCGAGCGTTTTCGGAGTTTGGGTTTTGAAAAAAAAGTGATTCTTCTACAATTTTAACAACAGACGCGCACGAACCCCAATGCATGGTCATGCATTGGGTTGCACAGCCGTGCATTGCCCCTGTTGACCAATTTTGAGTTTTTTTTTAAATATATTGAAATATTTATAAAAAATAATTAAAAATAATTTAAATTATATTGAAGTATTAATTTATTTTAAAATTAGTAAAATAAATTGGTTAAAGGGGACAATCACCATTAAAATCCCGATTTCATGTTAGAAAACTTACCTTGTTTCTTGATATCCAATTTCAAAGTATCGAGCTTGTAATCATCGAAAATAAAAAGGAATGTAAAATCTAAACACGTAAAATCGTTCGAAAGTGTTACGCCTAATCTTAAAATGCTATCGAATGGCGGCACTTGTATCCATTCAATTTACTTAGCAATAATTCCTGGGTAGCGATCTTAGAAAATTTTCTTACAAAGATAGATTAGCTAGCACAAGTAACAAAACAAAAATAATAGTAAAAATAAAAATGAAAAGAAAAATAAAGTAGAAATAAAACAAAAATAAAAAATAAAGTAGAAATAAAACAAAAGTAAAATAGAAATAAATAGTCAGCCCAACGACTTAGATCTTTCGTAGAATTACCGTGTCCCCGGCAACGGCGCCAAAAACCTGATGTGTGTTTTATATATAGATAAAAATATAAATATATATATATATATATATATCCTTGGCAACGACACCAAAAATTTGATGGCGTAGTTTTAGTAATAAATATATTCTATTTGAAGTTACACAAAATCAGGTTTTAAATTTATAAATTAAAATGATAATTACTTCAACTAAATACACACACAATAGGCAAGTGTACCTATCGCAGCGTAGTAAAGTATGGGTAAGAATCAAGTATCGAACCATGGACAAGGATCCCGTACTCAACCCTCGCTATAGTCTGACTACGATAATAAGTTGGAAAATGAGTTTTGTTTTAAAAGGAAAATAAAAAGAGTAGAGATGTAATTAGAAGTATTATCCTGTTTAAGGTGTTACTCCGGTTGTTATCCCTTGTTAATTAATGATATATTTAAAGTAAGGTTGGTCATAGTTACTAGTACTAACCCTTTTGATAGGGGAGTTAGTATTTCGTAATGGAACAGTGGATACGGTCGGCCAACTGTTTCTTAATGAATATAACGAACCCTAAACGGGGTCTCAAGTCCATCGGTATCTCACAATTCATTACGACTGATGTACGTCTGATCTTGTAACTTTTTTTGGAAAGTCGGAATGCGCAACTCACTCCAGAGCTACTTTATGAACGCTCGGACCTAACCAATTATGTTCCCGCTAGTAGTTGTCTTTACTTATAATATTATTTTAAATAATTAAGATTTTCATTCTCAAGATCAAACCTCATGGCTCCCGCTAGAAGTCCTCGGCAAGCCGACACGAGAGAAGTAAAGAAATACTGACACAAACCGCCCGGTCTAGTTAGGGCTCAAATGACCTGCTGAATACTCAAACCTCCAATCAACCCATAATATTAAATCTATACTAACTGGCCATGCTAGCACCAAGATTTGTATATAGACCGTACACACATTGAATAAGCTTCCCAAACAAAAAGTCTTGCTTAAGTAACTCACAAGATTTAAGATTATTAGATTGGTTTAAAGATCAGTTATTCTTATCTTTTTAAGATAAATCATAGTAAAGACTTTAAAAACATAATATACTAAAAATACTTCATAAATTAATTAAAGTTCAACCAACTCGAGCAACACAAGAGAACTAGCCACGAATGACCATACAAGTGACTCCACTAACCCTTAGATAATGTATGGAAGTATTCAAACACCAAGGGAGGGTGGGTATATGTTGCCTCTTGTTTTACTCGAACGAGAAGAATCACTTCATATTACAAGATTTTAAAAATGAAATAAACAAAGAAAAGCTAAACGGACCAAAACCGAGAGAGTTCCGGCTCTTAGCAGAGCACTAAGGCCTTCACACCTCTTGGTAATGGACCCCTAAAACACTAGAATGAGCTTGCTATTTATAGGCTACGATTTTGGCAATGCACGGCCGTGCATTGGATTGCACGGCGTGCAAAGTACCCATTTCTTTCACGAGCGGAATCTGGCAGTACAGGATAGTACAGGGACCCAAATTAGGGTTTTCATGGCCCTGCAAGGCAATGCATGACCGTGCAATGCCCTAGTTTGTTCCCTGATGACTTTTGGACTTCCAGCTTTGACCTTCTGCGTCTGGTTTCGTTCAATTGGCCCTCGAATGCTGATTTTACGTTGATTTTTTTAGTTTTCTTCATGTTTTTGTAAATCCGAGTCAATTATCCTATCGAAACACAAATGAGTGGATTAGGCATCAATTATTATCATATTATCTCTAATTGTGATGATTTCGGGAATAATTATGAGTGCAAAACATGTATAATATACGTCATATCAGTTAGAGTAAACTGCCATTTTCGTCCCTGTGGTTTGGTCAAAATTGCCACTTTCATCCAATAGTTTGTTTTTTTGTATCTGGGTCCTCGTGGTTTTAAAATATTGCCATTTTCATCCTCGTGGTTTTTAAAATATTGCCACTTTCATCCAGTCAGCTAACACTGTCCATTTTTCTCAATTAAATGAGGGGTATTTCAGTCCTTTTACATATTTGTTTTATTTCTTCATCTTTTTTACTCTCACTTTTTAATCATAGAAACAAGCGACGGAGGTGTTCCAGTGGTGCTCGTCGGAAACTGGTCAGGAAAAGAGGAAGAAGGCCAGCAGGTGGATGATTAAATTAGAGGTTAAATTGGGGATGATTAAAAAGTGAGAGTAAAAAAGATGAAAAAATAAAACAAATAAGTAAAAGGACTGAAATACCCCTCATTTAACTGAGAAAAACGGACGGTGTTAGCTGACTGGATGAAAGTGGCAATATTTTAAAACCACGAGGATGAAAATGGCAATATTTTAAAACCATGAGGACCCAGATACAAAAAAACAAACTATTGGATGAAAGTGGCAATTTTGACCAAACCACAGGGACGAAAATGACAGTTTACTCTATCAGTTACTTACTTGTTTGATATTCAAACTCTTGGAATCCTCTAAGGGATTTTCGAAATCTTCAAGGTTTGGAAGGGATTTCACAAGTTAGGAGGGTTTGGGGGTGTTTGAGGGAGAATTAGCAAATAAAACAATATTCTAAGCCTCCTATTTATACTTATAGTTTAAGGGGTGTAAATATGGAATGTCTTGGAAAACACTTTAGGGTTTTAGGGGGCTCAAATCTATGAAATTCAGCTGAATGGGGCTGGGTTTTTATGATTTCTTTCTTGGGCTAGGTCCAAGGGTAGGTGGGTTGGGTCCTAGCTTGGTCCGTTTGAGTGCGCACATTCGAAAATTGCGATTTTAAGCATTTCTAAGTGAAATTGGCAAATGTTTTCAACATGAAAGTTGATTGTAATAAAAAAATGATTATTTTTAGCTAAAAACATTTAAGTTAAGGTTACATTATTAGCGTACGGTAGTTGGCGGTCGGTGGGCGAGAAAACGGACTTTTTGATCGTTTTTCGAATTTCATGATTTATTTAAGGAAAGTTTTGCAAAAAAACTTTGTTTTAAATAAAGAAATGAATATTTTAAACATTTAAAATATAAATTAATGTCATGTTAGACGAATTTTTTGGTAGTGGACGGTACACAGCTAACGGTGGTTTAAAAGACGAACGATCGCACGAAAGTACTGACTAGTACTTTTAAGTATCAATTCACATTTAATGAGTTGTAAGAACATGTTTGAGATGTATGGGGGTGGTTCATGTGTATTTAATATGTCATAATGATTAATTAAGTCTACGTGTGATCAATGAATCGATCTCTGATAAGCATAAGTCTTTGTAATCAAACATAAACGTAATGTTTCACAAGTGAACTAGTATTGTAACAATGTATAAATAGGATTTCAAGTAAAATGAAATGTCATGCGGATTTTCATTGATAAGTCTAGAACGAATAGAAGTAGTGAAAATCAGAAGTGTCACACACACACACACACACACACACACATATATATATATATATATATGTGTGTGTGTGTGTGTGTATGTGTGTGTGTGCGCGCGTTCGTGTGCGTGCGTGTGCGTGTGTGCCTTCAGATAAGACATGAGCCTCTTATATACGCCTTCAAATAAGATATGAACTTTATTTATATGTCTTTAGATAAGACGTGAGCATTTTATATGTGTTTTCATAAAAGACATGAACTTTTAAATATATCTTCAGATGAGACATGAACTTTATTTATATGTCTTAAGATAAGATATGAACCATACTATAAATTGTATCTATTTTACATGTTGCATTTGTATAGTAAACACTTTTATTACAACTATTTGATCGAGTCGCAAATCTACGAACTCACCAACCATTTTGGTTAACACTTTTTAACATGTTTTTTTAGGAAACATGTAACATCCCAAACTCTTAAAATAATTCGGGACACGTGTCGGCTAAGAAACACGACGCTAGAACGTAACCGGACACGTAAACAGAAAATCGGTTCGACCGGAAATAGCCCAAAACCTCCCACAAGCATATCCCGGGCTAGAAAATGAGTTACAGAAGCCATAAAATATGAAACTTGGGTGCCTCGGCGAGAAGTATTTGAAAATGGAGTCATAACAGACCGTCACAATGTGTCGGTCTGTCACGGGTGTCAAAAGCCATAACGGAGCGTTACCGTCCGTCACGCCGCAAAATTGTGAAAACGCACCGTTTTAACGTATCACTGACTCATCCCACCCTAAGGCCATGAAGGACCCTCATGGGCCATGACGGTCCGTTATGTGGTAAGAAAGTGCTTGGAGGTCAAGAAAACGGTAACGGACCGTCACCGGTGGTAACGGTCCGTTACGGGCTCAGAAATTTGCCTATAAATTGATTCTTGAGGCCGTTCACTTGGAGAAACATCACACACAACCACTACAACACACACATACAATCAGAGGTGAATTAGAAGACTAGGTGCGACGCGTTAAAGTGCAAGTGCGGTACGCTGTAAGTACGATTCGAGTTCGGAGAAACGTTTAAGCGAGGAACGAGTGTAGGAAACAACCCGAAGTTATTGTAAGTACACCGGACCCGTACCCTAGACATGATTATTTGAATAATATAAATGATATGTGTTATACGTGTACGACAAGGGCACGAGGTAATATGGATTAGTCTAAACACTAAACGGGAATAATGGAGTCGTCACGACGTATCCAAGGGATGGTTGATACGCCGCTGGTAAGTCCTATATATAAACCTCTTTGATACTTCGCGGTGAAACCATTATGAATGTTTAGGGGTATAGACTAAAAGACAACAACGAAGATATAATAAATGAAAGGGAGATCTTTCGACCGGTATGTAGTTATCTGACAAACGGTATGTTCTGTCTAAGGGAAGGGTGGTGTATAAATCCCTCCTGGACCCGTCACTCATTCCTAGGAACATCTCTGTTGGAGGTACTGCTCTAGAAGGATAATCACCCTAGTTTAACGAATGATGATACGTATAAATGTATGATGAAACTGAATACACGGATGCATGAATATGTGAATACATGATGAATATGAATATGTGAATGCATGATGATACGTGCAAATATGAATGAGTATGATGGAACGAGTCTAAACCCTAAAATGGAATAACGGAGTCCTCATGAAGTGTTAAAAGGGTGGTGGATACGCCGCTGACACTTCCTATATATAAACCCTTTTAGTGCATCGTGGAGAAACCGTTACGAAGTTTTAAGGTGAGGATTGGTTGAGGAAATGAAACACGCATATACGTGAAATGAAAACAAATGCTTGATACATTTGGGAGGCTGTGAGTCTAAGATACTCAAGGTCCCAAATGAAAAGAGATACCCGGCCTATAAGGTGGATCTCAATAATAAAGACGAAAATTAAAGATCAAAGCCTACGGGGCTAAGAAATGAATGAGCCTTCGTGGCAAATGAGTTTTCATGACAAATGCAAAGGGTCTATACTGATGAGTATAAGGACCTTGCCAATACTATGACCGGAGGTACGTCCGAAGATGGTCATGAGGGGGTTAGCACACCCATGAATGAAATGAATACTATGACCGGAGGTATGTCCGAAGATGGTCATGAGGGGGTTAGCACACCCATAAAATGTACGAATGACTTGACCGGAGGTACGTATGGAGATGGTCACGGGGGCGCCGAGAGCCCAGGAAACTTGAACAATAATAAGAACCTAAAGGGTTCATAATAAAATGAACGATGCAATGTATTTACTTAGCGTAAGCTAATTCAAAAATGTTTTCCAAACACTGCAGGAAAGAAGCATGTGGAATTAAGCTTCCCGAAGACAGAGTTATCGGAGTTGAAGAATCCCAATGTAATATGATGTAAATGTAACATCTTATGTAAAAACAATATTTATAATGAAATACACCTGTGCCACTTTAGTGGCAAGGTTTTGAAAAATCTGGAACCCGTTTTCCGCATTATAAAACTCGGATAAAATAAGAAATATGTAGGATGTTTCAGGATGGTATCAGAGCACGGTTTGAGGGATTTAAGTATTAGAAGGATACTTAAACTCATACCATAAGTGCTCGTGATATAAATAGGGATTCAATCCGAGGCCGTCCAGTGCTATAACATAATGTGTGAGTATACGTGGGCTGAATTTTGTATGGTATAAGCTCCATGTGATAGTTAGGAGTTTCATGACGCGTAACATATATTGCCTTATACCTAGCCAGTATGAGAGTTAATATGTGGGACCATCATGATATCACAAACATCATATGATAACTTATGTCAACAGATAGTAAGCCGAAAATGTGATCATGCATGATTAAAATGCATGAATAAATGTTCATATGTGTAAAATGCATAGATGGGGCCTTATGTGAAACCCTAGAATACTTGAATAGGGTTACAATGATAAAAGGCATGTGGTGTAAAACCCTAGACTATGATTAGGGTGAGCTAACGAGAGATTAAACGAAATTCATGTATTAGCAAACGATGGCTGAATATCAGAATGATGAGATACGTGACGAAGGAAGCCACGGGAGAGCTACATCTCCACTGCATGATGAGAACAACTTGAACAAGTTCTGGAAAACATTCGGAAATAAATCGCATTAGAAGTAAGGAAGGCTTTCGATCAAACTTCCTGATCTTATAAGCAGAACTATAGAGCTCATTATAAAGTTGGTTTAAGAATCATAAAGACATTACTCATGTCACACCCCAACCGACGGCGAAATACGTCGGGGAGGACGTGTAGACTGTTCATAAGCACATGATCAAACTAAATTTGCATATTTCATTAAATTCAAATTCATAACAATTGTTTCATCAAAACAAAGACAAACAGGGAACAAAGTACTTCAAGCAAGTTTAATTAATTAGGTTTTGCAATTTCTGATGTGATGAATCTTGAACATAACTCTCAATTATTGGCTCCTGAAACATGATGAAAATAGAGTCAACTAAATAGTTGGTGTGCATACATAGGTTTTAGCGTAACAAGTATTGTCAAAGTTTGTATACAATTCATATGATATCATGGTTTAATAAAGCAATTATCGAGAACCACTATAGTTAAAACTGGGGCGCACAATCAAACCTTGTGACTGATAGGCATAACACAACAGTTATCCTTAAATGTTTTCGGCAACAATCACCCTAACCGGGTGGGTTGGTCAGACTCAACATATTTATCATTGTATACCGTCGGCTTATACTGAGTTAATTATTGCACTTGCACTATGTACAAAAGTATGTAAATATAGTTTACCCTAATAGTGTTCAAGCATAAGTCACAAATTGCACACATGATCATAATGTTTGAATTGTAATAATTGAAAATAGTTTGAATGTAATCATGTTTCACCCCAAAGATATAAATGTAAAAAAGGGGCTATGTAAACTCACATTAGATTTGTAGCTTGAAATCATAAGTATGGGTAGTTGCACAAGTTGTTTAGCTAACCACAAGATTAACCTATGTTTGAATTTGTATATGTATCAATGACATGCTCAAAAGACAATGTATAAATGAATGAGCTAGGTTGAATGTTGTGGAATTATTTGTTGTAAATAATACGTTTGTTTAATAAGGAATTGAATATATATGTGTACATATATATATCTATGAATATTTAATTTGTTTATAATTAAATAGATAAGTGTTTAACTAATATTTACTTGAATATATAGATAATTAGATTAATAAATTATACGTTTCAATTAATTAAATAGTTAAATAAATTCTTTATTAAAATAAATGAATAATAAAGAGGACATAAGCTATACTAAATAATTGGGTAATAAAAATAGTTAGTAGAGGTTTTAAATAAAATAATTATATAAATTTTTAATTAGAGATTATTAGTTTTTAATCCTCTAAAATGATTAAATAATTTGTTAAAAATTGATAAGTTGATAACTTGGTTCATAAAATATACCCGAGCCTTGGGTGATTTATAAATAATTTTTATAAGAAAAATTGGATTAAAATTAAGTTTAAAAACGATTTTTAAAAAAATAATGCAGACCACGAGACTCGAACCCGGGTCTGCTCGGAGAAGTACAAGGCGCACAACCACTAGACCAGCCTGGTTTTAGTGTTAACAAGCCGGCCTGGTTAATTTTTAACCAATGATCATGGGGGACCGAGTTCTAGGCCAAAGCACGCGCAAAAACAAGGTGAGGGGCAAGGATCGAACCCGAGACCTTGTTCGAGTGAGACGAGAGCTTTAACCAATAGACCTTGGCTTGTGCCTTGGTTTGTATCAGATGCGAAATTTTTTTAACATCCAACCCGCACCCGTCTTCTTCCCCAACTCGCACCTCGAACCCTAGCCACCCGATTCCATAGATTAAGCACCTGATTGTTCCCGGATCCATGGGGCTTTACTCCCTACATCAAAACGAAACTATGGGCATCAAATTTACCTGAAATGGTTGAGGATTGAGGGAGAACGACTAGGGGGCCGACGTCAGAATTTCTTGAGCTCGTCGGAGTTCTGGAGGATGAATGCGATGGATACAGAGGTGTAGAATGTTTGTGGCGATTGTTAGGAAGGTGTGGGTTCGTTTTTATAGCCCAATTTCATGTATAACGTACGAATTGAATGTGAGTTTGATTGGGTTCGGCTATGTGATGATTAGACTCAAATTCTTTGACTGCAGGTGTAATTGGTTCGTTATAATGGATCCAATCAGTCGCATGAAGGTTTACAAAGGATCTATTACAGTTTAGCATTCATATTCGATGGATTCTTGCACGAATTTGAGGGATTTGGGTTCGGTTTGACTTTCAAAAGTCAAACCTGCGTGAAATTGGGTTCAAAACCAAAAGGGATTCAAATTGAGCGGTTCAATGCACTCAAGGGGTTTCAATGGTTCAAATGGGGTCCAACTAAGTTTATTTCATTTAACCCTTTGTGTCTATGTAATTTATTTTATGACATTTATGAAATTAACACTATAAATAGGTTTTATGAAAGTTGTCCTACATATATATATATATTCAAAACTAGTGAAGTATTAATATAGGTTTTTAGTATTATATGTTATAAAAAGTAACATATATAACTATATATATCATTTGGAATTTAAATAACTTATATATACTTGTATGTTTATAAAAAATATATTATTTAAAATACTTTGTCATGCATTTATACATCATATCATATGCATCATAATGAAATTAAATTCCTTAATTAAATGAAATAAGTATGTGTATATGTGGATATAAAACCATTGTGATGTTGCATCACTTGCAATTTGTATAATAAATTGAAATGGTTATGAATTGAAAATGAAATAATGTTATTGCACAAGTTAAAGCATGAGAAAACCCTAAATGTTACAACTCATAATGGGGAAGGAAGAAATCCGAAAATTGATACGAAATCAAGTCGTTGTACATACAAGGATTTCATGACGTGCAAACCTCTAGATTTTAAGGGAGCTGTTAACCCTTTAGAAAGTCAAAGGTGGATTGATTCAATATAAACAACTTTTGATATATGTCACTGTGAAAAAGAAAATGAGGTTACCTTCGCCACCAATCAATTAAAAGAGCGAGCTGATGATTGGTGGGGAGTAGCGAAGAGAGAGAAAGGGAGAGACAGAATCACGGAGATGAGGTGGGAAGAATTTAAGGATCTCTTCCTGAAACACTATTGTCCTCGAGCGGCAATTGAAAGAATTACTGAGGAGTTTCTTCAACTCCGTCAGACAACGGACTCTGTAGATGAAATCACGGGGATCTTCTTTGATAAGGACAGGTTATGTCTGACTTTGTTAACAACCCCTGAAATATGGATGACGAGATACCATCTCGTTTTGAAAACCAAAATTAGAGAGTTTATCCATCCATCCAAGTGCGCGAACTTAAGAGGTTGAGCTCAAGAGGCAGGCTGAGAGAGATGGAAAGAGGAAATGAGAGAGTTATCCTTCTCCTATGCCTCTTAAGAGGTTTAAATTCAATAAGCCGGGAGGCGGTCCCTCCCCAAGAAAAGGAATGCACGATTGCAAGACTTGTTGAAAGAAGCACCCGGGAGATTGCCGATTCAAGTATGTAATTTGTAACAAGTGTGGAAAGACTGGACACACTGCATTGTAGTGTATGAGTGGTACCCATTTATGCTACAACTGCTATAAGCCAGGACACTGTAGCAGGGAGTGTCCTGAGCTAAAATATCAGAACGAGAAGACCCGAGAAGGGTCTAGAGTTATAGAGAATGAAGTTAAGAGGATCGAGACTCCGAAGCTAAGGGGTAGGGCTTTTCAGATAACCATAGAGGAAGATGTTCCTGACATCGTATCAGGTACATTGGTCTTGAATTCCCTACCTGCTTGTGTTTTATTCGATACTGGAGCTAGTCGATCGTTTATTTCATTAAAATATGCAAACTCTAGAAACTTCAATGGTAGTAAATTGGCTAAGGCATTAGAGGTTGAAATCGGGAGTGATCGAAACTGCGTAGTAACTGAAATATGCCGAGATTGCCGACTATTGATAGAAGGAGAAGAATATCTCGTCGACTTAATCCCGATGCCAATGCAAGAATTCGATGTGATCATTGGAATGGACTAGTTATCTTCGCATGCTGCAGCGATTATATGCAACCAAAAGATCATGCAATTCACGACGCCTACAGGAAAGGAAGTTAGTGTCATTGGCGAACGACGGAACCAAATTACATTATTTACAATGGCCATAATAAGTAGCTATGTGAGATAAGGTCACCAAGCCTTCTTAGCCTACGTAGCTGACGTAGAAATGAAAGGGAGGGAATTGGATCAAGTGCCAGTGGTAAAATAATTCCCAGAAGTATTTCCAAACTATCTTCCACGTGCTCCACCTGAAAGAGAGATCGAGTTCAAAATCGATTTAATTCATGAAGCTAAGCCGGTAGTAAGGCTACATACCGGTTAGCACCAACAGAAATGAAGGAGTTGATGTCACAGTTACAAGAATTGTTGGACAAGGGGTTTAGACACCCTAGTGTATCCCCTTGGGGTGCACCAATTCTGTTCGAGAAGAAGAAAGATCGTAGTATGAGAATGTGTATAGACTACCGTGAATTGAACAAATTGACTATCAAGAATAGGTATCCTTCACCTAGAATTGATGATTTGTTTGATCAATTGTAAGGATCTAGTTGGTTTCCTAAAATCGACTTAAGATCCGGTTATCACCAAGTCAAGGTACGAGAAGAGGATGTGCCTAAGACAACATTCAGAACTCGTTATGAACATTATGAATTTGTGGTGATGCCTTTTGGAGTGATGAATGCTCCGGCAATATTCATGGACCTCATGAATAGAGTATACCGGCCAATGAATAGAGAATGCTCCAGCTGTGAGTCTAAGATACTCAAGGTCCCAAATGAAAAGAGATACCCGACCTGTAAGGTGGATCTCGATAATAAAGAAGAAAATTAAATATCAAAGCCTACGGGGTTAAGAAATGAATGAGCCTTCGTGGCAAATGAGTCTTCGTGACAAATGCAAGGGGTCTACATTGACGAGTATAAGGACCTTGCCAATAATATGACCGGAGGTACGTCCGAAGATGGTCATGAGGGGGTTAGCACACCCATGAATGAAATGAATACTATGACCTGAGATACGCCTGAAGATGGTGTCACACCCCGCCCCGGGCACCCCCAAGACGTTACCGGGCTGCTACGTCAGTTGGCACCTTCGGTACATGCTTTGATTTCAGAGTTTGGTTTTGTGCAGTGGAATAGTGGTTTTAAAAAGGATCTTTTTATCAGTTCTCAACCTCAAGGGTTGGTTTTGTAATTACTAGAATCTTGTCGTGTAGACAAAAGATTTCTTTATTTAAATACTTGGGTATAAAACCCGATTGTTTATACATTTGATATTGAAATCAAAACCCTGACCAAAGTCAGTAACATCTACAAGGAGGTATTCTGCCTAGGGAGTCAACATCCTTTGGGCACCTTAACCTTGTCTTTTCTCATGTCCTTTCCTATGCCTCGCACGAACCTGTATAACACATTTTTGGGTTGCACCGGGTCCAGGTGTGTGGCCTGACCCAGATTATGCAACAAAACTGTCATCGGGACTTAGGCCGTAGCCGGTCCCGGTACCATGAGGTCATTTCATTCTTTTCCAAAAAATATTTGAAAATGAACGTCAACTACATGCTGGTGAATACTTTGTGACCTCAAATCATTTTAATAAGCATGGCAAAACTGTTTAATTAAACAGTTAAACATTTCATCATTGGAAGATTCTAGTGATCATATCACTTCCTTGCATTTCATCCATTTGTATACATTGGACAAGCACTCAGGGCTACGCGGCCAAACTTGCACAACAAAGTTTTACGCATCACCCGACATACAAGCCAACCCCGCCCAGCCCAACTGGATCCAGAGCGAGTATAAATATTTGATCAAACTTTACGTACACTTCTTGGGTTGTTTAGAGTCTGCCGGGATTGACCTCGCTGGTCAATCCTGTCTCGGACTGTAGGAGTAAACATTTAATTATCGTGTTTTGCCCTTTTTATGAAACGTAAATCATTTTGTTCTTTTGCGTGAAGGTGCCGACAGCACCAGCACGTCTTATTTGCGTGATGATAGTTTACAGCCCAAGCACGTCTTATAAATCATTTTTTGTAAAAGTTCGCTCTCGCCATGAGAACGAGTATGTTTGCTAAAGAAGAGTATTCACCTTGGATTTGAAGTGGAAGATCGAAAGATAACAATCTTAGTGCTAAGTAGCTCCTGGAGTTGACTTTTAGGGCTCTAGCACCTTAACTCAAACTTCTATGCGTTCCTCTAGTTTCTTCGGTTCTAAACGCTCGAGTCCGATTGATAAGCGAAAGCCAGTAAAACTTGGAGGAGCGGCTCGGGAGTCGGGTCAGCTACTAGAAGCTTGGGACCAGAGAACTCATAAGAAATTCGTAGTTGTTTGAGTTTGGTGTGAAAATGCAAATGGAGGGCTCTTCTATTTATAGGCGGATAACAGTGTGATGTCCCGGGAAATTTTTTTTAATTTTTGGGACGAAAATTCTTTCAACTAGGGGATGAACATAGGCTAGCTACCTATAGATAAGCATATTGAATGTACATAATCCGGCAAACACTTTCTTATTGTAAACTTGAAACCTGTGAACTCACCAACCTCGTGTTAACACTTTTTCTTACATGTTTCTTAGGTCGCTTTGGCACAGGTTGCACACTAAGGACATGCATGGAGTCCTACTGTCATATCATTTATTTCAAACATTTTAAACAGTTTTACTTATCTACATTAATTGACGCTTGTTGCATGTAATTACTTTTGATTTAATATTAACGTTTACGCTTCCGCATTAACTCTGAGCTTTTATGTTATGACTTTTAAGTCCCATATAGTGTCGTTTTATGTAACTAATGACTGAGGTCCTGGTGTGTCACCTTCCAAACGGTAAAACTCCGTTAGTGAAATTTAGGGGTGTGACAGATTGGTATCAGAGACATTGGTTATAGAGAACTAGGATTGCATACTAGACTATAACCTCACACATTAGTTGCACGGCACAGACACTTATACCTGATACATATAGCACCTATACATACATTGCAGTGCAGGCATGTTAATACCATCCGTATCACCCTCAGTTGGCAAGGGACACATCATTCGCATTGCACCATCATTCCCAGTGGCAACCCTCGGGGGATCATCAGAACAACATCCACTCCCGTCCGAGGGCAACGAGACGAAGCCCTCGGAGGAGTCACTTACATCACCATCACCCGTAGGGTATGGTGGGCTTTCTCAGGTCCATGTTATGGACGACACTCAGCACTAACGCATACCTCTTTGGGAATTGGGATCTTCGGAGGTGAGTCCCTACTGTAATCACTAGCAACAATGCGCCGACTGAAGGCAGACCGTTGCACGCATTATTTCACAATCCATTGGCACGTAGATGTCATCACTTTATCGAGCCATGGGCTCGCTTCTTTGGTCGATATTTTGTTGAGAATAGATTGACCACAAATCTGAAAACGCATTGCTTAATGTATACTCAAACCCTATCTTGACTAAGTTGAAAGGACGGCTACCTTGCTGCTTCCTGTAACTTGTATTCATGAATTAGTATCATTTCTCGAAGTCGCATTTCATGTACATGTTTGTTACATGTTCTTATTTACAATTCGCTGGATTGGACTCCTGTATTGTGTTTCACTCGAGTGAATACACAGAGCAAACCATCCTCGACTACTCATCCCGATATGAGTTCTAATTGATCAAAGTATAGTTGATGACTAAGCTTTTCGATGACTTATCATATCTGACAACACTATGTATTCAACAATATAACCTAAAGGACATTATGACACAGGACAGGGAGAACAAGGGTGAGCATGCAAAGCTAATTATCATTACGGGTGCACACGTAATAGTAATTTGAGGTGCATGTAAGTCTTGGGGAAACCTAGTGTGTGGATAAATGGTCCTAATCAGTGATTTACAGACTTAAGTTTCCACTACCTGTAGAGACTCTCATAACCCACTCAACGAATAGTTGGTATCGTTAAACTCATTTAACAGCGGATAGACGCAACTATCAGGTTGAAAATGTTTACGGACACACTGAATTATCATCAATGGAATCTATCAATGTTATTTTCACTCATGTAAGAGTCTTAGTGATCTTACGACTCTCATTCAAACTTAATAAATGGAACCACCTAGAGTGAAACTCTAGTAGAACCTTAGAGTAAAACCACCGACTCCAACTAAGTACACAGATTTGAGGAATTCTTTCTATGCTAACACGTTATTCCTTACACTCCAACAATAGATCCCATTTGAACTTGTTACCTCATCCTGTGACTAATCCTTAGTCTAACTTCGAATTTTACTCCAGCATATCCAATCCTGTAAACGGATTTCTTTCTTCATGAAATGATCCCGTTGATCCAATGACATTAGGAAACAAAGATGTAACCTAACCAACCATCAGTTGAACGCAATTACCTAAACATACATCCTATCTCTTATGCTACTGGAATCTATATCTCATTAGACTTTCTTTCTTACATGTGAACCTCTTCCCTTAGCCTATGCATTGACTGACACTTGCTTTATAAGCGTGGGTCTCACTAGAAGTCCCAGTATGACTTCACAAATTCCATATTAGTGTGTCGTGCTCCAACTCTATTAAAAGCCAAGTATACTATTGAGATAGTAGACGCTCAGAGAATTGAAACAACTCGCATTCTTACAGCTGTAAACTAGTATTGGTTAGTCATAAACTTGACATTGACCTTCTACCAGTTACACTTGGCAGTTCTGACCTTATTGTCGGTATGAATTGGTTATCCAAGAACCAACCTGAGGCCATCTGTTGTGACAAAAATGTTTACCTTCCTCTCCTTAGAGGGGAAATCCTTTCTGTCCAAGGCAAAAGGGAGTGGTGCAGTCGTTGGCATCATATCCTTCATGAAAGCACAGAAATGTCTACTGCTATTTTAGCTCTCGTCGCCGAGCAGTCATCTGAGGAGAAGAAAATTGATGATATCCCAATCGTACGTAAGTACCCGGAAGTATTTCCCGAGGACTTGCCTAGTCTGCCACCGTACCGTCAAGTTGAATTCCAAATCGATCTAGCACCCGGAGCGGCACCGATCACTTGGGCACCTTATAGACTTGCACCTAGTGAGCTGCAAGAATTATCAACACAGCTACAAAAGTTGTTAGATAAGGGTTTCATTCGACCGAGCTCATCACCATGGGGAGCTCTAGTCCTGTTCGTCAAGAAGAAAGACGGGACTTGCCGCATGTGCATCAGTCAACGTAAGCTGAACAAAGTAACTATATAGAACCGTTATCCTCTATCCCGCATTGGTGATTTGCTTCATCAACTCGAAGGATCATGCTTCTATTCCAAGATCGGCCTCAGATCCAGTTATCATCAGTTGAAAGTCTGAGACAAAGACATCTCCAAGCCTACTTTCAGAACTAGGTATGGTCACTACGAATTCATGGTCATACCATTCGGATTGACCAACGCACCCGCGGTGTTAAGGGACCTCATGAACAGCGTGTGTAAACCCTACCTCAATCAGTTCATCATCGTTTTTATTGATGACATATTCATCTATTCTAAGAACAAGGAAGGACATAAGGATCACCTACGCTTAATCCTTAGATTGCTGAAACAAGAGCAATTGTATGCCCAATTTCTCTAAGTGCGAATTCTGGATTCGCGAAGATTTAACTTCTAAGACATGTAGTCAACGAGAAAGCAATACATGTCGACCCATATAAAGTAGAAGCCATCAAGGATCAGATAGCACCGATGACTGCAACAGAGGTACGACAACTTCTAGGATTGGCTGGATATTACCGTCGATTCATTGAAGGATTTTCAAAAATTGCACAACCTCTTACTGCCTTAACTCAAAAGGGTAAAGCTTATAATTGGAGCGATAACCAAGAGTCATCATACCAACACCTCAAATAGAAACTTTGCAGTGCACTTATTCTAGCTCTTCCGGAAGGAACCGATGATTTTGTGGTGTATTGTGATGCATCCATTCAAGGTCTGGGTTGTGTGTTAATGCAACGAGAAAAGGTGATCGCATACGCTTCACGTCAACTACAGATTCATGAGAAAAACTACACCACTCATGATCTAGAGTTGGGAGCTGTAGTTTTCGTACTTAAGATATGGAGACATTACTTGTACGGTACCAGATGCACCATCTATACCGATCACAAGAGTCTTCAGCACATCTTCGAACAAAAAGAGTTGAACATCTGACAACGTCATTGGTTCGAACCTTTGAACGACTATGACTGTGATATCAAGTACCATCCGGGTAAAGCTAACGTTGTAGCTGATGCCCTAAGTCGAAAGGAAACGAAACCCAAACGAGTTCGAGCATTACAGCTCACTATTCACCCCGGATTACCTGACAAAATCCGTAGTGCTCAACTCGAAGCCCTAAAAGAAGAAAATCTACCGCCGGAAGGTACACGTGGTATGGAAGCACAACTTGAAGTCAAATCTGACGGTATTCGCTACTTCGTCAAGCGAATATGGATTCCAGTATTCGGAAACCTAAGGGAACTAGTTATGGATGAGTCTCATAAATCTCGTTACTCTATTCATCCAGGTTCTGACAAAATGTACCATGATCTAAAGATACTGTATTGGTGGCCGAAGATGAAGGCCGATATAGCCACCTATGTTAGTAAGTGTCTGACTTGAGCGAAGGTCAAAGTTGAATATCAAAAACCATCCGGTCTTCTCCAACAACCAGAAATCCCCCATGTGGAAATGGGAACAAATCTCCATGGACTTTATCACAAAATTACCACGAACTCCTACCAGATGTGATAGCATTTGGGTAACTGTTGATCGATTAACAAAGTCCACTCACTTCTTAGCAATCAAGGAGACCGACAAAATGGATAAGCTTACTCGTACTTACTTGAAAGAAATAGTCTCTCGGTACGGGGTGCCAATCTCTATCATTTCGGATCGTGATGCACGATTCACCTCTCGTTTCTGACAGTCGTTACATAAAGCTTTAGGCACGCGTCTAGATATGAGCACAACGTACCATCCTCATACTGATGGCCAAACAGAACGTACTATCCAAACTCTGGAGGACATGCTACGAGCTTGTGTGATCGATTTCGATAACACTTGGGAGTCTCACCTATCATTGGTAGAGTTCTCCTACAACAACAGTTATCACACTAGCATCAAGGCAGCTCCATTTGAAGAACTTTATGGATGGAAATGTCGTTCTCCTATTTGTTGGGCCGAGGTTAGGGATAGTCAACTTACAGATCCTGAACTCGTACTTGAAACTTCTGTGAAAATAGTTCAAATTAGAAACCGTATGGCAGCAGCTCGTGATCGTCAAAAGAGCTATGCCGATAAACGTCGTAAACCGTTAGAATTTCAAGTAGGGGATATGGTCTTATTAAAAGTCTCACCTTGGAAGGGTGTCATTCATTTCGGGAAACGAGGCAAACTGAATCCTCGTTATGTTGGACCATTCAAGATAATGAAGAGAATCGGGTCAGTAGCGTATCAACTGGACCTGCCTGAAGGACTTAGTGGTGTACACGATGTCTTTCACATTTCAAATTTGAAGAAATGTCTAGCAGACGAATCACTCACGGTTCCTCTTGAAGAACTACACATTGATGAATAGTTACGTTTCATCAAAGAACCCGTGGAAATTATGGATAGGGAAATCAAAACGTTAAAGCAAAGTAAAACCTCTATTTTCAGAGTTCGTTGGAACTCGAAACGCGGACCGGAACTCACTTGGGAGCGCGGGGACCAGATGATGTGCAAATTACTAATCTGTTCAAGCACTCCGCGTCAAATTCTTAAGGTACTACTTAATTTTCAAGACGAAAATTCTTTCAACTAGGGGATGATGTGATGTCCCGGGAAATTTTTTTTTATTTTTTTAATTTTCGGGACGAGATTCTTTCAACTAGGGGATGATGTGACAATTCGACTTTTTAGGTTAACTCCGTTAACTATCCCGTTAAGTTTCCTATTAAAAACTTAACCTCGTTAACTAAATCTAACCCCAGGGACTGATTCTGTCACAAATTCAACTCAAAACTGCAGGGACTTGTTGTGTGAATATACCAAACTTAATATGTTGACTCCATGTTGACTACCCAAAGTCAAAATCAACAATTTTAGCTTCTGTTTACTTTTTGTAGTCAAAATCGCGACTGTTTGATTTCAATTCTTGTTTGATAACCTAAATCGATTGAATGTATTGATTAACACTTAACTGTATTAATCGTTCATCATTGAGCATTAATCGTAGGCATTAATCAAATTAAACTTGAATAATGGAAACTAAATCCAAAACCGTCGACCCTATTCCAAACGATCATCGAATTCGCCTAATTCCTGTATTCTCCTCACAAATCACACACCTGCGTATCTTGCTCGAGTCCTTCAGAAGAAATTGCATACATCAGTCGCGCCGGAGAAGCAACCAGAAGTGCCGAAGATCAACCCACAGTCGTCGGACTCAGTTTTAGTCGAGCACTATCAATCCGACATCCAATCGGGTAATTGAAACATTCTTTTGATTCATTTTATACTTTAGAATGAAAGCCCTATCCTAATCAGGGCTTACATTATCGATTTAATCATAATCCGATTCTAGGGTTCATATGAAATCGGATTTGGGGCTTTGGATTCTAGACTTGTTCTCAATGCAATTAAATCATACAATTAGTTTCGAAATCTTCTGTTTAATGAAAGCCCCATGTTAATTGAATCAAACAACATCCAATTTTACAAATTTAGATTCTAGAGTTCATTCGAAAACGTTTTAATCAAACTCTAACCTAGACACAATGTTAATCAAATTAAACTATATGGTTAGAATCGCCATCATCTATTCTCTGAAAGCCCTATGCTAATTCGAGTATGTAACATCGAATCAGTGATGAACCGATTGTAGGGTTCATCACGTATTGGGTTTAATCGAACACCAGTCAAACCTTAATCTCAATATAATTAAAATACATGGATAGAATCGGAACCTAATGCTCTGTAATAGCCCCATGAATTCAGTCTATAACATCATAAGAATCGATCTGATTGATCCCACGTTTTTAAGTCTAAGTTTCGGCTTTTCAAACTGGATTTTAACTACCTAAAACTTAACGATTTTTGCAATTGAACCTAGCATCAGATTTGCAATTCATTTATTTACAAAACCCCTTTGATCTTGAAACCAGCCGTGATCGAATTCGTGATGTTTGGAACAGGATTCGATCTGGGAACTCGTGGGGAAGGAAATCACGTTTGTTCAGGATGTTAAATGCATTTGGTCTCGGGTTTGTTTGCGATGACCCTAGCGGGCGTAATGGTTTGGTCAGTGTGCGTGTGTGAGAGAGACCCGGGTTCGAGACCGGGCTCCCACAATTATTTTTAAGCATTTTTCTGTAATATTTAATTAATAAAAATCAAACCCTATAATATTATATTATTATATAAATGTGTTTTAGCCCGAAAAACAACCCGTAGGCTCGGCTTTGAATTGTTAACATATTTTTATAAATTATACCCACTTTTATAAATAATATATTGTTATTATTATCAAGTAAAAATAATATGTTTATATTATTTTTAAGCTGTAAATTCGTATAAAATAATATATTATTTTCAAACTGTGACCCGTATTATTAAATAATATATATTTATATTATTTTGAATCATTTAATAACGCCGTGAATCAATAGAGATTAATTAATAATATAATTAATTATATTATTCACTCGTATATATATATATATATATATATATATATATATATATTTAATTGAGTCATTCGTCGCGTAAAAGTAATTCCTAATCTCGTGGACACATTCGTCAACTCTCGTTTATTAGAACAGTTCTTTAAGACGTTTCTTTCCGTGTCACTGTCACAGTTCCCATTATCATTCCTAATTTATGTGTTTATATATTTGGGATATTCGTAGGTCTTTTGATACTTACACTCGTGGTTCCAACTTACCTCTAGGGTGAAACTACCTTCATCGCAAAACAGGTGAGTTTCACGGCCCATTTTTACTCGTTTTACTATTGGGGGAGAAACATGCTTACACACAAACATATTTTGCTTGTTTTCCTGTTGAGGAGAAACAAACATGAACACCAACTATCATACTTTTACTTGTTTTCCCCGTGGGGGAGAAACAGGTACGCAGACAAACATTATTTTACATGTTTTTCCCGTAGGGGGAGAAAACATGACACAACTATTTTAGATTATTGTAATTCATATGTTATTACTGTTGAGGCTAAGCGTGACACACTATCACAGAAATTCCTCATCATACATCGAACCGTTAATATGGATCTTAGCGAGGTAATGGTTAGTAGTACTACTGGGTTTGACAAGCCCCACCCGCGTTAGTCGCGCTAACTCGATTGGAGGTCGAACGGGTGAAATGTTAGCCTACTCACATTTTCCAGAGTTGATAGACCTGGCAGGAGGCATACAAACACAAACAGTCAGCTTCGGTTGCGAGCGCTTTAGTAAGACATGAACATAGGCTAGCTACCTATAGATAAGCATATTGAATGTACATAATCTGGCAAACACTCTTGTAGAACCAAAGACTGATGGCTTTTAAATTATTCTAAGTACAAATGCTGCTGATAGGCTTATCAGCAGCATTCAACACATGTTACTGCTGATAGGCTTATAAGCAGCATTCAACACATGTTACTGCTGATAGGCTTATAAGCAGCATTCAACACATGTTGCTGCTGATAGGCTTATCAGCAGCATTCATCACTTGTTGCTACTGATAGGCTTATCAGCAGCATCATTCTCATTCTTGCTGCCGATAGCTATGTTCCTTGAAGACAAATCGTTGCAGCTGACTATCCATGCCAAGCGTCACTAACAACTTTCTGCAAAAGCAATTGACACACTCAAAGCAGAAGGAAACTCAATGGCACAACCAATGAAACTCAACAATGCTCTTCTCCAAGCATGCAAGTAATGATGCATAAAGAAGACGCTTCAAAAAAGTTAACTAGATATAGACAAAACGTGTAATAGTTAGCTAGATACAACAGATCAACGGTCTGTGTTAGATCTGATCCTTAGAATCAAGGGGCTGTCTTGATTCTAAGTGAGTATAAATAATCAGCAAACACTTCATTGTATGTGTGCTTTTTGTGCTTTTGAATTAGAGTTTTCACTTGTAATCGTTTATTCACAAAGCTTAATACAACAGTGTTCTTATCAGTATTCTTTCTGTCTACTCGATTGTAATTGTATAGTTGTTATTGTTTCCGCCAATCTCAACTAAGAACATAACCATCTTGTAATTTCACGATCCTACAAGTGGTATCAGAGCTTTGGCTCAGATTAAACAAACTAACACTTGTTTAATCACTTCTGGTTCTATTCTAAACTCTCTCTCTTTCATCAAGTCACCAAGAACAAAAATGGCACAAAGCAACGGGTTTGAAGACATCCTGAAGCAGCAGTATGAAAACTTCGTCTGGAAGGAAGGTGAGTCTCTAAATGTTTTATACAACAGATTTACCTATCTTGTAGGAGAGCTGCAGTGCTCAAAGGTGAAGCTATTCTCAAGAAGTTCATCAGGTCTCTTCCAAGCTGCTGGACACTTTACACAGTGTCAATCAGAAGAACGGAGAATCTGAAAACTCTCCAGATGACTGAGCTCTTTGGAATGCTAAACACCTATGAGCTAGAGATGATTCAGGCAAAAGAAAGAAGCTCAAGATACCAAACAGCCTCAACATCCACCACCACCTCCTCTGCCCTACATTCTGAGCACTCGGGTCATAGTTCAATTCAAACTGTAGCATGTGCAACTGTTGGAACTTCTGAGTTCGACTGGAGCTTTCAATATGTAGAACTGCCCATCAACAATCAAGCTCTAATGGCAGACACTACAGAGATACCATCTCAGGTATTTGAACATCTTTGCTCTCAAGCCTGTATTGTTAAAGTTTTGGGTTATAGAAAGCACAACCAAAACCTTATAGATCAAAATGAAGAGTTTCATCAGATGAAATCTGAGTTCAAAAAGGTTGAAAATACTTATAAAGAAAAGACTAACTTCCTTAAGAAAGAAATTTCATCGCTAAAACACGAACAAACTAATCTTGAAACTCAGATTGATGATCTACTGGTCAAACTAAAAGCTACCAGAGCTGAACTGGCAGAACAGAAAGTTCATGTTGAAAAATATGAATTTTCCTCCAAAAAGTTACAAAGACTTTTAGATATTCAAGTCCATGAGAAGGTAAAAACTGGACTTGGGTATAACAATGATCAGTACAATGCTGTTCCTCCTCCTGCTGACTATATTGCCATATACGAACCAAGCTTCAATGTTGAAAATCTTGACACTGTAAACCGAAACCTTGATCCTTCAACGGATGAACCTTTCATCAAAGACTGCACTACCTCATCGGAATCTGAGTTAACTCACTCAGACCATGATGAAACCAGTGCAATCCCATCTGAAGCTGTTCTGAATAGAGTTACAGTTCCTGCTGTTCTTCCAGCTGTTCCAGCCCCTGTACCATTCAAACAGATCAAGATCAGCTATCCTCCAAATGGAAGAAAGCTAAACATTAAAAATGGACAGACATCAGAACCCACAAAACCCAAGCCTCAGCTTCAAGCCAATCACAAAGAAAAAGTTCCATATGTTCAAAGGACCCTAGAAGAAGCCACCTTTGAACATAACAAAGCTCATCCATGGAACTTCAAGGATCTGTTCCAAAGAAAGGACTATGTCTACCTTTCAAGAGACAAACTGGCAAAATCATGCTTTGTGTGTGGCAGATATAACCACACTGCCAGCACCTGCTTTCATTACCTGGAATACCAAAGAAATTCAAAGCAGCATGCCTTTGAAAAAACTAACAAAAATAAGAAGGTAAGAAGCTACGAAGACAAAGCAACTAAGTTCAGAGAGTCTCTATCTCCCTCAAGAGTGAAGCTGCCTAAATCTCAACAAACTTGCATCATTCGTGGTGAATCAGATCACTTTGCTGCAAACTATAAGTTTAACCCTTTCAACCAGATCCTTCATCAAGCCCCTCAAAGACAAAGGGTAAAGAAGGATCAGCATATCTCGGTTGTTAGTCCAGTTAAGCCCAAGAAAACAAAGCAGAAGCTTTCAGCAGCAACCAAGTCTGCTGCTGATAAGCTAAAATCATCCGCATCAAAATCCGCTGCTGATAAGGCAAAGACATCAGCAGCAAGAGTGTCCACTACTGATAAGGCAAAATCCAAGGCAAAGCCTAAAGTAGCAAAGAATGCTGACACTTCAACAAAACTGTCAGAAGCAGGATCTACTGGCAACAAGCCAGAAACATCAGTAGCGAAATCTGCTACTGACAATGTGAGGAAAACTAGAAAATCACCAACTCAACAGTGGAAGGAAAAGAAACCACCAAGCATCATCATTGGTTCTGTTGAATGCGTCTATCCATTGCTGTAATTGTGTCTGTTACTTGTTGTAAATAAAAGTTATAACTCAGCAGCATCCTTTTGGCTGCTGACAGGTCTAATTTTCAGCAGCAAAGAATTTGCCCCTGACTGCTTTAACTTATCAGAAGGAACAAGTTTCCTGCAGATAGTTTTAAGGATGTCAGCAGCAACATCCTTGCTGCAGATCATTGCATCTATCAGCAGCAATTAAGTCTGCTGCTAACAAACTTAACCTTCCGCAGCAACCAAAGTTGCAGCGGACAGGCTTATTCATCCACGGCAACCAAGTTTGCTGCTGATGGATAAATTTAAGTCCAAATTAACTTTTCCCCGCTGTAAAAGAAATTACTGTCAGTCTTTACCATGACTGTCTCAGTGTATTACAGCTGTAACAATGAAAAGTAAATAAGGTTGTACTGTATAAGTCATTTTTCTTTTTTCTCTCATCTGTCGTTATAAGATCAAATCAAATTTTCTTTACCACCTCTTCACATTCAATTTAACCCTAACCAACTATCACTTTCACCCTAAGTCCCCACCACATTCAAAGCTCTCCATATTCTCCATACTCTCAAGTCTCCACCATACTCAAACCATATTCAAATCATCCCTCCAGAATCAAACGGCTATGGCAGATATCGACAACCCAGATGATAAGTTTTCCATATACCATAACCTTATAGCATACCTTACCAAAGGAAAGAAATCCGATGGTTTTGATGATATGATCGATTTCTTATGTCGATCAAAGATCTACTTTGCCCTCACCACCAACCCTACCATATATATCCCTCATATGTAGGATTTCTGGAGTACCGCCGTCTACTCAACCGAACAGGGGATTCCCCAAATCAAAGCCAAAGTAGACAGCAAGAATATCACCATCTTGGAAGCTACACTCAGAAAGCATCTTAAGCTTCAAGATGAGGGAGCAGCCATCTCATACTCGAAGGACGAATACATGAGGACCTTTATCTCCATTGGATACACTGGAAATCAAACCGAGTATACGATCGAGAAGGCGCTGATGGGCCCTCCATGGAAGTATCTCTGCCACACACTTCTTCAATTCATATCTCAGAAGAGGAGTGGATGGCATCAGGTGAGCTCTGCACTGGCCTCCGCCTTCCATGGTATGGTCACTAACCAAGGCTTCAACTTTGCACATCTCATTTTTGAGGGTTTGCGATATAACCTTCAAGAGGGTGCAAAGCAGCAATTTTTCATGTACCCACGATTCCTGCAGGAAGTTTTCAATCAAGAACTAAAAGAACTTTCAAAACCTGCAAGAATCTACATCATGTTGGGTCATAAAAATAACATTTTTCAAAGCATGAGAACTATTTCCAAAAAGTTCTCAGGGGTCAACGTTCCATTGTTATCTACAATGCTGAACGTACAAAGTACCCCGGGTGACAGTTCAGCAATCCCAGCTGATACTGATCCCACACCCTCCACCTCACATCCTGAACAACAGTCTGCATCCACCATTCGAACCCCTGTGCATACTACTGAGGATGTACAGGCACAAAAATTACTTACACCTCTTTTGGATGTTATTGTTCAACCGGAACACAGGGCCCCGGTTGCAACAACATATACTAGAAAAAGGGGCAAGAGAACTCCTTCTTCTCTTGCCTCCAAGGCCCAAATCCAACAATCCTCACTCAGAATCACAACATTCTGGTGAGAATATCATAAGGGAAAGCCATATTATTAGGGAGACTCCTTCGGATGCCTCTCTATTAGGATCAGGATCACTTCCCGGATCCATAGAACGGCCCCCTGAGCCCTTCCTTTCTCTTCTGAACTTAAGTGTTGAGGAACCTGATCAAGATGATGTACCTTCTCCAACTACCACTATCTCAGAGGTACTGATTGATCTTGCTTCCAACACACCCAACCCAAGTTCATATACCCTGAAGGTCCACTCTAGGAGTTATGAAAGAGTGGATGTGGAAGAGGCTGTCACTACTGCTGGTCCATCAACCAGGAGGACAGTGACAACATTGTTAAGACCTCAACCACGGCAACTCACAGTGAGAATGTTTCCTTGGAAACTCCCTTCACTAAGAGGAATCCCAGGTGCTAAGAAACTATGGGTGATGGGGATGAAGAGGCTAGGCCTAAGGCCCCATCTGGGTCCAAGGATTCCACAACTGTGGATGAGGACAGACTGAAACTTCATAACTTGGAATTGACGGCCAGGGTGGCTATGCTAGAGGCTGAAGTGTCCAAACTAAGACACCAAGTCTCTATGCATGAAGCCCATCAATGCCCAACTTTAACCACTCCCTCTCTTGTATCAGTAGGCACCCAAACTGATGCTTACTTGTCCACTGATGCAACCAAAAAGGGGGAGATGGTCTCAATGGAGGAAGACACAGACAGTCTTGACGACTGGATTCAAGAGCAGGTTGTAATTCAAAGCTCACTATTCAAGCCAGCTTTTGTACAAGTTCATGACTTGCCAGTCTCAGATAACGAAGAAGAAGTGACATCTGAAGACTGGAAGTTGGTCGTCAGGGCTGTTGATGAAATGCTGAATGATGCTGAAGACACAGAACAAACAAATACATCATTCAACATCCTTCCTGAAGCAGCAGCCATCATAAGTCAATCCATTACCCCCCAACTGTTTCAAACTACACAGAAGCTAGAATTTGACTCCATTCTAGCTTGGGGGTATGATGGATCAGCTGAGAGATTTTGGATTGGATGGGAGTTTAGTGGAGTAGAAAAGCTAAACTGGAATTCTCTCAATGCCCTCCAAGTCCTACAACTGTATTTAACTAACTGCATCAACACTTCATCAGATCTCTCAGCAGAACTTGCCATTAGCAGGTTCCATGACTTGATGGAGGATAATCTACCCCACTTCGAAAGACTAATACAAACAGCAAAACGGGTAGCTTATCCTGAATCTTCGGCAGCAGCAGAAAGAAGACTGACTCCTAGAAGACTTGACATTATAAGGAGCAGTCTTCTCACTAAAGAAGAAATTTGCTGCTTAAGAAGATTTATGTACTCCTTCATTGTCAAAGACTTAGATGTGCTGGGATGGACAAGCACTAAGTCTCTTGACCACATCTTCTTACTAAGCAACGGCTCCTCTCTCACCATCAACACCAGGAACATCTTGTCACTTCCTACAGACTTTCTCGACAAGATCTTTCAACTCAGGGCAAATATCTGCAATGTCAACTCACTTGAAAGCCAGGCAATGATAGCTACTGTCAGAGCCAAACTTGAACACGTAGGAAGAATTACTGAGGAAGTATATGTGTCAAACTCTGACACTGATACTGACTCAGCTTCCCCTCGAGTAGACATCTGTGCCGCAGCATATGAGTCAAGATCAACAATCAAAGAAATGCTGAAAGAAGTCACAGGTCCTGAGTGCAAATCGGATGAAGCCATTGACCTTCCCTTGTTCACCTCTCAATGTGCCAATGAAGCTGAGGCTGAGATCCCAATAGCAGCACCATCATCTGCTGTTGTGGTCAGTGAAGCCGAAGCAGAGGCATCCAATATAAACAAGGGAAAGGGAATTATGACAGATGAAGATGAAGAGAGATTGCTAAAATAGAAAAGAGAGAGGGAAGAGAAGAAAAGAAGAAGAGAAGAAGAGGAGATGGCTGGCATTAAAAAGGCTCAAGAAAGAAAAAACAGCCATTCTCCTCAGAGAACAAACCATCCAGCTGTATGCTAGGCAACTGGATGAACTGAAAAGAAAGATTCCTACAGTTGACCAGATTGAAGAAGATGTAGCTCTTGCTCTTCAACTGTAGGAACAATTTAACAGAGAAGAAGAAGAATTGGAGAAGAAGAAGAAAGAAGAAGCTAAGTTCAGAATAACCGATTCTGAACTAGCCAAAGAAATGAGGGAGGAGTGGGTAAAGGCTCTAGTTTTTCAAGGTGAGGATGCAGACTACCTTGAGAAACTATCAAATAAAGAAGTCTACAGAGCCTTCATGGGTCAGCAAGGTCAATTGGCAAAGAAGAAACAGGCTGAAGAAGAAGAAAAAGCCAAACAAAAGTCTAAGAAGACCATTGCCTTTAATAAACGGACCCATGAAGAAAGGAAGGTCATGATTGACTTCCTTAAGGCTAGCGGAGAGAGTGGATAGAGGCTAGGTCCCATGAACTTCATGAACCTGCAAGCCCTCTACTTCAAAGTCAAGAATGATGAGGAAGAAAGATTGGGGAAGAAGGGATCCAAGAAAAGGGTACCTATTCAGGAAGAAAAAGAAACAAAAGCAAAGAAACCCAAGCCTTCTCCCTCACCTACCTCTTCCTCAGTCCAACAACCTTCCACTCTCCTCCCCAAACCCTCCACTCCTCCACCCAAAAAGTCCAAACCATCCCACCCAGCTCCCATTCATCAACAGCCTCCCTTAAAGAAATCCAAACCCACACCTAAACTAGAAGACTCAAGAGACATAGTTGACTGGGTCTATAATCCACAGGATCAAAGGTTTGAGATCTTCAGGGGGAGAACTGAAAGAAGAAGATCTATCTACAGATCTGTTGATGAAGTTCTGCAATTGCCAGATTCAGATCTTGACAGAATTTTAGAGCTGGGTGAAGCTCATGAGCCTGCAAATGAGGGTGGGAAACTTCTTATGCTAGCCATTAAACACTACTTCAACCCTAGCAAAGATGTGATCATTGACATCAAACCACTCAAGTCCCACTCTCCATTTGTAAGTTGGTCCTATAATGCTGATTTGGATGAGTTCACTTTAACTGATGTAAGGAAGCAGAAGATGATATGTTCAAGCAACACAATCTACAAATTGCCACATAAAGACATCAAGACTCTGTCTGCACTTCCACTGAACAATCCCAGCAAGGATCGAAGAGGCTATGAAGTTGAAAGGATAGTCAGCCACATGCAAAATCTTCAGCAGCAAAGTGATTAGAAAAATTTTGGTCGCATCAGTCTAGGGGGAGGTTGTAGAACCAAAGACTGATGGCTTTTAAATTATTCTAAGTACAAATGCTGCTGATAGGCTTATCAGTAGCATTCAACACATGTTACTGCTGATAGGCTTATAAGCAGCATTCAACACATGTTACTGCTGATAGGCTTATAAGCAGCATTCAACACATGTTACTGCTGATAGGCTTATAAGCAGCATTCAACACATGTTGCTGCTGATAGGCTTATCAGCAGCATTCAGCACTTGTTGCTACTGATAGGCTTATCAGCAGCATCATTCTCATTCTTGCTGCTGATACCTATGTTCCTTGAAGACAAATCGTTGCAGCTGACTATCCATGCCAAGCATCACTGACAACTTTCTGCAAAAGCAACTGACACACTCAAAGCAGAAGGAATCTCAATGGCACAACCAATGAAACTCAACAATGCTCATCTCCAAGCATGCAAGTAATGATGCATAAAGAAGACGCTTCAATAAAGTTAACTAGATATAGACAAAACGTGTAATAGTTAGCTAGATACAACAGATCAACGGTCTGTGTTAGATCTGATCCTTAGAATCAAGGGGCTGTCTTGATTCTAAGTGAGTATAAATAATCTGTAAACACTTCATTGTAAGTGTGCTTTTTGTGCTTTTGAATTAGAGTTTTCACTTGTAATCGTTTATTGACAAAGCTTAATACAACAGTGTTCTTATCAGTATTCTTTCTGTCTACTCGATTGTAATTGTATAGTTGTTATTGTTTCCGCCAATCTCAACTAAGAACAGAACCATCTTGTAATTTCACGATCCTACAACTCTCTTATTGTAAACTTGAAACCTGTGAACTCACCAACCTCGTGTTGACACTTTTTCTTACATGTTTCTCAGGTCGCTTTGGCACAGGTTGCACACTTAGGACATGCATGGAGTCTTACTGTCATATCATTTATTTCAAACATTTTAAACAGTTTTACTTATCTATATTAATTGACGCTTGTTGCGTGTAATTACTTTTGATTTCATATTAACGTTTACGCTTCCGCATTAACTCTGAGCTTTTATGTTATGACTTTTAAGTCCCACATAGTGTCGTTTGATGTAACTAATGACTGAGATCCTAGTGTGTCACCTTCCAAACGGTAAAACTCCGTTAGTGAAATTTGGGGGTGTGACAAACAGCCCCGTAGCGGACCGCTAGTCAGGTCCCTAGCGGTCCGCTACCGCCCATGAGGTGTATAGGGAAGTACGTAGCGGACCGTTAGCTAGGACCATGTCGGTCCGCTAGATGTGTCCCCCCGTAGCGGATTGTTATACACCTCATGGTGGTCCGCCATAAATCTAACAGGGGAAATCCTTGTTACCCGTAGCAGACCGTTAGCTTAAGGGTAGCGGTCCGCCACCACTTGAATTTCCATTTTATTTCTTGTCCTCCGAGTTTTGATGTTTCTAACCCTTGTGGTTTCATCCCTGGAACCATAATCAAACTTTGTCATATGCCTTATACCTAGTCTTGGCGTTTATTATGACCGGTCAGAACTTTATCCCTGTTCAAGACCGAAATAAATTTTAGGCGAAGGCCTAATGAATGATGGAGAATTATCTAGTTATAACCGTGGTTAGCTTTGGATAATACTACCTAGTTTAGACATGGGTGATCAGTCCATGCCTAGACCACGGTTATGTCACCCAATGCCTACCCTGGCTACAACTCTAAACCCCACTAAAATAAGTACTTAAACTCGAAAATATAAAGACGAACCTGTCTTTGACTTTGGGAGAAGGTTTGGAATGAGAACCCAGGAGAAATCTTAAGTTCTATTTATAGGGAAGTTTGGTCACCATATGTCACCTTCCTATTACCTTCCTCATATTTCATGTGCACCTTCCTACTACCTTCTTTACATGGTAGTTTCTAGGAAAATATGAATTCAATATATATATATATATATATATATTAATTAATTATCAATATTAATTTAGCTTGTATCTCTTCTTTCTCTTATAACATTTTTATAAAGTACCGACTACGTTGTCGGAACGTACTTATTTATCTCTACGCTTCAATCTAAGTTTCGTTAGAAACGGAGCAAGGTCAAAATAATATATTTTAATATTAATATTATATATTAATCGCTCATCCACGATTTCTAGGTCGAACATCTAAATTGCTATCCTTTGAATTTTAGAATTTCTTAATTGATTTTCTAACTCTCGGGTTTCCGTTAACTCCCGTCATTTCTTATAAGTGTTCCCGACAATATTGAGATCGTAAATTGGCAGGTGTTAAAGATGGTCATGAGGGGGTTAGCACACCCATAAAATGTACGAATGACGTGACCGGAGGTACGTTCGGAGATGGTCACGGGGGCGCCGAGAACCCAGAAAACTGGAACAATAATAAGAACCTAAAGGGTTCATAATAAAATGAACGATATATTCTACTTACTTAGCGTAAGTTAATTAAAAAACGTTTTCCAAACATTGCATGAAAGAAGCAGGTGGAATGGAGCTTCCTGAGAACAGAGCTATGCTATCGGAGTTGAAGAATCCCTATATAATATGATGTCAATGTAACATCTTATGTAAAAACAATATTTATAATGAAATACACCTGCGTCACTTTAGTGGCAAGGTTTTGAAAAATCCGGGACCCGTTTTCCGCATTATAAAACTCGGATAAAATAAGAAAAGTAGGATGTTTCAAAACAACTAAGTGGTCTATGAAGGCAGTTAAGTTAGGAGTACATTTGGACATTGATGCATATAGTCTTTTGTATTAGGACCATATTTTGAGAATATGTACTTGACAATTACAATGTAATACCTTAAGTTCTTGATGAAATGAAATTTAGACTTCTCTTGAAAGCAATGTGTTCTTGATAAACTCTTTCGTTACATTCCCGTGTTTTCGCTTTAGCGGGGGTGTGACAATGGACTTCCCCGTCCTCTTGGTCGGCCGAAAGTATCAAGGAGGGGCCAAGGTGTGGTTTTTCCAATTGTTTAATCACTCTCTTTTGTATTTGTTTTGGGACAAATCTTTGGTGATCTAGTATTATATGTTCAACAAATGTTATACAAGAGATACACCACTTTATGGTCACCAAATATTAAGTCAAAGAGATGGTAAGTTTTCATTAGCAAAATGATGGTTTCGAGTAGAAAGTTAAGCTGGAGAACACTCTTAAGTCAACATACAAAATAGCTTAGAACAACTAGTAAATTGCTAGAAGTATTAGTGAGTTGTCCTTTGTTGATGGTGTAACTTTTGAATGTGTGATGTTGGCTTGTAAACTTGCATTAATATGAAGTTAAAAAGGTGTTCTTGGCTTCTACTTGCACTCATCTTGACATAACTGGTTGAAAACTAGCATCTTGTTGATTACTGTTTCTTGGTGTGGTTTGCTTTAGAGAGGAAGCATACAGTTCCTTGTTAACATCTACATCAAAGATCTACCACTTTCCTTCAAATTAATACTTCTAAACATCCTATGAATGGTTTGATAAGCTTCTTGCAACATACATATGGATCCTTCATATATTGTTTCAAAAGTTTTAAAATATTTACATGTTTATGCTTCCGTCATCTAAAGATTTATAAATTGGACATCCAAAACCCAACAATTGGCAACACTAACCCAAATTCAAACCCAACTATAAGAGAAAACACAAACTCAACAACATACACCATGAGTAGGGATGGCCAAAAAAACCCAAACCCGACGGGTATACCCGAAACATCCGGGACTGATATACCTAGGGATGAGCATTGGTT
Organism: Smallanthus sonchifolius; assembly: GCA_023525975.1. Lineage (NCBI taxonomy): Eukaryota > Viridiplantae > Streptophyta > Magnoliopsida > Asterales > Asteraceae > Smallanthus > Smallanthus sonchifolius. Next base: position 26,920,983 of record CM042023.1, read on the forward strand.
ACCGAGTACCGATAGATTCGGTATCGGTATCGGTACCCACTTTTCCATAAATTCGGTACTAGTACCGGTACGGTACGGGTACCGAAAAAGATGAACATTTTGTAACGAATACCGGTACCGTACCGATACCGTACCGAACCGGTACCGTACCAATAAATTCGTTACCAATACCGAATGTAGTGTAGTTACTTAGCGTAAGTCAATTAAAAAACGTTTTCCAAACACTGTAGGAAAGAAGCACGTGAAATGGAGCTTCCTGAGGACAGAGCTATGCTATCGGAGTTGAAGAATCCCTATGTAATATGATATCAATGTAACATCTTATGTAAAAATAATATTTATAATGAAATACACCTGCGTCACATTAGTGGCAAGGTTTTGAAAAATCCGGGACCCGTTTTCCGCATTATAAAACTCGGATAAAATAAGAAAAGTAGGATGTTTCAAAACAACTAAGTGGTCTATGAAGGCAGTCATGTTAGGAGTACATTTGGACATTGCTTTAGAGAGGAAGCATATAGTTCCTTAAGTTCGACAATTACAATGTAATACCTTAAGTTCTTGATGAAATGAAATTTACACTTCTCTTGAAAGCAATGTGTTCTTGATAAACTGTTTTGTTACATTCCCGTGTTTCCGCTTTAGCGGAGGTGTGACAATGGACTTCCCCGTCCTCTTGGTCGACCGAAAGTATCAAGGAGGAGCCAAGGTGTGGTTTTTCTAATTGTTTAATCACTCTCTTTTGTATTTGTGTTTGGACAAATCTTTGGTGATCTAGTATTATATGTTCGATAAATGTTATACAAGAGATACACCACTTTATGGTCTCCAAATCTTAAGTCAAAGAGATAGTAAGTTTTCGTTAGCAAAATGGTGGTTTCGAGTAGAAAGTTTAAGCTGGAGAACACTCTTAAGTCAACTTACAAAATAGCTTAGAACAACTAGCAAATTGCTAGAAGTATTAGTGAGTTGTCCTTTGTTGATGCTGTAACTTTTGAATGTGTGATGTTGGCTTGTAAACTTGCATTAATATGAAGTTAAAAAGGTGTTCTTGGCTTCTACTTGCACTCATCTTGACATAACTGGTTGAAAACTAGCATCTTGTTGATTATTGTTTCTTGGTGTGGTTTGCTTTAGAGAGGAAGCATATAGTGTCGGGTTTCAGAGGTGATCAGTTTGACTTTTGTAAAAACGGGTTTTGACAGAGAAATTAATTAATTCAGTTAATTAATAAATACGTAGCAGAAAATAAAATCATAACCTATTTAACAGCACTGACAAACCGAACTGGATCTGGTTATGAACACGCAAACACAAAAAAAAAACAATTAATCTACTGATGAGATTAATTATACCTTAGTGGTTAATGATTAACCGGTTGAGACACCTAGGTACAACGAACCAATGCTAGATCACGAACTGACAACACGAGAGACGAGTAGCGCCGGGGCTGGCCGGAAACGGGACAGCAGCGAGACAGGGTCCGGCTTGGATTGGTTTCGTGGTTCCGGAAGTCACCAAATGGATGACTCCTTTTTTTTGGTCTTGGCGGCTGGCGAAAACCAAAACAAAAGGAAAAGCTAATTTTTGCCTCTGCATTCTTCGATCAAAGGAATCATCTATTTATTGATTAGATTTTAATATATCTTTATATATTAATTACTCTAATCCTTTTAACATAATAAAAACCATACTGTCTGAACCCAATTAATTGTTTTAATAAAAGATTAAAACAAATAAATATAAAATTATTATTTATAAATCTGTATAAATAATAAATCCCGTGTAACGAATATATATAAAATATATCGTCTCACTAACAGTTTGTAATTACCAGTTAAGCAGGTTAAGTGGATTTAATATTCGTTGCCCTAGGTGTAACTCTTACGGGTCATAGCTCAGTCAGCCGCGTTGTCCATCTGGTTGGTCCATAAAATCCAACAATCTCCCACTTGGATGATCCACGATAAATCAACGCAAACAGTCAGCGGCGCTCTAGCTGCACATGGATGTCCCTAACAAGGTATGACGCTTTAAAGTCATTAACCAAATATCTCGGTGTTAGTAACAACTAACTAAAGCAAGACAAAAGACTTATGGCAATAGTTGTCATTCATCCTTTCCGTATAAAACATCAACTGAATCAATGAGACATGGATTTAGTTCATTCTCATATGGCGTTCAATTATTATTGTTCTCGATCAAGAATCAAAGTGGTCCAATCAAACACACAGTAAGTTTGGGTAAGGCCTTACACTTCACCAGTTTGAATCAACGAGGGCGCCACGATACTTATCTGTTACATATAATGTAAGAGTACAGAATCCCTTATTGACTACATACAACTCGCACTGAACTTCAGAACTATTCCTAATCAAAGTCTTTATAACTGGCAGTTACGCGACAACGTTTGACAGTGATTAAAGAATGGTTCTTGGTAAACGACAGTTCAAGTACGTATCTCAGGTCAGAGGATACTAATGAGTATACCAATAGCAAAACATCTTATGACAAAGATCCATGAAGATGATTTGATGCGAGTTACATCCAACGTCATTCAAAATGAGGCATGTGAAGTTCGGAGTCAACTCCTTGAGCCGAAGTTCAGAAAAGTCTTAATTCAGAGACGTTCCCACGAGTCTAACCGACTACGGATAATTAGGAATACAAGATTTATGGATTAAACGTATTAAAATCGAACACAGTTATAAGAATTCAGAATTGCATTTAAATCAGTAAACCAAAAAGAATTCAAAAGTACAACTGTTTAATTGTTCACACATCCAAAATACTAAATCAAAACATATCACTAGCAAATCTAAGACCAATAGCATCTCTGTGAAGATCATTCTTGTCCTGAGTCATGGGCTTAGTAAACGGGTCCACTAGGTTTTGATCTTTGTCTACTTTGCTTATCACGACGTCTCCACGTTCCACAATTTCCCGTATATAGTGGGACTTCCTTTGAATGTGCTTGGCTTTGTGATGAGATCTGGGTTCTTTGGCTTGAGCTATAGCACCTGTGTTATCACAAAGTATCTCGATTGGTTGGCGAATACTCGGAACCACATCGAGGTCAGTAATGAATTTCTTCATCCAAGCAGCTTCCTTAGCAACATCTGATGTGGCTATATACTCAGATTCGGTGGTTGAATCCGCCACTACACTCTGCTTGGAGCTTTTCCATGAGACAGATCCTCCATTAAGAGTGAATACGAAACCCGACTGTGAGCGAGAGTCATCTCGGTCAGTTTGAAAGCTAGCATCAGTGTAAGACCGTACAGTGAGCTCCTTTTTCACTCCTCCAAATATTAAAAACATGTCTTTGGTCCTTCTTAAGTACCTCAGGATGTTCTTGACTGCAGTCCAATGGGCAATGCCAGGACTTTGCTGGAAAAAGCTGGTAATGCTTAAAGCATACGAGACGTCAGGTCTAGTGCACAACATAGCATACATGATAGAACCAATCGCTGAGGCATATGGAATTGCTTCCATTTCCTTAATTTCAATGTCCGTGGAAGGAGTTAGTGATTTGTTCAACACAATGCCTTTAGTCATCGGAACACCTCCTTTCTTGGAGTTTTCCATCCTAAAGCGTGTCATCATTTTGTCTATGTAAATACTCTGACTTAGCCCTAGAAGCCGCTTAGATCTATCCCTGTAGATCTTACGGATAGATCTTGATTCCTAGAATGTAAGCAGCTTCTCCAAGATCCTTCATTGCAAAACAAGATCCTAACCATTGTTTGACTTTGTCAAGCATAGGGATGTTGTTTCCAATGATCAGTATATCATCCACATACAAGATGAGAAATGATATAGTGCTCCCACTAGCCTTTATGTAATCACAAGGCTCATCTTCATTCTTGACAAAACCAAATTCTTTGATTTTCTGATCAAAATGAAGATTCCAGCTTCGAGATGCCTGTTTAAGTACATAAATGGACTTATTCAGTTTGCAGACCCTACTAGGATACTTTGGATCAACAAAACCGTCAGGCTGAACCATATAGACATCTTCAGAGAAATGTCTATTAAGAAAAGCGGTTTTGACATCCATTTGCCATATCTCGTAATCATGGTACGCGGCTATGGCAAGCACTATCCTGATCGATTTGATCATAGCAACGGGTGAGAAAGTTTCATCATAGTTAATACCTTGAGTTTGGGTGAAACCCTTTGCAACTAGCCGTGCTTTATAGGTTTGTACATTACCATGCATATCGGTTTTTCTTTTGAAAATCCATTTGTTCCCTATTGCCCGAGAACTGAGGGTAGTTCAATCAAGTCCCAGACCTGATTATCACGCATAGATTGCATCTCGGCGTTCATGGCTTCAAGCCATTTCTCGGATTCAGGATCTAAGATAGCAGATTTGTAGCTTGTAGGTTCATCATTTGACTCAGCTACTAATAAGACTTTAGAAGCTTAAAGATGCCATAGGTATCTATTAGGTTCTTTACGAGACCTGCTACTTCTGTGAACGCTTGTGTTTATGTCTGATTCATCAGCAACAACTTCTTGTTGATCAGAAGCTCCGACTTCCTCAGCGGTTGTTTTTGTTTCTCGAATTTCTTCAAGATCCATAATATTATTTCCGGTTCCTCGATTTAGAAGATCTTCCTCGAGACAGCGTCCTTTCCTTTTGATGGAAACAATGTTTGCATCAGGATGATAGAAATAATATCCGCTTTTGTTGTAGTAACCGATGAAAACAACTTTTTCGCCTCTGGGATCGAGCTTGTCATCAGAATCGCTGGTGACATATGCATCACATCCCCATACTCTAAGGTAAGACAAATTGGGTTTAGACCCGTGCCATATCTCATATGGGGTTTTGTCCACCGTCTTAGTCGGTGCCAAATTTACAAGGCGGGCGGCGGTCATAAGAGCATAACTCCAGAAGGAGTGAGGCAAGTTAGTTCTACACATCATCGATCGAACCATATTAAGTAGGGTTCGATTTCTCCTCTCGCTCACGCCATTAAGTTGGGGTGTGCCAGGAAGAGTGGGCAGAGAAATAATTCTGTGCTCCTTCATATGATTAAGAAATTCTAAGCTGAGATACTCGCCACCTCGATCTAATGGGAGTGTCTTGATAGATTTATCGAGTTGTTTCTCTACTTCGTTTTGAAACTCTAAAGTACTTTCTGGTATTGAAGTTTCCCACACAAAGGAAGGTCTAGTCCTTAGCCAAAGAAAGTATGTGATGGACATTCTAGAAGACAGTGGGATGATAGGGTGTAGGCCAAGTGCTTTTCCCATGGAACAAAACTCGAAATTGGGAAGGAATGATGAAGAGCTACGGGTTGATGCAAACAAATACCGAAGATTGGTGGGTAGACTTCTATATTTGCAAGCTACTAGACCAGATATTACCTACTCTGTCAACGTGCTAAGCCAGTTCGTAGCCGAACCTCGTCAAAACCATATGGAGGCAGCCATGCGGGTGTTAAGGTACTTAAAGTCTACTCTAGGGCAAAGTATTTTGCTCCCAAAGGCAGGTGGGACAAACCTTGTTGCTTACACTGATTCAGATTGGCTCGGTTTCCTAGATACCAGACGATCCAGGACCGGGTACTTACTTCTCCTCGGAGGCGCACCAATCTCTTGGAAATCAAAAAAGCAATCGGTTGTATCAAGATCTTCAGTTGAAGTTGAGTATCGAGCTCTGGCAACATCAGTCAGTGAGATTCTATGGACCAGGTGGCTGTTAAAGGAGTTAGGTATTGATGAAACTGGTCCAACTCAACTATTTTGTGATAATTTAGTGGTTAAACACATAGCCAACAACCCGGTTTACCACGAGCGTACAAAGCATGTCGAAATGGATTGCTACTTTGTAAGGGAACGAGTTGAGTCCAAACAAATTGAGCCGATCCACATCAACACTCACGACTAGATTGCAGACTTATTCACGAAAGCCCTTGGTGCTAGACAGTTGCAATTGCTACTCGACAAGTTGAGCATTCATAACCTTCATGCTCCAACTTGAGGGGGAGTATAAATCGAGATGATTGACCATACCTCCTCCTATTTTTATTCTTCTATAATTATTATTTATTCCTGGTTTATTCCTACTTTTTAGTTTGATGACTGGTCCTCTTTTGTATGTATAAAACCATGTTCGAGATTGAATAAAAGATACAAAATTATACCCCAACAGTTTTTTAAGGTTTGAACCTGGGACCTCCTCTCTAAGAATCATGTGTCTCTACCAAGTGTGATAGCCTCACATTAGCGGCAATACTAACTAGTTGATTAAAAAGAAATGGATTTATATATCTTCAAGTTACATGGATTAAGTAGCTATATTGTATATAGCTAGAACTAGAATTGTGTCCACGCGCGTTACGGCGCGTTTAATCGCGAAAGAAATTAACGTTATTGAAATCTTATAAGATAAGGCGATAGAAAGACGAAATCTTTAACAAAGTTATCATTTACGAAATAAATAAACGTATTCGGAACTTTATATAAAAGGCAAAACCTTTACACAAACCAACGCATTAAAACGAAATAGCTAGTAAATATTACAAAAACTTTATAAAAAAAAGCATACCATAAAAAAGTTTTTAAACAAAGTTGACCTGTAAAATGTTAGGAAAGAAAACAAAACCATTAAAAAAAATAAAGAGTTAAAAAAGTTCATACCGACGTTGCACGCAAGTGCTTAGATAACATGTACACTATCACGCACAACTACGTTACAATTGTGTGTGTTATCCATGCTCCGTAGCGGGTTCAAAACGTAGATAAAAATAAGCAAGACACAACGGTATATTACTACTCACCCCGCGAAAAATGCATGTCAAAATAGTGGAAACGTCGACAAAAAGAAAAAAAATAAAAGTAAAAAACAAAGTAAAAAAGAAAATTATAAAATCTAGGAAAAAGAGTAAAAAAATATATAAAAAATAACTTTTTTAAACTTCAGAGGTTGTATGGTAAACTTTTTTAAAGTTCAAGAGTAGTAACTAAAATGGGTTAAAAAAAGAAGTTAACTAAAGTTCAGGGGCTAAAAGGTAAATTTTTAGAAGAAGACAAATATGATTATTAGATGCAGTGTTATACAATGAATATAAGTGATTTTCATTATGGCTATACAATTACCAATCAAAATAAATATGTAACATCCTGAAAATACAATAAATAAAAGACGGGTTTTCATAATGGAAGAAAGAAAAGGATAAAAGGAAACGGGCTTGTAGGGAATAGGCTTGGGCCGATTTTGGATGGTAGGGTGGGGGGAAGGATGGGCTACATACCTTAGTCACCTCCACACCTCCCCTCACTTTTCACCATTTCATGTGATTCTAGAGAGAGAAAAAGAGAGAAAGGCTAATGAAAGAAAGTCGGGTTTTGGATCGTGGAGCCCAAGGATTGTCCCTTACCAACAGGAGAAGCAAAAGGGTCGGGAATACAAGCTCAAACAGGTAACCTCGTAACCCGAATATGAGATTTTTAGTTTTGTTGGGTTTTATGGTTTTCGAATCAAAAGGATGGATTTTTATGATTAAAACTTGAAACGATCTAGCCTAATGAACAGTAAAGGAATCTTTTGAACGTAAAAAGTTCAAAGCTTGATCGTTGTTAGGTTGATCCGCCATTAAATATGCGACTTAGGGTTTTGGGGAAGAAGCTACTCGATATGCGAACTGTTCGCCTTGGCAGTTATTGGCGAACTTAGCACATGTTCGCTTGGGCAGATGTTGGCGAACTTAGTATGTTCGCCTAGTAATAGACTTGGCGAAACTATTAGATTCGCCTGTTATGTTTGCTAATATGGGATGGCAAACTTAACCCTAAGTTCGCTTAAATGTCATGGGTGAACTTAGCCTAATGTTCGGTGGTTACATCCAGCAAACTTGACAAGTTCGCTAGGGCAGAAGTATAGAAACCGACTAGTGACGTATATACCTGATAATTAACCATTTATCCAGATTGTACGTGACATAGTTACGCAGTAAAGAACACAATGAGGGTAGCATTTTCAGGTGAGTTCAAGAATCCCTAATTTTACTGTTTTAGGGTGGTGTGCATACTCAAGTAACGGGAGTTTATAATAAATGTATTTTGTTACTTAAACGTAAATGGTATGAAAGAAATAGGTCTACTTAATTAACGTTTTGTAAACAGTAAATGATTAACGAACGGATTTATTTAACTATATGTTATATAAACGAATGAAAGTAACAGAGAATGTGTTTATTTAACTGAATGTTTTAAAAACGAACGTGAATGAAATAGAGCGGGTTTATCTAACTATATGTTTCATAAACTAAAGAGGATGAAAGAGATAAGTAAGTTAAGTTGCCTATATGTCCGAGTATGGTTACACCGAAGCAAGTGTTGAGGTAGTAGAATAGTCTTAAAGACTCGTACTACCCGAAGCCTATGGAAGTGTCATTGAATGAGTTGCATGCCTGCCGTATGAATAACGAGAAAAGTGTTTGGCAGAGTACTGTGACGGGGATGTTGAAACAGGTTGACGGGGGTAATGACGGTTATCCCAGTGATGACGGTTATCCCAGTGATGACGGTCACAAAAGTAAAGAATGTCCTTCGTGGAAGTCCGATGAGTTTGGCCTTCGGACGTAGAGCCTTAGGGACTCTCACCAAAAGAAAGAGATCCTTCGTGGACTGTAATGTAAAGTGTCCTTTATGGACTGTAACGTAAAGTATCCCTCGTGGAATAAAATGTAAACGTGTCCTTATGGACTGTTACGAACGAAACTAAAGAAATAAAGTGTCCTCTGTGGACTGTAATGAATGTAAGTGAACGTATGATGTAAGGCCCCCTATTCCCGGGTAACCTCACTTGATGGATTTACTCATAAACATAGTCATAAATACTGAGCTTAAATTTAAAACATTCGAATTCAATCATTACATAACGTAACATGACATGACATAACAGCGGAAGTCTTAACAATTAAATACATAACATTGTCTTAACATATAATAAGTGGGATGTCAGTCTTGTGTCGGGTAACCTTCACGCCGTCGCACGACCCTTCCTTCCTTTACCTGAAATGTATACTAAAAGTCAGCTAACGCTGGTGAGTTCTAGTTTATAGACAATCATACATAATATTTATCTTATCATGAGTATTATATATATATATATAATATATACTTAACATTCTAGCTTTTAGATATTCTTTGCTTTACTGTTCTCACATAACATTCATATTGAGTATATACATATGTACATACATACTTACTTGGGGAGAACATTCATTTGGCCATAAACTTAAGGGTGATCAACCCATCATACTTATCGCGAATGTCACAAAGACATCGCAGTGAGAACTACCGTCGTAGCCCTTTTCATTAACCGTCCGGCTCTAGAAAACCGTCCGTCGACACTTAAATCCGTCCGGCAACCTTTGTCCGTCCGCTCTTAAACCGTCCTACCGTCGTAGTCCGTCCTTTTTTCCGTCTACCCTAAGGCATCCGTTTCCCACGCGACCATTATGTATGCAACCGTTCTACTTGAGTTAAGGCATTTGCTTCGACCGTCCATTAGTGCCATTTTATACGTCCTAGCTTGCGAAGGAACGTTTTTGTCCTGGTTGCAAAATAGTCACGTGGTCGTCCGTCTACCGAAGTAACCATTGTCATAGAAGGGTTCGTTTACTTACATTCATAACATGCAATATATATAATATAAAGCAAGATTTCATTCATTTACGTTATGTCCTTCTTTCATTCATTCTTTATAATCATACGTTTCATTTTTTATTCATAATTCATTTTCATATATAAGCGTATATATATATATATATATATATATATATATATATATATATATATTGTATACCACGTATGATCACATTGACATTCATAGCATTTATTCATTTAGTGTATACACTTCAGCCCCAAAACATTTAAGATGATTTGCACATAACATAGAAGGGGGCACATAGAACTCACCTTATAAGCTAGTCTTGGTTGTCCTAAACAAAGGTCCAACAATGTCACGTACGATCTGAATTAGGTAGTTAAATACACATCAGACCCAACCCCGAATCTAACGGGTTAATCATTCTAAACATACTGACTTTACTTACTGGTCTGCTGCCTGCGCACTTAGTAAGTGCACAGGGCCTTGCTCATGCGTACTTGACAAGTACGCAGAACATTCTTCTTGCGTACTTGATAAGTACGCAGGATGTTCCTCATGCGTACTTGACAAGTACGCATGACATCCTTCTTGTGTACTTGACAAGTACGCATGACATCCTTCTTGTGTACTTGATAAGTACGCAAGACCTTCTTCCTGGACAAGTCCGAAATTCTTGCATGTTAATCTGATCATGCCAATCCTACAATTTTATTTGATCAAAAGGTGCGGCTTTCATTCTAGAAGCTAGTTCTAAGCTTATTTTCAAGTTTCATCCATAAAAATGTCTCCTATTTAGCTAAAACTCGAGAAACCTCAAAACGAACAAAAACTCAGATTATGGTCGAATCGTTACCTGGATTGGAATTCTGTTTCAGAGGTTTTGCTCACGAGCTCAGCAGTAACGTGCTCCTTCAATCTCGTGTCGATCCGTCGACTTTCTCTCTCTAGACCCGACTCTCCTTTCTCTCTCTAGATTTGGTGAAAAATGAGAGTCTAAGCCTGCCTCGACCCTTATATACCTAGGCTTCCCTCGACCCGTTGGAGCCGAGCCCAAGCCCATCCATTTTCTTTCATTTTTTACGATTAAATCTCTATCGCTTTATTATTTACTTATTTACTATTTTTGGGATGTTACAAGTCTACCCTCCTTTAAGAGGTTTCGTCCTCGAAACCGCTTATACGTTAAACAATTTAGGGTATAGTCCCCTCATCTCGTCTTCTTTTTCCCATGTAGCTTCTAACCCTTTTTTGTGCTTCCATTGTACTTTGACTAAAGGAATCAACTTATTGCGTAGTCGTTTCTCAGCTCGGTCAATAATGGCTATTGGTTCCTCCACATAATTTAGACTGTTATCCACTTCGATCTCGTCGTAAGGTATGTGAGCTGTGTCGTCGGCTAGGCACTTGCGTAAGTGCGACACGTGGAAAGTAGGGTGTATTCTCGAGTCTGTAAGCAACTTGACCCACTCTCGCTAAAATCTTGAAAGGTCCGACAAACCTTGGACTTAGTTTGCCACGTTTTCTTAATCGAATGATTCCTTTCCATGGTGATACCTTTAACAGTACCATGTCCCCCACTTGAAACTCTAAATCCCTTCTTCTCTTATCCGCGTATGATTTCTATCTGTCCTTTGCGGCTTTCATTCGAGCCTTGATTTGATCAAACTTCTCGGAAGTAGCTTTGACCACTTCGAGACTTGCGAAATCCTTTTTTCCAATTTCCCCCCAACAAACCGGGGTCCTACATTTCCTACCATACAACATTTCAATTGGCGGCATGTCAATAGTCGAGTGATAGCTGTTGTTATATGAAAATTCTGCCAATGGTAGATGGCTGTCCCAGCTCCCACTGAAGTCAATGATACACGCCCGGAGCATGTCCTCCAAGGTCTGAATGGTCCTTTTCGATTGTCCATCGGTTTGGGGGTGGTAAGCGGTGGTGATGTTCAGTCTAGTGCCCATTGCTTCGTTGACTTTCTTCCAAAACCTTGACGTGAATCTAGTATCCCTGTCGGACACAATCGACAGCGGCATACCATGTCTGCTCACAACTTCCTTGATAAATACTTCTGCTAGTCTTTCTGACGAAGAAGTCTCACGTATTGGCAAGAAGTGAGCACTTTTCGTCAAGCGGTCGACGATCACCCAAATGGTATCATTGCCTTTAGCTGTTCACGGTAGCTTGGTCCTACTATTCTTTCCCGTTTTATACTTCTTTCTAATAGTGCTTCATCTTGTGCCTTCGATATCTCACTCATCAAATCTGGTGTTATAATCAGCTAACACGCTTTGATCAGTATAGGTTTCGATTTTTCCTTTCTGCTTAAAGCGTCAGCCACCACGTTTGCCTTGCCTGGATGGTACAATATCTCACAGTCATAGTCTTTCAGTAGCTCTAACCACCTCCTTTGCCTCATGTTTAATTCCTTTTTGCCCGAAAAAGTACTCCAGGCTTTTGTGATATGAGTAGATGGTGCATTTGACTCCATACAGATAGTGCCTCCATATTTTCAACGCGAAAACTACTGCTGCTAACTCTAAATCGTGTGTTGGGTAGTTAACCTCGTGAATCTTCAGTTGTCGCGAGGCGTAAGCAATTACCTTTCCTCGTTGCATAAGTACGCAACCTAAACCCTAACCCGAAGTGTCAGAGTACACTACCAAGTCTTCATTTCCCTCAGGTAGTGCCAAGACTGGAGCTTGGGTTAATCGTGCCTTAAGTTCCTCAAACGCGTTGTTTTGGGTTGGTCCCCATTCATATTTCACTTCCTTCCGTGTCAACTTAGTTAGTGACGAGGCTATCCTTGAAAAATCTTGAATGAACCTTCGATAGTAGCCTGCCAATCCCAGAAAACTTCGTATCTCTGTTGGTGTCTTTGGGACGTTCCATTCCTTTACTGTCTCGATCTTTGCAGGATCCACCATGATTCCGTTTGGGTTTATTACATGACCTAGGAATTGGACCTCCCTAAGCCAGAACGCGCATTTGGAGAATTTTGCGTACAACTTTTCCTGCTTTAGCACCTCTAGAACCTCTCTTAGGTGACAGTGGTGATCACCCTCGCTTTTCGAGTACACCAATATGTCGTCTATAAAAACTATCACTGATCGATCCAACATTGGTCGACATACTCTATTCATCAAATCAATGAATGCTGCTGGTGCGTTGGTCAATCCGAAGGACATCACGAGAAACTCATAATGCCCATAATGCGTGCGAAACGCGGTCTTTGGTACGTCTTCTTCTCTTACTTTCAACTGATGGTAACCCGACCTAAGATCGATCTTTGAGAACCAACTCGCACCTTGCAGTTGATCAAAAAGGTCGTCTATTCTAGGCAGTGGGTATTTGTTCTTTACTGTCCTCTTGTTCAATTCGCGGTAGTCAATGCACATGCGCATGCTGCCGTCCTTCTTCTTTACAAATAGTACCGGAGCGCACCATGGTGAAATGCTCGGTCTAATAAATCCTTTTTCTGTTAGTTCCTCTAGTTGAGACATCAATTCTTTCATTTATGACGGAGCCAATCGGTAAGGGGCTTTGGCAACGGGCTCAGCTCCTGGCAGTAAGTCAATCTGAAATTCTATTTCCCGATCGGGTGGTAACCCAGGTAGATTCTCAGGGAATACTTCCGGAAAGTTGCACACCACGGGTACATTCTTGAGTTCTTTCGTTTTCATTCTATCATCAATAACATATGCCAGATAAGCTTCTCAACCGCGCCTCATGTAACTTTCGGCCTTGATCATCGAGATGACGTTCGGCATCGTGCAATTCCAATCCCCATAAACCGTAATTGGACTGCCGCTAGGAGCTCTAAGGTGTATCGTCTTACGTTTACATATGATTTGAGCTTCATTGGCAGCTATCCAATCCATACCCAATACTATATCGAATCCTCCTAAGGTGAGAAGGAATAATCTAGAAGGAAACTTATGACCCTATATTTCTATGATTCAATCCTCTGTTACTTGAAATACTGCCGAATTTTTACCAACGGCAGTTTGTACGCTAAAGGCCTTTACTATGGTGTTGATAGTGCAATCTAGTTTACGACTAAATGCATTGGATATAAAACTTTTACTAGCACCAGAGTCAAATAAAATAGCAGCATGTTCGTTATTAACTAGGAACGTACCTGACACAACATCAGGGTTTCCCCATGCTTCCTCCTCAGTCAGGGCGTAGGCTCGAGTCCTAGCCTGCGGTTGTTCCTTTTCAGCTTCCTTATCCTTTCCCGAACTGGATTGTCTGGTTTTCTTGCAATCCCTAGTATGGTGTCCATATCTTCCATAACTTTGGCACTTGACGTCCTTCAAACAATCTCGGGAGTAGTGCCCCGGTTTTTCGCACTTATAGCATGTGGTGGTGCCGATTCGACACTCGCCAAGATGTTGCCTTCCACATTTCTTGCATGTTCCATATTCATCCGACCTTGGTTTCTTAATTTCAGTTGCTACATTCCCTTTTCCGGTGCCTCTATACGGGTTCTCCCACTTTCTCTTTTGTGTCTCAGGTGCCGGGTCCTCATTGGCATAATCGTCGTAGACGATTCCGCTCAGATTCAGTACTGACTCGAAGGTCGATGGTAGATTAGCTTTTACATGGACACGGACCCGTTGAGGTAGGTCCTTTACGTAGTACTTAATCATTCGTTCTTTTGTCTCCACTAGGTGGGGTACAAGTTGGGCTAGCTCGTTGAATCTTGAGGTATACTGGCGATGAGTCTTGTTGCCAGCCTTGAAGTTTAGGAACTCGTTCTCCACATGGTCAATCTCATTCTGTGGGCAGAACTTTTGGATTATGAGCTTCTTCAGGTCTTCCCATGTCATTCTGGCAAGAGCGTTTGGTGACTTTGTCCTCTGAATGTTTCTCCACCAACCTAGTGCTTCATTGGTAAAAGAATGAGCAACATATTTAACCGCCTGATCCGGTCGACACTCGCTGATGTTGATTACAGCGTTCATCCTCTCAATCCATTCGAACGTAGCCACCGAATCCTTGTTACCATCAAACTTGGGTGGGTCTCCGTCCTTGAAACCTTTGTAAGTACACCCACGATTGCTTGATCCCACCTTTACCTCATCCCCATCACTGTCATACACTTTCTCTTCATGGTCTCCTTCATCCTTCTCTCTACTTTTCTTTAGTGCCTCGGATAGTAGATCAGGCAATACTTTCTTCAGAGTGAGTACCACTTCGCGGGCAATAGCATCCCTAACCTCTGGTTCTAACTGTAAAGGCCCTTGATTGTCGTCCCTAGTTGGGGTCACCTCTGTTTCGTGCACACTCTCAGTGTGTTCGGCGTGCACACTCTCTTCCTCTTCATGTCTTTGATTCAATGGAGGTCTACCGACTCGGCCAGTACGACCGCTCGGCGTCTTATTCTTCCTCCACCAGCCATAGTTCCTAGTTTCCTGATAGTTATAAGGGAATACATCAATGCCATTCCTTCAGATCATAGTTTAGAACAGTACGAGCAAGGTAAATTTTTAATTACAGTGACCAGTTTGTGATTACTAATTTACATTGCTCTTCGGGTTCAAAACTCTTCAAATCGGTTATGACATTGACATCTATTTGTTATAAGTTAAAGTATCTATTCTTATCCAAGTGCATTAACTTTAGTACTTACTTACCGTGCTGGCGTTGGTGCTGGTTACCCATACTGACATTCGTGCGTTGGTCCCATAATCAGCTTGAGTCCAGACATTTAGGGATGTCTGAATCTCTCAAACTATTGCTCTGCTACCAACTTGTAAGGCCCCCTATTCCCGGGTAACCTCACTTGTTGGATTTACTCATAAACATAGTCATAAATACTGAGCTTAAATTTAAAACATTCGGATTCAATCATTACATAACGTAACATGACATGACATAACAGCGGAAGTCTTAACAATTAAATACATAACATTGTCTTAACATATAATAAGTGGGATGTCAGTCTTGTGTCGGGTAACCTTCACCCCGTCGCACGACCCTTCCTTCCTTTACCTGAAATGTATACTAAAAGTCAGCTAACGCTGGTGAGTTCTAGTTTATAGACAATCTTACATAATATTTATTTTATCATGAGTGTTATATATATATATAATATATACTTAACATTCTAGCTTTTAGATATTCTTTGCTTTACTGTTCTCACATAACATTCATATTGAGTATATACATATGTACATACATACTTACTTGGGGAGAACATTCATTTGGCCATAAACTTAAGGGTGATCAACCCATCATACTTGTCGCGAATGTCACAAAGACATCGCAGTGAGAACTACCGTCGTAGCCCTTTTCATTAACCGTCCGGCTCTAGAAAACCGTCCGTCGAGACTTAAATACGTACGACAACCATTGTCCGTCCGCTATTAAACCGTCCTACCGTCGTAGTCCGTCCTTTTGTCCGTCTGCCCTAGGGCATTCGTTTCCCACGCGACCATTATGTATGTAACCGTTCTACTTGAGTTAAGGCATTTGCTTCGACCGTCCATTAGTGCCATTTTATACGTCCTAGCTTGCGAAGGAACGTTTTTGTCCCGGTTACAAAATAATCACGTGGTCGTCCGTCTACCGAAGTAGCCGTTGTCATAGAAGGGTTCATCACGTTTACTTACATTCATAACATGCAATATATATAATATAAAGCAAGATTTCATTCATTTACGTTATGTCCTTCTTTCATTCATTCTTTATAATCATACGTTTCATTCTTTATTCATAATTCATTTTCATATATAAGCGTATATATATATATATATTTGTATACCACGTATGATCACATTGACATTCATAGCATTTATTCATTTAGTGTATACACTTCAGCCCCAAAACATTTAAGATGATTTGCACATAACATAGAAGGGGGCACATAGAACTCACTTATAAGCTAGTCTTGGTTGTCCTAAACAAAGGTCCAACAATGTCACGTACGATCTGAATTAGGTAGTTAAATACACATCAGACCCAATCCCGACTCTAACGGTTTAATCATTCTAAACATACTGACTTTACTTACTGGTCTGCTTCCTGCGCACATAGTAAGTGCGCAGGGCCTTGCTCATGCGTACTTGACAAGTACGCAGAACATTCTTCTTGCGTACTTGATAAGTACGCAGGATGTTCCTCATGCGTACTTGACAAGTATGCATGACATCCTTCTTGTGTACTTGATAAGTACGCAAGACCTGCTTCTTGGACAAGTCCGAAATTCTTGCATGTTAATCTGATCATGCCAATCCTACAATTTTCTTTGATCAAAAGGTGCGGCTTTCATTCTAGATGCTAGTTCTAAGCTTATTTTCAATTTTCATCCATAAAAATGTCTCATATTTAGCTAAAACTCGAGAAACCTCAAAACGAACAAAAACTCATATTATGGTCGAATCGTTACCTGGATTGGAATTCTGTTTCGGAGGTTTTGCTCACGAGCTCAGCAGTAACATGCTCCTTCAATCTCGTGTCGATCCGTCGACTTTATCTCTCTAGACCCGACTCTCCTTTCTCTCTCTAGATTGCAAGTGTTGGTGAAAAATGAGAGTCTAAGCCTGCCTCGACCCTTATATACCTGGGCTTCCCTCGGCCCGTTGGAGCCGAGCCCAAGCCCATCCATTTTCTTTCATTTTTGACGATTAAATCTCTATCGCTTTATTATTTACTTATTTACTATTTTAGGGATGTTACATATGAAATAAGTAACAATGCAAGGAATGGCTAAGTAATAATTTACATGTCGTATTGTAGTACATTTTACTTAGAAATATAAAGTATGTTTAAAGAATGTTTAACGTATGTTTTCATTTAATGAGTTTTACATGAATACATGATAAAGAAAGTTACTTATTGAATGTTTTGTAAATGGATGGCATGGAAATGGATGGCTGTTGGCTGTTGCTGACCAAGAGTGACATCCTCACTATCCCTAGTTTATGAATGTTGGACAATGATATGTTAAAAGTTTTAATTGGTTCTTATTTGTATTAGACTTCCGCTGTTGAATGTTAATCTTTAATTCAAGGTTTAAGAACTATGTTTATGCTATGTTTGCCAACTATGAGAGGTATCCAGTGTAACATCCCAAAAATCCAGCCATAAACGGTTAACGGTCAAAGGGACGTCAAACGTAAAGCTACTAATGGTATCAGTAACAAAACGTGACACCAAAAGCTTAACGGGGAAGATGACATTGAAAAATAATAAGTTAGAATGAATTTCGGTTAAGAAACGTGACCTATGAACTTAACCGGGTGCGAAACAGGAAGACTATTCGCCCGGAAATAGCCCAAAATTTCATATAGGCATATCCCGAGCTAGAAAATGAGATACGAGAGCCATAATATATGAAAATGGGGTATTTCGATGAGGAGAATCTAAATATGAGGTATATCAGACCGATATCCTAGGCTATAATGGTCCGACATGTGTTCCCGAAGCAAATCAAGAAGTTGTGACGCGTGTTCTAATGACTCAGCCCCAAGTCGGACCGATATACTTTACACGTCGGTCCGATATGTGGATGTCAGACGGATATTCTTTACACATAGGACCGATATGTGGTTGTCGGACCGATATTGTTTACACATCGGTCCGATATGAGTTCCTGAAGCAAAACAGGAGGCTGTGACGCGTGTCACCGACTTCAACCGAAGTCGGACCGACTTGGCCTATCATATCGGTCCGACATGGACCACCAGGCAGCCTATAAATTGATTCTTGAGGATGTTCAAATGGAGAAACATCAGACACAAACACCATACATCACACACACACTCTGAAGAAGGAGTTAGAGACCCGGTGCGTCACGTTTAAGTACGAGTGCGGTGCGTTACGAGTGCGGTTCGGATTCGGAGAAACGTTTAAGCAAGGAACGAGCGTAGGAAACAACCCGAGACTATCGTAAGTACACTGTACCCATACCTTAGATAAATGTTTATGTGAATTATGTGATTATGTGTTTTGTGATATGTGTTGAACAAAGGTACGGGGTAATGAGGATTAGTCTAAAAACTAAACGGGAATAATGGAGTAGTCACGACGTATCCAAGGGTGGTGGATACGCAGCTGGTACTTTCTATATATAAATCTCTTGGTGCTTCGTGGTGAAACTATTATGAATGATTAGGGATATAGACTAAAGGATAATAATGAAAGTATAGTAAACGAACGAGAGATCTTCCGACCGGTATGTAGTTATCTGACAAATGGAATGTTCTGTATAAAAAGAGTGGTGTGTAAATCCCTCCTGGACCCGTTACTCTTTCCTGGGAACATCTCTGTTGTAGGTATTACTCTGGAAGGATAATCACCCCAGTTTACAATATATGATAAGTATGAATAAAGGAGGACTTAATTCTGAATAAAGGAATATCTGTAATGTATTATAAGGGTGGTGGGTACGCCGCTGGTACACCCTATATATAAACCTCTTTAATACATCATAGGGACGCCTTTACGAGGAATTAGGAAAAGAATGGGATAAAAGCATGAGGAAGTCATGCTATCAAATAAATGATGAGAAACGCTTAATCTTAAGCAAAGGAGTAACGAAGTACTCACAAAGTGTTAAAGGGGTGGTGGATACGCCGCTGGTACTTCCTATATATAAACCTCTTTAGTGTATCGTGGGGGAACCGTTACGAAGTTTTAAGGTAAGGACTGGTTGGGAATACATTGGGTGGCTGTGAGTATATGATACTCAAGATCCCAATGTAATGAGATGTCCAGCCTACGGGGCGGGTCTCAATGAATGAATGGAAGTAGATGTCCAGCCTATGGGGTGGGTCTCAATAAGAAATAAGTGAGAAGAGATGTCTAGCCTACGGGGCAGGTCTCAGGAATGAAATGAAAACTCTGACCTGAGGTACGTCCGAAGATGGTTGAGAGGGGGTTAGCACACCCATTAAAATTATACGAATGACGTGACCGGAGGTACGTCTGGAGATGGTCACAGGGGCGCCGAGAGCCCGGGAAACATGAACAATAATAAGAACATAAAGGGTTCATAATAAAATGAACGATGCAGTGTACTTACTTAGCGTAAGCTAATTCAAAAACGTTTCCAAACACTACAGGAAAGAGGCATGTGGAATGAAGCTTCCTGAGGACGTGGTCGGTCGGAGTTGAAGAATCCCTATGTTACATAATGTAATAGTTTATGTAAAAACAATATTTATAATAAAATATACCTTTATCACTTTAGTGATAAGGTTTGAAAAATCCGGGACCGTTTTCAGCATTAAACTCTAATAAAATAATAAAGGAATAAGTAGGGTGTTTTATCCAGTTTGGGTCCTTTCAAGTTAGTATCAAAGCCAGGTTTGAGAGATTCAGACATTCGCCAAAATGTCTAAATTTAAACTGAGAATAGGACAGAAGAATGAGATGTCAGTCAGAGCAGCCAAGCCATGAAAGCAGAACAGTAAGGCCTTAGTATAGAAAACAGTAGTAAAGTTAAACAGTAAAGGCCTTAGAATAGAAGGTAGTCCATGTCCTGGCTTAGAACATAGACATTAAATGCCTTAGAATAGAAAATAGAAAGAATGTGTCCTAATGTAGAAACTCCAAACTTGAGTGCAAATGTTACTCTGATGGGAAATGTTTAGAACCCAAGCAGTAAAGTAAAATAGTAATTGCATACCGGTCTCTGTAATTAGTAATTTATATTACTCGAGGTGTTCTAAATAATTACCTATCATGATGACATGAGTATTCCTTGTTCGTAGTTAGAACAAAAAATGTCTGGAAAGAGAGGTGGTAAGAGAGGGGCACATACTGGACGTAGGGGTAGACCATGTGTCAACCTCGTCAAAAGGGAAGAAAGTGAACCTTCAATTCATGGATCTGTGTAGATTCATACTGCAAATGAGAATGCTCCTAGTGACCATGGTGCACATGATGATGATGGCTTAGTGTTGGAGTCAATTTTCAAGAAAGACATAGCTGATGAAGTAACTGTAGTTCTGAAGAACACACTACCAGTAGCACTGACAGAGGCTCTGAAGATGGTAGAAGCTGAAAGAGGAAGGGGCCTAAGAGCCGAGAACAGAAACGTGATTGAAACTGAGTCTGAGAGTGATGACTTCGACTATGATACGAAACGAGGATGTGACTACAAGTCCGTCCGGAACTGCGATCCACCAACTTTTGACGGCAAGAAAGATGCTATTGCCACGTACTACTGGATCGACCACATGACTGCGGTCATAAAAATGAGTAAGTGACGTGCGGATCAGGATATGAAATTCACTGCGCATTCGTTCGTCTTTGAAGCACTGAGTTGGTAGGAGAATGTGATGAAGTCCAAGACTGAAAGGGAAATTAAAAGGATGAAGTGGGACGACTTGAAAGCACTTATAATTCAGCAATTCTGTCCCCGAAATGAGATAGATAAGATGGAGGAAGAGTTTGTGGAACTCAAGGCGGGTAATATGACGCACCGACGGTTCTTCTCCAAATTTAATGAGTTAACTCAGTTGGTTCCACATCTGGTGAACACCGAGGAAAGGATGATCAAATGCTATATCCAGAAGTTACCGCCAAGGGTTCGCACGATTATCAACGCCAACACTCCTGGTGACTTTGAGTCAGTGGTGGCATTGAGTGGAAAGATTTTTGATGATGTGGCCGCTAAAGGCACAACCCCCGAAGAAACTCTAAAGAAATGGACCAGCACCACTAAGCGCTAGGACGGGGATTGGTCTTCATAAAAAAACATGAAGCCAAGAGTAGAGGAGAGAAAATTATGTGGCAAGTGTGGCAAAGCGCACTTGTGGGAGTGCAGGTTTGGAATGAATTTATGTTACCATTACGGTAAGACGGGGCACAAGTCCCATGAATGTCCTAATGCCCCCAGCTCTACAAGTTATGGGAAATGCTACAACTGTGGCGAATCAGGACATTTCTCCAAGGATTTTCACAAACCAAAGGCCGTCAACAATGACAAGACAAAGGAAGCTGAGAAAGGGAGGGCGAGAACAAGAGCATATGCCCTGACACAGGAAGAGGCAAGGGGAGATCCTAACGTGGTGTCATGTACATTTATCCTTGACCACGCCTTTGTTTTTGTTCTGTTTGATTCAGGTGCTAGTAAAAATTTTATATCCTCTTCGTTCTGTAAAAGACTGAAATACCAAACCTCTATAATAGAATGAGCCTTTAGTGTAGAAACTGTTGTGGGTAGAACCACTAAGGTAGTAGAACTGGTAGATGACTTTACCATAAAGGTATAGGACCATAGATTTCCTGTTAGGTTATTCGTTATAGCCTTGGGTGGTTTTGATGTGGTATTGGGAATGAATTGGCTAGTTGCCAATAAAGCTCGAATTGTGTGCAAACGAAAGGTGTTCCAGCTCAACGCTCCTGATAGCAGCGAGGTTGTGATTTACGGGGATCGCGACATCCCGCTAACGAATGTTATCTCAATGATGAAGCGGAAAAGTATATGAGGCGCGGATGTGAGGCTTACCTGGCTTATGTGATTGAAAAAGATGTGAAAGTGAAAGAGCTAAAGGATGTACCCGTGGTGTGTCCTTATCCGGAACTGTTTCCAGAGGAATTGCTTGGATTGTCGCCTGATCGGGAAACAGAATTTCAAATTGATTTGATGCCAGGTGCCCAGCCTGTCGCCAAAGCACCTTACCAACTAGCGCCACTAGAGATGAAAGAGCTGATGGCCCAACTGGAAGAACTTTTGTAAAAAGGATTTATCAGACCGAGCATTTCGCCTTGGGGGTGCTTCGGTGCTATTTTTAAAGAATAAAGACGGTGCCATGAGTATGTGCATTGATTACAGAGAATTGAATAAAAGGGCCGTGAAGAACAAATACCCGCTACCCAGGATCGACGATCTATTCGACCAACTGCAAGGCGCAAAATGGTTTTCTAAGATCGACCTGCGGTCGGGTTACCATCAACTTAAGGTGAGAGAGGAGGACATATCCAAGACCGCATTTCGCACGTGGTATGGAGACTTTGAATTTCGTGTAATGTCCTTTGGGTTGATGAATGCCCCCACAACATTCATGGATATGTTGAATAGAGTTTGTCGATCGATACTAGACCGGTCAATAATAGTCTTTATCGACGATATCCTCGTCTACTCTAAAAGTGAAGGTGATCACGCCTGTCACCTACGAGAAGTTTTAGACACGCTGAAAAAAGAAAAGTTGTATGATAAGTTTTCTAAGTGCTCATTAATGTGCCATCATTTATACATGTTTTGCATGCATAATAATCCCCATATTATGATACTAATTGAATAATAACCTTGCAATTGATACTTAAAACGTTTATATTTTATAATTGCATGTTATTCGGTGTTCTAAAGATAAACAAAAATAAAACCTAAAAAAAACACCAAGAAACCAAGCTTCTAGAAGGATAATTCCCGAGCTTTGACCCCCAAGAAATCAACAAAAGTCAACCTGCAGCTAAAAGACAAAAGTGGGTAGCAGGGAGGGGATGCACGACCGTGCATCCCAATGAACGGGCAAACATTTCCCTTCTTGCTCCCCACATCTCCCAGTACACTGCCACTCGTACCCTATGATTCCCTAGGTGTTTGCACGCCCGTGCAATCTAATGCATGACCGTGCATTGCTCATTCTGAGGCCTATAAATAGGAGGCTTGGGTTCTTCATTCCACACACCTTAAGAACCATCAATACACTATCCAGAGAGTGAGAACTTCGTAGTTAGAGTAGAGAGTAGAGAGTAAAGAGGCTCCTCCTCTTTGTCCGCAATAGGGGAGCCTACGAAACTCAGCGTTACGCTAGTTAGTATGGCCATTCGTGGCTAAACTCTTTGTATTGCTAGGGTGACGATGACGTTTGGTGTATGTTAATGTTTAACGTATTAATCTAGTGGAATGTTTGAATAAATGGTCATGGCTATCCGGTTTGTCACCACAGAAACTGCACCTAAGATCACTGTTATTATTCCATTGAAGCATCCTATCCTGAGTTAAAAGTCTTTTCTTTATGGCCAACCAATTGATAAAAGCATGTCTAGGGATGCATTGGCTAAACCAAATGGTTTTGTTCCAAGGGACAACCGGATGGTATGCTAGCATATCCTTATAGACAGTACTTGTGGAGAAGTCTTCAACCCTGCCATCATTAGAAGACCATTTTAGTTGATCTTCCTTATCTTGATGTAATATGGGAGGGGGCTGATCAAATAGGAACGGGTATTTTGTATGCCATTCTTGGGGCCATTTCGAAGTACCATTCTCTATCACCTCCTCAACTTTACTGTCCACCCGAAGACCCGAACTTATAATTTATCTCTTTGAAATAATATTTCCCAAGGGGCTATATATGTGCCATTTATTGTACCAGATAGAAGTGTTCTTGCCATTTCAAATGTTGGCAATGCAATGGTTTCAAATGGCATTTCTACTCTGTAGAATATTTCCCCAGCTCCAACTCTCCCCGTCTTCAACTTTTATATCCCAAAACGACATGTCCTTAATCTTGTAGCTATGAACCCATTTCACCCAAATAGTGTCTTTTTTGTTGACTATATGCCATATATGTTTGGCCATAAGGGCCAGATTTCTAACACGCAGAGATTTAATTCCCAGCCCACCTTGGTACTTAGATTTAAAAACATCCTCCCATCTCACCTTAGCTTTACCTTGAATTTGTTCATTCGGGCTCCACATGAATCTCCTCATTATAGCTTCAAAATCTTCAATCACGTTAGACGGGAGGGTGAATATAGAGGCCTAGTAAACCTGCAAAGAGGATAAGACAGATTTTATCAGTTGGACCCGTCCCGCAAAGGAAAGGAACCTTTTTTCCAGTCGCCAACTTTATTCTTCACTTTACCAATAAGGCTTTTGCAATCCTTTTTATAAAGCCTTTTCGACAGGAGCGGAACTCCCAGGTACTTCACCGGAAGTGTGCCCACCCGAAATGGCAGGATAGCCTTTATTTCCTCTTGAATGCTAGTGCGGACATTTCTAATGAACATTGTGCTCTTGTTCATGTTCGGAACAAGACCAGAGGCATTGTTGAACTCACCCAAGGCATCCCTAAGAATAGCTATAGAGTCCAGCATGGACAAACATGAAAAGGTCATCCGTAAAACAAACATGGGTTATATTTTGTTGATCACAACCCCAGTGATACGTGAAGTTTCCTTCCTGGGAGATTTTCCTTTTGACCATGAGGTTCAACACCTCCATAACAAGGGTAAACAAGTACGGGGACATAGGGTCCCATTGTCTTAGGGCACGCTCCCCTTTAAAGAAGCCATGAGGTTCAACACCTCCATAACAAGGGTAAACAGTATAGCCATCCGGGCCTCGGGGCTTTATCATCTTCTATTCCAAACATGGCCTCCTTAACTTCTTCTTTAGTAACTATACGAACCATATTATCCGCCACATGTACAGGAAGTCTCGTGGAAAACAGATTATGGGGTTGGCTTATCAGGTCCATTGGCACGAGGGTTCCAAGAAGATCCTTATAGTAATTAACAAATTGTTTCCTCGCATCCTCACCTTGATGATATCCTCCCCCAAGGTCACAAATAGAGGTAATCCTCCCACGTTGACGATCCCCTTTGACAACGTTATGCAAGTAACTGGTGTTTTGATCACTCTCTTTCAGCCAAGAAACCTTAGCTTTCTGTTTCAAAAGGAGCTCCTCGTCCAGCGAAGCTTGTTTGAAAGCATGCATATAAGCACGTTCCTCATCTCTATGGTCCTTGTTGCTTAGGTCACGTTCAATAGTCGATTGAATACACTCCATTTCCTTCCTAAGGGCTTCAACGTTGGAAGACAGGTCACCATACAACCTCCCAAACTTTCTCAACTCCGACTTAAGGTTCTGAAGTTTCTTAACCACTTTGAACATTTTGCATCCAGAAACATGCAGAGTCCAAGCATGTTGAACCACTTCCAAGAAGTCGGGTTTCTTTATGAGGTAGTTCATAAACATGAAAGGACGTTGTTTCCATTTCCTTTTAATACTAGGTAAGATGGTCACCAAGGGGGAGTGATCCGAGGTGCCAAATGGAAGAAACTCAGCATGCGAATTCGGGAAGTGATTTCCAAAATGGCAATTAGCCATAACCCGGTCCAACTTCTTTAGGAGACCATGCATTTTACCAGGGGACTTATTCCACTTAAATTTTAACCCGTTACTCTGGATATCAGAGATACCCACATTAGGGCAACAATCACTGAAATCCTCTATAACCGGCAGAATTCTCAGCAGTATTAAGGGTAACATTAAAGTCCCCAACAAGTAACGAGGGTTCATTAGCAGCCACATTCTGAAACTTGTCCAACTCCATCCATAAAGGTCTTCTACGGGAGGCTTTCACCTGACCATACACGAAAGAACAAAAAACTTTTTCTGACCCGTTGACAGCTGAATAAGGCAATGCATGATTTGGTCCGTTTGGTCAATGACCAAAACATCAACACTCTTTGGGTCCCAGTCCACTATAATCCTAGTCCATTTGTCACAGTGGCCTTCGTTGGAAGTTCACTCCCAATTCCTCGTGACCTTACTACACACCTCAGTAAGTTTCAAGGCTTTGACATGAGATTCAAGAATACCACTAACGCTAACATTCTGATCATTCACAAGCTTCACAAGATGTTCCTGGTGACTCCGGTTATTGAGGTCCCGAACGTTCCACGTGAGAATTTAAAATCCATTAAATAATGTTGTTATGCTCATCAGTCGTCTCCATAACTTGATCAGGCTGCTTAAGGATAAGAGGCTCATTAAGCTCATTAGATTCGTTACAAGTGGTATTTTAGGATGGGTCACTAAGGAGATCATCCTTCATAAACACAGCTATCCCGTCTGTTTCAGACTCAACTTCTTCCATTAGCTCTTCATTCTTAGAAGTGTCATTGTTGCTTTTACCAATTCTATGGTATTTATCACAGGTAACTGCTAAGAAGCCTTCTCCAAAATTATAGAGGCTGCACAGGCTTCGAAAGTACTCCAGTTGGGGATTTGGCCAGTTAGAAAGGACCACCGCTAACGGCATAAGTCTGTCTAGGACGTATTTCTTAGCTTCATATCTTTGTTCTTTCGTGACCTCCCTGTTATACTTAGCATTCAAATTCCTTTCTTGTTTCTTTATCCACCCATTATTCAACCCTTCTATGGTAGCCACCTCGTCAACCTTATCTCCCCTATCATTAATGGCATCCATAATCTCATTTCCTTCTTCATCCGAAAGACAAAAATGATTAGTGTTTTCCACCATCGAAACAACTGGTTTTCTAGAATTAGTGCTCTTCCTACCCTTGTTGGTATTCCGTTCCATTCCCGTATCATTATTCGTCTCCTTCTCCATACCCCCTTTTAGATCAGAATTCGTAACTTGTTCTTCCAAGCTATGACTCCTCCTTGAGCTTTCCGGTTGTTCCTTATGCAAAATAGAATCATTAACATTTATGGCAGACCCCAATTCATTCACCTGATCTTCTCATTAACGTTATTCCCCTTATTCACTTTTTGCCCGTTCGTTTGATTGTTAGCCGACGTCTCATTATTTCTATTCCTTTGCCCCAGCTCTTTTGGTCTATACCCTCCCTTCCTTCGTCTCAAAGTAATAAAACCATCATTTTCCTTTTGGCCATTGACCTGATTCGGCATATTCCCATTCACATTCTCGTTCCTGCTAGCAGCCTCCTCTTTCTTTTCCTCCTCACATTTGTCCCTGGTTTTGTAGTCCTTATATGAGTGTCCAAACACTTGACAATGCTCTCATTTAGGTGGGACATTTTGGTATTCCACTTCAATGTTTACATACTTCTCTTACGATCCATTAACCCTTTGGTATCACAATTTGACAGTATCCGTTAATTCCGTTTCATATTTTAATTCCACAAGAACTCTAGCAAAACCTCCCGCTTCTTTTCTGTTAGCACATTTACTCTTGGTAACTTTATCAAAGATAAGTGGGCTACCAATGCAGCTAGCTACCAATGCAGCTAGCTGCCCTACAGGTACATTCAGTGAACCATAAGTTAAGTGTGAGATGCTTAAAGATCATCCAAATAGGGACAAATTTGGGGGCCACTTTCATCATACTCGTGCCCGCATCCCACTTTTTAATGCATAACGGAACATTAGCAACCACCCAGGGGCCTAATTCCAAAACATGATTGAGACCATGAGTATCAACAAACTTAAACAAGAACACTCCCGCACCATTAGTAGAGATATCCACAATACCATAAGGTTTCCACATTTTAAATAAATTAAACCTGACAAATTGAATCTTACGTTCAGCACCAATGAAGTAACCATATAACACATTCTTGAATTCCTCCTTGGCTTGGACAATATACTTGGGATCAATCACTGCCATTTGTAAACCCTCCTTTGTAACAAAAGGTTGGTAAAATTGGATCTTATCTTCCACAGGATCGGTACCTTGGCCGGTCAACATGTTTGCATAGGAGACTAGAGTATTACCGGGAGACTTATTGGTATCCAACACATTATGATCTTCATTTTCTATCATAGTCTCATAAATACTCACTTCACCCGTTTTATTCACTTTAGCAGAGAACTTAGAAAGCTTACAGTTTGATATTAGCTACAACCTCCTTAAGCCCCTCTTCTTTTTCCGCAGCCTCCTTGTAGAAGTCACTTTTTGTTTTTTGCTACCACCCTTAACCTTCTTCCCATGCTCTTTGTCATTACCCCTATTGAAGTCCGACAGTCCCAGAGGTTGGGTAGCCACTTTAGGTGGAATAAAATCCTTTTGAAAGTTAACCTTTTTTGTAGAGATTCTTCTCCGGCTTTCTATTTTTTGAAGACCAAATTTTATGTTTCTTTCGGGTGGATTTACCAGTTGTTTCTTCCATACCCGTATGTCCTGGACATTAAGACCTTTTCCTTTTTTCTTTCCCTCCTTATCAGAATTCTTTTTATTCCTCTTCTTCTTTTTGCGATGAACATCCTCTTCCTCATGGCAGGCATTCCTCTCAACATCTAACCAGGTGGTGCGTTGCCCATGTACAGATTGGACCTTTTTCCATGCCTCATGGTCCTTAAGTTTATCGCAGCCTTCCCATTTTGCAAGACATTCAACCATGCCATCAAATTCCTCAAAAATATTAATGTTAGCATCAGTCACTCCACCCTGTATGAGGTCGTTTGTTGGCTCATATAAATTCACCATGCCTTCTACATCCACATTATTCCACACTGTTCTCGTTGCCACTAACACTTTGTTCCAAGCAATATTCTCAAGGTCCAGATTTTCGTTCCTACTCCACCTCTCTCGCCGCTTAACACTAGTAGGGGATTTAACAAACTTTTCCCAGTTACTAGGGCTACCATCACTAGTAGTATCATCTTTCCCAGAAACCTGCGTATGCATGCTCATCAAATTTCCAACCAGGTCCTCTCCCTGATCATCAATCCCGTCTTGCATGGCTGTATCAACAGTTTCCACAACCCATGCATTACCCCGAATCTTATTCTGGTTCGGATCATCCTCACTGGCCTGGTTCAATGGAGTCGGACGATTTTCCTTTTCAAGATGATAGGGATGCGCCGCCAGTCACCCCCCCATCAGTCTTATGCGCTTTCGATGGCTTTATAGTTTAGGGTTTACGGTTTAAGGTTTTTTTTTTGGAAAGGGGACGGTACCCTAGGGTTTAGGGTTCATGGTTTAGTGTTTAGGGTTTAGGTTTTAGGGTTTAGTATTTAGGGTTTAGGTTTATGGTTTAGGGTTAAGGGGTAAGGGTTTAGGGTTTAGTGATTTTTTTTTTTGGAAAAGGGCAGCGTCCTGGTAAACTTTTATTAACTCCTGAAGTAGTGAAGTGTTTAGGGTTTTGGGTTTTGGGTTTTGATTTTAGGGTTTATGATTTAGTGGTTAGGGTTTAGGTCAAATATCCCAAACTCTTAAAATAAGGCGGGACACGTGTCGGTTAAGAAACATGACGCTAGAACGTAACCGGACGCGAAAACTGAAAAGCGGTTCGACCGAAAATAGCCTAAACTTTCCTATAAGCATATCCCGGGCTAGAAAATGAGCTACGGAAGCCATAATATATGAAATTTGGGTGCCTCGGCGAGAAGGATTTGAAAATGGAGTCATAACGGATGTCAAAAGCCATAACGGACCGTCACCGATCGCTAAAACTCATCGTTGTACGCCACGTATCACTAACTCATCCCACCCTAAGGCCATGACGGACCGTGATGGCCCGTTACGGTCCGTTACGTGGTCAGAAAGTGCTTGGAGGCCAAGAAAACGGTAACGGACCGTCACCGGCGGTAACGGTTCGTTACGGGCTCAAGTATTTGCCTATAAATTGATTCTTGAGGCCATTCACTTGGAGAAACATCACACACAAACACCACAACACACACATACAATCTGAGGTGAATTAGAAGACCCGGTGCGGCACGTTAAAGTGCAAGTGCGGT
Organism: Smallanthus sonchifolius; assembly: GCA_023525975.1. Classification (NCBI taxonomy): domain Eukaryota; kingdom Viridiplantae; phylum Streptophyta; class Magnoliopsida; order Asterales; family Asteraceae; genus Smallanthus; species Smallanthus sonchifolius. The sequence continues at coordinate 26,951,035 of CM042023.1, forward strand.
ACGCTGCGAGTACGGTTCGAGTTCGGAGATGCGTTTAAGCGAGGAACGAGTGTTAGAAACATCCCGAAGTTATTGTAAGTACACTAGACCCGTACCCTAGACATGATTATGTGAATTATATGACTAAATGATATGTGTTAAACGTGTACGACAAGGGTACGGGGTAATAAGGGATTAGTCTAAACACTAAACGGGAATAATGAAGTAGTCACGATGTATCCAAGGGGTGGTGGATACGCCGCTGGTACTTCTTATATATAAACCTATTTGATACTTCGTGGTGAAACCATTATGAATGTTTAGGAGTATTGACTAAAAGACAGCAACGAAGATATAATAAACAAAAGGGCGATCTTCCGATCGGTATGTAGTTATCTGACAAACGAAATGTTCTGTTTAATAAAAGAGTGGTGTATAAATCCCTCATGGACCCGTCACTCTTTCCTGGGAACATGTCTGTCGGAGGTACTGCTCTGGAAGGATAAACACCCTAGTTTAACGAATAATGATAAGTATTAATGCATGATGAAACTGAATACACGGATGCATGAACATGTGAATACATGATGAATATGAATACATGAATGCATGATGATACGTGCAATATGAATGAGTATGACGGAACGAGTCTAAACCCTAAAATAGAATAACGGAGTACTCACGAAATGTTAAAAGGGTGGTGGATACGCCGCTGGTACTTCCTATATATCGTGGAGAAATCATTACAAAATTTTAAGGTAAGGATTGGTTGAGAAAATGAATCAAGCAAATACGTGAAATTAAAACAAATACTTGATACATTTGGGAGGCTGTGAGTCTAAGATACTCAAGGTCCCAAATGAAAAGAGATACCCGACCTGTAAGGTGGATCTCAATAATAAAGAAGAAAACTAAAGATTAAAGCCTACGGGGCTAAGAAATGAATGAGCCTTCATGGCAATTGAGTCTTCGTGACAAATGCAAGGGGTCTATACTGACGAGTATAAGGACCTTGCCAATACTTTGACCAGAGGTACGTCCGAAGATTGTTAGGAGGAGGTTAGCACACCCATGAATGAAATAAATACTCTGACCGGAGGTATGTCCGAAGATGCGCAGGAGGGGGTTAGCACACCTATAAAATATACGAATGATGTGACCTGAGGTACGTCCGGAGATGGTTACGGGGGCACCGAGAGCCTGGGAAATATGAACAATAATAAGAACCTAAAGGGTTCATAATAAAATGAACGTTACAGTGTACTGACTTAGCATAAGCTAATTCAAAAATATTTTCTAAACACTGCAAGAAAGAAGCACGTGAAATGAAGCCTCCTAAGAACAGAGCTATCGGAGTTAAAGAATCTCTATGTAATATGATGTAAATGTAACATCTTATGTAAAAATAATATTTATAATGAAATACACCTGTGTCACTTTAGTGGCAAGGTTTTAAAAAATCCGGGACCCGTTTTCCGCATTATAAAACTCTGATAAAATAAGAAATAAGTAGGATGTTTCAACTTGGTATCAGACCACGGTTTAAGGGATTTGAGTATCAAAAGGATACTTAAACTCAAACCATAAGTGCTCGTGATATAAATAGTGATTCAATTCGAGGCCGTCCAAGAAAGCAGATATGTTTAAATTCTAGTGCTAGAACATAAAGGTGTGAGTATACGTGGGCTGAATTTTGTATGAGATAAGTTTCATGTGATAGTTGGGAGTTTTATGACGTGTAACATATATTACCTCATACCTGGCCAGTAAGAGAGCTAATATATGGGACCATCATGATATCACAAACACCATATGATAACTTATGTCAACAGATAAAAAGCCGAAAATGTAATTATGCATGATTAAAGTGCATGAATGAATGTGCATATGTGTAAAATGCATAGACGGGACCTTATGTAAAACCCTAGAATACTTAGATAGGGTTAAACTGATAAAAGGCCTGTAGTGTAAAACCCTAGACTATGATTAGGGTGAACGAACGAGAGATTAAATGATGTCATGTTTCAGCAAATGATGGCTAAACATCAAAATGACGAAATACGTGATGAAGGGAGTCACAAGAGAACTGAATCTCCACCTCCCGAGGAAAATGAAGTTGAGCAAGTTCCGGAGAACATTCGCAAACAAATTTTATTAGAAGTAGGAAAAACATTCGATGCAAACTTTCCAATCCTATAAGCTGAATTACAAAGCTCATTAGAGAGCTGGTTCGAAAGCCACAAAGATATTACTAATAATGGAGAAGAAAGAAATCCGAAAGTAGATACGAAAAGTGATAACAGATTATTTAATATCTTAATGTACATGCAAGTGGCACATCGTCAGGGAGTTCTTCTGGCCAAAGTATGATGTGTGGGAAGAAATGAAATAAAATGGATTGGTTTTATGTGTTCTTGTCAATACAGTGGTTGGTTTGTGAAATGTGTGTGCATTCGTTTAGATAAATTTCTTGATGTTGAACATAAAGAAGACCGGGTTTTGTGGCACTTTACAATTGTGATCGCATTGTATGGTTTCTGAGATACTCATAATAACTTTTAACAATTTTGACTTATTATTTCAAAAATATTGACACTAAAAATAAACAGACATATTCAACAAAATAAATAACTAGAAATTTAAACGATTTATTTGATAACTAAAGATTGAGAATAGTTGTATATGGAATTATTTAAAGATTATAGTGATACTAGCAAATAAATAATAAATTCATTCTTGTAATTTTACTTTAATAAAAACACTAAAAGTAGAAAATGTTAGACATGAATAACCAATATTTTTAATTTTTGTAGAATTTTACAATTTATAAGAGGTATAAATATAAATATATTATAAAGAATATTTAAAACTAAAAAAATGATATAAAATGACTTTAGTTGTATTTAATATATATCTATAATATATATATATATATATATATATATATATATATATATATATATATATAATACATATTAGAGTGGCAAGAAGGTCATTTTCCTCAAAACTCTTAAATTTAAGAGTTTTACAACTCTTAATGCTTAATGTACAATACTCAAAGCATAAAGACTAAAGAGGGATTCAAACAAAAGCGATTCAAAATTCAAACAAAGGGGATCCGGATGAAGAGGGATTCATAAATGGTTTTGATTTTAACAAGAAATAAGACTTGTAGTTTTATAAAAAACGACCATAAGATGCATAATAAATTTTAAGCAGATAATTATGAGAACCATATAAATAATTATCTATCTTGCTTTAATCATGATACATAATAGGTTTATGTGATTGGTTACCCCGCTCTCTTCCTAACTTTTATTATATTTATGATGAAAGGATTAACAAAATAACAGAAAACGAGTATCGCGTTGTAAATTGTCGTTGCCCTCGCCATATTGCGTGGGTTTTCGACTAGTGAGTTTAAATGAGTATTTATCTAAATACATGTTAAAGTAGGTCACATGAGTTTGTCTTTTAAATACTTTTTAATTTATTTAATATTTTTTTATTGATAATTAACAAGTTAAATATAATAAAAAAATTATATTATTAAAATATAACGTTATTATTTAAATAAAGCAATCATAATATATATTTTATGGGTTAATTTGGGCACCATTAACGGCCATCAACTAGTTTGGCCCTTTCATTTTTTACAATATTATATGATTTAGAAGTAATTTCATTTTTTTTACAAATATCGATTTCTAGCCTCTAAATATTTATACTATATAATAAATAAAGGTTTTTTTATGTCAAGTGTCGGCTTCATATTCATTCTGATAATTTTTTTTTCGCTTCTCTCTTTTATTAAATACACTTCTATCTTTTATTAATAATATATTTTTAATGAAAATACTAATTATACGAACACATTTATTTTAAATTATCTTTTATTATAATAAACTTTGAAATCTAATTATGTAACTTTTATTTTCAATCAAATAGTAAATGAAATTTAAATTATATTAAATAGTAATTAACGTATTTTTGAAACCTAAATATATATTTTGAATTTTGTTTTTTATTCTTAGTATATATAACACATTTTTACATATATAAAATATATATATATATATATAATAATTTAATAATTTTATATATTGATATTTTTCATCTCGTGTATAGACACGGGTTCTAAGATAATAATATTATATGAAACATATTTTAAAGGCGTGGGTGTTTGGATATGGCCTACCAAGTTAAGGGCACTAAAGGCCCACTCGTGCATGTTTAAAAATCATGCAAATCAAAACCCCACACAGCTTTCTTTTAATCATAGTTATCGCTATGGATAATATTTCTTTTTATTATTAGTTATTTAATAGAACTTCTGTAGGTTCAAATAGAGCCGATAAGTATCAATTTTGGACAAATATGGACCTACTTATTATTTAATTTAATAGGGTTGTTTAAATACATAATCAATTAAAGTCAAGAACTATGAAAGACGTATAAACACATCCACTTATAAGTGTTTCAAATGTGAATATAAAAAAGTTATGTGAAATTAGTGTAGAATAATAACCATGAGCTATTATATATTATTGTTACAATGAGGATGATTATAAAGAAAATTTAATCAAATAATATCTACTAAACATGGTAATAATATAATAATAAACCATAATAATATATTATCTCTAAAATTCCCACGTAGTTGGAGCGAAAAGAAATCGGACGCTCATACTGGAGCAAAAATACGAATATAAACGTAGAGCAGGAGCGCAATCGGCGGTGGTTGGACGTTCAAAAAAGATCATCGGCGACGGCTTAGGCATTGTGAGAGGGGCTTCGACTGCGGCGGCAGGAGTTAAACTATGGCGGCACAAATCGAAGAGAGATCGACAATGGTTGGGCGATCAGAGAAGTTGGCGGCGACTGCGACCAGGCATGACAAAGGTAAAGAAACCCTAATGTGTGTACAAGCATGATACATGGAAGTAAAGAAAAATACTAAGTTTCTGATACCATGTAGAATAATGAAAACCTCGTGATGTATTATGAATTATTGATCAACTATATATAGGGATACAGCGAGGATGATTACAAAGGAAACTTAATCAAATAATATATCTTAAACATGATATTAATATAATGATAAACCATAATATTATACATTCTAAACATTACTACATATCTTTCTCTTTAATCGTATTTGATTAGCTCTTTCTCTTTAATCGTATTTGATTAGCATTATGTATTATGTATAAGTAATTATGCGAATCTTATTATTATTTATTTAAAATTGATTTTGTAATGAAAGCAGCTATAAATATACACACTGCGTGTATGTGTGTAAGATACTTGAAAATAATGAAAATATAAATGAAGTATACATGGATCTTGATCCTACATCACTTGAAATGTCATATGTCCTTTTGGTTATTATCATAACTTAATAAAGATTGATTAGCCACATAACCATACAATATTGGCACACTACCAAAGTTTGCACTAGTCAAACCTCCTTTTTTAATTGATTTCATTATCTTGGTCAAATCTCCACCATTAACCACCACCAGCGGTCGTCATCAACATCAACATCACTCACTTGCTACTTTGGTTAGAGAAGGATCTTTTTATCAATAGAAGGCCAGCAAATTTTGTTTTATGTGACTGCGATTATATAATAACATAATAATATTTTAAGAATTGATGTATAGGTATCGTTATGGGAAACCTAGAATATATGTTGACGGAACTTTATAGCTGGATACCAATTCCAAGTAAAATATCATATACACAAGTAGGGACCAACTAAATTGTAACTAGGGTTTCTATTTATATAGTAAGTTTTATAAATAGGTCCGTGTAATGTAAAAGAGTAAAAGATACACTTTCATGTCAGTGGAAAAGGACGACTACATCTAGCCTATGTAGGAATCGTATGTTAAAAATATAAGACTTACACTTGTATAAATTCAAATTATAATACAAAAAATAAAGAAAACAGTAAATTACAGTAATTTTATAATTGAAATAAAGAAAAGTACAAAACAGAAAAACGAATACTAAATTCGTGACCGAGGCTTCTTGTATAACACGGGTCCCTAAAAACAAATTCCGAGTCTCCCAAGAGAACTCGAATGTTTCCCAGGGTACAACGGTCGAAGCTGTGTGTACAGCCGGGGAGGGCTCTAAACCTGAAAGAGTACCTTGAGAAGAAGAGAGTAGAAGTAGAGAGTTCTTGCAAATTTTTATGTTGTGTTCTGTGTTGTTTTCAGTGTGTTAAGTTGAAATGCCAAGCAAGTCTAAGTCTTTAATGCTCTTTATTTGGTTTTTGAATCCTGATACGTAACTGTCAAATACTTAAGTCTCAAGAGTTGGTTAACAGGAAACTATTCAGCAATTACAGACTGCTGCAGTGGAACGCGGATCCGCGCGTATTACCAGACACGCCACGCGGACCGGGCTACACCCGCCAGGCCGCGTATAACTGGACACGCGGACCGGGATTTACCCGCCAGGCCACATGCGTATAGCTGGACGCCGACCTGGCTCCACACGCTAGGCCGGACGTAACTCCAGCGCTGTGTCGTGGACCCGCCGTGTACCCCGGCATCGTACGTCATCCGCGCTACCACGTGAAGGCTAGCCAGACACTCTGTATGGACGATCCGCGTAGGCTGCCGGGACACCATCCGCTTACCTGTCGCGCTGCCACGTGGACACCCGCACGTACCTGCATTCCGGACGCCATCCGTGCACGCTGTGGAAATCGGGCTCTGAGCCCGGATGCCACGCCACCTCATTCGCCGTGTGCACGGGTACTGAACCCGCACGGCCCACTTGTAGTCGGTCAAAAATACTAATACGACTCTCAAGCGGTCCGCGGAGATGTGCAAAATGCTCCATCAAAACGCCACATTACGCCCATCGCCCTCGTCCTGTGCCCGGGTGCTGGGGCGGGCGCGGGCGCGTCCTCCTGGTTCCCACTCAGTGTCATTCCTTATAAGGTAACATTCCTAAAGGAGTATTCATTCTTATAACCTACTCAATGGTTTCTCATCCTACCTATGTGGGACAAGTTCCCCAGTTTTCTACTCAAGAAAAGCTGAATTTTAACAACTCTAAATACCCAACTTTAAGCATCGATATGTCATTCATCTTAGCTCTGTTATGGACGTTGTTTATTTCCTAGCGAAGGTCTCAAGTAATAGGACACAAACCTAGAAAGAAATAAGAATATTAACATCAGTTATATATATTTATTTATGTCCAAAGTTGGCTAAAAGTCATTTTGCAACTTAGTGAAAAAACTCATTTTTCACCCAAAACTCCAACAATCCCCCACATGAATGGAGATTGATCCGTATTCTCTCAATTTCAAAAGATAATTTCAATGATTGAATATTTCCGGATAGGTAGTTGTTAGCTTTGAACCCTCCGTTATGATGCTTAATTGTCTCCTAGTGGTTTGGTAGACGCAATGTCCATGAACCAACCACCATTTATGTAGACGGCCATATACTTCACACAATAATCTCCCTGGTCTGGTCAACCCCTCATAGTTGTGTCCATTATGGTCATGGATCACTCGTCTAGTTCCGTGAGAGCTCTACGAATTGCGCTCCCCCACAATTCCGTTTGAAGCGACCGTACTTCTCTCTTCTTCATTAAAAGCATTAAGTTCTGGTGATTACCACAAATCACTAACCATACATTATGCTTATCCTCTAATCATGTCATTTATCGGTATAGGAAAGGACTCGGAAGTATTTATCTCCCTTTTATATGTTTTGGGGTACACCCCCACAATGATCGTAGTTCATGTAATTAGGTTGTCCAATTGAACCTAGATCTTGGGATCTCCAGTCACATAGGTTAGGTTTTCCTTTACATTCCCTAATTCACGGGCTTTATTCCCATTTCAATTGACGAATTTAGAACTAACGCTTTGCTTAAGCCTTTTGTAAGTGGGTCCGCAATGTTATCTTTTGACTTCACATAGTCAATCGTGATAACCCCCGTTGAGAGTATTTGTCATACTGTATTATGTTTACGTCGAATGTGCCTTGATTTTCCATTGTACATTGAGCTTTGAACTCTACCAATTGAAGCTTGATTGTTATAGTGTATGCAAATAGCCGACAAAGGATTTGGGCCATCTTGGAATATCTTCCATAAATTGACGTAGCCATTCACCTCTTCTCAAGATTTATCTGAGGCGATAAACTCAGATTCCATCGTGGATCTTGCGATAACCGTTTTCTTAGACGGTTTCCAATCTATAACCGCACCTCCAAATGTGAACATATATCCACTTATTAATCTAGAGTCTTTTATATCTGATATCCGGTTAACATCACTGTATCCTTCGATCACAATTGGATCACGGTTATAGTGTTGTCCATAATCTTTTGTGTATCTCAAGTACCTTAGCACCCTTGTTATACTTTTCCAATGTACATAACTTGGATTACTAGTATATCTGCTTAGTCGACTCAAGACATAAGCCAAGTCGGGTCTAGTACATGTCATAAGATACATTAGACTACCAATGATCCTTGGGTACTCTAACTTAGCAACAGCCGCACCTCTGTTTTTACTTAGATGTGTGGTAGTATATACCAGAGTCTTAGCTATACTCGTGTCCTCCGGATTGAACTTTTCAAGAATCTTGTTGACATAGTGAGATTGACTTAACACAAGACCATATTGTCTTCCAGTAATCTTTACTCCAAGAATTACATCCGCAAGACCCATGTCTTTTAATTATTTCAAAGACATATATTATTTGCATTTATAACCAAACGTATGTTTTGTTTTTGATTTGTAATACATCACTTTCAAAATCGTGGTGCACATTGCAACCATATACTTGATCCAAAAGAAGCTTGATACACAACAATATATAATAAATGAGCTTTCCTTCTTTCTTAACTATTTTGCTTGTTTTACTTAGAAGTATATAACACACATATAGCAGCACTAAATGAATACATAGAAGTTTAATACTCATTAACAAATTTAAATACATATGGAAATTGTTTAAATAGTAAGTTAGAAAATGGGTTAAAGGAGAACCATAAGCCTATGATGTGTGTAAAATGCCCTTTTAGTTACTTGTAAAAATCTAAAATTTTGTCTCATATTCATCAATTTCCTTAAAAAATTATCAGGTTATATATAGTGAGTTATTCTACATTTCACACACATAAATGTAATTCAAACTCACGAAGACAAATTGATCCCTGATTAGCAAGATGATTCTTGTGCACAAATGTAAATGACAATCCACACAACAAAAAGCCTTCCATCGTTGAGGATGAAATACTTCTAATGCTTTGTGAGAATCAAGTGCCCAAGTTGGTGAGGATCAAGTGATCTCAATTCTACTTTGGTAAAAACAAGTACTTATATCGTTGAGGATGAAATACTTCTAATTTAGCTTCGTGAATTACCAATTTAGGTCAGTTATAGTCAAATTCACAATGTTTATGAAAATTACAATTTTTGAAATTAAATTTGGATTTTTATCCTAACAATTTCTAGCGGTGATTTGAATGAACAATAATAAATAATTGATAACAAAAATATCAATAACATCAATAACCATATTCTTGGTTACTTAGGCTAGATTACTTGCTTTGATTATACGAAACCCTTGTGATGATTGATTTTGAATTAAAGATTATATTTGTATGGTTATTCAATTATGGTTTAAAGATTAGTATCATTTCCATATATGTGAATATTTTTTTTAACAACAAAGGCCTACACACCCGGGATCACCCTGACAAACGTATCACTCTTTGAATTTTTTTTTAACAACAAAGGCCTAGAAACCCGGGATCACCCTGTCAAACGTATCACTCTTCCGCCTGAATAACAGAAGCGTGATGACCCAGCCCCACACCACCCAGGAGAAAACCCACAACTGGAAAAACCCCCTACCTCAACCTGAGACATTTTGTGTCAAGCGAGACTCGAACCCATGACCTACAATTTGAAAAGTCATGGGGCTACCACTCAACCAGAAGGCTCGGTGGTTATATGTGAATGTAATAAACTAATTTATTAGACCATGGGGTATACCCCATGGAAAACTACCATGGAGGTGGTCCACGAATGTGAAAATGTGGAACACCACGCCCCTATAGCGTGGTCCACGAATGTGAAACGTTTTTGTGGAGATCTCCACGAGTATGGAAAGTCAAGTTTTGAAGGCTTTTAATTTTTTATTCAAATGTGAAGATGTAAACCATGAACTCAAATGTGCATGTAACATCCCGAAAGCCCAACTCTCGTAATGGGCCGTATGGAAGAAAGAAGGAAAAAAGAGGATGGGGTGGGCTTGTGGAATGATGGGCTTGGCCCATCAGGGATCTACTAAACCCTAAAGCTCCTTGAACCAACCACCATTCCATCATCGTCCCAGATTTTCATAGAGAGAGAGAGATTGAGGGTTTCTAGAGAAAGAAAGTAAGAGAAACTTGAGTTTTGCTCAAAGATTGCTCCAATCTGTTTATCTACGGTTTGGGAGCAATATCAGAAGAAGAAATGTTGCTTTTGAGGTAAGAATCCAACCTAAACCCTTTGTTTTCAGTCTAAATGGGTTTTGGGGTAAAACTAGGGTTTTGATCTTCAAAAGCATGGTTTTACGTATGAAAATACGTATAAAGTCCAGATCTATGATTATAGAAGTTAAAAAGACGTTTTGGAAGTAAAAAGTTACGAACTTGGGTGGAAAACGAGCCTGTTTGGAGATGGTGTTCATCAGGCGACACTACCGGTGTCGCCACCTTCAAGTGGCGACACTTGACGGGGATGAGGTTGGGGTAATGGCGCAATGATTGGACATGTGTCATTACCTATCGACACCTCGTGTGTCGCCAAAGATATTTGGCGACCCTGAGGTGGTTGACAGTTGAATTCCATGATACTAAGTCTAGAATGCAAGTTATGTCGAGCTATAAGTGTGCCTGGCTGCACTGACCCTGTCCAGGCGACATTGTCAGGTGACACTGTCACACGACACTGTCAGGCGACACTAGGGTTAATGATGAAATTCTGCGTGTTGACTTATGTGTAGATCGATTAAGAAATTAGCACCAACTAGACGTCTGATTCAGGTTAAGTTACGAATGAACAGGTGAGTCAAGAATCCCTATTTACTTGTTTATAGGGTGATGTGCATACTTAATGAATGTTTATGAAAGGACGAATGAAATGAAATGAAACATAATGTTTATGAATGGACGATTTTTATAAGAAACGATGTTTGAAACAAAAACGTTTAAGAAATGAATGTTTACGAAGGGAATGAAGTAAAGGAATGGTTTTAAATGAATGAAAAGGGTTTTGTGAATGAATGTGACGTTTTATGAAAAGAAATTGGCGAAAGTTTTAAAAAAGTCATTACATGTGTAATCTTTTTCAACGAAGGAATTGACGAATGAAGTCTGGGGACGTAAGTTCCCAGCCTTATGGAACGTGTTACCATAAGTATAACAGGGGTAGCGCGTATGTGGCCTATCAATGGGTATTACGGTTGTCAACCGGCAGGGGAAGGGTAACGACGGATGCTCGGGGTTATGAAATCACTTGGGGCTTGCAGGTTTTAAAAGTGATAGAAGGAAAGGGATGACCTTGGACCTATGAGTCTTCAAGGGCCATGAATGATAATACCTTACGGGCCTATGAAGCGTAAGGGCGATGATGTTACCTTTTGACTTACGAGTCATGGGGGCGATGAACGAACGAGAACGAAACGGACGGAAAGAACGATGATACAGATGTAGAAAAATAAATGTATGACTTGATGAATGTTAAATGATGAATGTAAATGATGAACAAATGTATGCCCTATTTTGTTATGAATGTTAAAACCCTCGAATGATTTGACGAATGATAAACCATTTCCTTAAAACGAATGAAAGACTTGAACACTCCAGTGTTAGCTGACTTTTAGTGTGCATGTCAGGTTAAGGATAGATGATAGATGTTGCTTGGCTACTCGAGAAGTTACCCGGCGTTATGAGACTGACATCCCTTATGAAGGATTTGAATGTCTAATGTTTAAGACAATGTTTTAATTAGTCTTGTTTTTATGACGATGTAATGACTTTAATTTCCACTGCTTATTTTATTTGAAGTTTAAGAACTGTTTGTAAATGAGTAAATCCAACACGTGAGGCCTCCCGGTTTTGGAGCCTTATAGTGGATATGTGAGAAAAACTAATGGAAACTGATGTGGCGCTGTTGTGACAATGTGGAGGGTGTGAAATGTGGAACCATATCGGATGATCTTACATGTATTGTTAGGAATAGACTTGGGAATTGATTATTGAGTTTGGATGAAAGTTTATATTTTTATGGTTATAACCGGAGACACGTTGATAGAGGGACACCTTGTTCAGTATTAAGGTATTAGATGGTAAATTTATCATATATGAGTACAGCATACAAAGACACATCAACATGTACCGAGTATAATGCCACTTATAGCATAAATATTCATAGGGTCTAGGAAGGGTGTGATGGGGATGAACTTACCTCTATCCGAGGGGATAGAGAGGCTGCTCTCACTGAAAACCCCAGCTCAAAAAAAGATAAAATATAATATAAAACATAGCAAAGAAAAACATAACAAATAACCATAAATTAGCAACAAGTATAAGAACATATAGACATGTTGACAGAAGCACGAAACACTAAGTACCTATACACTCCCCTAATAGGTCTAAATGCCCAACTAACACTATGGTAAGGCTAAGGCTAAGGCTAAGGCTAAGGCTAACTAAGCCAAACAATAGTATAGGAAAAGCTAAGGCCCCAAAGAAAATCTAAAACAGATCTATTCCATCTCCAAAAGTCCAACACCCTAATACAACATCTCCAAGAACTCTTTTCTCCGATCATGTCCTCGGAAAGGTGCGAGTCTAGTAAATCTCGCCTAATCTGTGCATCCCATATCAGTTTCAGTCTGCCTCGTCTCCTCCTCCATTCCATGCTAAGGGCTTCCACGGTTCTCACTGACGTTGTCAACTATCTACTCAAAGACACTTAATGTTAATTAATTATTTGATATAAGTTATGTTTACTTTATCTAGTTCTTAGGGACTCACAACTGAGTTAGTTTCCTGTTTATTAGATGATTAGGTTAGACTTCACATAATTATGTGAGATTCTTAATTGATAGTTAACTGAAAATAATATGTGTTTTGAAATTAATTGAGTTTATAGAATGGTTGTAGTGATTAATTTTAAGAGTGAGTGTAGTGGCTACGTTAATTAGGGGGTGAACACGTGGCTGTGAAGGGGCATGAAACACCGCCCCCTTTGCTTGATTGTAGTCGTTGGCGTGAGAGGAATAACGGGCTTGGGGCGTTCCAATGGTACAAATACTAGCTGTTGGCTAGTTTAAATAAAAAAAAATTATTTTGTTTCTATAAATATCACAACAATTTAACTTAAAAGCGCACCAATTTTTTTATAAAAAATGCACACAAATATCTCTCAATGTAACATCCCAAAAATTAAAATAAAACAAATAAAGCCGGATGAACGGGACGGGTTTGAGACTTGTGATACCGGATGAAGTGGAGGGGGAAGGAGTTTGGGCCGGCCCATGGGCCGAGAGGGAAGGGGGGAGCCTTTTTAGACTCAACAACTCCAACCCTCATCCTCGCTTCACAAGTTGCGCAAGTTCTAAAGAGAGAGAGTGTGTGTGGTGGAGCTAGAGAGAGAAAGTGAATGGAATTGAGAAAGGACAGTCGAGGAACGTCGAGCACCATTTTCACAGTGAATAGCAACGAGAATTAGCCGACGATAGGTAATTGTTTAGCCTAAATATGAGTATTATAACTTTTGGGTTTTGGGGTAAAAATGATTAAAGTATGATTTTTTACGTATGGAATTAGGAAATAAACATCGATCTAGGTTCATGGGTTGAAATGAAACGTTTTGGCCGTAAAAAGTTCGAAGCTTGAATGATTAGAACCATAGCCGTAATTTCTAGGGTTTGTTGGGGAAGAAGAAAGTCACGCAGGCGAACTTGTCAAGTTCGCCTGGCACTGTTTGGGCGAACTTAACATCTTCGCTAAAAGCATGTTCTCTTAACCTAAGGGGCGAACTTACTTTATGTTCGCCTAAAGCCAAGGAGGCGAATCTATTATGTTCGCCTAGCTCAATGTAGCGAACTTAACCCATTACCTCCTAAACCTAGATAGCGAACTTATCACATCTGCGCCTAGTTCAATCTGTCGAACTTACCATGTTCGGTTAACCCAAGAATGGCGAACTTAGCTAAGTTCGCCTAACCCTAAAGATTGCAATGTCTAGTGTGGGTTAGGTCCGTTATCTTATCTTGTATGACTTCATTATACAGATTGTATGTGACTTTAGTGATGCTCACTAACCAGCTATTATACTTCAGGAACCCACTCATCAGGTGAGTTCTATGTGCCCCTTATGTGTTATGTGCAAATGTTTTCCAATGTTATGGGGCTGAAGTGTATACGTGTAAAGTGAAAAAATGTTATGAATGATAATATGAACGTATGTGTTATATGAAAGAAAATGATGAACTAAGAAGTGACAAACGAATGTTTACAAAGAATGAAATCTTGATTCATATTTATATATTTCATGTTATGAATGACTTAACACGTTAAACGAATGAAATCTTGCTTTATATTTATATATTGCATGTTATGAATGTACTAAACGTTAAGGACGGGAATATGGACTACTTCGATAGGATGATACGATGATGACGGCTACTTCGGTAGACGGACGACCATACGACTATTACGCAAACGGTATGTTAAAGAGTAGAAAGGTAGACTAAATGCGGACTACTACGGTACACGGAGTCCCTTAATCGAAGCACGACTGCATATATAGTTCGTATGGGAAACGGATGCCTTAGGGCAGAAGGGCGAAAGGACGGACTACGATGGTAGGACGGACGGCTAGAAAGGAAATCGGTCGGTAATGAAGGACGGACTACTTCGGTAGAAGTGGTATGAATGACGGACTACGACGGTAGGACGGTACGTCTGTCTTTGTGACTTACGTAATCAATGATGGGCTGATCACCCAAATGTGTATGACCAATGAATGTTCAATGAAGGCAATGATGTGTATATATATATGTGTACTTACAAATGAATGATCTTATACCAAATTGTTTTAAACTAGAATTCACTAACGTTAGCTGACTTTTAGTACGCACTTCATGTAGCAAAAGGAAAGGACGGGCAAAGGCGTGACTGACATCCTGTTTACTTGTTTACGTGTTTAGATAATGTTTTAAATGATAAGACTTTCATTGTTTATGTAATTGAATGATGTATGCTTCCGCTACGTTTGCATGTTTTAATTTAAGTTCAGTATTTTGACGACTATATTTATGGGTAAACCCAACAAGTGAGGTCTACCGGGTTTGAGGCCTTACACTCAACGTATAAATATTTTTCTTCTCCAACCATGACTCCTTGGAACCCACATAACCCTTTTTCGCTAACCAAGCTAACGACTGTAGCAACCTCTTCAATACAAATTTTTATCCCAACACATATGTATCTCTACCACTTGAACCGCAATTCTTGTTTTTTTTGGGACCAAAATCAACACACAACTCATACCCGAATCTGTACCAGAAACACAACCCTTACCCGAATCCGTATCCGGAACACAACCACTACTATCAACACAAAAAAACAAACGTTCAGAAAAAAAAAAACATCAAGTCCCGATTTAAATTTAATGTATTTTTTTATGTTTTTCCTATTATTATTTTTATAAATTTAATGTTTTAATTTTAATTTTTATAAATATTTTATTTTTAATGAATAGATAATGATTAAAAATTTAATGCTGACAGTGAAACCACCAAAAACCTTAGTGATTATTTTTAATGATTGCTCCCATGCTGACGTGGTAGTGACGTGACGGGGCGTGACTCACTTTTTAGTGAACCCACTACACATAGTCTATGAGCATACGTAATGGGCATTATTCATCCCACGTGACACCCCTATCACGCCACGCACACCGCCCCCTGGTCATGATAGGGGGCGGGATTGCTCAAATTGTGGTGGTGATCACGGGAAAATGGGCAAGATAAATTATTTTATTTTGACCACCAACTAAAACACTACACCTAATCATCTCCTTTATATAACTATTACTAACTCATTACACACTTTTAATGTGCTCACAATATTGTATATGTGGAACGTGGGTGGTAACACTTTTTTATCACTATCAATAAACTATTACGAATGATATGAATAACATAGTTATCACACAAATGAAATTAATGAAGTTGATCATTCCTTTTTTATCTTTAAAACATGGTTAATAAACTAGTTAAAAGCAAATGAGCCGTCAGGGAGAAGGGGCGCCAGAGAAAGGGGAGCGGTGTGGTCATAAAGCGGAAAAATGGTTTAGAGAGGGCACTAAACACAAAAGGTCGGGACAAGCAAGCAGGGTAACATCCTTCTACCTATCAAATCTTCCTAACTCGTTAACAAGGAAGGAACTTTGGTTTGAATGCTGCAATCTCGGTCGCATTGTGGATGCGTGCATTCCGAATAAAAGGGATAACTCCAAGAGTAAGTTTAGGTTCGTAAGGTTCGCTAACGTCCGGGAGATCGGGAAGCTCGATAAAGCACTTAACAACCTGTTGATAGGCAGTCTGAAGGTATCTGCAAATGTCGTAAAATTTGACAAATCAGGAAATCGGGTTCGGGCTAAGTTTTCATCTGGAAGATATAACCTCAATAATCCAAAACCTATTCCACAGAAACCCCCGAATGCAAGCAACCATGCAGGTACGTCAAGAACCTTTGGTGATGTTTCGTTCAATGAGGCGCTAGAAAACAACAACTCCTGCTCTAGTTTAAAGTTCAACAATGCCTCGAAATTGGCAGCGGGCTGGAAGAATCTCTCGTTGATTGGGGAGGTGACGGATATGAATGTGTTATGTGATCTAAAAAATCTGTTGAATGGTCTCGTTCACTTTGGGACAAAATTACGGTATTTATGGGGTATGAAAGTGATGCTCACTTTTGGGTCATCGGTTGGAGCTAGGAAATTCTTGCACGATAAGAAGGAAGAGCATGAACGGTTATTCAAAAATCTTCAGTTTTGGGAGGGGCAAGTCATCCCGTTTGAAAGCACATTCGATTGGATTGGGCAACTTTTTGGGAAAGTGGTGGAAGGCTCTGATGTCTCTTCCGGAACTGGTAATCTATCATTTGATGAGATTGGTTTTCTAGTACATAGCCCGCTTCGGATTTCAGAAAAGATCAATATTGAATGGAATGGTAACACATTCCCGGTGTGCATTCAGGAATCATCCAGATGCTGGGTCCTGGATTCATTATCAATCCGGTTCGTTCTTCTTCTCCGGTGGTTAGTATCAATGGTGCGTCTCCGGAAAAGGGTGACTCCTCGCTGAACAATTCAGAAGATGAAGCGTCTCACACTAGGGGCAAAATGGGTGGCAATTCTGGAATCGCCTCACATGGTCACTCGAAGTCTGGAGATAACAATAACGACAATTATGAGGGGAAAATTCCATGCGCTGTTGTTAATTCCAAGGAGGGGAACTAGAGGTCTGGGGAAGTGGCAGCCGTCTTATCTCCTAATGCTAAGCAGGCCTCCAATAATGGATTTGGTGACTTCTTGGGCTCAGATCCTTTTGGGCTCCATGAAATTATTTTTAATATTGGGGCCCATTCTAAAAAGAAAAGAAAAGCTCCTGCTAGATCCACTTCTCCCCCTTCCAAATCTTCATGTTCTTCAAGCACTACCAAGAAGACTATTAAGGTGAAAAAATTGAAGTCGTCGGTCTTGGGGGATCAACTCACTGGACTCAACATCATCAATAATCAAGCAGGTGATGGTGGGGGAATTGGTTCTTTTGACCTTCTTAGGTCTGGTTCGGGTGAACACCCGGTAAAAAGTTTGACAAATGGGGAACAGTCCCTGCCGTTTCGAGGCCTGGAATTAACGAAAGAAGCTCATCTGGGTGATTCGGGTTTCATGGACGAGGATGCCGGCTTTTTCCCTCAGCCATTCAAAGTTGATCTAAATGAAGTTTTTGCTGTGTCGGACTCTTCGAATAGGGGTGACGAGACGATGGAGGAATCCTGGTGCAAGTCTGGAACTTGAGATTCAAAAAACAATTGAGGTAGGGCTTTGTGTTGGTATTGATGTTTCTAAGCATAAAGACCAGGTACGTGACATTATTTTGGGTGTTGGGGCTGGAGATCAGTTGTAATGGATTTTATGTCTATAAATTCAAGGAGGCTTAGTGATCCAGGTAAAAGAAGGTGGATCATGGATTTCAAATTTAAGCATAAGATTAGTTTTTGTTGTATTCAGGAATCCCATATAAATGATTTGGATAAACTTCAAATTCATAGCATTTGGGGGAAAAGAGCTATGGACTTTGATTGGGTAGAAGCAACCGGTAGATCTGGGGGTATCGTTAGTATCTGGGATCCAGGAGTTTTCGTGAAATCGCATGTAATTAAACACATGCATGCACTAATAATCATTAGCAGTTTCATGGGTTCCTCTGATGGGCTTTGTATCGTTAATGTCTACGCCCCTCGGGATCAATCCTCTAAACTAGGTCTATGGAACTATCTTAGGGAGACTACAACGAACCATCCTTGGCCTTGGATTCTCCTCAGGGGTTTTAATGAGGTTCGTTCCCCCTCCGAACGGCTGAATTCGAACTTCAACTCTATCGGG
Source organism: Smallanthus sonchifolius (assembly GCA_023525975.1). Taxonomy (NCBI): domain Eukaryota; kingdom Viridiplantae; phylum Streptophyta; class Magnoliopsida; order Asterales; family Asteraceae; genus Smallanthus; species Smallanthus sonchifolius. The sequence continues at coordinate 26,969,734 of CM042023.1, forward strand.
GATGGTCATTTCAATGACTTCATATACGACGCAAACATGCATGAGTATAATATGGGAGGATACGAGTTCACTAACATGAGTGACAATGGCCTTAATGCTAGAAAACTAGATCGTGTATCACTGTGTAGCTGGTTTGTGAACAGGTGGCCGGATGCGATTCTTACGGCTTGGCTCAAAGAAATCTCGGATCATAGCCCTATCATGCTGAAATGTTCTAATGTGGATTATGGCCCCAAGCCTTTTAGGTTCTTTAATTCCTGTATTGGCAGGGAAGGCATCCAAGAGATTGTGGAAGGCGCTCTTAAAATGTTCATACGTTCTGCTAGACCGGATGCTATGCTAGCATCCAAATTAAAAAACGTGAAAGCTGCCCTGAAGAAATGGATCTCAGAGCTTAGTGCAAAAGAAGAAAAACAAGCTGATACGCTTAGGGTGCAGCTGAACACATTTGATACTCTTGCGAAGCTAGTCCGGCTTAATTCGGATGAAAGTAAAGAAAGAATGTGCGCCAAATGTATATTGCTTGAACTAGAAAATAGAAAGGCAAATGACTTAAAACAGAAGGCAAGGGTTAAGTGGGCAGTTGACGGGGATGAGAACTCCTCCTTTTCCATGGAATGTATAACTCCAGACTTGTGTCCAATAAGTTCAATGGGATTTTTGTGAATGGGGTGTGGTCTACAAGTCCGAATGATATCAAAGCCGGCGCGTGATGTTTTTTTAGCAAAAGGTTTCGGGAAACTTTGCCAAACAGGCCCAGTCTGATCTGTGATGGGCTAAAATGGTTAACGGGGGCTGAAGCCGCATCCATCATCATCCCTTTTCCAGTCGAAGAGATTAAGAGTTAGTGTGGGTTTGCGTGGGGGGGGGGGACAAAGCACCGGGTACATATGGGTTTAACTTCAATTTTCTTAAGCATTTTTGGGAGTCTCTTAAAGATGATTTCCTAAAAATATTTTAGACCTTTTACTTTGATGGGGTTATAAGTGGGGCCTGTAGTTCCTCATTCATTGCTTTTATCCCTAAAGCTAAAGGCTCTGCTTCGTTCAAAGACCAAAGGCCCATATCCCTAATTGGGTGTATTAGTAAAGTTATCTCCAAAATTCTTGCCAACCGCATTAAAACGGTCATTGGTTCTGTTATTTCCGAATCTCAAACGGCTTTTCTCCTAAAAGAAACATCCTTGACGGGCCGTTGGTGGTCAATGAAGTTATATCTTGGGTTAAAAAAGCCAAGCTTAATGCTTGAGTTTTTAATGTTGATTTCAATAAAGCTTTTGACTCAATCTCTTGGGGTTTCATCGACTCCATGCTTTAAAAATGAATTTCCTGCCCAAATGGAGACTTTGGGTTAATGGCATTCTGGGTTCGGCGAAGGCTTCTGTCCTTGTCAACGGGTCACCTTCTTCGAAATTCACTTGTTCACGTGGAGTTCGACAAGGTGATCCATTATCCCCATTTCTCTTTCTCATTGCCATGGAGTCTTCAAATTGGATGATTGAAAGAGCTGAGGTTCTTAGTGTATTTCGGGGAATTAGGATGCCCAATAATAGCCCAACTATATCTTATTTTCTTTTTGCGGATGATGTCATAATTTTGGGTGAGTGGTTAAAAATAAATTTCCTTAATCTATTAAGAATTATGCGATGCTTCTTTCTTGCATCTGGACTAGAGATCAACACAATCAAATGCAACTTAATAGGATTAAATGTTCCTGACAATGGGGTGGCCGAGCTTGCTGAAACAGCGGGGTGCAAAGTTGGACAACTGCCTTTCTCTTATCTGGGGCTAATGGTAGGAGCAAACATGAATTTGGAAAAAAACTAGAGACCAGTTATTGACACGTTTGAGGCTAGACTTACAGTTTGGAAAGCTAAACATCTTCCTATTGGTGGGCGGGTGGTGATGATTAAATTGGTTCTTGACAGCCTTCTGGTATATTTCTTTTCACTTTACAAGGCCCCTGACAAGGTCATTAACACTCTCGAAAGAATTAGACGGAATTTCTTATGGGGGTGATGGGAACACTCGGAAGATCAACTGGGTCAAGTGGGAAAATGTATGCTCTACCAAATCAACTGGGGGTCTGAGCATTGGTTCCTTAAAATCTATGAATTGAAGTCTATTATCCAAATGGTGGTGGCGGTTTTTAACGGAGACAAACACCATTTGGAAACATGTTTAGCATTTACAATTCTGTGAGGGTTTCATCTTCTATTCCTGGAAGACGGGATCTCTCGAGTGTATGGGGCCACATTAAGAAGTTGGAGTCCGTATTCAACAAATGTAACTTGGTATTAACAGAACTGGTGATAGAGGCGGTGTCTGGTCATGGAGGCCGGAGGGGCAGGGATCGTTCACTGTCAAGTCTATGCGCAAAATGCTCACTCCACCCGCGTCCCCCACAACTGGGTATGCGTTTAATTGGTGCAAATCGGTCCCTCTTAAAGTCAATAACCTAACTTGGCGAGCGGAACAAGATAGGATTCCCACCCGGAAAGCATTGGTGATAAGGAAAGTCTCTATTGACTCTGATTTATGTCCTCTTTGTTCGGAGATCGCTGAGACGGCTGAACATTTATTCACTTCGAGTTATTTTGCATCCATGTTATGGAGCTTTATAAGCAACTGGTGTAATATCCCCCCATTTTTGTCTTCTCAGTCAGGGACATTTTGGAGTGAACTACAATGGAGTCGTGCTTAAAACACCACAAAAGCCCTACAAGTTATTATTTTAACTGCAGTTTGGAGCCTTTGGAAATTAAGAAACGGAGTAGTTTTCGGGGACAAAAAGGCGTCATTTAGATGGTTGTTCGAAGATCTTAAAAGCTCAAGTTTTCTATGGGCCAAGAATCGAAAGAATATTAGGGTAGATAATTAAAAAAAATGGTGTAGTTTTAATTTTTAATCCTTCTAATTCTTGTTTTATGTATGTTTCACTTTTCCTTGTATTCCCTAGCCACTGCCAGCTTTTTAATATATTATGCCTTTCAAAAAAAAAACAGTGATTATTGCAAGTGTGTTTATTACTATTGTTTACAGTTTATTTATTTTAATTAAGTTATTACTTTTTATAACACTAAATTCCAAGCTTTCTTAAGACTAGAGATTGATAATGACTTACTGAAATTTTATGTATTCATATGTTTGACAAACCTGATTATTTAGCGATTAGTTGTTCTACTCTTAATATGTTACACTTGCTTATTCATGACTTAATATTTGTATTTATCTTTAACTAGATTTCTATAAATATTGAAACTTAAACCATCCAATTTTAATTTGCCCGGTCAAAGTGATTTATTATTATTTTTTTTAAGAAAGCAGTTTTTCATACATGCATTTTGGTCTTGGAGCACTAGACTAATTATCTCACGAGTCTTTTTTAGTTCATTTCAATCATCTAAAGAGAACTTACATGGTAAATAAATTAGCGGTCACTGTTGGCTCTACAGTACAAGCAAATAAAACAACTGTTTCAGGCCTCCAAATTTTAAGGGCCCAAAAATTAAAGAAACTACTCTAGTCTATATTTTAACGTAAAAATATATGTGATAATTTATCAACTTTCATGTTTTTACAGAGAAATTATAATCTGCCAACTTTTGTGTCAACATTATACGTTTTCACGCTCCATAAAATTACATTTTAGTAATTTTTATATTAGAAAACTTTTACAAAAATACACAATTTTGATGTTCGATTTAGCCCCCAAAATATGGCCATCTAGTATTAAAGTTAAAAATATTGGCTTACAATAAATATTTGCATTCTTCACAAAATATTAATAAATTTTTTTACTATAAAGTCACTTTAAATTTTTATGTTACTCTAAAGTCACTCAAATTTAATTATATATTGCAATCTTATAAATCTCTAAGAGCCTATTAGACCTCCTATTATACATCCCACGTGAGGGTCGAGGGATCGAGGTCGACGTGGCCCTTAAGCACGTCGGGAAACACCATGCTGCCTGATGCGGCGCTGCGGGTGGTGAAGACTATTTACCCCATAGCGACCCATCCTCGAAAATGGTAATTAGATCGTTGCCAACGGTCGATTTGATAAAAGGAATATAATTTAAAAATCCAATAAATACTATTTCAAGTTTAAACTTTTTACACCACAACATTCAAGCTCAAACCTCCTATGCATAGTGCACAATCCGAAACGATCAGGGTCACCAAAACAATAAGAATCTTAATGTATGCGTGCATCACATTACATAATATAATTTTAAAAAATGAAGGTCATGCGATTTGTCAATACGATGAAAACGACATCCCGTCGAAGCGATGTATTTTTTACATTTATTTTGTTCAAGTCGAAGCGATGAATTTTTTATTTTTAAGTATTAATATTAATCTTATCTTTATTTTTCGTGTACTACACACGAGATGAAAAGTATCAATACATAAAATTTTTAAATCATTATATATATATTTTAGAGGTGTAAAAATGTATTATATATATTAACTGAGTATAGAAAACAAAATTCAAAATCTGTAAAAACTAATATATAATTGGGTTTCGAAAATACGTTAATTACTATTTAATGTAATTTGACTTTCATTTACTATTTGATTGAAAATAAAAGTTACATAATTCGATTTCAAAGTTTTTTAAAATAACGAATAATTTAAAATAAATGTGTTTTATTAGTATAATTAGTATTTTCTTTAAAAATGTATTATTATTAAAAGATAGAGGTGTATTTAATAACAGAGAGAGGCGTGAAAAAAATGATGAGAATGAATATGGAGGCGACACGTGCCATTAAAAACCTTTGTATATTATATAGTATAGATTAATCTTATATTTATTTTTAATTTTTAATTAATATTAATGTTAAGGAAATGTTTTCAAATTAGTAAATATTGTCAGTTTTAAAAAATTAAAAAAGAGTTGAATGTTGGTGAAAAAAATGTATTTTCTTGGTTGAAACTTGAAAGATGGAGAAAAGTGGTGACAGGACAATGAAATGGCTCATGGCCGGTGAGAGGTGAAAGCAAGATTAGAATACTATACCTCTAAGTCCTTATGTTTTTTTTAACGACAATTTGAATCACTGACAGACTCATCCGATCATCTCCACCTCTCTCATCAAGTCCTTATGTATGATACAAGTTTTAAGACATATAAATATAACTTGCTAAAAACATAGATGCTTGAACCTATTATTTAGTTGTTATAAAAGAAGGAAAAACAAAATAGGAGATACACAATCAACCTTTATTCACGTGAAATCGGAGTTTGTTTTGAAACGGATTTGGAAGTTTGGATGCACTTTCTTAAGCAAGCTTTAAGGTGGATTACGGAAATGGAGAATCAACTAATCAATTCATTATTTTATCACTAATAAGTGCTATGAAGCAACATAGAAAATAAATAATTCCCACTTTCAATTAAATAATGACTTTGAAACTTTTTGATGTACTCTAAAATATCATTATCGCTTATTTATGGTCCCTACCATAAAAAAATTCGGAAAATATTGGTATTATTCATCACAAGATTACCATATCATATATATTCTATAATATTATAAAAAGTGGCAATTACATATAGGGTTATGATATTGTAAAAATGGTTTTAAAAATAAGAAAGTTAAGAAGAATTTTGGGCTTGACATGTGTCATTTTATTGTTTTTTTTAAGGGAGGGCGTATTGAATATTGTGTCAAACATATCAGGTTATTGTGTAATATTATGTCTGGTCATTGTGTTTAATGTCATGTTATTGTATCAAATATTTTTTATCATTGTGTTATATGTATTCACCATTGTGTTTTACGTTTTAGATAATTTCGTGTTATTTTGGTCACTGTTTGTTATGTATTATATATAACATAGTGATAAAAAATATTTGACAAAATGACTTGACGTTAGACACAGTGACCTTGCATTACACAATGACCTGACATATTTGACACAATGACCAATATGATCAGACATGACATTAGACACAATGACGAGCAAATTACACAATGAGTTGGAAAACGTAATTTTTTTGTTTTTGTATATAACGACATTATACTCGTTTTAAAGATATAAAACGTTCATTTTCGTCATTGTGTTTTACGTTTTAAATAATTTCGTGTTATTTTTGTCATTGTTTTTTATGTATTATATATAACACAGTGATAAAAAATATTTAACATAATGAATTGACATTAGACACAATGACCTAATATTAGAAAAATATTTGACATTAGACACAATGATAAAAAAATATTTGACACAATGACTTGACTTGACATGTCGTCGGTATAGGTTAATTTTGATTTTCTTTTTCCTTTTTTTTATTTATTAAATTTTTCATGGTAATTTTTTTTTAAATTAAAAAAAATCTGGAAAACCCTATACCGACGACATGTCGTCGGGATAGGCTCTTTAATTTGTTAACCAGTCAAGCATCCTACAAAAGCCTATACCGACGACATGTCATCAGTATAAGCTACATATGCCGACGACAAACAGGCCTATAACGACGACATGTTGTCGGTACAGGTTTCAGCGAGAACAAATAGGGAAAACAGACGGCAGACCCTCATTTCAACCCAAAAACCCCCAAACTTCTCTTCTGCGATTTTGAGGTTTTTAGGCTTTTTGGGAGCAATTTTTCACAAAACTCTCGGGATTTAAGGTAAGCTAACATTCGGGTTTCATATTTTAGCTAATTGTTCAAGATTTTGAAGTTTTGTTTGTTTAATTTTGTTAGGTTTTTGAGGAGTTTCAACATTTCTTGGATTTGTAGCTTTGTGAAGGTAATTACTCGTTTTAATTACTAATTTGTGATGAAATTTGGTTTAGATCTAAGATTTTTATGATTTTGTATGTATGTGTATGTATGTTTGTATGTATGAGTATGTATGATGAAATTAGTAATTTATGATTAGTTTATGTAATTTGGTTTAGATGTGTGATTAGTCTATATAATTTAGTTTATGTAAATTAGTGTTTGTATGTATGCGTATGTATGTGTCTAATTTGTGTGTTATGATGATTAATTTGTATGATTAGTTTGTATGTATGTGTGTAATATGTGTTTATGATGATTAGTTTGTATGTATGTGTATGTATGTATGTAATTTGTGTTTATGATGATTAGTTTGTATGTAGGTGAATGTATGTGTGTAATTTGTATTTATGATGATTAGTTTGTATGATTAGTTTGTATGTATGTGTGTAATTTGTGTTTATGATGATTAGTTAATATGAATGTATATATGTGTATGTATGTATATTTCTATTTATTTATGTATGCTTATATATTTGTATGATTTGTATGTATATAATTGTGTATTTATTCATAGGTTTATATATGTATTTGTATGTATGTTTGTTTATGTTTATATGTGTATGTATGTATTTGTATGATTTGTATCTATATAATTGTGTGTGTATATGTAAGTGTGTATGTATGTATATATGTGTTGTATGTATATGTAACTTTATTTAATTTTGTTACAAGTTCGGAACTCGTTGCGGTGTGGGAATAACATTATATTTGTGTTTCATTGAACTTATTTAAAATACGTATCCCGACTTTTTTACCTTTGTATATTTTTGTTTGTGTAGTTAATTTTTTATTTCATTTAGGGTGTAAACGGCTCGTTTATCATGATTTTTTAAATACTATTACTTATATATTAAAAAATATATATTTTATAATTTTAAAAAATAAATAAGAAAAAGGCTTACACCCCTAATGTCATGTCTCATTTGTGTACACTAGTATGTTTATTTAGGATAATCGTTTAGAATATACCCGTCCAAAATTTATTTGATAGATATAAATTTTGGATTGTCCCATTTGGGACTGCTTTTTGAATATTCTATCTCATTTAGAACATGTATACATTTTAACGGGTTGACATTTAAGAAAAAATCGGTAACTATTTCTCCTTACTCCTTCGAGTTTGCGGTTTATCTGCAAACTTGGGGAGTTAAGTGAAAATGTTGCTGATTTTTTTCTTAAATAGTCAACTCATTAAAATGTATACATATGAGATGGAATATTCAAAAAGTGGGTTAGGATCCACTGCCTTAGAGTACCGATCAAATCATATACATTCATTAATATCATTTATTGTATACACGCATATGTGTATGTTTATAACACAATAGATATGACACTAGATATGACAATTGATAAAAGCTGGGTTACACTGGGAAATTGAAATTCTCTGGCTTTCTTAAGCGTTCTTCGCAACTTTATAGAGACTGCCAAGAACCATGTCTACGGTCGACGTAGAGCGTTTTGCCCGTGTAGACGTTGTTGTAATGCGTGTCGACATGATTTGAACACGATATATGGCCACATACATGATCGTGGGTTTCTACAATCATATCAGAATTGGATTTGTCATGGTGAACAGCATCCTCGTGCAGCGGAGATAGCACCACTTTTTGCCCCAAATAAAACACCTACTCCGCCAATAACTACAACAAAAAATAATGAGATGTTTGATGCCATAGATGATGTGATGGCAGAGCAAAATACAAACGAGGATAATATAGATGAAGATGGAACTAGTTTAGACCCCAAGTTTGATGCGTTGTTTGAGAAGCTAAATAAGGAGTTATACTGTAGCATCCCGAGTTTTAGACCCGGAATAATTAGCGAAAAATTAAAACTTAACAAAAATATGAGGAGCGGGCTTGGGCTTGCGAGTATGGGCCGAAAAAGGGCAAGGGTTGGGCCCTTTATAAGCCTCAAGATCAGCTCTCAACCCCCATAGCTACCATTTTTGTTTTTCTAGAGAGAGAAAGTGAGAGCGAGCCTAGAGAGAGAAAGTCCCGGTTTTCAAATCCGAGCTTCAAGGATCGTTGGTGCAAGTCTTTAGAGCGTTTAGCAAAGAACGGGAAGCGATTTCAGGTGACGGTCCCTCCTAGATTTGAGTTTTCATATCGTGTTGGATTTTGAAGTAAAATCAGGTAGAGGTTAGATTTTTAGTTTGAAAATGAAAATAAAGTATAGATCAAGACTCTCGGTTAGAAAACACAAGATTTGAACGTAAAAAGTTCGGGCCTGGATGAGTTTGAGCCTTAGCCGCCATTTGCATGCATAATAGGGTTTGGCTGGGGAAGATGAAGCCCGTAGGCGAACTTGCTAATTTCGCCGGGCCTTGAGGAAGCGAACTTGACAAGTTCGCTGAGGTTGTCTAAGCGAAGTTAATAAGTTCACTTGGTAAGTTCGCTGATGTTGTCTAGCGAAGTTATTAAGTTCGCTTGATAAGTTTGTTGGCCAGGGGAGGCGAACTTGTCTTAAGTTCACCTAGTTAGAAATGGTGAAAACGTTTAGTGTCGAGTTAAGTCTGATGCGTGTCGAATTGTTATGATTGTTCAGATTGTGTGAGAACCATTATACCATTCAGTCTAAGATACTAGGTGAGTTCTAATCCTCTTTTTGCCTTCTTTAGGGGTGGTGTACATACTTAGTGTAAAGTGTTTATTATATATTTTGTATTAATAAACAAAGTGAAAAGTTATGTTCTAGTGTAAAGTTTAAAAGAGGCAAGCGTACGTTTTGAAAAGTTAAGTATCACTATATTATTGGCAAGCGTTTATTATATTTTCATATACGTAAACAAAGGCATAATATATCTGCAAGTATGTTTCAGTAAAGCAAGATATATCTTTATGGCAAGCGTTTACTATATTTTTAATATACATAAACAAAGGCATGATATATGTGTTAAGCTATGTTTTAGTAAAGCATAACTATATTCTATGGCAAGCGTTTACTATATTTTATATACATAAACAAAGGCATATGATATGTGAAAGTTATGATCAAGATTTACAGAAAGTTTTATGAACAGTAAAGTGAACAGTTTTCCTTCGGGAAAGTGTACCAGATTGTAAAGGTTCTTGGGACAGTTGTTACTTGTACAAGATGTCAGATATGGGTTAAGCCCATTAGTAAGAACCTTTGGGTTCGCTAACGATTGTACAACTGGGATGAGTGACGGCGGTTGCTCGGGAGAACTACGCAACTCCCCTTAGCGGTAAAGCAGTAGTGTCGGTTCATGGCCGTTGGCCATGGGGGCATTGACCAGGTACTTGTCGGCCATGGATGTAAGCCATGAGGGCAGTACAGTAAAGAGGAATTGACGGTTTATTATATGTTTTAAACTGTTTGAAAAGTAAAGTATGTAAAGTTTTTACTTATTGGCAGTATATATGTATTAGTAAATCTTTTGTATAATTGATTTAAAGTAAACGTTAGAACTCACTCAGCATTGCTGATTTTTAGTATGCACATCAGTTAAGTGTAGGTGGTAGTAGATGGAAGTGGATACTTGGCTTGGCAAGAAGAGTTACCCGAAGATCAGCATCTGGCATCCCGTTTATGTTATGTTTTAGTTTGATGTTGTTTAAAGTTCATGTAGTTTCAGACAAGTTATGTATAGATATGTTATGTATTTTCGCTGCGTATGTTAAAGTTTAAATCATTTCCGATGCTAGTGATATATGTTTTATGTTTAAAGGTTATGTGTTGATGAGTAAATCCAATACGTGAGGCCTCCCGGGTTTGGGGCCTTACATATACCCCGGTTGTAGTCAAATGTCTTCCCTAAACTTCCTAGCCAAATTGATGCATATTAAAGTTATCAAAAATGGACGAATAGTTCGTTTGACCAATTGTTAGAGCTTCCACAAATTGCATTACCGAAGGAAAATCACATTCCAGCGTCACACTATGAAGCTAAGAAGAAACTGAGTAAGATTTGATTACGATATCAGTCTATCCATGCTTGCATTAATGATTGTGCTCTGTTTTGGAAGGAGAATGAATCAATGCAAAACTGTCCGGTAGAGCAGATGGGTTGACAAAAACACAAAAGGGAAGAAAGTACCACATAAAGTGTTGCGTTACTTTCCTTTAACTTCACGGCTTCGACGAAGTTATAGTTCAAGATTAACGGCAAAAGATATGATCTGGCATAATACCGGACGCTCAACAGATGGTATGATTCGACATCCAATTGATGGGAAGGAATGGCAAGAATTTGATGAGAGATATCCGGATTTTGCTAAAGAACCAAGGAATGACCGCTTAGGTTTGGCTGCCGATGGTTTTAATCCATTCGGTAACATGAGTCAGACTTACCGTATATGGCCGGTAGTATTAACAACATATAATACACCACCGTGGTTATGTATGAAAGAGTCTTCTTTCATGTTAACCTTGCTAACTTTGCTATTTTCATCTTCATCTTCTACACCCGATAACAAAGAATTACGGGCATTGGCATATGGTCCCTTGAACGCATATTCTTACACTGCTTGCATAGTCAATGGTGTTAGTTTTGTGGTACAAAATCATGATGCCCGACGCACTACTCAGAACAGTGGTGTGGTTACAATAGGAGAAGACGATACTCCATTTTATGGTCAACTATAGGAGATCGTAGAGTTGAACTACATAGATGGTTACTTTATTGTACTATTCCGTTGTAAATGGTTTGACACGAGGGGTAAAAGATTAATTAAGGAAAACAATACCATTATAATTGACATCAGCCGTGAATGGTATGTTGGTAAAGAATGGTATGATGATGTCCAATATATATTAGCCACATAGGCTAAACAAGTGTTCTATCTTCGAGATCCTTCTCGAACCACTGGCCAATTGATGGTTGTTGAGGACGTTCACCATCGGAAGCTTTGGGATCATCCTAGTGTTGTTAATGAGATAGATATATTGCACGACACTCAATCAAATGATTATACATTGGTTGTCGACACCGGATGTGAAGTTGGTGAATTAAGTCACGTAGGTGGTGACCAAACTCCAATTCCCCATGCAGACAGTCAATCTATTACATGGGAAACTCAATCATTTTTTGGTAATTTGGTTGTCAACTTAAGCTACTTGCCCATGCGTACAACTTTAAATGAGGGTGGTGACCCAAGTCATGTTGCCCCGAATGATCTCGATGAAAGTTTTATTAATGATGATGAAGAAGATGAAGATGCATACAATTCAGATGAGGAAGATGAAATAAATGACGACGATGAAGAAGATGATGATGTTGTTGAGACACGTTATTGTAGTGATGATTCTGATTGAATGTATGTTATAAATGTACTATTTATCTTTGTTGATTATTAATTATTTATGCTTACTAATTATTTTTGTTGAATGAATAATGGCAACAATGGCGCAATCACACGGTGGTGATGGTGGAGACGGGGGATATGGGGGTCCGTATAACTTCGACTCGGGTTGTGTGGGTGGATCTGTTGGTAAGTTACTTGTTGGTGTTTAATGTATGTCTTTATAATTTCCTAACTTTTCAATTTTAAGTGTCAATGTTGGTAGTTCCTCCCAGAAAAGGTGTTCTGTCACACCCCCAAATTTCAACTAACGGAGTTTTACCGTTTTGGGAAGTGACTAACCAGGATCTCAGACATTAGTTATTTTGAACGACTCTACATGGGACTCAAATGAAAATACCATAATAATCAGAGTTCAATGCGAAAGCGTAAAGAAAGTAAATGCGCAAAATACACGCGCCCAAAACCAAAGTCCAAAAGTCCTAAAAAGTCCAAACGTCCAAACAAAGCAAAGTACAATAGAATAATTCAACCAAACATAAATAGACACAATCAAAGCAGTTGAATCCCATGCATGCCCTAACGTGCACCTGTGTCTTAGCTTAGCGACCTAAGAAAACATGTAATAAAAAGTGTCAACACGAGGTTGGTGAGTTCACAGGTTTCAATAAATAAGTAAGCGTTTACCAGATTTATGATCATTCAATATGCATATCTATAGGTAGCTAACCTATGTTCATGTTTAGCTCAAGTGCTCGCAACCGAAGCTGACTGTTTGTTTATTGCCTCCAGCCAGGTCTATCAACACTGGCGGTGTGGGTAGGCTAACATTTCACCCGTTCGATATCTAATCGAGTTAGCGCGACTAACGCGGGTGAGATTTGTCAAACCTAGTAGTACTACTAAATATTACCTTGCTAAGATCCATATTAACGGTTCGATATAAGATGAGGACTTTCTGTGATAGCGTGTTACACTTAGCTTTAACATTGATATCATATGAAATACAAAATCTCAAAAGTAGTTAAGCATGTTTTCTCCCCCAAGTTAAAACAGTAAAAAGGGGCCGTGAAAACTCACCCGCTTGGCGTTGAAGGTAGTTTCACACTAGAAGTAAGTTGGAACCACGAGGGTAAGTCTCAAAAGACCTACGAATGTCCTAAAATTATAAACATATAAATTAGGAACGATAATGGGAATTCTGACTGTGACACGGAAAGAAGCGTCTTAAAGAACCGCTCTAATAAGAAAGAGCGGACGAACGTGTCCACGGGTTTAGGAATTTCTTTACGTGACGAACGACACAAATAATGATATATATATATATATATACGAGTGGATAATATAATTAATTATTATTTAGTCTCGATTGATTCACGGCGTTATAAAATGATTTGAAATAATATAAATATATATTATTTAATAATCCGGGTCATAATTTGAGAATAATATAAACATATTATTTTACACGAGTTTACGGCTTAAAAATAATATAAATATATTATTTTTACTTAACAATAATAATAATGTATAAACTATAAAAGCGGGTACAATTTATGAAATCAGATAATAATTCAAACCCGAGCCTACGTGTTGTTTTCCGGGCTAAAATACATTTACATAATAATATAATATTATAAGGTTGATTTATATTAATTTAATATTCCAGAAAATTGTTTCAAAAAAAATGGATGTGGGAGCCCGGTCTCGAACCCGGGTCCCTCCCACACGCACACACTGTCCAAACCATCACGCCCGCTAGGGTCATCGCAAACAAACCCGAGACTGATTTCTTTTAACATCCAGGTCAAACGCGATTTCCTTCCCCATAGATACCCACATCGAATCCCGTCCCAAACATCGGATCTGATCGCGAGTAAGGTTTGGATTTACAGGGGTTTTGTTGTTTAGAAGATTGCGAAACTGATGATGCAAACAATTGTAAAAATGTTTACGATTCGGGTTGTTAATTTCAGTTAAACAGAGTCGAAAACCCAAGGTTAAGAACACAGATCGATTCGATTAAATCCGATATTAAAACTTGTTGGAATTATGGGGTTTCTAACAAAGACTGAATTGCGAATCTAACCATACAAGTTAATTTGATTGAGGTTAAGTCTAGACCAGGGTTCGATTAAACCCACCACGTGATAAACCCTAGAATCGGTTCATCACTGATTCGATGTTACATACTCGAATTAGCATAGGGCTTTCATAGTATTGATTATGGCGATTCTAACCATATAGTTTGATTGGATTAACATTGTGTCTAGGTTAGAGTTTGATTAAAACGGTTTCGCATGAACTCCAGAATTCGATTTGTAAAATTGGATGTTGTTTGATTCAATTAACATGGGGTTTTCATTAAACTGAGTATTGCGAAACTACTGGTATGCTTTAATTGCGTTGAGAACAAGTCTAGAATCAAAAGCCCCAAATCTGATTTCTTAAGAACCCTAGAATCGGATTATGACTAAATCGATAATGTAAGCCCTTATTAGGATAGGGCTTTCATTCTAAAGCATAAAACGAATCAAAAGAATGTTTCAGTTACCCTGTTGGATGTCGGATTGACAGTGCACGAGTAAAACGGGGTTCGACGACTGTGGGTTGATCCTCGGCGCTTCTGGTTGCTTCTCCGGCGCGGCTGGTGTATGAGAATTCTTCTGAGTGACTCGTACAAGGTTTGCAGGTGAATAATTTGTGAGAAGAATACAAGAATTCGACGAATTTGGTGATCGTTTGAGATAATGTCGACGGTTATGAATTAAATTATCATTATTTGAGTTTAATTCGATTAATGAGTATGATTGAGGCTTAATGATGATCGATTAAGGCATTTAGATGTTCATCAATTACAGAATTCGATTCATTTCTGTTATTAGTCGCGAATTTGAAACCAAAGAACCTCGATTTTGACTTCTAAAAGTCAACAGAAGACCAATTTGTCAATTTTGACTTTGCGGAGTTAAATTATTCAATTTGGCATAATTACACAATTAGTCCTTACAGTTTTGAGTTGAATTTGTGAACGAATCAGTCCCTGGGGTTAGATTTAGTTAACGGGGTTAAGTTTTTAATAGGAAACTTAACGGAATAGTTAACGGGGTTAACCTAAAAAGTCGAATTGTCACATCATCCCCTAGTTAAAATAATTTTCGTCCCGAAAATTAAATAAAAAATAATAATAAATTTTTTTTTCCCGGGACATCACATCATCCCCTAGTTGAAAGAATTTTCGTCCCGAAAATTAAATAGTACCTTAATAATTTGACGCGGAGTGCTTGAACAGATTAGGATATTTGCGCATCATCTGATCCTCGCGCTCCCACATGAGTTCTGGTCCGCGTTTCGAGTTCCAACGAACTCTGACAACAGGGATCTTACTGTGCTTTAACGTTTTAACTTCTCTATCCATAATTTCCACAGGTTCTTCGATGAAACGTAATTGTTCATCAACGTGTAGTTCATCAAGAGGAACTACGAGTGATTCGTCTGCCAAGCATTTCTTTAAATTTGAGACGTGAAAGACGTTGTGCACACCACTAAGTCTTTCAGGTAGGTCCAGTTGATATGCTACTGGTCCGATTCTCTTCATTATTTTGAATGGTCCAACAAAACGAGGATTTAGCTTTCCTCGTTTCCCGAAACGAATGACACCTTTCCAAGGTGAGACTTTGATTAAGACCATGTCACCTATTTGAAACTCCAAAGGTTTACGACGCTTGTCGGCATAGCTCTTTTGACGATCACGAGCTGCCGCCATACGGTTTCTAATTTGAACGATCTTTTCGGAAGTTTCAAATACAAGTTCAGGACCGGTGAGTTGGTTATCTCCAACCTCGGTCCAACAAATGGGAGAACGGCATTTCCGTCCATACAGTGCTTCAAATGGAGCTGCCTTGATGCTAGTATGATAACTGTTGTTGTAGCAAAACTCTACCAACGGTAGGTGAGACTCCCAAGTGTTACCGAAATCAATCACACAAGCTCGTAGCATGTCCTCCAGAGTTTGAATAGTACGTTCTGTTTGGCCGTCAGTTTGAGGATGGTTTGCTGTGCTCATATCTAGACGCGTGCCTAAGGCCTTATGTAACGACTGCTAGAAACGAGAAGTGAATCGTGCATCACGATCTGAAATAATAGAGATTGGCACCCCGTGCCGAGAGACTATTTCTTCCAAGTAAGTACAAGTAAGCTTATCCATTTTGTCGGTCTCCTTGATTGCTAAGAAGTGCGTGGACTTTGTTAATCGATCAACAATTACCCAGATGGTGTCACATCCGGTAGGGGTTCGTGGTAATTTGGTGATGAAGTCCATGGATATTTGTTCCCATTTCCACATGGGGATTTCTGGTTGTTGCAGAAGACCGGTTGGTTTTTGATATTCAACTTTGACCTTCGAGCAAGTCAGACACTTACTAACATAGGTGGCTATATCGGCCTTCATTTTCGGCCACCAATATAACACCTTTAGATCATGGTACATTTTGTCGGAACCTGGATGAATAGAGTAACGAGGTTTATGAGACTCATCCATAACTAGTTCCTTTAGTTTTTCAAATACTGGAACCCATATTCGTTCGACAAAGTAGCGAATACCGTCAGATTTGACTTCAAGTTGTGCTTCCAGACCGCGTATACCTTCCAGCGGTAGGTTTTCTTCTTTTAGGGCTTCGAGTTGAGCACTACGGATTTTTTCAAGTAATCTGGGGTGAATATTAAGCTGTAATGCTCGAAGTCGTTTGGGTTTTGTTTCTTTTCGACTTAGGGCATCAGATACAACATTAGCTTTACCCGGGTGGTATCGGATCGCACAGTCATAATCGTTTAAGAGTTCGACCCAACGACGTTGTCGTATGTTCAACTCTTTCTGTTCGAAGATGTGCTGAAGACTCTTGTGATTGGTGTAGATGGTGTATTTGGTACCGTACAAGTAATGTCTCCATATCTTAAGAGCGAAGACTACGGCTCCCAACTCTAAGTCATGAGTGGTGTAGTTTCTCTCGTGGACCTTTAGTTGTCGTGAAGCGTATGCGATCACCTTTTCGCGTTGCATTAAGACACAACCCAGACCTTGAATAGATGCATCACAATACACTACAAAATCATCGGTTCCTTCTGGAAGAGCTAAAATAGGTGCACTGCAGAGTTTCTATTTAAGATGTTGGAATGCTGACTCTTGGTTATCTCCCCAATTATAGGCTTTACCCTTTTGAGTTAAAGCAATGAGGGGTTGAGCAATTTTGGAAAATCCTTCGATGAATCGACGGTAGTATCTAGCCAATCCCAGAAATTTTCGCACCTCAGTCGGAGTCGTCGGTGCTGCCCAATTCTTGATGGCTTATATCTTTGATGGGTCGACATGTATTCCTTTCTCGTTAACCACATGCCCTAAAAACTGAACTTCCCGGATCCAAAATTCGCACCTGGAAAACTTAGCATACAGTTGTTCTCGCTTAAGTAATTCCAAAATTAGGCGTAGAAGATCCTCATGTTCCTCCTTGTTCTTTGAATAAATGAGGATGTCGTCAATGAAAACAATAACGAACTGGTCAAGGTAAGGCTTGCACACACGGTTCATGAGATCCATGAAAACCGCAGGTGCGTTGGTTAACCCGAAAGGCATGACCATAAATTTGTAATGGCCGTACCTTGTTCTGAATGCAGTCTTTGAGATATCTTCTTCTCGGACTCTTAACTGATGGTAACCGGACCTAAGATCTATTTTAGAATAGAAACTTGATCCTTGGAGTTGATCAAAAAGGTCATCTATTCGAGGTAAAGGGTAGCGGTCCTTGATTGTGACTTTATTCAGCTCCCGATAGTCAATACACATACGGAAAGTTCCGTCCTTCTTCTTGACAAATAGTACCGGAGCTCCCCACGATGATGAACTGGGTCGGATGAAACCTTTATCCAACAAATCTTGCAATTGAGTGGACAGTTCCTGCAATTCACTGGGTGCCAGTCTGTAAGGTGCCCGAGCAATCGATGCTGCTCCGGGTGCTAAATCAATTTGGAATTCAACTTGACGGTGCGGTGGCAGACCGGTCAGATCCTCGGGAAACACTTCCAAAAATTCACGCACAACGGGAATATCTTCGATCTTCTTCTCTTCTGAGGGATGCTCAGCAACAAGGGCCAAAATAGCTGTATGCCCCTTTCGAAGACATTTTTGTGCTTTCATGAAAGATATGATGCCAATGACTGCACCAACTCTTTCGTCTTGGACGGAAAGGGTTTCTCCACTCGGGAGAGGTATACGTATAATCTTCTCACGACAGATAATTTCGGCTTGGTTTTTAGATAACCAATCCATGCCGACAATTATATCAAAGCTACCAAGTATGACCGGCATAAGGTCGATATCAAATATATGTGTAGCTAGCTCAAGTTTACATCCCTTAAGAATGTGAGTTGCCTCAATTATTTGGCCGTCAGCTATCTTTATTGTATACTTATCTTCTAATAGAGATGAAGTTCCTTTTATCATATTACTAAATTTCTTAGATATAAAACTTCTATCAGCACCGGTGTCAAAAAGGACAGAAGCAAAGTAATTATTTACGAGGAACTTACCGGTGACCACATTATGGTCATAACGGGCTTCTCCAGATCCTAGTACGAAGGCTCGTCCCTTCGCACCATTTCCTCCACCATTTTGTTATTCTGGTTAGGGTTGTGATTTCCATTACCTCCTTTCTTCAATTGAGGACAATTCTTTCGAATATGCCCTTCCTTTCCGCACTCAAAGCAACCCCTTGTGGATCCCGGTTGTTGAAAAGGTTATTTACTTTGTAACTCACCCCTGCAGTCCTTAGCAGCATGACCTATTTTACCGCACCTCTGGCAACGATTGCAGAACCCAAAGTGATGGAAATTACACTTGTTACACTTCGGAGACTTCCCCGCGTAACCACCCTGGTTTCGACCAGAAGAGATCGACTGATTGAAGTTCTTTGTAGGCTCAAACCTACGCTGTTGCTGCTGCTGCGGTTGATTAAACTAGGGTTGGTTGGGTTGAGGTCCTTTGGAGTGGGAGTTGGAGTGGTTGTGGGTGTTGGAATGGTGATCGAACTTGCGTGTGTGATTGTCGGTGGGTTTAGCAACTAAACCTCTCGGGGGTAGGGTTCCTTGTGTCACCACTTGGTCGGTTAACTTATGCGCGAGTCGAATGGTTTGTTGAATAGTGGCAGGATTGGATGAAGTAACCATGCTTTGTATTTGAGGCACTAGACCTCCAATGTAAAGCTTAATTCTTTTGTAATCAGGAGTTACCATATGCGGGCACAAAGTAGCCAGCTCATGGGAACGTGTAGTGTAGAGTTCGATTTCAGAACCCTCCATCTTTAGGTTCCAAAACTCTCCCTCTAATTTCTGGATCTCATCGCGAGGACAGTATTCCTCTTTCATCATTGCTTTGAATTCCTCCCGCGGGAGTCCATTCGCCATGGCCAGACCCAACATTTGGACCTGGGCATTCCACCATGTTAGTGCCGGGCTTTCTAAAGTTCCGACGGCAAACTTCACCTGATTAGCCACGGGACAGTTGCACATGGCAATCACCGATTCAACCTTCTCAAACCAGCAAAGTAATCCAACGGCTCCTTCAGCTCCGCTAAAGGTGTGGGGCTTGCAATCCATGAATGCTTTGAAAGTGCAGGCTGGTTGTTGGTTTTGCTAATTTTGCTGGCCTGGATTTAGAAATACAACTTGAATTGGAATTATAGAGTTTAGAAAGATGTTTTTAGGAGAAGGATTGACACCATTAGTCAATAGCTAAAGCATTTACCTGCAGCATTCTGTGCTGCTAGAGCCTCTGCCACACTATCATTTATCAGTGCTGCTAGCTCTGCTGCCGTCATGTTAATGGTACCACGACCACCGGCACGACCTCCGCGTCCTCTCCCAGACATGATTCTTCACAATCACAAATGAAAAATAATGAGAAATATATCGCATATTAAACATTATTCAGGTATGAATAAGGAGATACAACATCTAATATTTTGAAAATTAAATAAATTGTAAGGCTACAAAATAAATAACTCAAATATTAAACTTCTCATGCTTTTATTGGATGGGAACAACCTTACCCATCTAGGTTTGAAAAGAGAAATAACATAAGCAAAAACAAACATGAAAAGGAAGATAGAATAGGAAGATCATCAAGCATCTTCGTCATCGGAAGAAACATACGATTGTGCATCGTCTATCTCTACGGGCTCCTCCTCCACGGGCTCCTCTTCGAAAGGATCTTCTTCAAAAGGTTCCTTCTCAAAAGGTTCCTCCTCAAAAGGTTCCTCCTCGCCATCAGAATGTGGAATCTCTTTAGGAAATAAAGCGGCTTGTAGTTGGGCTTCCAAGTGAGTCACCCTTTCTTGAAGACCTTCAGCAGTGTGGTTTGCTACATGTAGCTGAGCTTCCATAGCAGCTAATCTCTGTAGAACTCCTACCATATCATCATCCATAGTGTCGGCCCTCGTCTCCAGATGTGCCACACGATCCACTAAAAGGTTATGAACATGGTCCGTTGCAACTAGTTCGGTAGTCAAGAGTTCTATTCCTACCTTATTCTCTTCTATTTGGGGTCCATTCTTCAGAAGTTTAGGTATCTCCTCGGTGGCATCTTGTACAATACTCAATTCCTTCGACATATAAGATACGAAGGCTGCGAAAGCTTGTTCCATAGTGCATGGCAAGCTAGGTAGTAGGGATGATGAGGATGTAGAACCGAAGTAGGGTGATGGGACATTTCCCATTTCGATCCACCTTTGGATCATTTGCGGGTATACGTTCCAATTGAGAGTATGATCCATTGCTCGTGCGTTACTCGGTTCACCTTGGTCAACTGATTGGTCACTGGAAGTAGTCCGGCGCCTTTTGGGCTCCGGGGATGGTAGGATAGGTGCCTTATGTCCTAGTGCCTTAGGTGACGGAGGTGGGGTGGACGACATGTTCCTGTAACAATACGTATAAGTGCCAAAGATCCAAATGACATGTAACTAATGTGTGAGGCTATAGTCTAGTATGCAATCCTAGTTCTCTATAACCAATGTCTCTGATACCAATCTGTCACACCCCCAAATTTCAACTAACGGAGTTTTACCGTTTTGGGAAGTGACTAACCAGGATATCAGACATTAGTTACTTTGAACGACTCTACATGGGACTCAAATTAAAATACCATAATAATCAGAGTTCAATGCGGAAGCGTAAAGAAAGTAAATGCGTAAAATACACACGCCCAAAACCAAAGTCCAAAAGTACCAAAAAGTCCAAACGTCCAAACAAAGCAAAGTACAATAGAATAATTCAACCAAACATAAATAGACACAATCAAAGCAGTTGAATCTCATGCATGCCCTAACGTGCACCTGTGTCTTAGCTTAGCGACCTAAGAAAACATGTAATAAAAAGTGTCAACACGAGGTTGGTGAGTTCACAGGTTTCAATAAGTAAGTAAGCGTTTACCAGATTTATGATCATTCAATATGCATATCTATAGGTAGCTAACCTATGTTCATGTTTAGCTCAAGTGCTCGCAACCGAAGCTGACTGTTTGTTTATTGCCTCCTGCCAGGTCTATCAACACTGGCGGTGTGAGTAGGCTAACATTTCACCTGTTCGATATCTAATCGAGTTAGCGCGACTAACGCGGGTGGGATTTGTCAAACCCAGTAGTAATACTAAATATTACCTTGCTAAGATCCATATTAACGGTTCGATATAAGATGAGGACTTTCTGTGATAGCGTGTTACACTTAGCTTTAAAATTGATATCATACGAAATACAAAATCTCAAAAGTAGTTAAGCATGTTTTCTCCCCCAAGTTAAAACAGTAAAAAGGGGCAGTGAAAACTCACATGCTTGGCGTTGAAGGTAGTTTCACACTAGAAGTAAGTTGGAACCACGAGGGTAAGTCTCAAAAGACCTACGAATGTCCTAAAATTATAAACATATAAATTAGGAACGATAATGGGAATTCTGACTGTGACACGGAAAGAAGCGTCTTAAAGAACCGCTCTAATAAGAAAGAGTGGACGAACGTGTCCACGGGTTTAGGAATTTCTTTACGTGACGAACGACACAAATAATGATATATATATATATACGAGTGGATAATATAATTAATTATTATTTAGTCTCGATTGATTCACGGCGTTATAAAATGATTTGAAATAATATAAATATATATTATTTAATAATCCGGGTCATAATTTGAGAATAATATAAACATATTATTTTACACGAGTTTACGGCTTAAAAATAATATAAATATATTATTTTTACTTAACAATAATAATAATGTATAAACTATAAAAGCGGGTACAATTTATGAAATCAGATAATAATTCAAACCTAAGCCTACGTGTTGTTTTTCGGGCTAAAATATATTTACATAATAATATAATATTATAAGGTTGATTTATATTAATTTAATATTCTAGAAAACTGTTTCAAAAAAAATGGATGTGGGAGCCCGGTCTCGAACCCGGGTCCCTCCCACACGCACACACTGTCCAAACCATCACGCCCGCTAGGGTCATCGCAAACAAACCCGAGACTGATTTCTTTTAACATCCGGGTCAAACGCGATTTCCTTCCCCATAGATACCTAGATCGAATCCTGTCCCAAACATCGGATCTATCGCGAGTAAGATTTGGATTTACAGGGGTTTTGTTGTTTAGAAGATTGCGAAACTGATGATGCAAACAATTGTAAAAATGGTTACGATTCGGGTTGTTAATTTCAGTTAAACAGAGTCGAAAACCCAAGGTTAAGAACACAGATCAATTCGATTAAATCCGATATTAAAACTTGTTGGAATTATAGGGTTTCTAACAAAGACTGAATTGCGAATCTAACCATACAAGTTAATTTGATTGAGGTTAAGTCTAGACCAGGGTTCGATTAAACCCACCACGTGATGAACCCTAGAATCGGTTCATCACTGATTCGATGTTACATACTCGAATTAGCATAGGGCTTTCATAGTATTGATTATGGCGATTCTAACCATATAGTTTGATTGGATTAACATTGTGTCTAGGTTAGAGTTTGATTAAAACGGTTTCGCATGAACTGCAGAATTCGATTTGTAAAATTGGATGTTGTTTGATTCAATTAACATGGGGTTTTCATTAAACTGAGTATTGCGAAACTACTGGTATGCTTTAATTGCGTTGAGAACAAGTCTAGAATCAAAAGCCCCAAATCCGATTTCTTAAGAACCCTAGAATCGGATTATGACTAAATCGATAATGTAAGCCCCTATTTGGATAGGGCTTTCATTCTAAAGCATAAAACGAATCAAAGGAATGTTTCAATTACCCTGTTGGATGTCGGATTGACAGTGCATGAGTAAAACGGGGTTCGACGGCTGTGGGTTGATCCTCGGCGCTTCTGGTTGCTTCTCCGGCGCGGCTGGTGTATGAGAATTCTTCTGAGTGACTCGTACAAGGTTTGTAGGTGAATAATTTGTGAGAAGAATACAAGAATTCGACGAATTTGGTGATCGTTTGAGATAATGTCGACAGTTATGAATTTAATTATCATTATTTGAGTTTAATTCGATTAATAAGTATGATTGAGGCTTAATGATGATCGATTAAGGCATTTAGATGTTCGTCAATTACAGAATTCGATTCATTTCCGTTATTAGTCGCGAATTTGAAACCAAAGAACCTCGATTTTGACTTCTAAAAGTCAACAGAAGACCAATTTGTCAATTTTGACTTTGAGGAGTCAAATTATTCAATTTGGCATAATTACACAATTAGTCCTTGCAGTTTTGAGTTGAATTTGTGACCGAATCAGTCCCTGGGGTTAGATTTAGTTAACGGGGTTAAGTTTTTAATAGAAAACTTAACGGAATAGTTAACGGGGTTAACCTAAAAAGTCGATTTGTCACACGTTCGAAAGCCAAAAGCCTAAAATCATACAAAACATTAGAGCAAAATGGGAAGAAGCCTCTTCCCATTGATGTTGAACTACATGGCGGTGGGTACAAGTCCGTGGGTCCTAACGCGTTTGATTTGATACGTGCTATCTCTCTGGAGGTTGAAAAGGTGGTTCCCCCCACATTATCCTAATTGGGCCAAGGTTCCAAATGAAAAGAAACAGGTTGTATATCTCACTCTCTTAGTAAGTATAGATGTTTTATAATTACTTACAATTTAATAACGATTAGATTTTTTCTAATTACTTCCATTTGTAGGAATATCTTGATCTGGACAGCTTGAGAAACGCTGACAAGTGGCAAGGCATTGGACTCGGAATCACCGCCGAGTGTCAGAGGGCGTATAAAGAACACAAGAGAGAGTTGAAAGTTCATTTCGACGAGCAGGGGGGATACAATGATGTGGAGGTGGCGAGGAATAATCCACCAGGAGATGTTGATCGAGGAAATTGGGATATTTTGATTGATGAGCTATTTTTAACTGCGAGCTATTGAAACCGCTCCGAGAAGAACAAGCAAAACAGAGCACAACAACGCTACCTAAGTTTCCATGGGAGCAAATCATATGCCCAGCGCCGACACATGGAGGTATGAAATACAATTGTTAGTATTATACAAGCATGCTTATTAATCCTTAGTGATATTATTTTTGTTTTACACAGGGGACCGACCCTATTGAGGTGTTCAGATCGACCCATTATAAAGAAGGGACGGGTTGGGCCAATGAGACTGCATCAACAGACTATGTAAGTAAAATTATTTTGTTGTTAGACTTAATAAACTTAGAACATCCAAGTATAACTTTAAACGGGTCAAATTGACCCAAACACACTTTAATAGACTTATAACATCCAACTGTAACTTTAAACGGGTCAAAATGACCCAAACACACTTTAATAGACTTAGAACATCCAACTGTAACTTTAAACGGGTCAAAATGACACAAACACACTTTAGTAGACTTAAAACATCCAACTTTAACTTTAAACGGGTCAAAATGACCCAAACACACTTTATTATACTTAGAACATCCAACTCGAGCCCAATTGTTGAATATTTTTGCTAGTATTATTAGTATTTGTTGTTATTAGTGTTGGTTGATTGGAATTTGTGAATTTGGGTCGTTTATGACTTATAGTTTAACAAGTTCATTATCCATTTTACGGTAGTTATGCTGTCGAATTTTAGTAAAATAGTCAAGTGATTGTTTATTACATTGTTTAATGCAGGACCGAATTCAAGAGGAGTATGCAAGATCCTCTACCGAGTCTGATGGTGACTCATCTGCTGTCGATGAGTTTGCATGCATGGAGCGTGCATTGGGTCATCGGCGTGGTCATATCCATGGTGTTGGTCGTGTGGTGAGTAATCCCACACCTGATGTGTTCAGTAGCCCCCCTTCCACAACCCCATAGGCAAGAAGTGGATGAGTGTGTGGCTAACCTTCAACAACAATTTGAAGAACAACAACAACGTGAAGCCCAACGAGAGGAAGAACGTCGTGTGCATAATCAACAAATGCTTGAAATGCAACGGTAAATGGACGAAATGCGTTGAATGTGGGAACGCCGAACTAGCAGCGATGATAATTAGATTGGAGTTGTTGCCTATGCCTTTGTTGTTGGAGCTATTTTTGAATGTTTGAACAATTTACATGTTTGTGTGTCGGACAACTTTATGTTTGAATATTTGGTTTGACGAACAACTTTGTGTATAGAACAATATGTTTTGGATTTGAATGTTTGAACTGTTTGAATTATCTGATTTGCAGGTTTTTATTTTTAGAAAATTCTATATTTCTAGAAAAATTTACAAATTTAAAAAATATAAAAAAACAGAAAAGACCTATATCGACGACATGTCGTCGGGATAGGTCTTTTCCAAAAATTATTAAAAAATATGGAAAAAATATATACCGACGACATGTCGTCGGTATAGGTTGGGTCTATCCAGACGACAGTATAGGCCTAAACCCTATACCGACGACATGTCGTCGGTATACATTTTCTTTTTGAATTTTTTAATTAAACCCTATAGCGACGACATGTCGTCGGTATAGGTCAATCTATCCCGACGACACCTTTGAGCTATTAGTACGAAGCAATCCCGACAAACCCTGTACCGATGACTTATCGTCGGAATAGCCAATCCCGACGACAAGTCGTCAGTATAGGGTAAAAAAATTTCGTCGCTATACTGTTGTAGTGCCATATAACAACCCGACCCTATAGGGCATTTAACCTTTTGGTGTACGACCATATAACACCCCTGCCCAGTATATACTTGCATATAACCTTTTGATATACGGTTGTATAGCACCTAGATCGACATAATTCCATTATGTGGCAGTAAGTTTTAGTGCATATTCTATACATATGCGTATTGGTACGTCAACATGCGTACCATACACCCTCTACAACACTTTTTGGTCATTTTTCATCTTTTTTCATCTTTTAAACACCAATTGAACCATATGCAACAATTGCATCAGTCCAAGACCTTACTACAACATAAATAAGGAGCTTAGATTAGTTCAAGGAACTCAAATACAAGAACTTTAATAACCATATGATAATCATCCTCAAATATTTATTATTGGATCACATTACACCATTTAGATTACTTGTACCACTTTCCAACATACGATTGTACATCATGTTCACATAATCCGTTGCAAATCATGTTTCACTTATTTAACATAAACCCCTTGTGAATTTAAACCCCACATTAGGATCACTAACACCATTGTGATTTCTTAGTCTTTAGTGAGACATTAACATCTTTATTCACCAATACCAAGTGCGTATGTAATTCACCAACAATTCATAAATATAGTATAAATACATATTTGATCAAATTCAAATAAGCCACACAAGGAATTTGCATATACTTTCATTTGAATTCATGTAACGCACACCTTCTCCTGTAGGATCTTCAGTTACTTGAGTTCTTTTTCCAATTGGTTAACTTCCTGAAGTCAACACATCTTATGCTAAATATGTTATTCCGTGACATACAACTCACTTCACAACATATGGGTCATTTCATGCCAAGTGATTTTGGTTCCTTAAAGTCAGGTGAGTCAAGAATCTCAATTTACTTGTTTCTAGGGTGATATGCATACTCATGAAATGTTTATGAAATGATTGTTAAATGAAATGTTTACGAAATGGTTGTTTTACTAAAGGGGTGATGTTTGAAACAAGAAAACATTTGTGAAATACGAAATGGTTTTGAAATGAAAGAAAAAGGGTTTTACAAATGAATGAAATGTTTTATGAACGGAAAATGGGCAAATGTTTTTAAGAAGTCATTACAAATCTAATATGTCGAATGAATGGAATTGACGAATGAAGTCTAGGAATGAAATTCCCAGCCTTATGGTATGTTATAGGAAAGCCATAGTATGATATGTACATTAGGGGTAGTGCCTATGTGGCATATTAATGGTATTATGGTTGTACAACCGGGAATGGGAAAGGCGACGGTCACTCAGGGTTAACGTGACCCGTGAATGGAATCACCTTGGTGACTTAAGGGTCCTAAGTGTGATGAATGAATGGAACGCAATGGACGGTAATACATATTTAGATATTTCTTGTATGACTTAAATGGGATATTAAATGATTTTATGAACGAATGTTTGAATGTTTGAATGAATGTTAAAGCCATGTTTTATTTATGAAATGATAAAACCCTAACGAATGTACGAATGATAAACTATTTTCTTAAAATGAATGAAAGACTTGAACTCACCGGTGTTAGCTGACTTTTAGTATGCATGTCAGGTTATGTAACATCCCGAAAATATGAAAGGTTAAGGGTTCGGGTTAGTGAGTGACCCGAGTCTATGTTAAACCAAACAAGGGGCATGGTTTGTCGTCATGGAATGTTTTAACGACAGCAAACGACACGGTTAGTCGCTTAAAAAGGGTTTATGACCGAAACGCATGAAACAAGAGAGGAGGGGCTAGAATGTAAAATCTCAAGGGTTTAAATACCGCATTTATGCAAACCCTAGACCATAATAGGTATAAGGGGGCTCGACGGTAGCAAGAGAGACGTCGGGGAGAGGGAGCGGCCGAGCAGGGTGGTCTTGCGGGGGTTCTACAGCGGCGACGAGAAAGGGGAGAGCTTCACACGTAAGTTAAACACAGTTTCTATTCCTTTAGTTTTTTATCCGACGAACAAGAGAACCCAACTAGGGTTTCGAGTGTAGGTGTGGTGATCACGCACAGAACCCAAACCTGTTAACATATGATCACATGGTAAGAGTACATCCTAAACATGTGTTAGTTATGTAGAAATATAAATGATTCTGGCACTCGTCTCGTCCGCTCATTCCTTCGTCCTCGCAAAAAACATAATCCACGTCTCCGCTCAATCCGGGTTATCCTGAACCCATTTAGAGCCCGCATGCAGGCACGTTTACGTGTCATGCAACGCCTTAGTCTCGTAGGTCACACGTACCTGAGCCGAGGCCCCCATGCACATTGGAAATTCCACATGTAGCCTTAAGTTCACAAAACCCTAATCTTACCACACGTAGTCGTGAAGCGGGATTCTATGCATACGCGTGAACCACCATGCAACCCGGCTTAGCTCTCCCCACCGTGTCCCACTAGCCAGCCGTCGTCGGGCACCATTACCCTCCACCATCATGCAAACCCATCATCGTTCCCATCGAGCACCCCGCGTGACCTGCACCCGACCTCATCCGTCTCCCGCTACTGTAGCCATGCCTCACCATCTCACTGTCGACGTGGTAGCCGACGAGCACCAC
Organism: Smallanthus sonchifolius; assembly: GCA_023525975.1. Classification (NCBI taxonomy): domain Eukaryota; kingdom Viridiplantae; phylum Streptophyta; class Magnoliopsida; order Asterales; family Asteraceae; genus Smallanthus; species Smallanthus sonchifolius. Next base: position 26,998,551 of record CM042023.1, read on the forward strand.
CACTCAGCCCTGCTCTTTCATCGTCCGGTCGCCCTCGTCGAGCACGGCTAGCCAATAACACCACCTTCCTCCGCCATGCGCTCCGCCATCGTTTCCTTGCCTGTCTCCACCACGCACTACCACTACTTGCATGACGTCCACAACCCCTCCGTGCACTCCACCACAGTCGGCCACTCTCTCCCACCCGTCATTAATGAGTTAGAGAGCCTATGGGGGTGTCTATGAGGCTTTAGGAGCTAGGGGTAAAACAGTTAATGACGTGTGTCTTGTTATGAGTTATTTGGGGTGAGTCGGGATATAAGTTAAACAGCTTATGGGTGTAAGTAGGATGTTTTACCCGGAGTAAGTATGTGAGGTGCATGCTTAGCTAACGGGTCGTGTAAATGCTAGTATGATGTCATGTGATATGAATTAGTCGGGTATGAGCTAGATGCTTATGAGTCGCGTAGGATAGATATTATCCTGGGAAGGTGTATCGGGTGCAGGTCTCATTAACTAGTCACGTAAGTGAAATGTGATGTTATTATGTGATATGTGTTTGTGTTTACTTCATTGTCCTTGCGACACGGCAAACAGGTGTGTTTGCATCGTTGTCTTTGTTACACGGCAAACGAGATTGTGGAGGACTAAGTCCTTCGGTAGGACACCAAAGGTGACGATGTCCAACATGACAGTGATGAGCTCGAGGTGTGTTGAATGCCCTGACGAGGGTGCAGTGATAAGTTATGTGTTTGTGTGTATATATATGTGTTAAATTTGCACGCAAATGATGAGTTATAATAATTGTGTATGAGATGATATTGATGTGGTGAGTAGATGATATTAATGTGGTGTGAAGAGTCAGATTGATCGTGGTGTCGGGATGAGTACATTATGTTACAACTGTTGTGTCAGTTGGCTTGTGAGAGTCTTGGTTAGGACCGGTAAGTCGGTGTCTAGAGGTTGGTTGAGGTAACAAGTGTTTGGTTAATATGTGTAGTAAATTTTGAGTTGTTAGAATGGTAAGCTCGATCCATGTCGGAGAGACTTACTGAGTTAAAATGGGTGGACGAGTCTAGGGTGGTGAATCCTTTGGGATATCCTAAGATAACAAGGGTTATCTAAATGGTGATAAATTATAAAACTATTTTTATAAAGACTGGAGGGTCCTGAGTAAAGATAAATTGAGAATGTGACGAGTTGGTTTTTATATAAATTAAACTATTAGAACTCACTCAGCATAACTGACTTTGTGTGTATGTTAGACTGTTTTGCAGGAGAGTTTTGAGGACGACGTAACTTGGCTTGGGGACGGTGCTACTCGGGTCGGTGTACAGGCATTCGTGAGGTAAAGTTAATAACATTAATGACTTTAAAGAGCAATAATTATTTTAGAAAGACTTTCGATGTACGTTTGTTAAATAAAACGAGTGTTTTTATAAGAGAATGCTCAGTAATGAGAACCAATTGTAGGGTACCCAGGTTGGGGCCTTACAGGTTAAGGATAGATGAACCTTGAATGGATGCTGCTTGGCTAAATATGAGTTACCCGGCGATAAAAGGCTGGCATGAATGTTTAAATGTTGAATGTTTAAAGACAAAGTTTTATTTATTGCTATTTTGGAACATTGTAATGGCATTTATTCCATTGCTTAATATTATTTAAAGTTTAAGAACCGCTTGTGAGTAAGTAAATCCAACGAGTGAGGCCTCTCGGGTTTGGGGCCTTACAATCAAGGAGATTGGCCCATGTCAATAATGTAACAAATGATTCATTTGCAGCTAAAGGTGTGTGAACAAATGATTCATTTATACCCCGTGTCATTTGCAACAAAAGCTCTTATTCTATGTTAATAATGCAACTCTCTCTTACACCAAATGAGTGGAGGATAATGAGGTGCTTGCTTGTGCTTCTTTGGTGGGGTGTAAGCTGGTGAAAATCCTTTTTTTTGTATTTGGGTCTTCCGATTGGGCATAATATGTGAAATGTTAGAGGGTGGAAAGCTCTTCTTGATAGATTTGAAGCTAGATTGGATGCATGGAAACCTTCCCTTCTTTCCATTAGACCAAGATTATTATTAATTAAGTTTTTCCTTGGTGCATTAGGGTTTTACTATATGTCTCTATTTCTTGTTCCGGTAGGTGTGTTGAAGGCGTTAGAACAGATTCGATCTAGAAGGAGGAGATGAAGATGCATTGGGCTCCATGTAATTATTGTTGGCTTAGAAGGATAAAGGTGACATAGGCATTGGTTCTTTGGTAAGCTTTAATAGTGCTCTATTAAAAAAGTTGATGTGGAAGTTTGTAAATGAGTCAGGTGTAAGCCGGTGAAAAATCCTTTTTTTTGTATTTGGGTCTTCCGATTGGGCATAATATGTGAAATGTTAGAGGGTGGAAAGCTCTTCTTGATAGATTTGAAGCTAGATTTGATGCATGGAAACCTTCCCTTCTTTTCATTGGACCAAGATTATTATTAATTAAATCGGTCCTTGGTGAATTAGGGTTTTACTATATGTCTCTATTTCTTGTTCCGGTGGGTGTGTTGAAGGTGTTAGAACAGATTCGATCTAGAAGGAGGAGATGAAGATGCATTGGGCTCCATGGAATTTATTGTTGGCTTAGAAGGATAAAGGTGACATAGGCATTTGTTCTTTGGTAAGTTTTAATAGTTCTCTATTACAAAAGTTGATGTGGAAGTTTGTAAACGAGTCAGGTGCTATTCAGGTGAAAATTATTGCTTCTTAATAAGGGTCAGATGCGGGTATTTACTATGTTCCTAAAGGTAATAGTGTGTGGTAGAGAATGGTAAAAGATTTTTGAAAATAAATGATTCGGGTATTGTTCCTTTAAACTCGGTTCATAGACAAATTTGGTGTGGAGATAAGACAATGTTTTGGAAGCATAAATGGTGCCATAATCTATGTTTATCTGAGTAGTTTCCAAGGTTGTATGCTTTAAAATTAGATAAGGATTGTCTGGTGGTTAATAGGGTGGTGGGGGAGTAATGGGCATGGCGTATGGAAATTAGAGATGGGGCTGAAATGTCCCAATTTTTAGAGTCAAGTAACTTGCTAGTTGATGTCTCTCTTTAGACACGTAACGATTGTTGGGTTTGGTCGATGCCGAAATTTTCGATTATGGGGGTTTGAGAATGTATAGACGATTATATGCTTTTGAGTGGCTCAAGAAAAACATCTTGGTTCTCTTGCTTTCCTCGAAAAATAAATATTTGTGAATGGAGGGTATTGGGAAATCGGCTTCCAACTCGGGTCAACTTGGATGTTAAGGGTATTGATGTTCCTTCTATTATATGCCCGTTATATAATGACGGGACGTAATCAACTATTCATGTGTTTGACAAATGTGGCTCGGTTAAAAAGATATGGGATTTAGGATGTCTTAATGTTAAGTTACCGGTTTTGAGGTTTCTATTGGATCTAATGGATTGGCTTGATAGTTCGGATCTTAAATTGGCTAAGAAAGAGATAGTAGGGGCGTTGTTCTATGTTACATGGTGGGCTCTCTGGAAGCTTCAGAATGACGCAGCCAAAATATGTGATGTGTTTGACGATGTTATTTACGTTTTGTTTTATTTGTATTCGAGTAGGAAGAATAACTGCAAACGACCTTCGATAGAGTGGCTACAAAACCTTTTATTATTCATGTAATTTTTGTTATAGCTGTCTAGTTTCTTGGTAGTCGGTATTTATAAAATCCGTCTTTCAAAAAAAAAATTAACTAAAATTTATTAACTCATATGTAGTAGTGTTAAAGTATCTCTCACACAAATGAGTAAAAACTTTTAGAAACGATATTACTAACGTTATGTGTAGTTGATAGTGATTGTGAGAAAAATAGGTGGTGCTACATAGATGTAACGTAAACAGTGGTGGTGGTCACACTCACTATGAGTGTGTATTGTTAGTGAGTGTGAGCACTTTTTTAATTGTTAGTTAATCTATTTCATTAATTTATATATATATATATATATATATTTAATTTAGAATTATTTTTAAACACTTATTAACCTTTAATTATTATCCTAAATGTCGAGGGAAACAAGTGTCAAAATCACTTACGAGACCAACAATACTTTTCTTGAAAACAACTTTGTTTTCTTTAACATTTAGATAGAGATGTTCACAAAAAAAATATTAGAAATACCTTGTATTTCATTTAAAAAAAAGCTAACGAGTGAAATTTATTTGAGAAAAATCAACATAAGTCTAAAACTATATTTTATAATAAAAAAATAAATAAAAGGTGAGGTGTAAACTGGTGATAGGTTCAATCAATTCTCAAATGTGCTCTCACGCCCACACCGGACACCCGGCGTAGTGTTCCATGACGTGACGAGCTAATGTGGCACTCACGTCCCACTTACCCAAGCTCCATCACACATTGCCTAACTTAATTGATTTCAATTAAAACGTAAGTAATTGTAGTCTTTTTGAGTTTCATTTTCTTTGGGCTTATCTAAAAAGGCAAGACATTTATATAATACAACAATCACATAAAATAAAAAGCTCATTGCTTTTTCTCTCATTTTATTAGCATATCTTGTGATAATTGATCATTACAAGCGTTGTTCCATCTCTCTCTCTCTCTTTTCTTCTACACTCTTATGAAACTATATTTAATTCTCAAAAAGACTAACTACAAAACACAAATATCCTTGAAACCAACCCAAAAGGACAAAATTGATAAATTCCAATTAACCTTAGCACATCCCTCTCATTCCTCCAAGGGCTTCAAACACACTTGAACCCCATGTTTAGGTTTTATTGTAAGCACAATAACCGGTGCATGCCTATAACTGTCTGATATTGTAAAATTGAACTTGCATAATAACATGGACAATATGATCTTAGCTTCCATAAGCGCGAAAGACTGGCCAACACAATTACGAGGGCCAGCCGCAAAGGGCATAAAATGGCGCCTTTGGTTGAAAGATTGAGCAGCAAACCGATTAGGGTTGAATTCATTTACATCTTTACCCCATATATCTTTGCTATGGTGTATGGCTAGCACCGGGATCCATATCGACAACCCTTTTGGAATGTGGAGGTCACCTAGTTTTATGTCTTCGAATGCCATTCTAGGGAGCACAGTTGCCGGAGGATACAATCTTAAAGATTCTTTGATCACCATGTTCAACTACATGAATTAATAACATATTAATTATAGATTCATATAAAATCAATAGTTCCAAAACATCATAATTTTATTTAGTTGAATAAATTAAAAACTATTTGTTTTATTTAAACAATTTTTTTAGGAAAAAAATTACAGATATACTTTTTAAAACTTAATTTAAATGTAATAAGATTTTTATATATTTTATATAATAAATGGTATAAAACCAAATACTCATTGGTTCTAAAATCACTCATTGGTTCTAAAATCAACACCCTCTATGTATATATAACTAGGGTAAAATCTTGTGTATTACAAGAGTTGAATAAATATAATATTATATATTAAGTAATAAAAATTTATTTTTTAAAACTCGTGTTTTACACGGGTTAAACAATACCGTGGAATATAATATAATTTGTTAACACATACGCTCGTCAAAATTTGTCAGGAGATTTATTTATTAATATAATATATAGATTAGTATTTTTTTAAAAATATATTATTATTAAAAGATAGAAAATCTATTTAATAAAAGAGAGAAACATAAAAAAAATAATAAAATGTTGTATATTACATGAGATGACACGGGTCATGAAAAACCTTTATTTATTATACAACTAGTTTAGATCCCGTGTATACACACGGGTGAAAAATATTAATAAATAAAAATTTTAAATTTTTATGTGTATATTTTATACCTGTAAAAATGTATCATATATTAAGGATAGAAAACAAAACTCAAAATATGCAAAAAACTAATATATAATTAGGTTTTGAAAATAAATTAAATACTATTTAATATAAATTTTTTTTCATTTATTATTTGATTGAAAATAAAAGTTAAATAATTAGATTTTTAAAGTTTCATAAGTGATAATTTAGAATAAATGTGTTTTATTAATATAATTAATAATTTTTTAAATATATATTGTTGTTAAAAATAGGAGGTGCATTTAATAAGAGAGAGACGGAAAAAAATAATAAGAATGAATGTGGAGGCGACACGTGCCATAAAAAAACCTTTATTTATTAGATAGTATAGATATATGCATGAGAATCTTTGGCATATTTAAATCGGATAGTTTTCAGTGAAAACTTTTAACGCATTTAATTATTTGAATCCATCAAGTACAAGTCAAAGTATCATTTTTCCCAAACTTAATTAAAACTAAAACCGTTATGTATTAATTCTTTAAATAAAACTATCAATAAAATTATCTTTTTAATAAATACTTGGTAACCAACAATAACTATGTTGATGAACACGTATAGTATTTTAATTATTATTATTTCGAAAATTAATAAAAGTTTCTCATTCCATAATTGAGTAATTGACTAGTCCTAAACTTTTATATTTTATGCTTACAAGAGCATCCGGTATACCTTATCATCCACCTACGTGATCCGACGTGGCACCCATGTGACACCATCACTTGTGGTGTGATCAAATGGTGTGAAAAAAATCGCCGGAGAAGAACAAGTGATGAGGGAGTGGGTGGTGAGGTGGCATTGGGTGATTGATTGTGATCCAAGTGATAATGAAAGAACACCACCCCCTCCAATTGATAATGTTAGGTTTGAGTATCACTTGAAGAGATCACGTGTGTATACCGGATGCTCTAAGGGTAAATTTGATATTTACTATTATTAAATAAGTTAGTTATACTTTACTTAAGCCATGTGTATATTTTTTTATGAAAACTTATTTCAGAAGAAATGAGTATTACAATAATTTAGTTCTTAAAAGATAATAAAAATGTTTATAAAAGGTATAAATAGTCATGTAAGGTAACAAAAATCTCGAAATGAATATTGGTATAAGTAAGTTTATCTCTCATCAAATATAGTGAAAAATCAATTTAAAAAATTATAGAGACGTTTTACTAAAATTTAACTATATTTGAATCTCTAAGTTTATAAATATTAACATTTTACTTTTGTATATTTAACACTAGGTTTGAATACGTGTATTATACTGGTTGAATAAATGAAATGTTATATACATGGTAATAAAAAAATTATGTTTTTAAAAACATGTGTAATACACGGGTTGAATAAACTAGTGTATTATAACGATTGAATAAAATTTATATTTCATTTGTTAACACACACTCGTCAAAATATGTGTTTTAAAAAATGTACTTTGACGTGACAGTTATAAACTTTATTAAGTTAATTTTTAAAACATTTTTTTTCAACTAAGTATTAATTTTTTTATTTAATTGATAAATATTAATTCATATTAAATTCATTTTTATTGATGATATAATAAATATTCATAATTAAATAATAAGTATCCATAATTAAATTTATATTAATTATTTAAAAATAAAATCTTTTAATATCAATATTCAATAGAAGAGAGACGAAAAAAAAATTATAAAGATGAACCCGAAATGGACATGTGTCCCATAGAATTTTTATTTATTAATATAAAGATTATAAATTGAAATATTTTCTTACTTTTTCTTTATCTACAAATTTTCCTTCTAAAAGTTTTACTTTTTGATTATGAAAATTTATATGATGATGGTTAATATGTTAACTAATTTATTAATTTGATTACGATGAATATTATTTAAATTTAAATAAAATTAATTGCATACCACGGAGAGCTTGGATAGATCTTCAACCGAGGGTGAACCACCATTACAGACTTCTCTAACCTCGGCTCGAACCTTGTCTTGCCAAGATGGGTTGCTGGCTAGTAACATGATGGTCCATGTGAGCAACAGTGCAGTGGTTTCATGCCCAGCAAAGAAGAACGTCTTGCATTCATCCATTATTACTTGCAAATTTAAGCCGAACCCATTGCTCCCATTTTTCTTCTGCATTTCATTAAGCAACATCCCGAGTAAATCATTTCCATAAGAACTACTGCGGCCGATCTCCACGCAATCCTTCCGGCTCTGTATGATCTCCATCAATAACCGCTCAACTTCCATTTTTAAGGATTTTATTTCTCTGTTATATTTACTAGGAAGAAATCTGCATATATTTAAAAATGCATTAGTTTCTCTATAAAAATATTAAAAAAAAATTGTAGCATGCAAACAGAAAATAAAATCTATAAGGCCATGCGTTACACTCTTGTCGCGGCAACACTGTGCCGCACAAAACTCACTTGGTTGTCTTTATCTCTCTCTTCTTTCTCTCTCTTTAATATATTAAAAAATTTAATAAAAAGAGGGTGAAAGATGAAAAGATATGTATAACATATATTAAAAGATTATACTTACTGGTTGACGGTAATTTAGAGCTAAGGTTACGAAAGATACTGAAAGACGGTCATAACACATGGTCTAAAAGAATTGATTTTCTGAGTTGATATTCTTAATTACCGGCTTCCAGGAAGGCATAAGTGACGGCTAGCTTGAGCACATAATTGTTGTAAAACCGTTAACAAATGAAATATTTGTTTCCCTTTTTCGTAACTACTATCGAATTCGGTTCGAGAAATGATGTCCGCGGTTAGCCGAGCCATGCACTCCCCTATCTCAAACTCGACTCGTCCCATCGCCACTTCTGTCTTCATTGATCGAATCATTTCCTTGGTGCATTCCACCATGTAACCAGCATAACTCTAAGTAAATATATGTACAACTAATTAGACTTTATAATTTGCCATCAAGGTAAAATAAAATAAATATATGTGTTTATTGTATTCATAAATTGAACCTTGAGTTTATCATTGAAAAATGCAGGTGCCACGATGTGACGTTGGTGGTGCCAGTTTTGGCCATTTGCCATTAAAAGTCCACGGCCAATGAAATGCTTAGAGCCTTGTTGTTGAAGCCATGATTTGCCTGAACTAGTGCTGTGCTTTACTAAAAGTTCTTTGATCAATTCATTCTCCGTCAAACACATCCGAGGCTCCGTACCATTCCAATATATAAATCTTTTTCCTGCATAGTAATTAATTAATATTCATTAAAATCATAACTTTGTTGCTTATATATTATTAGTCTTTAATCACTAAAGAAAGATATGATATATTATCAGTAGTGAATTTTGAACAATTAAATTGTGAGGCCGAAAATATTACACATAAAAAACCAATTTTTTCAGGCTTTTGATCTACATTAGAATGGCACAAACACTGTAACTAATATGAAATAAACTAGTGGGCCGAAATCAATACTTATAAACAAAAAATGAGAAGAGGGGAGGGGTGTGGAGCGGGTCTAGCCCCTGTTAAGTTCCGCCCATGCCCACAATAAAAGAATTCCTCAAAAACCATATTTTATTTCCTTTATTTCTTAATGGACATCATAATCGTTAAGAGTCCGAGGAATTAATCCATTAAAATAATAACAAAAAAAAGTTGTATCTATTTTCCTTTTCATTAAGGGCATGAAATACTTGTATAATTAATATTATCAAGGCTTCTTATGCAAAAAAAAAGTTGTATTTATGTTCCTTTTCAAATACCATGTAAGGGGTATATATATGTGGGTACCGTATATTTTGGACCAGAGGACGAAGTGCGGTAAGAGGCGAGGGATGATGTCGTGATCGATGGTGGGCATGTCGAAGGAGGTTGATTTGGAGGTGAGGGAAGCAATATCCAAAAGGTTACCGATAAGGAACCCGGGTTTGGGGCCACGGACTCCTTGCCTAGACATGATGTTCTTGATGCGTATGGGTGTAAGCAAGTAACAATCAAGAGTTTGATAGGCAACTTTGATGAAGAGATAGAGAAATGCAAGTAAACAAGCCCACAATACAACACCCATTGAGATCATCAATTTCATATTTTGAGAGAGATAGAGAGATGGAGAGGTAGAATATTGAGAATAAAAGGGGCCAAGGAAGGCAATTTATAGTGATGATCACTCAAGAAAAATATTCAAATCATTTCAAAAAAGGCAAAGATGTGACTTGTGATTTTTAAAATATTAAATGCATTTACTTTTTTTTAAAATAGTTAAGTGTTTTTTTCATTCTTGTGATTTACTAAAAATTGACATTTGAGTGTAAAGGTTTAAATTTTACCATTTGAATCCAAAGGTTTCAAAAAACTTGTCATTTGAATCCATTTGACTACACCTAATTAACACCGTTAACATTTTTCGTTAAAACTTCCCCACTTTAGGGGTATTTTAGTCAAAACAATTATAAAATAAAGAACCAACCCCACATGAGGGTTTTATACGTTCAATCTCTTTAGGTAATCGCAAAAAACGAATTCCTAACCCCAAAATCAATCTCTTTCGTCCTCACAATCAACAACAAACGCCGTAATCGCAATCGCAATTTCTTTAAGATCGAAATATTATATGTATTATATGTTCAATCTCTTTAGGTATTTTTTTATATTTTTTTAGATCGAGATACAATGAGGCAGATTCAAAATATTATATGTATTATTTTTGTTTTTTACAATTCTTTTATATATTATTTATTATTATGATTGCTATTAATAATCTTATTTTAAACGAGCGAACCACGATCGATCCGAGCCAGTTATCGAGCGAGCCACAAGTTGAGCCTACGAGTTTTTTGAACAGCCCTAGTTCCCATATGGCTTACTAAAGAGATTGAACACACAAAACCCTTCACGTGGGGTTGTTTCTTTATTTTGTAATTATTTTGACTAAAATACCCCTCAAGTTGGGAACGTTTAACGGAAAATTTTAACGGTGTTAATTAGGTGTAGTCAAATGGATTCAAATGACAATTTTTTATGAAACATTTGGATTCAAATGGAAAGATTTAAACCTTTGAATTCAAATGACAATTTTTAACAAACCACATGAATAAAAAAAGCACTTAACTCTTTTTTAAATCAACATTAAACTCTTTGAATATCTGGTATGAATTAACATATGATGATCTCAATAATATACATGTATACATACGTGCCTTAAATTAGAATTAAATATGCGTGTTTAAGTGGTTATGTAATGAACGTTCATAAATATATATTGGTAACTAGCTTAGAAACCGTGTAATACACACGAGGTGAAAAATATTAATATATAAAATTCGTAAATCTGTATGTATATATTTTACAGATGTAAAAATGTATTAAATATATTAAGGATAGAAAATAAAATTAAAAATATGTAAAAATTAATATATAATTGGGTTTCAAAAATACGTTAATTACTATTTAATATAATTTGACTTTCATTTACTATTTGATTAAAAATAAAAGTTACATAATTAGATTTCAAAGTTTGTTATAATAACGGATAATTTAAAATAAATTTGCTTTATTAGTATAATTAATATTTTTTTAAACTATATTATTATTAAAAGATATAGGTGTATTTAATAAGAGAGAAATGAGAAAAAAAATTATGAGAATAAATATTTTTTTTTTGAACGGCGAACATTGAATGTTGTGACGTCGCATCCCCCGTCACATGGGAGAGACTCGTCCAACTCCGGCCAATATGTTGTCTTAACCGGGCCCACTTGGCGTCAGAGTTGGAGAGCATCCAAGGAAAAACCCCATCCAATACGGCCCCTTCCGGGCTTGAGGGAGAGCCGAGGCTCGAAACCTGTATCGGCGTGGGTAAAACCCAGGTGCATCAGCCTAAGACTAGGCCTCATTTGCATGCTTCAGAAACTAATGAGGAGGGCAGGAATTGAACCTGGGTCACAAGGAACGCCAAGTCACTCCCTTACCACTCCACCACCAGCTCATTAGCAATGTTGAGAATAAATATGGAGACGACACGTGACATTAAAAATATTTATTTATTAAATAGTATAGATATAGAGAGTTTTTATCCAAAATGGTGTTCTTAGAAAACTTAATTACCAAAAGAGTGTTTTAATTTTTTTAGAACAGCATGTCGGTTAGGATGTCGTTAACCTCACCTAGCCCAGAATTCAAGACCAAATGCCTGATGACAAGTGTTGTTTTAATATTATTTACCAAAATAGTGTTCATCAAAACTTAATTGTTTCTCTTATAATCTCATTGGATAACTTTAATTTATTAAATAAATATTTGTCTTAATCTTTTTTTTTATTATGGTATCGGTCTGTACTAACCTTTTTTATGAATCTTGAAATAAACATATAATTTTAATAAAACCTATTTTAAGAAGAAAAAAACAATTTTAAAAATCACTATTTGACGTGTTAATCTAATAATTTCAATTAAATTTTTTTAAAAATCACTATTTAGGTAAATATATTTTTAATACTCGTAACTTTTTTATTTTGAAAAATAGTTTTTCTCCGTACGATATTTCTATTAAACTTTTATTTACTTTAATATATTAATTTTTATTTTAGTAAAACTATGATTTTTCATTGAATATGAGTTAGCTAAAAGGAGACGGCAACTCCTATCAAGGTGAAAGCATACCAACTGGTCGTGACTTCAGACTTTATAACAGAAATAGAACGTGCCCACAATGAAGCTTTGAAAGAAGAAAATGTCAAGAGCGAAAGGATAGTGGGTCGGAAGAAGAAGTTAGAAACTAATGCTTATGGAGTACGAACACGGTTCGGGAGAATGTGGATACCCAAGGGTGGCGAACTTAGAGTCAAAATCATTGACGAGGCTCACAAGTCTCGCTACTCTATCCTGGCACCAACAAAATGTACCACGATTTGAAGAAGGAATATTGGTGGCCCGGTATGAAAAACGTTGTAACCGATTATGTGAGCAAATGCGTCACATGTTCACAAGTGAAGGCCAAGCACCAGAAACCGTGTAGAAAGATGCAACCTTTGTCATTCCTGAATGGAAATGTGAACACATTACCATGGATTTCATAACCAAGCTACCGCGTACAGCTAAAGGTCATGATACCATATGGGTCGTTGTGGATAGATTGACGAAAAGTGCTCACTTGTTGCCTATACGTGAGACTTATTCGTCTGAGAAGCTAGCAGAAATGTTCGTCAATGAGATTGTGGCCAGACACGGTATGCCCTTGTCGATTGCGTCGGACCAGGACACGCGATTCACATCGTGGTTCTGGAAACGATTTCATTAGGCCATGGGTACGAGACTTAATATCAGCACAGCTTACCACCCGCAAACCGATGGTCAATCTGAAAAGACAATCCAAACTCTTGAGGACATGCTACTGGAATGTATCATTGATTTCGGCGGTAGCTGGGATAGCCACTTACCACTGGAGGAGTTTTCCTACAACAACAACTATCATACTACCATTGGTATGCTGCCTTACGAGATGCTATATGGAAGAAAATGTAGGATGCCCGTCTGTTGGGGTGAAATTGGGCAGAAAGACTTCGCAAGTCTTGATGTGGTTAAAGCAACTAGCCTGAATGAAAGCCGCTAAGGACAGGCAGAAATCTTACGTAGATAAGATAAGGAGAGATATTGAATTTCATGTAGGAGATAAAGTGTTATTGAAAGTGTCTCCTTGGAAAGGAATAATTCGATTTACGAAAAGAAGGAAGTTAAGTCCGAGGTTTATTGGATCATTTAAGATTGTAGCATGGATAGGAGAAGTGGCATATCGGTTGGAGCTGCCTGAAGAATTGAGTGGAATCCATCCCACGTTTCACGTCTCGCATCTACGAAAATGCTTAGTTGACAAATCGACACATGTTCCACTTGATGACATCGTAGTAGACAACAACCTTAACTACATCGAAGAGCCTATAGCCATTTTAGATAAGAAAGAAAAACGACTACGCCACAAGGTTATTCCACTGGTCAAAGTTCAATGGAAACATCGAAAGGGGTCAGAAGCCACATGGGAGACTGAGTCGGACATGAGGGATTTGTACCCTCAGTTATTTGACCTGTAAAAGGTTTCGAGGATGAAACCTACAATAAGATGGGTAGACTTGTAACATCCCGAAGAAAATAAAAGAAAAAGAATAAAAGGGAAACGGATTACGGGCTCAAGGACCGGGCTTGGGCTGGTCTTGTGGGGCGCAAGGAAGGGAGGTAAAGCCTCCTTACCCTCCCTATCTTCTCCATTCATCACCTTCACCACGTTAACCTAGAGAGAGAGAGTAGAGAGAGAGTAGAGAGAGAAAGCTTGACAACCACACCCGAGGTCTCCATCTCGGCTAAGATCATAACCGGGATGTTACTGGAGATTAGAGAAGAAGAAACAAGCGAATCCAAGGTACGAATCGAGCTCAGATCTCTGCTTTAACTTGATAAATGAGTTGTAGGGATTTGATGGGTTTTTATCAAAAAGTCAAGATTTTTACATATGGATTGGGCTAAAAAGGGTGGATTTAGCTTCATGAATGTCATACAAATGTTTTGGATGTAAAAAAGATTCAAACTTGGATCAAAAACGATGATTTTGGCCATGAACATATGAATCGTCCGAAATCTCGTTGAGTGGTACGAAAATTCGGGCTGTCCGAAAAGTATTTTCGGACACAGTAAGATTTCGGACAGTATACGTCCGATCGATATGCTTTTCGGTCGAAAAAATATTTCGACCGAAATAGTTTCAGAAATACATATTTTCAAAGGAAAAAGATTTCGGTCGAAATCTTTTTGGGCATGATGTTTTCGAATGAAAATATGATGGGAAGTAAGACTTTTTGAACGACTAGTTTCGGTCGAAAAATATTTCGATCGAAGTAAATTTCGATCGAACTAGATTTCGGACATAGAGTTTTCAGACAAAGTGACTTGGTGTTAATTTGCCTAGTTCGTGACTTTTAACAGATCCTCTAACCTTCGCCTAGCTTGAAGTTCTTGCTGAATGAGTTAATCCTTAAGACAATCAGGTGAGTTCAAGATCCTTATTTTACTTCTTTAGGGTGGTGTACATACTCAAGAATTAGACGTTTATAATAAATGTATTTTATTACCTAAACGTTTGCAAAGAAAGATAAGAAAAATAATGATTGTTAAAGCGAATGTTTTGTAAGAAAGAAAGATAACGGTTGTTAAACCGAATGTTTTGTAAGAAAGAAAGATACTGGTTGTTAAACCGAATGTTTTGTAAGAAAGAAAGATACTGGTTGTTAAACCAAATGTTTTGTAAGAAAGAAAGATAAGACAGATAACAGTTATTAAACCTAATGTTTCACAAGAAAGAAAGATAAGAAAGATGAAGGTTTTGTAAGAAAGAAAGATAAGAAAGACAACGGTCATTTAACCGAACGTTTTATAAGAAAGAAAGATAGCCGTTGTATAACCGAACGTTTTGTAAGAAGGAAAGAAAGAAAGAATAATAATTTATTTAACTATATGTTTTATAAACAAAAGAAAGAAAGAAGAATGATCTATTCAACTATATGTTTTATGAACAAAGAGAAAGAAAGAAAAAGAAAGTCAAATACATTGTTTAATCTGTAAGAGTATGCTTATTCGAATAAAGTCTTGAGGTAGTAGTATAGTATTGATGGCTAGTGCTACCTGAAGCCTATGGTTATGTCACACCCCCAAATTTATTTACTTAATAAATAAATAAAGGTTGCAACGATTGGTTCATTACCCGATTGCGGAAGCTGTAATAGTGATTTCTAATACTTGAATACATACACAAATAATAAGATTAAGCAGTACAATGATCTAAGTTCTTCTAGATCAACGATAGTCTTGAGACTTGATAATCTATGTCCTTCCAGCTACTAGGAATTAATCCAGCATAGATAGCCTATTCCAACCGTACCATGGCTAAGGGTTACCTGAGAAACATAGTTGAAAGTGTCAACACAAAGGTTGGTGAGTTCACAGAGTTAGTTGTTTTAGTGCTAGTAGTTTTTCCAGAAAACATGTAAATGACCTAACCGTCATAAAATAAGTAGTTTTCACCGAAAACATATACATGACTTAACCGTCATAAAAATAAGTAGTTTTCCCTCGAAAACATGCACATGACATTACCGTCATAAAAATAAGTAGTTTTCCCCGAAAACATATGCATGACTTAACCGTCATAAAAATAAGTAGTTTTCACCCAAAAACATGCACGTGACATTACCGTCATAAAATAGGTAGTTTTCTCTGAAAATATGCACATGACTTAACCGTCATAAAATAAATAGTTTTCACCGAAAATGTATACATGACTTAACCGTCATAAAAATAAGTAGTTTTAATGAGTAACCAATTCATTGAACCATGGGTACTTAACCGACCCATTAAACCCTTTATAAATACCCAATGCATTGAACGATGAATGAACGACCGACAGACCCCATTTGTAAACTAGATAGGAATACAAATAATAATATGTTAATACATGATACCGTAACCAAACCATGACAAATGAATGCCCCTCCCTCGCTATACCACAAGAATAAGACAATATGCGGTCAATTGGCCATATGGACCCCTGGTTAGCGCGATTAACCATGACCGGGGGCGTCACCCCCAATAGTACTATTCGCATAATCCCAGGCTAAGACCATAGCTAATGGTTACAAAATGTTAATTTTGTTCTGGGGACTTTTAGCGCTCTATTGTTCCTCATGTAAACATACGGTCTGGTCGTTGTTCTTTCATTATATGAAAACCGTTACAAATATGTTTTCCTCCCCAAAATATTTCAGAACTAGAAAAAAGGGATAGTGAAACTCACAAGGAGTTAAACCAGAGTGTTCATGTTTTCAAAACATATTAAGTAAGTATGTTTCTCCCCAGCCGTTTACAAAACAGTAAAAAGATAAAAGTGGCCTTGAGCTCAGCTCGAGATTGATGTGTTCTAGCAAATAACAGTGTGTAATCCTAGGCCTCGCCTATCCGTATCCTAGTCACACAAGGATACCTTATATGTTAAGACTACCCGTCTTAAACGCAAGTTGTTCACCCGACTTAACAAATTCCGTTAAGTATGTATTTGTCTTAGAAAAACAGTGTTTTCATGTGACGTCTCATTGGTGATTATTATTCCGGTCTAGACGTTTATCTATTTTTCGAGAAAATATTATGTGTTCATATTGGTGACTTGTTACGTGTACCAAAAATAAATATTATTTTTACAATAACTTATAATATCTTCATATTATGGTCACGTATAAACATATAATTATTTCTTACCAATAATTATATAAAATTCACAAATATCGTTCAAGTATGTTCTACGTATGTCACTTATCTTACGTGCATATAAAACACGTTAACACGTCCACATGCAAATACTGGTTCCGAACGACATTTATTAACTTGTTTACATTCAACATGCATTTATCCTTACCGATATATGCATACAAATATATCCACATTTCAACATGTTTTAAGCATATGTACGAATTACAAATCATTTAATCTTCCCATAACTTGTTCCAAGTTCCATAACTATCATTATATATATATATATATATATATATATATATATATATATATATATTTTGGTTCCTAGCATGTATACATATGTTTTAACAATTTCCAAGTTATGAACAATACATATGTACATACATGTATCGCAATTTCTACATGTATATCTTACTTAGATCATTTCCGAATTAACAACTTATAATATGGATATGTATACCCATTTTTGATCTCTTTATATATACACATAACCTCATACTCATTAAAATTTCCAAATCAATAAACTTTAAACACACCTTTATGTATTTATATAAATCACGATTTCATATATATATATATATACACTTCACTTTTCATCAAGTGTTAACCACCTTTTTAGTTTATTAACCATGCTTTTAACTCAATACCTACATTTTATCATCATATGAATGAACAATCAACATATACACATATATACACCAAATTTTCGGCCCTTTATATATATTCATACAAAACAATAGCTTTTACTTAATAATGTAAAACTTTATAAAACTCATTTACTCTTTAAATCTCTTTGAATTTTATGGTGAACAAAATGCTCTAAACAAGAAAATAAAGATGAATCTAGAGTGTGGTGTCGGTTTCATACCACTAAACAAACTAGGTGAAGAATCACCGGTAGAAAGTGATGATGACTTGACACAATAGCAAAACTGACTTAAGCTTCAAAAGCTCCTTGAATCTTTAAACTTCTTAGCTAATATTCTCTAAACTTGATTTCTTGGATCAAAGATGCAAAGAGTGTGTGTGTGTGTGTGTATGTGCATATGTCGATGTATATAAAGAGAGTTGGAGTGTTGAACTTAGCAAAATCATCATAAAGTGTGAATGACTTGACGGATTGACATTTGATTTGATCTTGGCAAGATTTTTGGTTGATTGAGCATGGCTCGACATGACACCGTCATCATTTAACAAATGGAGAATTCAAGTGGGTGGCCCCACTTGGTTCTCGGCCGAAAAAGGTAAGAAGGCGGGGTTGGGTGTTGTCAAATCTTGTAGTTAGGATCCAATGGTTAGTTAGGTCGGTTCTAGTTAGAATACACCCGGCAGGTGATACCGTGATATAATACTCGGTGTAGGAACTTTTAGTGATTTAATCTTTATATCTATATACCTATATATATATATATATAATCATTAGATGAAACGGGGGTTGAGTGTAGATCTCAACAAGTTATCATCGTTACGATTTGATGCTGGAGTGGAGTACAAGCAAAGATATAATGATGGTGGTGTGATCTTTAAGTTGCTTACACTCTTGGTCATAATCATGATGATTATGACGTTTGAGTGTTGTGTAAACAAAGCAATCATGATGATGATGTGATTGATTTAAACGCGGTATATTAGCCGAAATTAATATCCGCGTTAATATCTTTAATTATTAAGACGTCCTAAATTTTGTGTAGTTTGACTAGTTTTAATAATCTGCTAGTGAATTCCCGACATAGTTATTACTTTAACTATATTATACATGTATACACATAAAATAATTCAAGGTCATGCAACCAACATTTTTATGTCCATGTTTTAAGGTTTAGTCACCAATATATACGTTTTTATATTAAAACGTGTCCCTAGACTTTTACTAGAATAAAATCTCGTTAATCACCAATGAACGTTCAATGCGGGTTATTATCGTTTATTTCCTAGTAATTCTTAAAAATTACTAAATATGACACTTGTCCCTTTGCTAGACTCCTGACAATACCATGTCAAAGATAATATTCCAAGAAATATAAAATAGGAACGTGCAAATATAACTTTGGGTATTGACCTGGACTACTGGGTGTCACAGATTACGTTAGGGCTAAGATCATGACGTTACCATATGAAAAATCGGGACAGTGCTCAGCAGCGCACTGTAACGAGGATGTTCTACAACTCGTTTAGAGGAGTAACGACGGTTACTCGGGTGATGACGATCATCCAAATAGAAAGAGGTAGGGGGAAATCAATGACGGCGATACGTAACAGTTGATTCCTAAAAGATAGATGCGTGTTGGG
Organism: Smallanthus sonchifolius; assembly: GCA_023525975.1. Lineage (NCBI taxonomy): Eukaryota > Viridiplantae > Streptophyta > Magnoliopsida > Asterales > Asteraceae > Smallanthus > Smallanthus sonchifolius. The sequence continues at coordinate 27,017,911 of CM042023.1, forward strand.
CAATGATGGCGATACGTAACAGTTGACCCCACATATTGATAAGTTGTGGCAATGACGGCGATACAAAATGGTTGTCCACAACACTATAGGTTCCTTCGGGGACACAAAGACACTTACAAATGAAAACAGATTGTAGAAGCTAATGTATGACTTAAAGAAAATAGCACAAAGTAAATACTTATGTATTTTAAGATGAAAGAAAGATTTTAATACGTATGTATTTAATAGAAGAATAGAAAGACTTTATTGTATTACGTGTATAATATAATATGTATGTTTACATAATGTTTTAAAAAGGGAAAATCCTTTTTATAAAAAGATAAAGAAAACTTGAACTCACCAGCGTTAGCTGACTATTTTAGTACGCACACCAGGTAACAAAGGAAAGAAAAAGATATGAAGCCGCGAGGGCTTAATAAGAGAATGGTTGGATAGCTGTTGGTGGCAAGACTAACATCCCCTTTATCAAGTTTACGTTTAAGATAATTAAAGTTTTAATTATTTCAGAATTTTGTAAAGACTTCCGCTGTTGAATTCTATGTTATTCAATGTTAAGAGCTATTTTATGCAATGTTGTCAACTATGAGAGGTACCAGGGCTTCGGTCCTTTCAACACTCTAGACGGATCGAAGGAAAGAAAGAAGGAGATAGGCTTGCGGGCTTGGGGCATGGGATGTGCAAGGGGGGGAAGGGATAAAACCCTAATCAACCCTCAAACACCTCATTTGCATAATCTTTGTGACAATCTGAATTTTCATCTTAACTCCGTTAACAATCCCGTTAAATATTCTGTTAAAAACTTAACCCCATTAACTAAATCCAGTTAAATCTTAACTTCTTTAACAAAATCTAACCCCAGGGTCTAATCCTGTCAACATCTAAAGTCAAACAGCAAGGACCAAACCTGTAATTAACCTAAACCCTATATGTTGACTAATCAAAGTCAAAATTCGGTTTGTTTTGTCCATAGTTGACTTTTGAAAGTCAAAATCGCAAACCTCAATTCAAATTCAAGCTTCACGATCGTTTCCTGCTGAAATCCGTAACCGATATACACGTTGTGGCCATTAATCGACCATCATTGAGCAATTAACACCATCATTACACAAGAATTAAATCGAATTATGGTTAATCCTGTCGTAACCGTCGCCCCCTTTATCAAATTCGATGAATTTGAGTATTGTTTTCACAAATCGAACTCACTCTCACCAAAATCGCTCATCCCTGAAGTTGTTACACACGACAATTCGACCGGAGAAGCTATGGGAATCGCCGGAGGCCAACCCCATCACCGTCGGCACTCGTTCTACTCGTCCGTCACCAAATCGATAACGTTTAAGGTAACAATTCACTCCAACACTTTCGTTTATGTGTCTGGATCAAAAGCCCTATACCAATTCAACCTTTAAACATCGAATCTATCATGATCCTAATCTAGTGTTCTTCATAAAAAGGATTTGAGGGTTTTGATCCTAAACCCAATCTCAATCAAATTAATTTACATCAACAGTTTCGAAATCCCGTACTCATTGAAAACCCTCTATCGATTTCATCTTATAACATCGGATTGTTCTTGATTTATAAATTAGGGTTTGTTCATATCAAATTTGGGGGTTTTGATCTTTAACTTAATGTCAATGAAATTAAACCACATAGGCAGATTCGCAACCCCTCGTTTAATAAAAGCCTCATGATTTCAACAGTTTCCAACATCGAATTAAACTAAATCGATTCCAAGTTCTTGTTCTAGGGTTCGGTTCTTGAGACTAAGATTTAAACGACTTAAAACTCAGCAATTTTCAATTAAAGCACACCACATATTCGTGGTTACTCGACTTGCAAAACCCCTATGATCTTTGGATCGATCGTTACCGATTTTGTGTGTTTGAGACTGGAATCAATCGCGAATTTGAATGGGGGATAGGACTCTCGGGAGTTCCTGATTAAAACCCATCGTTTTCTAAATGTGTTGCGACTGAGTTGGTGTCTGGGTTGGATAAAGCGGTCGACCGTTGGGGAGGAGACCCGGATTCGAATCCTCCTCCCCAATTTTCTTTTTATTTGATAATTTGTTAATGTTTTAAATGTAAAAACAATTTTCACTATTATTATAATATTATATTAATATGTTTAAACCAGAAAAACTACCCGTGGACTCGGGATTTATTTTATAAACTATCCTTGATTCGTATTTCATAATTTTATAATAATATGTTTACATTATTTATCCGTCAATTCCGAATAAAACAATATATATATATATATATTATATCATTTTTAACCGTGACTCTTGTTAAAATAATATATATTGATATATTATTTTCGCCACGTTTCTAAATTTTGTGAAACGTTTCAAAACTAATAAATAACATAATTATTTATGTTAATTACTCATGATTATATTTTCGAATAAAAATAATAAATTTATTATTTTTGTCACACAATTTAATTATTTTTATTAATTCGCTAAACTTAAAAATAATATAATAAATTATATTATTTTCCTAGACTTCTAGTTAATGACAAAACGCTCGAATGTATTTATATTATTTGTCATTCATCGTGAAACGTATTCATCCTAATTAAGAATTCTCATTCCCGTGGACACGTTCTTCCACTCTTAATCATTAGAGCATTTCTTTAGGACGTTCAACCTTCCGTATTATCATCACATATTCCATTGTATCCCTAATTATTATATGTATAATTCTAGGGCATACTTGAGCAGTTGCAGGCTAGCACTCGTGATTCCAATCTTATACTAGTGTGAACCTACCTACGTCGTTCAGGTGAGATTTCACGACCCCTTTTAATGTTTTATCTTGGGGGAGAAAACATGTCGCAAACTATTTTTGGATTATTGTATTCATATGTTATCAATGTTAAAGCTAAAGCGTAACACGCTATCACTGAAAGTCCTCAACACACATCGAACCGTTAATATGGATCTTAGCGAGGCAATGTTTAGTAGTACTACTGGGTTTGACAAATCCCACCCGCGTTAGTCGCGCTAACTCGATTGGAGATCGAACGGGTCAAATGTTAGCCTACTCACATCGCCGGGGTTGAAAGACCTGGCAGGAGGCAAATAAACAAACAGTCAGCTTTGGTTGCGAGCGCTTAAGTTAAACATGAATATAGGTTAGCTACCTATAGATACATATTGAATGATCAATAATCTGGTAAACGTTTATTTATATACTGAAACCTGTGAACTCACCAACTTCGTGTTGACATCTTTTCTTGTATGTTTTCTCAGGTCTCTAATATAAGGCACAGGTGCACACATAGGATATGCATGGGATCCTCCTTTTGATTTATGTTTCATAAAATTGCTTGGACTTTGTTTTGAATTATGTTTGGTTTGGACTTTTGGACTTTTGGGCGCGTGTGTTTTGCGCATTTACTTTTCTTTACGCTTCCGCATTAAACTCTGATTAATATGATATTTTCATTTGAGTCCCATGTAGAGTCGTTCGATGTAACTAATGACTGAGATCCTGGTTTGTCACTTCCTAAAATGGTAAAACTCCGTTAGTTGAAATTGGGGGTGTGACAGATTGGTATCAGAGCCATTGGTTATAGAGAACTAGGATTGCATACTAGACTATAACCTCACACATTAGTTACATGTCATAAACCTTGGATGTTTGGCACTTATATATTATATTACAGGATAATGTCGTCAACTCCACCACCATCACCTAAGGCATCTATCTTCTCATCCCAGAGCCCAAAAGGCGTCGGACTAGTTCTAGTGATAACTCGGTAGAACAGGGTGAACCAAGTAATGCACGAGCAAGGAACACGACACTTAATTGGAGTGCGTATCCGAAAATGATCCAAAGGTGGATCGAGATAGGAAATGTTCCATCACCCTACTTTCGTTCTACTTCCTCATCCGCTACTTTACCTAGCTTGCCATGCACCATGGAACAAGCTTTTGCAGCTTTTGTGTTTATCATAACTAAGGAGATGAAGGATTCCACTTATGAGATACCGGGCATTCTAGAGCGAGAACCACAAATGGAAGAAAACAAAGGAGCAAATAGAGCATCTGATCGCTGAGGTAGCAGCAACGGATCACGTCCATAACCTTTTGGTGGATCGGGTTAAACATTTGGAGACGAGGGTGGACACATCGGACCAGGATGTAGGAGGGATTCTAGAGAGAGTGACACATCTGGAAGACCAACTTCAAGTAGTAGATCACGTCGCTGAAGGACTTCAGGAGAGAGTGACTCACTTAGAAACCCAACTACAAGCAGCCCTATTTCCAGAGGACATTCCACTTTCGGACGAGGAGGAGGAGCCATTCGAGGAGGAGCCCTTCGAGGATGAGCCCTTAGAGGAGGAACCGGTGGAGATCGACGATGCACAATCATACGTTTCGTCCGATGACGAAGATGTTTGATGATCTTTCTATCCTATCTTTCCTTTTCATTCATGCTTCGTTTATGTTATTTCTCTTTTCAAACCTAGACGGGTAAGGTTGTTCCCATTCAATAAAAGCATGAGAAGTTTAATGTTTGAGTTATTTATTTTGTAGCCTTACAATTTATTTAATTTTCAAAATGTTAGATGTTGTATTTCCTTACTTGTACATAAATAATGTTTAATGTGCGACATATTTCTCATTGTTTTGTATTTGTGAATGTGAAGAATCATGTCAGGAAGAGGACGTGGAGGTCGTGCTGGTGGCCGAGGTACCATCAACATGACAGCAGCTGAGCTGACGGCACTAATCAACGATAGTGTGGTAGAGGCTCTTGCAGCACAGAATGTTGCAGGTAAATACTTTAGCTATTGACTAATGAGGCCAATCCATCTCTTAAAGCGCCTTTCCTAAGCTCTATAATCCCAACCCTATATTATGCTTCTAAATCCAGGTCAACAGAATCAGCAGCCAGCCTGCACCTTCAAGACATTTATGGACTGTAAGCCCCACACCTTTAGTGGAGCTGACGGAGCTGTCGGACTACTCTGTTGGTTCGAAAAAGTAGAATCGGTGATTGCCATGTGCAACTGCCCAGTGGCCAATCAGGTTAAGTTCGCCGCAGGAACTTTGAGGGCCCGGCTCTCACGTGGTGGAACGCTCAGGTCCAGATGTTGGGTCTAGTCATGGCAAATGGACTCCCATGGGAGGATTTTAAGACAATGATGAAGGAGGAGTACTGTCCTCGTGATGAAATTCAGAAGTTGGAAGGTGAATTTTGGAACCTGAAAATATAAGGTTCTGAAATTGAGCTTTATACCACTCGCTCCCATGAGCTTGCTACCATGTGCCCACATATGGTGACTCCGGACTACAAGAGGATTGAGCTGTACATTGGAGGTCTAGTGCCACAAATTCAAAGTATGGTTACTTCATCCAACCCTGCTACCATCCAGCAGACGATCAGACTAGCCCACCAGCTAACCGATCAGGCAGTGACTCAAGGGACTTTACTCCCGAGGGGTTCGGTCTCTAAATCCACCGACAATCATAAACGCAAGTTTGATTACCACTCCAACTCTCACTCCAGCTCCAAGGGACCCCAGTCCAATCAACCTCAGCAACAGCAGCATCATCGTAGGTTTGAGCCTACTAAGAACTTCAACCAAACGACCTCTTCAAGTCAAAATCAGGGTGGTTATGCGAGAAAATCTCCTAAGTGTAACAAGTGCAACTTCCATCACTTCGGGTTTGCAACCGTTGTCAGCGGTGTGGCAAAATAGGTCATGTTGCCAAAGATTGTAGGGGTGAGTTGCAAGCTAAGCAACCTTTTCAATAGCCTGGGTCTACAAAGGGTTGTTTCGAGTGTGGGAAAGAGGGACATTTTCGGAAGAATTGTCCTCAGTTAAAGAAGGGAGGTAATGGAAACCACAACCCTAATCAGAATAACAACAATGGTGGCAGCAACGACAATAACGGGGGGAATGGTGCGAAGGGATGAGCCTTAGTGCTAGGATCTGGTGAAGCTCGTTATGATCATAATGTGGTCACCGATAAGTTTCTCTTAAATAATTACTTTGCTTCTGTCCTTTTTGACACTGGTGCTGATAGGAGTTTTATATCTAAGAAACTTAGTGATATGATAAAAGGAACTCCAACTCTGCTAGAAGCTAAGTATGTAATAGAGATAGCTGATGGTCAAATAATTAAAGCAACACACATTCTTAAGGGATGTAAGATTGAGCTAGCTAGTCATATACTCGATATCGACCTTATACCGGTCACACTTGGTAGTTTTGATGTAATTATCGGCATGGATTGGTTATCTAAAAACCAATCCAAAATCATCTGTCATGAGAAAATTGTTCGCATTCCTTTCCCGAGTGGAGAAACCCTTTCTGTTCAGGGCGAAAAGGTTGGTGCAGTCATGGGCATCATATCCTTTATGAGAGCACATAAATGCCTTCGAAAAGGGCATACTGCTATTCTGGCTCTCGTTGCTGAGCAACCATCAGAAGAGAAGAAGATTGATGATATTCCCATCGTTCGTGAATTTCTGGAAGTATTTCCCGAGGATTTGCCTGGTCTGCCACCACACCGTCAAGTGGAATTTCAAATCGATCTAGCACCCGGAGCGGCACCGATCGCTCGGGCACCTTATAGACTAGCACCTAGTGAATTACAAGAGTTATCCACTAAGTTACAGGAATTGTTGGATAAAGGTTTCATCCAACCTAGCTCATCGCCATGGGGAGCTCCGGTCCTGTTTGTCAAGAAGAAGGACAGGACTTTCCGCATGTGTATCGACTACCGTGAACTGAATAAAGTCACAATCAAGATTCGTTATCCTTTGCCTCGTATAGATGATCTATTTGATCAAATCCAAGGATCAAGTTTCTATTCCAAGATATATCTTAGTTCCGGTTACCATCAATTGAGAGTCCGAGATGAAGATATCTCTAAGACTGCTTTCAGGACAAGGTACGGCCACTACGAGTTTATGGTCATGCCTTTTGGATTAACCAACGCACCTGCGGTATTCATGGACCTCATGAACCGTGTGTGTAAACCATACCTTGATCAGTTTTTCATCGTTTTCATCGACGACATTCTCATTTATTCCAAGAACAAGGAGGACCATGAGGAACATCTACGCTTAATTCTGGTATTACTTAAGCAGGAGCAGCTATATGCTAAGTTTTCCAAGTGTGAATTCTGGATTCGAGAAGTTCAATTCTTAGGACAGGTGGTTAACGAGAAGGGAATACATGTCGATCCATCAAAGATTGAAGCCATCAAGAATTGGTTAGCACCGACGACTCCGACTGAGGTGCGACAATTTCTAGGATTGGATGGATATTACCGTCGATTCATCGAGGGATTCTCTAAGATCGCACAACCTCTCACTGCCCTAACTCAAAAGGGTAAAGCCTATAACTGGGGCGATAACCAAGAGTTAGCATTCCAACATCTTAAGCAGAAACTTTGTAGTGCACCTATCCTAGCTCTTCCGGAGGGTACAGATGATTTCGTGGTGTATTGTGATGCATCCATTCAGGGTCTGGGTTGTGTATTAATGCAACGAGAAAAGGTGACCGCATATGCTTGGCGTCAACTAATGATTCACGAGAAAAACTACACCACTCGTGATCTAGAGTTGGGAGCTGTAATTTTCGCTCTTAAGATATGGAGACACTACTTGTACGGTACCAAATGCACTATCTATACTGATCATAAGAGTCTTCAGCATATCTTCGAGCAGAAAAAGTTTAACATGAGGCAGCGTCGTTGGGTCGAGCTCTTGAATGATTATGACTGTGCGATCCGGTATCATCCGGGTAAGGCTAACGTTGTAGCTGATGCCCTAAGTAGAAAGGAAACCAAGCCCAAATGAGTTCGAGCACTACAGCTTACTATTCACCCCGGATTACCTGACAAAATCCGTAATGCTCAACTTGAAGCCCTGAAAGAGGAAAACCTACCACTAGAAGGTACACGCTGTATGGAAGCACAACTCGAGGTCAAATCTGACGGTATTCCTACTTTGTCGAGCGAATATGTGTTCCAGTATCCGGGAACTTAAGGGAACTAGTCATGGATGAGGCTCATAAATCTCGTTACTATATTCATCCAGGTTCCGAAAAGATGTATCATGACCTAAAGGTGCTATATTGGTGGCCAAAGATGAAGGCCGATATAGCCACCTATGTGAGCAAGTGTCTGACTTGAGCGAAGGTCAAAGTTGAATATCAAAAGCCTTCTGGTCTTCTCCAACAACCAGAGATTCTCATGTGGAAATGGGAGCAGATATCCATGGACTTTATCACAAAATTGCCATGAATTCCTACCGGATGTGATACCATTTGGGTGATAGTCGATCGTTTAACAAAGTCCGCTCACTTCTTAGCAATCAAGGAAACCGACAAAATGGATAAGCTTACTCGTATTTACTTAAAAGAAGTAGTCTCTCGGCACGGGGTGCCAATCTCTATCATTTCGGATCATGATGCACAATTCACCTCTCGTTTCTTGTAATCGTTACATAAAGCTTTAGGCAAGCGTCTAGATATGAGCACAACATATCATCCTCAAAATGATGGCCAGACGGAGCGTACAATTCAAACTCTAGAGGATATGCTACCAGCTTGTGTGACTGACTTCGGTAACACCTGGGAGTCTCACCTACCGTTGGTGGAGTTCTTCTACAATAACAGTTATCACACTAGCATCAAGGCAGCTCCATTTGAAGCACTATATGGATGGAAATGTCGTTCTCCTATTTGTTGGGCCGAGGTTGGGGATAGTCAACTTACAGGTCCTGAACTCGTACTTGAAACTTCTAAGAAAATCGTCCAAATTAGAAACCATATGGCAGCAGCTCGTGATCGTCAAAAGAGCTATGCCGATAAGCGTCGTAAAACGTTAGAATTTCAAGTAGAGGATATGTTTTTGTTAAAAGTCTCACCTTGGAATGGTGTCATTCATTTTGGGAAACGAGGCAAGCTGAATACTCGTTATGTTGGACCATTCAATATAGTGAAGAGAATTGGTCCAGTAGCGTATCAACTGGACCTACCTGAAGGACTTAGTGGTGTACACAACGTCTTTCACGTCTCAAACTTGAAGAAATGTCTAGCAGACGCGTCACTCGCGATTCCTCTTAAGGAACTACACATTGATGAACATTTGCGTTTCATCGAAGAACCAGTGGAAATCATGGATAGGGAAGTCAAAATGTTAAAATACAGTAAAATCCATATTGTCAGAGTCCGTTTGAACTCGAAACGTGGATCGGAATTCACGTGGGAGCGTGAGGATCAGATGATACACAAATATCCTAATCTGTTCAGGCACTCCACGTCAGATTCTTAAGGTACTATTTTAATTTTCGGGATGAAAATTCTTTCAACTAGGGGATGATGTGATATCCGGAAAAAAAAATTTTAATTATTTTATTTAATTTTCGGGACGAAAATTCTTTCAACTAGGGGATGATGTGACAATCCGACTTTTCATGTTAACTCTGTTAACAATCCCGTTAAATATTCTGTTAAAAACTTAATCCCGTTAACTAAATCCAGTTAAATCTTAACTTATTTAACAAAATCTAACCCCAGGGTCTAATCCTGTCAACATCTAATTTCAAACAGCAAGGACCAAACCTGTAATTAATCTAAACCCTATCTGTTGACTAAGCAAAGTTAAAATTCAGTTTTTTTTGTCCTTAGTTGACTTTTGAAAGTCAAAACGCAAACCTCAATTCAAATTTAAGCTTCACGATCGTTTCCTGCTGAAATCTGTAACCGATATGCACGTTTTGGCCATTAATCCACCATCATTGAGCAATTAACACCATCATTACACAAGAATTAAATCGAATTATGGTTAATTCTGTCGTAACCGTCGCCCCCTTATCAAATTCGATAAATTCGAGTATCGTTTTCACAAATCGAACTCACTCTCACCTAAATCGCTCATCCCTGAAGATGTTACGCACGACAATTCGACCGGAGAAGCTGTGGGAATCGTCGGAGGCCAACCCATCACCGTCGGCACTCGTTCTACTCGTCTGTCACCAAATCGATAACGTTTAAGGTAACAAATCACTCCAATAATTTCGTTTATGTGTCTAGATCAAAAGCCCTCTACCAATTCAACCTTTAAACATCGAATATGTCATGATCCTAATATAGGGTTCTTCATAAAAACGATTTGGGGGTTTTGATCCTAAACCCAATCTTAATCAAATTAATTTACATCAATAGTTTCAAAATCACGTACTCATTGAAAACCCTCTATCGATTTCATCTTATAACATCGGATTGTTCTCGATATAAATTAGGGTTTGTTCATATCAAATTTGGGGGTTTTGATCTTTAACTTAATGTCAAAGAAATTAAAGCACATATGCAGATTCGCAACCCCTCGTTTAGTAAAAGCCCCATGATTTCAAAACTTTCCAACATCGAATTAAACTAAATCGATTCCAAGTTCTTGTTCTAGGGTTCGGTTCTTGAGACTAAGATTTAAACGACTTAAAACTAAGCGATTTTCAAATTAAAGCACACCACATATTCGTGGTAACTCGACTTGAAAAACCCCTATGACCTTTGGATCGATCGTTACCGATTTTGTGTGTTTGAGACTGGAATCAATCGCGACTTTGAATGGGGGAGAGGACTTTCGGGAGTTCCTGATTAAAACACATCGTTTTCTAAATGTGTTGTGACTAAGTTGGTGGCTGGGTTGGTTAAAGCGGTCGACCGTTGGGGAGGAGAGCCGGGTTCGAATCCTCCTCCCCAGTTTTCCTTTTATTTGATATTTTTTTAATGTTTTAAATGTAAAAAACAATTTCCACTATTATTATAATACTATATTAATATGTTTAAACCAGAAAAACTACCAGTGGACTCGGGATTTAATTTATAAACCATCCTTGATTCGTATTTCATAATTTTATAATATATATATATATATATATATTATTTATCCGTCAATTCTGAATAAAACAATATATATATTATATCATTTTTAACCGTGACTCTTGTTAAAATAATATATATTGATATATTATTTTCGCCACGTTTCTAAATTTTGTGAAACGTTTCAAAACTAATAAATAACATAATTATTTATGTTAATTACTCACGATTATATTCTCGAATAAAAATAATAAACTTATTATTTTTGTCGCACAATTTAATTATTTTTATTAATTCGCTAAACTTAAAAATAATATAATAAATTATATTATTTTCCTAGACTTCTAGTTAATGACAAAACGCTCGAATGTATTTATATTATTTGTCATTCATCGTGAAACGTATTCATCCTAATTAAGAATTCTCATTCTCGTGGACACGTTCGTCCACTCTTAATCATTAGAGCATTTCTTTAGGACGTTCAACCTTCCGTATTATCGTCACATATTCCGTTGTATCCCTAATTATTATGTGTATAATTCTAGGGCATACGTGAGCCATTGGAGGCTAGCACTCGTGGTTCTAATCTTACTCTAGTGTGAACCTACCTATGCCATTCAGGTGAGTTTTCACGGCCCCTTTTAATGTTTTATCTTGGGGGAGAAAACATGTCGCAAACTATTTTTGGATTATTGTATTCATATGTTATCAATGTTAAAGCTAAAGCGTAATACGCTATCACTGAAAGTCCTCAACACACATCGAACCGTTAATATGGATCTTAGTGAGGTAATGTTTAGTAGTACTACTAGGTTTAACAAATCCCACCCGCATTAGTCGCGCTAACTCGATTGGAGATCGAACGGGTGAAATGTTAGCCTACTCACATCGCCGGGGTTGATAGACCTGGCAGGAGGCAAATAAACAAACAGTCAGCTTCGGTTGCGAGCGCTTAAGTTAAACATGAACATAGGTTAGCTACCTGTAGATACATATTGAATGATCAATAATCTGGTAAATGTTTATTTATATACTGAAACCTGTGAACTCACCAACCTCGTTTTGACATCTTTTCTTGCATGTTTTCTCAGGTCGCTAAGATAAGGCACAGGTGCACACATATGACATGCATGGGATGCTCCTTTTGATTTATGTTTCATTAAATTGCTTGGACTTTGTTTTGAATTATGTTTGGTTTGGACTTTTGGACTTTTGGGCGCGTGTGTTTTGCGCATTTATTTTTCTTTACGCTTCCGCATTAAACTCTGATTAATGTGGTATTTTCATTTGAGTCCCATGTAGAGTCGTTCGATGTAAATAATGAATGAGATCCTGGTTTGTCACTTCCCAAAACGGTAAAACTCCGTTAGTTGAAATTGGGGGTGTGACAATCTTCCTCCTTCAGCTAGAGAGAGAAAGTGGGGGGTTTTAGAGAGAGAGAGTGTAAGAAGCTTCAAGTTTGTGCTCTAGATCTGCTACAAGTTGTGTATCCAACGTTTATGAAGAAGATCACACGAAGAAACGTCCGATTCATGATCATTGTCGAGTGACCTAGCTTAGACTTGTTGTTTGGAGTTATTTAACCAAAAATCGGGTGAGTTCTAGATGTCCCTTTTTATGAAGTTTTACTATGTTTTCGGGACTGATCACACGCTTACGAAACGTAATTTATGAAATGAATTTTTATGAAATGTTTTGCCTTAAAGGTTTACGAAAGGTTCTAAATGAATGGTGTTTTAATAAAACATACAATGCTTTAACTAAAGGGTTTCGCGAATGAATGAACGCTTTTAAAAAGAGTTAAATATGCCAACGTAGGTCTTTTCGTAAAACATTTATCATTCATTTGTAAACCCTTTCTTTCATTTAAAACACATTCCTTTATAAACATTTCGTTTCGTTAAGCATTCCTTTCATAAACCTTTCATTTCATTCACATTCTTGTTTCATAAATCGTTTCTTTCATAAACCGTTCATTCATAATTATTTCATTTCACACGTTCGTCACTTTATAAACATTCCATTCAAGTATGCACATCACTCTAGAAACAATTAAATATGGATTCTTGACTCACATGGTTGTCTGTAAGTAAACTGTGTTGGATGTCTATTTAGTGCTAACGTGCTAACCGTTGTGCATATAAGTCAACACGCGAAATTTATCAATTTAGGCTAGTGTCGCCTACCTTAGTGTGGCCGACACTAAGGTAGTGACAGCGTCGTTGGATGGTTTCACCACAATTAGTGTCGCCTTAACTTTTATTAAGGACTTAGTGTCGCCACGTGCTAGTGTTGCCACATATTAGTTTCGACACACCTTCAGTGTTGTCCTTTGGGTCATCTTCTCCAAGTGGCCCCTGGCTAGTGTCGCCACATGAGCTAGTGTCACCACTTATTGTCGCCTGATAAATATCAACTTCAAACATGTCTGTTTTCAACCCAAGTTTGCAACTTTTTTACTTCTAAAATGTTTGTTTAACTTCCATAAGGCTATATCTAGTCTTTGTTTGGCCATTAAATTGTAAAAATCTTGTTTTTAAGATTTAAACCCTAGTTTTAACCAAAAATCCATTTTCAACAGAAAAACATATATTTTAGGTTGGATTTTTACCTCAAAAGCTGTAGTTTCTCGTGGATTATTCTTTACAAACACTAGAGAAGTGTTTTGGAGCCAACTTTGAAGATCAAACACTTAATTCTTAAACTTTCTCTCTTTAGAAGTGTTCTTTCTCTGTCTACACGAAAATGGTGGTAATGATAGAGGTGGAGGCTGGGAATGAGGCTGATTCATGAGGGTTTAGGGTTTATGAAAGGGGTTACTTTGTATAATAGTAACAAAGTTTCAAAAGTGTTGCAATTAGGTCACTCAATACGCATTTTACACGGTATACACCCTTAGGTATACTATGGTGAGTGACCTAATTGTAACACTTTTGAAACTTGATTATTATTTTGTGGTGTTTTCTTTTATGGAAACCCATGCATATGAATCAAGCCCATCACCCCTCAATCCCATATCTTCTTTTCCTTCTTTCTTTCTTCATTTCGGCACATTACAAATGTCGGGTTTTTCGGATGTTACGGTTTTTTACATGTAAAATTGAGTTTTTATAAGTTTTTTACATGTAAAAAGTGGGGAACCGTAAACATGTGAAAAAGTTATAAAAAAAATATTTTTACACGTAAAAACTCATTTCTACGTAAAAAAAATTAAAAAAAGTAAATTTATTTTTTACAGAAACAATTTTTTTTTGTTAGATGTAAAAGCTCCAAATAAATAATGTAAAATTGAGTTTTGAGTAAATTACCATTTGTGTCCCTGTGGTTTACACGATTTAACACAATGCGTCCCTAACACAAATTTTTCTCGCTTTGAGTATCTGTGGTATACAATATGTAACACTCTGAGTCCCTAACACGTTAAAAAATTCCGTTAAGTTTAGTTTCGACAGTGGCAAGACTGATATTCACCCGAAACTTCTAAGTTCACACGAAACCAATAAGTTCACACGAAACTACTAACTTCACCCGAAACGATTAAAAATCCAATCTAAAATACATTATCACCAAGTAATCAATCCAAAATACATACACAAAAAACCAATCGAAACTACTAATTTGACTAAAGAAAACCAATCGAAACTACTAATTTGACCAAAAGAAACACCAATCGATGCTACATGTCGTCCCCGCCATATTCAACCTGAAAGATAAAGTCTCAGTTGAAAAGGAACTTCAACACGACCCTTACCCGCACCCGAAGGTGAGTAGGGGCCGCGTGCACCCACATTCTGGCTTCAAACACAAAAAAATGGTCAAAAATTGGATCGATCGAAAGTCCGATTATTAACACAAAAACGATCAAACACAAAATTGGTCAAAAATTGTACATGTGACAGCCTGGTTGTCGATGATGGCATCCACTCGAAGAGGCATTGTATAGGAAGAGGTCGGGGACGGCTTGGAAGAGGGAGGACGGTGAGTTTCGATAGGGGGCGTGAGTTAAAATAGGCACAGGGGCTCAGAGTGAGAATTAGGGTTATAAAAAACTTAGTAGTTTCGTGTGGACTTAGTAGTTTCGGGTGAATATCAGTCTTACCCCTGTCGAAACTAAACTTAACAGAAAAAATTTAACGAAGTTAGGCCCAGGGGCTCAGAGTGTTACAGATTGTATACCACAGGTACTCAAAGCGTTAAAATTTCGTGTTAGGGACGCATTGTGTAAAATCGTGTAAACCACAGGGACGCAAACGGTAATTTACTCTTGAGTTTTTTATATGATTACTCGTTTCCCCACTTTTTTGTGGTTTTCCAATGAATCTCTAGCGAGTATCGTGTCGATTATTTCCAAAGAAGATAACGATATCATCTAGGTTTCTACTATACTTTGTAGAAAAAAACACCACTTGAATTTTTTCACTGTTAAATGCAATAAAACTTTAAGACAAATTATCCTTTTTATTCGTAATTAACACACAATGTATACATATTAGGCGCATTAATTAACCATTATAAAGCATTATAACTTCTAGAAAAGTCGTACATTTAAAACTATATTGAGTACAAAAACAAATAACTTGCATTGTAGATATTGGTTGCGAGATATAATAAACTATTTCTTCTAGATTTTGTTGGATTTAACGGCAAGCTATCAGGATCTTTGAATTTAATTATTTACTTTATTTTTTAAATTAAATTTTACTTAAATGTTACTCAGTGGGACAAAATGTAAATCCTAAGCCATTCGTTGTATACATACATACTAAAAAACACCTACAACCTTTATTATATTCCTATCGTAGAATCAAAACAACGTGAAGCATTTGATAAGTAACTAATCAATTCTTGCAACCACTAGTGAACATATATTGGCACAAATAAAGATGAAAAGGCCGTTCTGTTATAATACAAAAATGAACATATATAGAATGTAGAAGCTAAGAACTTTGGAAATCAGAGGGAAATTCTATATTGATTAATTTCTCAAAACAAGAGAATTACAATTTATATATATTGCTAAACGAGCAATCAAATAAAGGAAAATAATAGGAAAATTATATCATCCTAAAATAAGGAGATATGAGAATAAGTGGACCAAAATTAACGGGATCCTATACCACAGAATTCGCTTAACAACCATCTCATCCACGATACTTCACTTACCGTAGACGCCATGGACCGATATTCTGCCTCGGCGGAGGAACGACACACCACAGATTCTTTCTTCGACTTCCAAGAAACCGGTGCCCCTCCAAATAGTAGTAAATAACCCTTTCGAGACCTCCTTGAAAAAGGACATCCCAACCAATCCGAATCACAATAAGTAAGAAGCTTTGTTCCTCCTTCTCTTGGAAGTAATATCCCTTGACCGGGTACACTTTTAAGATACCTCAGAACCCGGTTTGCGGCTTCCAAATGGGCTTGTCGGGGATCAGCCGCGAATTGGCTGAGGACATTAACAGAGTAGGCAATATCAGGTCGTGTTGCTTGGAGATATAACAAGCGACCGACAAGTCTTCGGTATTGGCTAGCATCAACACGAGGTCGTCCGTCATTCTTGTCAAGTTTCACATTTTGCTCCATTGGGAAATAACTAGGTCGACAACCTTCCATACCACAATCCTTAAGGATGTCTAAGATGTACTTCCTTTGACTTAAAACAAGACCCTCTTTTGTTCGTGCAACCTCGAGTCCCAAAAAATATTTCAACACACCTAGGTCTTTAATGCTAAACTTTGCATGAAGATAATCCTTGGTTTGTTGAATTTTATTCATGTTGTTCCCTGCCAAGATCACATCATCAACATATATAAGAGCTGTTACATATGTGTCAGCATTCTTGAAAATAGACAATGAATGATCGCCTTTGTCTGTCTAAAACCAATCTCACCAAGAGCCACAGTAAACTTTTGATACCAATCTCTGGAAGTCTGCTTTAACCCGTACAAGGATTTCTTCATTTTGCAAACCCTTGTGTCTCCATTTTTGCAAAAACCTTGAGGAACTTTCTTATAAACTTCTTCATCGAGGTTCCCATGCAAGAATGCGTTATAAAAATCTAACTGATGAATGGTCCAATCTTGTTTAACAACAGCTAGAAGAGTGCGAACAGTGGCCAATTTTGCATCTGGTGTAAAGGTCTCATGGTAATCAACCCCCTCCATCTGTGTAAACCCTCTAGCCACCAAACGTGCCTTAAACCTCTCAATTTCACCGTTAGGTTTATATTTAATTTTGTAGACCCATTTTGAGTCTATGGCACGTTTACCGTTTGGTAATTCTTCTAAGGACCATGTTCCATTTTCTTCGAGAGCCTGAATCTCTTTCTTCATAGCCTCGACCCACCTGTCATCTTTAATAGCATGAGCGAAATATTTTGGCTCATTTTCCGAACTAATGGCCGTGAGAAAAGCTTTGTGCTTGTCAGAAAATAATACATGGTAAAGAAAACTTTTATATTGTCTAAATCTTTTTTGTTTTAAGTTCCGCCACTGCTTTCAAGCACCCCACAAATTTATAATTGTTCAAGTTCCGCCACTGCTTTCAAGCACTGCAACTCTGCAAGTTTTGTTTCATTAAAATTAAATTGTGACAACTACATCAACTCAAAGCATCAAGATGGTAATAATTCTTAGGACAATGGGCTTTTTGTAGGTTACCGATCCAAGCATCAAGATGGTAATAATTTTTAAGACATATATGTGATTACTCACATGGAAATTAGGATGAGCAATTAGGATAGACTACTAGTTATCTCTAAAAAGTCATCAAGGACACTTATTTAACAAGCATGGATTAAAACATAGTTTCAATTTAAATAAAGCAATATCTTCGTCGTTAATTACTGTGATTTTGCTAAAAGAATTTGCAGACTAACTCAATACTGTCAGAGAATCAGTAAATCCTCAAATTCCATTTACAATACTTTTGTTCTTAATATTAAAAACACTAAAAAATCAATAACATTTTCTCAATTAAGAGCTAATATTACTATCATACCTTCCCTCTTTTCATTTCCTCCCTACTCTTTTCTTATGATGCCACCATCTCCACCTACATTTACACCCTCACCCTCACCAATCCCACCACCACTGGCCGCCTGAAATTCTCATGTAATGTTCACTTGTTCTTGTGATCATAATCATAAGCCCATATCCTTCCCTCGTCATGTCCTTCTCCATGTGTAATTCACTCCTAATTCTAGAACCCATACCTTTCATTATGTACAAAAATGTCCAATATGATGGGAAGCCATACGTTTCGAAATTGTTGCTCTGCACTTTTAAATACACATGGGTATTAGTTATTGCCCCTTCCAAGCAAAAATTGTTGGGGGTAAAGGGGATTACAAGATCAAGCGTCACCTTAATGGTATAAAGCCATGCATGTTGCCAAGGGTTTAGATTCAACACACACCATTGATCTAAGTTACATTGCTAAACATGAAACTACACTATTATTGGATACAAAATAAAAGACAAATACTGATACGAAAGGCTGATGATCTTCTGAAAGGCTTCTGATGAAACAATGCCCTTATATAATATTGGTGTGCGCACTAACTGTGCACTAATCATAAGACACTATCAGATAATACTGATCTATCCGCAATAACATCGTCTATTAGTAGCAAACTTTGTCTACCGGTAGTACTTTGTTTTTCAGCAGCAGGCTTGTTTTATCCGTAACAAAATGGTTATCTGTAGCAAATTTGACAATCCAAAGCAAAATTTGTACTGTCAGCAGGATCGTACTTAGAATGTTTTGGAACAATCAGCCTCAAGTTCTTACAATACTTATTACCGACAACTCTTCAGTATTTGTGATATCTCTCATCTAGCGTTTACACTCAAGGACTTGGATATTTCAACTTTTTTCTTAAGGGTTAGCCACATTCTCTAATAACATTCTTCATCTCTCACACCAATAGTATCTTCTTGACATTTTACAATGTACTGGCCTTTGACAGTGTCGTTTGTTGTCCATTCTTGTAGCTCCATGATATATTCCATTCTTGTAGCTCCATGATATATGTTCTCACGGTGATGTAGTGTTCCCAGAATGTCCTTATTCTATCGTAGAACTATTGATACCCTTAAAAACATCGTCTTGACTCGTCTAAAGATTGCCTATGCTGTTAGTAAGGTTTCTTGGTTTCTTCAGACACCTAATGACTAACATTGGATGGTTATCAAATGTATTAATTGTTTCCTTATGGGTTATCTATCCGTAGATCTTCTAGCCTTGCCATTCATGCGTATTAAGATGCTAACGAGCCAGTTACCAAGGCAGTATTTGCTACTGTGTGTTTCTAGGATCTAACCTCGTGTGTTGATTATTTAAGAAACAACATACAACTAGAAGATCCTACATAATCATTTGTAGTTGTATGTTGATTATTTAACTCAAACACTAAATTGCTTCCCATGTGAACCACAATCGATTAAGTACAACACTCACCACCTAATCATTGTGTGTTCACAATCACATTCACATCAACACCAATCCCACCTAATCCTCTTCTTGAACAAGATGAGTTTCATTCTTTTCCACTTTTTTGTTACCTTGCCACTTGGTGCACTCATAAGCAAATTGACCAAGATCCCCACACTCATAACATATGAACTCACTTTTGTCCCTACGACCTCTTCCACACCCTTTTCCTCAACGATGGCTTTGATTTGCAACACCTCGACCTTACTATAATGCCAATTGTCTGTATCTTTTACTTTTTGATTACTTGCACTTGCCATAAGAAACTTGCTTTGGTCATTCTCGTTCGGTGCATCAAAACTTTTTACAAGTTCTTCGAATG
Source organism: Smallanthus sonchifolius (assembly GCA_023525975.1). NCBI lineage: Eukaryota > Viridiplantae > Streptophyta > Magnoliopsida > Asterales > Asteraceae > Smallanthus > Smallanthus sonchifolius. The sequence goes on from CM042023.1 coordinate 27,037,583, forward strand.
CTTTCATCTTACCGACGACATCTTCGAATGGCATCTTGTCAGTATTTGAATACTGCTCGATGGAGGATATGAATGGTAGAAACTTCTTTGCAGCTGAATTGAGTAGCTTCCTCACAATCACCCTATCTTTCAGAACATATCGAAGGGTACTTAGTTCTTACACCACTTAACTTTCATGCAAAAGCATCCACATTTTCATTCTCTTTCATCTTCATGTATTCTAGTTCACTCCTCAAAGTTTGTAAACATGCTTTCTAAACCATATCTACTCCTAGGTGCAAAATCTTGATTGAATCCCACACTTCTTTCCCACTCTGGTATCAAGATATCTTCTAGCAATGTCTGAAAGATCATTGCTTTTTTGGTAGATGTCTTCTTTTCATCCACTTCTGCTCCTACTGCTTCATACACCACCCCAAAAGTCATAAGCCTTCAATGTTTGCTTCATACACCACCTTCAATCTAAGAGGCATGGTCCACTACCAAGTAGGTTAGTCTCACATTGAAATTTTACCATCAATTAACTTTTTTTAAGCATTGTATTGAACATTTTATGTAACAATTGAAATATTCTTAATTTTAATATTAAAAAAATTAATAATTGTAAATTCCATGTCATGAAATTTTCTTAATTTTAATAGTAAAAAAATATATGTTAATTCCATGTCATCAAATTAAAAAAGAAAAGAAAAAAAATGCAACATAGGCTTGTAACCGGTTAACACAAGTAAAAAACATAGTATTAGAACATCTATTGAAGGTTGACTGATTTAATTGAGAAAAAAAATTGAGTTACTTAATTTGAATAGTTTAAAAAGTTATTACATTTTTATAAAGTTTTCACAAAATATAACTATAAACTTCTACAAACATGTTTTTAGCTTTTTCCTAAAACATTTTTTATTCTCTAAAATGATTTTTTACTTTACAGCTTTATCTTATGTTATACGAGATCATTTTTTATATAACTAAACATAACACTTTTATAATATAAAACTTTTTTATTTTTTAATATACAACCTTCATGTTTCATCGCGTCAAAGGGATTTAATTTGTAGTGATTAGAAAGTCTTCACTTAAAATTTTAAAACATAAACCGTCGATATACAAATCATGCAAAATACATAATTTAAATAATAACAAAAGATCAAATTTTGTCCCAAACTATCCATAATTTGCATCTTATTATTATTAATGTTGAATACATTAATTTATTAAAAGTTTGTGCGCTTTATCATGCTCTCACCACAAAGAACTTTTGCTACTTGACTTTTCACTTATTTTATATTTACTATTCATTACTAAACTTAGACTTTAGAATTTATATATTTAAAGTATTTAGTAGTTTAATCATTGTAATGGAAAAGATATTATAAAAAAGGAAAAGATATCAGTTTTAATTGAAATTAGTGAAATATCATCATTCAAATTTAAAGAAACAGATCGACTTTAGGCGATGTTTAGTCATCGTGGAAGCAAAGGGCGTGAGTGCCACCTTAACCATTCATGCTAGGAACATCGTGTCAAAGGGCGTTAAAGAGGCGTGAGCCCCGAAGAGCGTAAATAGTTTCACTGGGCAAGGGGCAAGTTTGCATATAATGAGTCAACAACCTCACCAATCAAGAATGGACACCTCATCAATTCATTTTTTCTTTTTAATTCAATATTTACGTTTAGATTTACTTTGATTTTTCTCAAATAAGTCTTGATTGGTAATCATTAAAAAAAACAAAATACACAAATTTGTTTATTTTATTTTTTTTCTAAACATTCCGGTATAAATTTTAACAAAGACGAATTTGTTTAAAAAATAAAATATTTTTGGTTTCTTAAGTGGTTTTGACACGCATCTATACTACCTAATAAATAAGTAAACTAAGAGGACACTTGTCACATTTCTAGGCCTACTCACTTTAATTTTCCCATCTCTCTCTTCTATTAATAATCAGTTCCACTATTTTAGACAACTAAATTAATTATTTGTTTCAATTTTTATCTACACGTTTTTAATTTAAAATTGTGTTTATCATCAATTAATTTGTTCCATCATATTTTATAGTCAGCTAGGATTCAAATAAAAAACTTTTAATCATATATATACATATTCACATTGTTCTATTTTGACGAGTGTATGTGTTACTAGATTACATTATATTTTATTCAACCCGTGTATTACACGGATTTTAAAAACATAAACTTTTTATTACTAAACATATAACATTACATTTATTTAACCCGTGTAATACACGGGATTCTAACCTAGTATTGTTATATATTTATATATAAATATTAAATTAATATTTTTTTGTCTTCATTTTATTAAGTCATGATTAGTTATTGATTAAAAATTTAATGCAGTCAGTGACTGTATGGTCTGGGCTTGACTTAGGATCTTCAATGAATCAAAATCAACAAGTCACCTTGATATGGGCGGAATTAGTATCAAGATGTGAATCAAAGTATCTAACAAGACGGAATAGATAAACACAAGTATTACTCAATAATTCTCGGTATATTGCTTGTGCATATGATTGCAAAGTATTTCTGCCGTCAACCAAAAAAAAATACAAGAAACAATATTTATACTAAAACAAGAAAAGTACTCGCATGAAGTATTTGTACGATTACTTAGGAAGTACACGCACCCGTATTCGCATGAATACGCTGAGTATCCGGCTTAGAGTATACGTGCGAATACTTGGTATTTGCTTGCAAGTATTCGCTTGAATAGTTCATCTATTTAAAACATCGTAGTCTTTGATTCGTCAGCCTATTAGATAGTCCTTACAGTGACGTGGTAGTGAAATCATTATAGAAATTAGTGATTCTGGTAGTGATTGTCCTTGTGCTGAAGTGGTAGTAACATGGCGGGTGTGATTACAATTTTTAGTGAAACACTACACTTAACCTTAGTAATATCAATACCAAATACCTTTTATTTATACTTGGTTATTCCATCTAAAAGTACGTTTTCAAAATCATATGCTTTTATTTCAAAACTAATTGATAATGAAAGAATATATCAACCTTTTAGCAAAGAAATATGTATTTTGTGGAGTTGTGATTAAGTTTGCACCCATCAATCCTCCTCTCAAACACAATTTATATAGTCCAATTTATACCGCCATTTTTATTGCCGGGGCAATGTCTTGACATCAAGAAACAATCGATGCAAGACATCGACATGGATCAACTTGCTTCAAGTGAGCCAACATAGTCGTTGAATTGGGTAAACCTATTGGCGCCAACTATATCACACTTCACATTGCACATATTCAGTCGCCACTAAACTATTTAAGAGGCCAAGGCGAAGAGAAAAACCCGAACCCGGGGCTTTTTTTTTTCAAATGTCATCATTGTAAAGTAATAGAGAAGTTCTTGTACTATGTCTGCACAACCTGCACTAGGTGGAATAGTCGGGCAGAAAGTTTGGCGCCAACCTTCATTAACCCGCCAATTTATTTGTACTTATCATTTATATTCAAATGTTGTAGATAGGATAGTCAACATAGTTTGTTAGTCTAGAATACTTATCTCCTACTTATTCTCATGATATACTTGTATTTAAAGATTCATCTCTAATGAATGAAAATCATCGATTACAATCACACCCTTCTCAATACCTTGTTATGGTATTAGACCATTCTTCCCCACACTCATCCACTCCATCATCCCCTTCAAACTCCAGACCTGCAACTCCAAATCTATCCATGTCGGATATGACGTCATTGATGATCAATCCCTCCATGAAGGACCTCACGGTAATAACTGTACCTGCAACCCTCAAACTCACTTCCTTAAACTACCTGGCTTGGAAAACACAAGTCGAAGCCTTACTCTATGGACTCGATTTATACAAGTTCATAGATGGTTCTCACCCAGCCCCCATGCCAATCACTGCTGCAGATGGAACCTAAACAACCCAGACGGAATACTCCCAGTGGTTCCACCAAGACCGATTGTTATTTGGGGCCCTTGTAGGAAGCCTCTGCGACAACTGGTAATTTTACTGAACAATTATTTAAATATAATTACACGAGACTATGCATATTAGACTAATTATTAAGTAATTAAATTTAACCGGGTCTAGTACAGTCCACCCACTATACAACTTGTGAAGGAAAAATTAGAAATTTCCATGACACATCAAATCTCATACGTGTTGCTGATAAACTTTAAATAAAATGAACCCCTCGAGAAACATTATCTTTATTTCTAATATTAGAGAATACCTATACGGAGATAAATTCTAAACATGTAACGCCAGGGGCAGATGTATGTGGAGGGCAGGGGTACCTGTCGGTACCCCTCAACTTTCGATGCGTCGTGGGAATTTTCGACGCGCAGCGGGAATTTTTTTTTTTTTTTACCATTTTATGTATCCAGATACCCCTGAACGAAATTTTACCCCTGGATTTTTTTCTAGATCCGCCACTGTGTAACGCGGTCACGTATTTTGTCCGAGCTACTAAACTTATACATTTTTTTATATAATACCCGACTCGTCCTGACATGCAACGACAAAAGAAGAACCGACACGCGGGTATTATACCGGACTTGGAACGAGCGGGTAATGCACCACACCCTACCCTACCCCCCCCCCACACCGTGCTCCTCTTCTTCTCAGCCGAACAAAAAGCCCACAAAGGGGTCTTGTTTCATGTTTTCCCAACACCATGTCCTTGGGAGACAAGGTTGGCTAATGGAGACACAAGGACTAAGGGTTAATGCCCATTCTTGATGATATAAATACATGCACGCATACAAGCTCAAACCCACACCAACCCAAACACACTCTTTTGCTCTCCTCTCTCTCGGCCTACACCACCCGACCACCTTCTCTCTCGACTTTTTACGTGAGCACTCGATCTATTTTTATATTCGTTAACTTAGTTGGTGATATTATTATAGAACAGCTATACTCGGTTCGTATTTTAAATAACGTATAAAAGACGGGTTTATAATATAAAATGTGACGGTTAAAAATCATAAGTTGTAAACTCTATTCTTTATTATTTTAGTCTAATGGTTAATTTATTGAAGATATTACTCATTATTCACATAAACGTATTAATATGACATATATACTTTATTAATAACATAAATAATAATTATGATTTTATTATAATTATTATAAATATAAAAGAGTTAATATTTAATTCAACATGCAAAAAGGATTTTATAAAATTATTTTTATAAACACACATTCATGTAACTATATATTAGTTTTGTAAAAGTTTATAATTTTATACATATATATATATATATGTATGTATTGTTGCGATAATTAGAGACGAGTTTGGGAAATAAAATAATATATTAGTTATTTTATGACATTTTAATTTCATCTATTTATAATAAATATATATATTATATATTTATTAATCATGAGAGATGACTTAAACCGAAAACAAGATTTGGACAAATAAAAGTCTAAGTTTTAATTATTAAAGGAATTTTAATAAATATAACTACTATAACAACAAGTTGTATCACAAACGGCGGTCGAGTCGGACCACTGTAAATTATTACAAGGCAAGGGTCAAGACTTCGGGCTATTAATCTTGTGACCAACCCACACATTATCTACTACATAGACCTTAAGGTGTCTTAATTATTTTAGGGCACGGGTAGGTCGGAACTTATTTAGACTTGCTACTTACATCATCACTCACCACCTTGTTAGCTATGGTGAGTCTTCACGACCCCATTTTTACTTGTTTTAAATTGATATTTAAACATACGGGGGAGAAAACTTTCTCAACTTGAAACTTGACACATGTACCTACATCGTTACATGAGTAAACTCGTTTAATGCTCAAAGTCCCCTCTTATTCTGTAACCGTTAGTTATGATATAAAGGTGGATATTGTGAATAGATCTATTTGGGTTGACACCCCCACCCGTGGTTAGTCGCTCTAACCTTGATTGGAGGTCAAAGTGGGTGCATAATTTTCTTCAACTATACAATGTTTAGCATTAAGAACATTGGGTTAGGGGCACAACTAAACGTCAAGTTTCGGTTATGGGAGCTCATGGTAATGATAATAGACTTATACTATTGTTTTAATTAATAATAGTAAAACATACATTGTTCGGGTGAACAATATACTAGTTGAAATCTTGTGGTCCAACGGAAAACTATTCAACTAAACCTGTGAACTCACCAACTTTATGTTGACTTTTTAAGCTTGTTTTCTCAAGTAACTAGAACCATGGAACAGAGGGCATGCATGCACGTAAATCACCTTTTGAAGTTTTCCTATTATAACCTAGGAGCATCTAGGTCATAGCCGACACACTTGTTGTTTAAAAAGCCGTATACTTTGGTTTTAAGTGTGGTACTTTTGCATGTAATGTCTTAAAACAATTTGAAATTTTCTGAAATGACTTAACCCCTTTGATTATGAATGCATTTAGAAGTCGTTTGATGTAATCAAAGGCTATGAACACCATGAATCGTTACACCCCGTGTTTCCGCCCTAGGCGGGGTGTGACAGATTGGTATCAGATCCATTGGTTATAGCGAACTAGGTTGCATTAGTGAGCCTAGACTATAGCCATAGAAACAGGACACAAACATTGCATTGCACAACTTATATGATTTGCACTAACATTGAATTGTCACAGCTATGTCACACAACGGTTGGATATACATCTCGGACTCCGATAAGGAGCCACCCTCCGAACCAACATCAACGATCTCGTCTGTGGACTCCTCCGCAGCACCCCCTACACCTCGATGAGGATCCAGTCGAAGAGCCCGCAGAGACTCCCGCGGTTCAGGAGATGGATGCTATGCCAGCACCGGTTGAGCCTGTAGCCCCTACTCCCGAGGGGATTCCAGCTACTGTGGGGACTGCCCGCCCTATCATTACACCTTCCTATGTCTGCACCCATCTGAGAGGGACCCGTATCCGCATTACTCCGCGGAAGAAAGTCCTTCCGCCTCGCAAGAGGCCGGCTTCTCCTACCCCCACCATCCCCGAGCCTGAGCCTAAGAGGGCTAGATCCACTTCCCTTAACCCGATAGCCCCTGCACCGAGGAGGCATATGTCCTCCTGCAGGATATGGGGATGAGTAGCCCCCACCTTACGAAGGTGGGTGGACGTGGAGGGAACTCCCTCCACCTACGAGGTGGGAGAGTCTTCCCGCATTACCACTCCCCTGCCTATCACCGGCGTCCGCCATGACGATCGACTAGATGGTCTCTAGGAGGATGTCGAGCACCTGCAGGTTCATGCATAGAGACTAGAAGAGCTTCAGAGACTGATGGCTCGACTGGACCTGATCCAGTAGCATGAGGCGAAGGCCGTGCTCGATGTGAGCACACGCCTTGATCATGTGGAGGACAACATCGCGGTGATTACCGGCGTGGAGGATTGGTCCATTGATCTTGACCAGAGGATCTCCGACCTACAGGAGAGTCTAGCCGCGGTTACACTCCGTGTGACGGCAGCAGAGTAGGAGACAGCTACCCTAGGGGAGGAGCTGCAGCAGACACGAGCCCTTGCCACCGTTTATGCCATTTCGGCTACCGCTGCTGCCCAGTCAGGTTTATTCTCACGCTTTGCTAGCGGACCTATGTGAGCGGGTTGTGCTCACCTAGATTAGGATTTGAAAGTTGTATTGACAGGGATTTGTACCCTTATCCCTTTTGTATTATCGACAATTATGTAACAAGTTTGAATCCATCTATATATTATACGTGTGTCTGGTGTTTGTGGTTGTTTACATTTCCTATTCATGTGATGCCAATTATTGTATGTATAGTGTCTTATTTTTTTTTCTTGTCATTTATACTAGAAAGAAAAACATGGCGCCCAAAGGCAGAACACAACGTAACACTCTACAGAACACTGAAAACGCAGAAACAACACAAAAACGATTGAAGAACAACCTTTTTAAACATGTGTAAAACCTATATACACAAATCATCAAAAACTTCTATATCCATATAGCCAAATATCTTTACAAATCAGGAAAAAAACATATACACAAATAAGAAAAAAATAAAATTACATTGTAACGCCCTAAAAAGATCTTAAATAAACAAATGTTATGTTTTTGTAAAAGTTCCTAAAAGTGGAAGGGGCTAGCGAGTAATTAGGTCGGGTTCCATCAGTTGAAAGTTAGAGCAAAGGATGTACCGAAAATTGCTTTTCGTACGCGTTATGAACACTACAAGTTTCTCGTGATGCCATTCGAATTTACTAATACCCCTGCGACATTTATGGAATTCATAAACATAGTCTGCGGTCAAATGTTGGACCGGACAGTGATAGTTGTCACACCCAACCAAGGCGGAAACAGGGGAGTGCGATAAAACTGAATAAAATAACACAAGGCAATAAAGAAGATTACTATTAAATTCCATAGAGTTAAAATCTCATTACATAAATCTCAACTTAAACCAACCAAATAACATGTTCAAAAGACAAAACAACTTATAACAAAGTTTCTTCATTTAACATCTAGGCAAATCCTGTGTGATCCTTTGCTTGACCTATCATGAGCTTAATCACCTGAAACATGTACGAAAAACAAGTGTCAACTAAAAATAGTTGGTGAGAAATAACAGGTTTAATAAAATCATAAGTTTGGCAAAAGTAACAATTCACAATTCAAGATCATCATATAGCACATAAATAAAACAAACACATGATTAGCAAATCCAACCTAAAATGATGAATAACGAATAAATGGTACAACTCACAAGTTGCACTAATAATGAATAAGATGTCCAACCAAAAGTTGTCCATAAAATATGATGCGGTTTCCATCCTATGGCCCATATCTGTGCTACCGTTGGCTTGAAAGCTTCAAGTTAAGGATTTGCAAGTTTAACGTTTATCATGTTGTGTTCATTTATTCACATACATATAAGATTCACTTGTTTTAGAATTGTTTGAAAAATAACGTGTTTTAATGCGTGCCAACACCATGTTTCCCCCAAAACGATTTGAATAAAGTGGGGCTACGAAGTCTCACTTTGATAACTAGGAGCGATAAGAGACTTGAGCAAATATACGAGGTGAATCACGGACTAGACCCTAAACAAATGAATGAACTAGTTTTAGGATACGTTCGATGGTTATGAGTGTTAGATAGGCGGTTCGAGTCATAAGGTTAAGAACTAGTTGCAAAAGTAGAATTTTAGTTGTTTTACTGATTTGGACATCAAAGTAGCTGAACAGAAACGGGCTTGTTAAAAATATCAAACGACGTCCAAAAACTATGAAATTTTACAGGTGATTCTAAACAAGTTTTGTTTAGAAAGTTTTTCCATTTGAGACTCGGATCATAGCCAAAACAATCCAACACGATAGAAGGTACTGAAAAAGGTTTTTGTCCCATTTTGGCTACTACGGAGTCATAAATTTGAATTTGAAAACGAGCTAATTATGGTTGGAAAGAAAATTCGACGAACTACGTCGTGGAATTTGATTTTTCTCATTTTCGTTTAATTGTTGTCAAGTTATGCTTAGTTAAATCAGCACAGTTTCTTTCCACAATCAACGATTACTTAAGTGGACCGTTTAGGGTTTTAAGGTTACCGAACGCGTAATAAAAAAATTAGACGAATGTTATTATATAATTATATTACATAATATAATCAGATTAGGTTTGCCAATACGTCCCGTGTCACCGGTCTAGCCACGATATTCACAGAAGCATTTTGGTCACATAATGCAATCGGCATAACCGACACGAGCAAGCGGATTCAATATTAAATTAGCGTGTGAGTTAATATAAAAGATAATACATAATTATTAACATGTTTTAAGTTATCAAGAACATATTAAAGCCTCGGTAGAGCCACTTTTGCAATAGTTGTCTTGAGGATTCACAGAATGCGACAGCATAGCCGCCATTGCAAACGGGATCCTTTGTTTGATTGTTGGTAATGTTAGCTTGATTTCTTGGTTTAGTTAACATTATTAGAGAGTTTTTAGGGCTGAGGTTTCACATGATAAAGTGATCATGGATAAAAAATAGAAAAAGATTGAGGGGATGAAGAAAGAATGAATTAAAAGACGGTATTGAACTTCAAAGGGTTACTTACTTGTTTGATCTTTCTTGGAATCCTCTAGGGATTTACGAAATATTCAAAAGGGGAGGCAGGAATTTCATAAATTATAAAGGTTTGGGAGTGTTTGAGGTAGAATTATAAAAGAAAATAAGTTCCTAAGCCTCCTATTTATACTATGGGTGAAGGGTGTAAAAATGGGTGTAAAAATGGAATGTCTTGGAAAGGAATTTAGGGTTTTTAGGGTGTGTAAAGGGGGGTGGATGAAATTTCTTGGCCTCGTGGGCTGCAAATTCTTCCATGGGTCATGATTCATGGATGGCCTTTGACCCATGGTTGAACCAACGGTTCGGTTTCGTGGTTTTTGATCGTTTTTTTTAATTTCAGGATTTACTTAAGGAAAGTTTTGCAAACAAACTTTGTTTTAATTAATGAAATGAATACGTTAAACATTTAAAACATAAATTAATGTCATGTTAGACGAATTTGTCGGGTGTGGACGGTACACAGCTAACGGCGGTTTAAAAAGCGAGCGATCGCACGAAAGTACTAACTAACGTACCAGGGCATCAATTTGAATTATGTGACAACTTGAATGAGTTAAAAAACTATGTTAGGCACATATGGTTGATGCATTTCCTTTGATATAGTAGTGGGTGAGTTTTCGTGTCGGTAAACGAGTTATGATGAGGGTTTCAAGCTTCATTGATTCATGAATATGGTAACCGTTATAAGTAAGTGAAAAGAAGAAATGTTACAGTCTCCCCTAGTTAAGGGAATTTCGTCCCCGAAATTCAACTAGTAGAGACAGTGATAACTAGAAAATGATAGGTTATGATATACGTTGACTAGGGCTAGTCCTTGATCCGACGCCTAGTCCCACTTCCAATGCACCATCAGTGTTTATATATAGGGTGTACCGCAACTAACCCGTCACACTTTTGGCGCCTTGGAAACGTACTAGCCACCTATCAAGACTACCACTAACACGGATAATGTTGGGTGGCATGATTCGAGTTCAGGAATTGGTTATGGGTAACTACATCATAGAATTTCACTTCACACCAATGTACCTGTAAATTCATGACTACGTTCACGACCACAATCGTCAATTTACCTTACACGGGGTGTGATATGTCCATCTACTATGCACCTATAAAGTGATGATAGTAATGTAGACGGAGGTTACGAACATTATCGAAGGGCAGTGAAAACATGTTGTTTTGAGATTTAAGAATCATGATTAATAGGTATCTTATGCATATTTAGCAGTAATGTATAAAGTGGGATATTAACATAGCAATCCACAAAATGAATCCTGGATAATAATACATCCAAACATAGTGCAAATTTATGAGAAAACATGATTCATTGATAAAAGAAATCAACTTAAGTCTTAAGATAGTGTCATCCAAACAAACATAGAATTCAAGTTTTGATGAACCAATGTAACAAATTAAGAAATCAAATAAGTAACATAGTTATCATGTCTCCCCCAGTTAAGGGGATTTCCTCCCAAAGCTTAACCAGTGGGGTTTGGGTTGTCTTGGGGGCAGGGTCTTCACGAGCCTCAGTTGTTCCCATGACAAAGGTGCGAGCACGAGCACCTTGATTGTTGTTAAGCTTGGGACAATGGTGTTTGAAGTGATCGGTTGCACCACACTCAAAGCAAGACCTACCATTGATATTAAAAGGGACCATGGCATTGTTGGCAGCAGCAATAGTAGGCATGCGGCAAGAGGTGGCTAGATACCCATTTCTTCCGCACTTGGTGCACTTACGACAGGGTTGTGCATAAGGGTGATGATACTGGCACTTTGCACACAGAAGGTAAGGTCCACCGTATGGCTTCTTGGCAGAAACAAGGGCAACTTGGGTAATATGAGTGGCAGGAGTTACTATAGCAAAGCCATTGGATGTCTTTTGTTTCTTATGATGGTAGTCGGGCTCCATCATTACATCTTCATTGGTCCTTTTGTCACTTTTCCGAAACAAGATCCTAGACTTAACTAGATCGTTCGTTAAGGACCCATACAAACGAATAGCAGCTTCAAGTGTTGTGGGGATACTTCCCATGAAGGTACCCCGAATTTGAGGTGAAAGGTCTCCAATGTAACGATCAATTTTCTGAGTCAGGGGTGTAACCATATGCGGGACTAGGATGCAGAGTTCATGAAAGAGTGTGGTGTATGACTAACTTTCCCCACTATCGTGGGTAAGGTGCCACAGCTCAATCTCCAACTTCTTCATCTCATTGTTGGGACAGAACTCCTCGATCATAATTTTCTTGAGCTTATCCCAAGTCACAGCAAGAGCTCCTTCCCTACCCAGAATCTTCTTTTCAGCATTCCACCAAGCCAGTGCCCTCTTTTGGAAGGCACTTGTAGCATACTTTACCTTAAGTTCATCGGGACAGTCACTCATCTCAAACGTGTTTTCCATGCCTTCAAATCATTGCAATAGCCCTGTTGCACCTTCAGATCTAAGGTACTTTTGTGGGTCACAAGAGTTAAAGTGCTTGAATGTACAAACACTCCCACTAGATCTTCCAGTGGAGTTGTTGATTTGAGTGACAATAATGGATAAGACAACAGCAAGTTGTTGAGTGAGAAGGGTGGCTATGGCAAAGGTTTCGGCGAAAGGGTTGGAGGCTTCACCGGTGTTGGCCACGGTGGTATCGGGATCACAACGAGGAGGCATTCTACGAAAGAGAAATCACAAGCTGAAAGTTAGGATAGACATTCAAATAATAATAAAATCACTCATTCAATAATATCAAATGTCTTACAAGATTAATAAAACATATATTAAAATATATATCTTGAATTACAATTGAAATTAAAGATAAATTTGACTAATCAAAACTCAAGGTCCGGATGAATAATACTAGTGAGACGTTGTTTAGCCTATAGGTGGGCACTCACTCCAATGGTCTCCAGGTAAGTGCGACTCGTAACAAACGTGCCTCACTTTCCTTAGTGCCAAGACCCCTAGTGTACAGGCGCTCACCCTTCCAGATTACACGTGTCCCTAGTACCATTATGCGGGTCTTTGAATTTGATGAGAGTGTCATGGATTGGGCCTTGCCCAAGAATTGGATTCAGCTTCCTGCAAGCTTCTTCTTCCTTCATGTTGTTGGGCTCCAATTTGCTGGGAATGTAGATGACTTCTTCCTCGAGTCGTGAGTAGTGCGGGTTAGTTGTATCCAACAGTAGTTCGAGGTCTTCCTTCTTGCGGCCTTCTTGATCGGGCTTGGACTCTCCGACGTGTGACAGCGGATCCGAGTCTTCATGAGTGTGTGTAATGTGAGGGTTGTGGACGAGATACAGTGAAAGCATAGTAATTATATGTGAGCACATAATTCCAAATAATGTGGCAAATGTGGCACTTAGGTTATAGTCTAGGTTATTGCTAAGGGAACCTAATACTCTATAACCAAGGCTCTGATACCAATCTATCACACCTCGCCAAGGCGGAAATAGGGGAGTGCGACAAAATTGAATAAAATAACACAAGGCAATAAAAAAGATTACTATTAAATTCCATAGAGTTAAAATCTCATTACATAAATCTCAACTTAAACCAACCAAATAACACGTTTAAAAGACAAAACAACTTATAACAAAGTTTCTTCATTTAATATCTAGGAAAATCCTATGTGATCCTTTGCTTGACCTATCATGAGCTTAATCACCTTAAACATGTACGAAAAAAATGTCAACTAAAAATAGTTGGTGAGAAATCACAGGTTTAATAAAATCATAAGTTTGGTAAAAGTAACAATTCACAATTCAAGATCATCATATAGCACATAAATAAAACAAACACATGATAAGCAAATCCAACCTAAAATGATGAATAACGAATAAGTGGTACAACTCGCAAGTTGCACTAATAACTAATAAGATGTCCAACCAAAATTTGTCCATAAAGTATGACGCGGTTTCCATCCTGTGACCCATATCTGTACTACCGTTGGCTTGAAAGCTTCAAGTTAAGTATTTGCAAGTTTAACGTTTATCATGTTGTGTTTATTTATTGACATACGTATAAGATTAACTTGTTTTAGAATTTTTTGAAAAATAACATGTTTCGCCCAAAACAATTTGAATAAAGTGGGGCTACGACGTCTCACCTTGATAACTAGGAGCGATAAGAGACTTGAGCAAATCGACGAGGTGAATCACGGACCAGACCCTAAACAAATGAATAAACTAGTTTTAGTGTATGTTCGATGGTTACGAGTGGTAGATAGGCGGTTCGGGTCATAAGGATAAGAATTAGTTGCAAAAGTAGAATTTTAGTTTTTTACTGATTTGGACAGCAAAGTAGCTGAACAGAAACGGACTTGTTAAAAATATCAAACGACGTCCAAAAATTATGAAATATGACAGGTGATTATTTTAAGTCGTTCCGAATAAGTTTCGTTTAGAAAGTTTTTCCATTTGAGACTCGGATTATAGCCAACACAGTCCAATAAGGCACAATGTACTGAAAAAGGTTTCCGTTCCGTTTTGGCTACTACGGAGTCATACATTTGAATTAGAAAACGAGCCAATTATGGTTGGAAATAAAATTCGACGAACTACATCGTGGAATTTTATTTTGCTCAGTTTCGCTTAATTATGGTCAAGTTATGCTTAGTTAAAATCAGCACAGTTTCTGTCCATAATCAACGGTTAAAAAATTAGCGTGTTATTAGATGAATGTTATTATATCATTATATTACATAATATAATCATATTAAATTAGCCAAAAAGTCCCGTGTCACCGGTCTAGCCATGATATTTGATGCGTTAGTAATTACACATCTTTTTGGCATAAAACTTCGCTCATTTAATGATCAATTCTTGGTTATATTCAACGTTTAGACACTTATTTGCTTCAT